>JARYHS010008074.1:33695625-33919832 GCA_031002005.1 Vandiemenella viatica | reverse complement strand
GAATATTATTTTAATTTAGTTTTTATGCCCTTTAAACTTAATTTTATGTTGTTGATGTATTTACGAATGGGAATAAATCAATTACAGTAAAAGTCCGGTTATCCGAGTTCCGATTATCCGAGCCGCCTGGTTAACCGAGGCAAAGTTTTGAAAAATGATAGGAAGCTTTTATGAAGATATGGAACTACAGAAAAACGCTGCTTCAAGTTTTACTAGGCAACTTAGAGAGAGGTAGCACTGTGACAGATTCAATAAAGAAAATAGTAACAGCAGCCAATGCGTGTACATCATCGGATGCTGCCATCGTGAAGCCAACTCTGAGACTGAGAAACCCTTGAGGATTTTAACCCCCCGTGTGTGTGTGCAGCGCCACTTCAATGAAATCCCTGCGGTCCGGCCCGCGGACTGTTTCCCTGCGGCCCGGCCTCCACGTGTGTGGCTACCTTGACTGCTAGGTCCAAGTGCTAAAGTTTATCCGCCGGGTTCGGTCACACGATTTGGTAAGTATTCGGAATGGCTACTTGCTGTGCCGAAGGTCACGTCTTCGTCGCTAGTTTCCTGAATAAGCCAACTTTCTTGTGATATGTCAGACTAAAGGTATAAGCTTGTGGCACAGAATGACTGAGGTTAACGACAAGAAAACTGGGTGTCTAGACGGGAGAATTCCCAAAAAATCTACTCTATAATTTCGTAAGGTCATCCACACACCTCGATAGTTATTGGCTGAAAAATGGTGACGTCATCGGCCAGCCCTCGCTCGCAAAACAGCGACCAGAGATACCATTACAAGAAAATCGAGGTTATGTCCACAATTTATTACCTAAGCACCAAATTAATTTTGATTTTGATAGCATTTCATAGTTAAAAACATAGCGATAAACTTTACTGTTTGAAAAAAACATGGAACTACTTTCCAGGAAGATGTCGACTTTATAACCAAAGTTTATACACGTGCTAGCTATTAAATTAGCGCTAAGCTTCCTTTTTATATAGATTTAAAGGATATTGACTATATAAACGCGATGTGAAACACATTAATTCGCTTGATTTTTGCCTTTAGCTGCAGCATTTAGTATTTAAAACACGTCAATAAAATATTTTCTTCCTCTACTTATTTGAAGTAAAGAAAAAACTTTTAACTACGATATTCCTTCCGTTAATGAACAGCAAGCAGAAATTGTAGAGTATGCAGTGTTTAATACCTAAGCAACTGAAAACGTGGGACTACATTTCAGTAACATGTCGACTTGAAGAAACTTGAATTACTATGAAATGAGCAAGAATTAAACTTAGATTTTAATATACATTTAAATCATTGAGGATATAACTACTTATGCGCGATGTGAAACTCTTTAATTCAGTTAATTTTTTAGCTTCGTAGCTACAGCATTTAGTATTAACAACACGTAAATATAATATTTTCTTCCTTTTCTTATTTGAAGAAAATACTTATTTAACCAATCTAAAACATTAAAACACAGATTTTCATTTATTTTCCGTAATTTGGGGAAATATTCACACCAGAAGGTGTCCTTCATTTTTTCTGAAAGGGCCATTTTATGTCCAAAGAATGATGATGTTTATGAAATTAATAAACGAATTTTGGACATTCGTGAAGGTGAAAGCGTTCGTTACCTACTTCAGTTCAGACTCTATCGAAGATCCAAAGAAACCAAGACACAGAAATTTATCCCACCTGAGTTTTTTAATAATCAGGAATGCCACGGCTTCAACTGAGACTAAATCTTGGAGCAATTGTCATGCTACTGCGGAATCTTAATACAAAGCGAGGCCTGTACAGTGTGCAATGGCACTCGCTTGATTGTCAAAGACTTTTAAAACAAATTTGATTTTTGCTAAAGTCTTACTGCATCTGCAAAAGGAAATTCAGTATTCATTCCGCGTATTAATCTTGCTCCAAGCAATTCTGACCTCCCATTCATTCTGAAACGAAGACAGTTTCCTGTCATGCTTGCCTTTGCTATGACTATGAACAATTCACAAGGTCAAACATTCGACAAGGTTGGACTTTAACTCTCTGAGCCTGTTTCCAGTCATGGATAACTTTATGTGTGTTTTTCAGAGTGCGACGTCAGGTGATGTTAAAGTACAAATCATCAATAACGATCGCTACGGTAAACTTCTAAAAAATGGTTACAGTTTTTACAAAGAATATTGTCTACAGGGAGGTACTGGAGTGACTAATCGAGCTACCTCTGTACCAAATAAATGACACTTAAGTTTCAAAGGACAATAAATTTTGCAAGGTTGGTAATTCATAATGTATTCACTTTGATTGTAGTTAACTAAACCACCGCTGTAGTAATGGGGTTAAGTAACATGTGTTAAATAACATGTTATCGTGTAGTAACACACTGGAAACTCATCATATAGTCAGGCCGCATCTGTCGGCACAAATCTGTATTTACCGATCTAACACCAATCACATTAAAAAGACATTTTTCAAATTTAGCAAAGTGAACATTTGGAGTCAAATAAAACTGTATTTCAGCCAGTTTCAGTCAAGAGACCTCGGCGTTTGAAACAATTATACGAAAGCGCGATCGTCTTTGTCCATGTTCAATACGTCTATTATTATACTTCTGAGTTCTTCACGCAAAATACATTTTATTCAATCAAACGGTGAAACACAGTTTAAGTTCGTATTTGGCCAGGTCAGGTGAACCTATCATAATCTTTGACCCTAAAACCTAGAACTATTCTAGACCCGTGACGATACGCAAAAAACAGTCACGGGCTTACACTAGTGAGGAATAATAATAATAAGAAAAGTTGTATCACCCTCATAAAATTAAAGTGCTAAACTAGCTTCGTTGCCTGACACATTTTTCAATTTCTTTTTAAATATTTTAAAAATTAAACATGATTTGTTAGCAACTATTTGAAAAAAAAAATTATCCACCTAGGCCTTTTGGTATGGTGCATCGTCAATGGAAACATTGTAGTAACAGTCAGATATCGTTCTGGAACAGCATCTGGTGTATTGGACCAATTCTTCATCTGAACTAAGTACATTTTTTTTTTAAAAGGTACGGAAGACACCGAAACCAGGGTGAAATGGAGAAGTTTATAGAAATTAATGACAAAAACAACTGAGCGAGATTTTGTAGTAAAATTAGAGTCATGGTCTTAAACTTTGGCAATAAATACGGGTCCATAGACGTGCAAAAAGTATTGTTCAGAACCGGCATGTGAAACTAGCACTATGTTCCCACTGTTAATTCCAGTGTAGTACAAGGACGAAACGCATCTGGTGAATAAACAGCAATCAAAGCAGCTGCTTAGAGACGGTGTTTAAGTTAGAACAAGTTTATTTTATACAGGGTGTTACAAAAAGGGTACGGCCAAACTTTCAGGAAACATTCCTCACACACAGACAAAGAAAATATATTATGTGGACATGTGTCCGGAAACGCTTACTTTCCATGTTATAGCTCATTTTATTACTACTCTTCAATTCACATTAACATGGAATGGAAACACACAGCAACAGAACGTACCAGCGTGACTTCAAACACTTTGTTACAGGAAATGTTCAAAGTGTCCTCCGCTAGCGAGGATACATGCATCCACCCTCCGTCGCATGGAATCCCTGATGCGCTGATGCAGCCCTGGAGAATGGCGTATTGTATCACAGCCGTCCACAATACGAGCACGAAGAGTCTCCAAAACGAGCTCTAACATGGAAAGTAAGCGTTTCCGGACACATGTCCACATAACATATTTTCTTTGTTTGTGTGTGAGGAATGTTTCCTGAAAGTTTGGCCGTACCTTTTTGTAACACCCTGTATATCGTCCGCTAGTAACGCTTCGTCCCCGCAGGAGAGCGGAGAGTGGTATGGGTGAACGGAGGCGGCGCCACTACTGTGCGCTAAGCCAGGGGCCGCTGATGAGGCGATTGTGGCCTCTCCCCTGAGGGAATGGCTGGCGCGAATCCAGCAGCCATTACAGTTTGTCGCGACAACGGCAATCGCGACGAGACGATAGTCGATCGTCTCTTCCTCCACCTGCCACCACAACAAGTGGCTCAACCGAATCTCGATTACCCACAGCTCTTTTCTTCTGAGAACAGTTAACTGGCGTTCTGCATACAGGAAGGAACAGCTGTGGAGACTCCCAAACGACCACTTATATATTTCGAGAGTAAAATATAATTCACTCACGCGTTCGAACCTTACGCAGTATCTGGCCTGATTTGCGCCTTACCTGGAATAGCGTCAAGTAAATTACAAAATGTAAGGTACTTTCCCTTCAGTCGATAGTCATTACAAACATTCTTCTGAAATTCACAAAAGGTTAAAAGGAAATCTCAAAACTACTAAATAATAACAGATAATTAGAGCATCAATAATTTACACTTGAGTCTTTAATGTACTGCTTTCCTTAAATTCCGGTATATTTATTTAAAGAAGATTCCTTGCACAACAAATTCTTCACCAGGTAATAATTTCCCCTTCTACAAAATACCAAACCATAGTTCTATTGCGACCACTAATAATCCCTCGAAATTTCTTAATCCCTAACCACTTCTTTCAGTGCCACACAAATTGCACAACATTGGAAATTTGCGATTTCCAGTAACTAAAGTTGGACAATTATAATATTACTTTATTTTAAAAAATGGCTGATTCACAACTTCTAAACTTGAGCAAAGTTCTTTATGAATATAAACAGCAGGAGAGACGTGCCGAATTTTTAACATTTGCGCAACCTCTAAGAGTCAACTAATAATTAATTTCGTTGATATTTTATTGCATCTCTAACCGACCTACTTCGGGTCACTCTTATATAAACTTAGCTCTTGATAGTTTCAACTAAAAAATCTAATTGGAGTGATTATACTAAAATCTTCACTTTCAATAAACAATAACAACAAAATACACCAACCAATTAACTTACTCCCCGTACATGACAATAGACCAACTCATCACATTACCGCAATAATAAGATACACACGTTAATCTCAAACACCGTCACAGAATTGAAACTTTGCTCTGGACCAAACGACGTCCTTCCGACGATCGCTGGTGATGAAAGAGCCACGCTTGGTGGATGTACTACTGTTTATAAAGTTCAACAGGCCGACGCTTCTTCTGATGCAATTCCGAGGCGTTGCCGGCCTCGGTAGCGTAGGGGCTAAGGTGCTAGCTGCGCGTACCGAAGGTCGCTGGTTCGAGTCCGGCCGAGGGCATGGGTGTTTAGTGTTGTGTCTGTGAATGTCTTGTCCGTGTTGTAGTGTCCTTGTGTCAATACTTGATAGCAAAAAATCACATTGAGCTGGCTGTATGCCCCATTAGCCGAATGCCATTAAAAAAAAAAAAAAAAAATCCGAGGCGTTCTTTCCTTCCGCGGACGATCGTGCCGCAATCTCTTTCCCCTGCCGTTAAATCATAATATTGTATAACGCTCGCAATTCATTAATCTTACGATAAAAAAATCAGAATAATATCCTAAATACACTCCATAAAGCCCTGAAGTCGTTACCATGCGCACAGTGCGTTGTCTTCTAGCTAGTGTCGTGACCGATAAATTTACTGGCATGGCTAAACACCTCAGTTACTGTTACAGATATCAGAAGAATGAGATGAATGAGCTTAACCTTATTAATTGATTTGAAACCAGGAATATCAATCTTCGCACTAAATACGTGATAGCGTACTGTAGATACACAGGTACTGAAGGGACATTAAACGTTAACTGTTTGTTGTATGACGGTGAACGATTCAATAAATTTCTCGTTTTTATTTATTCAAGACAGCAGGTCGACGTCGAAGTCATTAGAAAGTTGGAGTTCTGGGAACAGGGAGCGGAAAGGAATTAGGAAATTGCCTTCTGAAGAAACTACCGTAGTAATCACATTCAATGATTTCGGAAAATCATGGAAAACCGAAATCTGGGTAGACGGACCGGGTCCTTCCAAAATCCTGGACCAATCGTTACCACTCACCTTCAAGTCTCTGTATCTAATGATGATTATTTGCACTGCAGCCAGGGAAAGGTGTTATAAAAAATGTGATTTTCGTATCATCTATGTTGTCTTTGATGTACTTGACTAGTCAGTTAACGAAGCGCTGATTTTTTTTACTTTTGTTAATTTCTTAATTGCTTTATTTTCTTAACTGCTTATATTCACGTTTATTATCTTGTAAAAGTGTTCATGTTTTTACTTTTGTTAATTTCTTAATTGCTTTATTTTCTTAACTGCTTATATTCACGTTTATTATCTTGTAAAAGTATTCATGTTCATGAACAATAATTTCATGTATAGTTAAGTGCTTGAGTTATGTCTGAAACAATTATTTTTTACTCATTTTATTAATAATACTTAAGGAACCCTTTTTTTTTACTTATGGCTTTACGAATCATCGACGTCGAGGTCATTAGAGGCGGGATGGGACTGGAGACAAGGAACGGGAAGGAATTTGGCCATGGCGTTTGAAAGAAATATCCCTGCATTCGCCTGAAGTGATTGGAGAAAACCATGGAAAACCAAAATCTGGATGCCCTGCCCTGACCGAGCGGGGCGGTGTAACGGTTAGCGTTCTCGCCTCGCATTCGGGAGGACGGCGGTTCGAATCCCCGTCCGAGCATCCAGATTTGGGTTTTCCATTGTTTTCCCAAATCACTCCAGGCAAATGCTGGGATGCTTCCTTCAAAAGGCCATGGCCGAATTCCTTCCCATTCCTTCCCATTCCTTGCCCCCATCCTCGCCCCCCATCCTTTCCCGTTTCTAAAGACCTCGATGTTAAAAAGAGACGTAAAGCAGTTACAAAAAAAAAAAAAAAAAATGGATGCTCTGACGGAGTTCCGATCCGGCGTCCTCCCGACTGCGGAGCCAGAGCGTCGACCGCTCACCCAACACGCTCCGTTCTTAAGCAACCAACATTGTACTGCAACATCCAATAAGTCCCGGTAAAGTGGAAACTAATTAATTTTTCCATTAAGTTTTAATATAAGTAAATTACTCTTGTTAGCAACTGAATTAAATGACATCGCCTGGCGTCTTCATGCAAAATGAAAGTATAAATTAAAGGAGAGATATATCGCCGTTGTTGGAGAGTTAGAACCTTCTGAAGAGTAGTAAGCTTTCAGCAATATAAAGTTAAAAACATCGATTCTAAGATTACTACTAGAAATTAGTTATGTCAAAAACTGTTTTGTTAAACAGTTCTTCCCGTGCGTCCAAAAATTTTAACGTTAAAAGGAAATTTCTATCTAAATTAGTATATTTTGCGTCCAGTAGCTGCATTTTTTTTTTTTTTTTCAAGAAATACATGAAATTTTGCATTATGTCTAGTTTTATTAAGTCCTGAAATTTTTTTTCTATTTCGTGTACGCGTGACCGTGAATAAAAGCAAATTAAATATTTCGCATTATTCTGTAGGTAAAAATGCTGCCACTGGCACTTATTGCTTTCCAGGAGCCGCACTGCGAAAGCCTGAAAAACAATCCGAGTTAATTAAATTTTCTTCTTTTGATGCTGCGAAACGCTAAGGAAAAACTAATTTCAGGAATAAACAAAATTCTGTGTGCGACTCGAGAGATGGCGAGTGTCATGTTTACATGCAGTGAGCTTTTAAAACTTTCTGTTATGAGGGGACTCTATTCTGAAGCAAAGTCGGGCAGTTTACAACGAAAAATGTCGGTTCGATTCATTCGAAATATCTCTTTCTTTTTTCAAGCTGTTGCTGTAAACTGCCAACCTTCTTAGAAATCCTTAGAAAAAGAAATACGGATAAGCAATTCAGACGCAATTAATGGGATTACATATCACCAGATATCATCGAAAGTAATCGTGTGTTAAATAATTCAATTGTGACTTGTTGTACAGAGGTGATTCCCCCCTCCCCCCCTCCCCCCTCCCCTTAATGGTATTCCGCCTCATAGCCATCCATCCAACTACTTTGTTTCCTTTATTCATCCATTCAGTATACAAGAATATTCTAGTCTTATTGATAAGCAAAAGTGAAAGGACAACACAGGCTGGAAACAACACTTAATTAAAACCACCCATGCCCTGGGCAACACTCGAACCGGCGACCCATGCAACGCGAAGCCAGCTCGCTAGACCCTGTTTTCCGGGAACGGCTGCTTGTATAGTTTACAATGAGGGAAGTAAAACTAAAGTTTCTACTCCACTATTGGTTTTGAAAACTCAATCTCTCATAGCTTCTTAGCTCACATTCACTAATATTTCCGATAATACGTCTGAAACAGACGAAACTACCACGACATCCTCGCTGGGTTATGGTGTGACGTGTATTCACAATCGTAGCTAAAAATATCTTCTTTTTCTTCAGCAGTAGTGACTTAAACCACTAACAATAAGAATAGCAACTAAGTTGTTGTTGAAAGATTTCATATTATAACTTTATTACTCACAATCAGTGCAGCAGTCTTGAACTTCACCAAAGCATCTACAATTAACGACATTTTAACGTTTATTCCAGTCAGTTTGATAGGTATCTTTGCATAATGGTACAATCACATTAGCTTATCATGGCCCGAAGAAACAAAATTTATTTTCACCTAAGAGTGATTGGGGAGTGTATAAAAAATTATTTGAGATCTATTTTTTGCTAGTTTTTTTCCTTTTTTTAGTAAGGACATACTTCGGTATTACATTAATTACAGATGACGTAAATCTATGTTAAATGGGTAGGAGGAAAGTTTCTACTCCAATGTAGTGTTTACAAACTATTGAATTGACTCAATCTTCTTCATACACTAACATTTCGAAATAATTTAGTAATAGCAGTTAATAAATAGAGGTGCGAAACGATTTCGTTTATTTGAGCATGAAACTCAATTTAAAAATTCGAATTACGAGTGGATTTTTTTGTACAAATCAATAAAACATTTTCTTAGAGTAGTACTACAAGTAATTCCGTGTTTTGACCTCGTATTCAGATACTAAACATTTAACTGCTAAAAACGAGGGTTCTAAGCAACGCGTTGGGTTCACAATGTTTTGCGTGACAATAACTCGCCAGACAAAAACCTTAGAACTTGAGTCTGTAAATTAACACTGTATGTCTGAAGCACAACAGCATACACTTATCAAATAGGTAAGTTGTGTCTGCTGTATACGATACTTCGCTTAAATTACTTATTTGTGTACTTACCATGTTCACACACACAATAAATTAATATACAGGGTGTTACAAAAAGGTACGGCCAAACATTCAGGAAACATTCCTCACACACAAACAAAGAAAATATGTTATGGGGACATGTGTCCGGAAACGCTTACTTTCCATGTTAGAGCTCATTTTATTACTTCTCTTCAAATCACATTAAACATGGAATGGAAACACACAGCAACAGAACGTACCAGCGCGACTTCAAACACTTTGTTACAGGAAATGTTCAAAATGTCCGCCGTTAGCGAGGATACATGCATCCACCCTCCGTCGCATTGAATCCCTGATGCGCTGATGCAGCCCTGGAGAATGGCGTATTGTATCACAGCCGTCCACAATACGAGCACGACGAGTCTCTACATTTGGTACCGTGGTTGCGTAGACAAGGGCTTTCAAATGCCCCCATAAATGGAAGTCAAGAGGGTTGAGGTCAGGAGAGCGTGGGGGCCATGGAATTGGTCCGTACAGTACAGTACATACTAACGAAACTAAAATGAGCTCTAACATGGAAAGTAAGCGTTTCCGGACACATGTCCACATAACATATTTTCTTTGTTTGTGTGTGAGGAATGTTTCCTGAAAGTTTGGCCGTACCTTTTTGTAACACCCTGAATGCATGGTAACATCTTGCCCCACAAATATTTTTTCAACGACATATTGCGGCATTGTTGAGATGTTATCAACATTCAGGGCGTACAGTGAAGGAATGTAACGTGGGAGGTTAAACCTGAATGAACATATATTTACAAGGGCTCACTCACCGCTTGAAGATTCATTTTTTAAGAAAGATTTTTTAATATAATCTAGTATTTAACACTATCAGCTAAATGAGTTTGTGATTAATGACGTGTCCAGCTTAATTTCTTATCGTGTGCACGGTTCCACGGCCACGCTACTAGAGCTCGCATAAGGCAGACAAGAGTGCACCACCGGGCAGCAGGAGTGGCGCCACCAAAGTGGTGGTCCCTCGGGTAGCAGGGAAGAAACTGAAGAGCATACACGGAGAGTCGAAGCTCTAGTTCGAACATCGCACACAGGGGTATTTGACCCAAAAAGCCGATCAAAAGTCAAAAAAAAAAAAAAATTAAGCAAATTCCAAGAACTTGTATCTACCTGACTCGAGGCAAATGTCTATAGCATAACAATCAGCTATGTTTTTTAAATAAGCTCCATTCCCCACCCCGTGGACAGTTATCTTCTGAGCACATTCCAAGATCCACGTACTGTTATCAAGCAAATACAATAAAATTATAAGTTGTACCAATTTAATTTGTGAGTGATGTTAAGTGAGTAGTGGTGATTTTAATCATGGATATTGTTCAGCCAGGTACCTAGAATTTAAATAATAGTAACATACATCCAAAGGTATCGCACAACTTTATTTCTGAACATTTTTGTAAACTGACTCATTTTGTACTGATTTTTTTTATTACGAAAAGTATTAAAGATTGATTTTGTTATGTTTCCGGACGTTTCCCGAGTCTGATTTCTTGTATGGTATTAGTTTAGTGTACTATCTTGGTAGTTCATTGATAATTGACAAACGTCTATTTATTCGAAAAAATTCTATATTATTTACAATGAAACAAGCTTACTTTGTTTCCGTCACATTAATTTATCGAAGATTTTCTTTGTTACGGGCTTTTCTTGTATTATGCTCATGACCCGAAAAGTTATTTATTAGTAAACACGAGGAAGGAAATGATTTCGTGCAAAAGTTGGAATTAGTCGAGGAAAATATTTTAAATCAACCGACATTCGCGGTTGAACAAACGCAACAGTTCGAACAAAAGTTTCCAAGGCTTAAATTGGAAATTAAAAGATAATGGCAGGCTGCTAAGAGAACTGAGAGTGTATTTTTTAAAGAAATACCATGATTGGTTCAAAAAATGTATCGAAATCCCCATAAAATCCAATCCGACCAATGTGGGTCGGCCTAGAAAATCTTTCGATGATTTGACAGATTTTGGCCAATGATGTCCACAGAGATAATAGGTATTAACAAAACATTAATTGACAGATTTTATACTGTTATGTGAATGATATATAGTGGACACACGATAGACATAAAAAAAAATTATTCCCCACCGCCACGAAAAATTTAAGATGTACTGTACATTGAACTGTACTCGTGGCATCCAATGTCACCTATACAAGAAGTATTGATTGAGGGCACACTTATAATAGAGTATGCATTTTTGCCTATAGGCAATCTGTCAGATGCAGCAGAAGAAGCTAGAAACAAATATTTTCGACGATTTAGGGAGACACACTCCAGAAAACTTAGTTGGGTTTAGTGCAACACAGATGTCATTAATAGGCTTCCATTAACTTAGGATCCGTATTTGAGCTTCATCAGGCACAAAACTCCCAAAACATCTAAATCATTCAATCCAGAAACTATTAAAATATTGATTTAATAGGACTCTAGTACTTAAGAAGAGAGCCCTAAGGTGAAGGTTCCGACGACGAAGGATGGGACGGTTCGTCAGATTAATATTTTAGTGTACATGAATGATTTTTGTTTAGGTATTTTGTAAATATTCGCTTAATATGTTATAAAGTGTATGAACACAGTACGTGTTCTTTATTATTACTTCTAGTTCACAGTTATAAATTCTAATACACAAAAGAAGCGAAACAAAAATCAAAATTAAGTAGAAATAATTTTGATCGACTTTTTGTGTCAAATACCCCTGTGTGTATCGGTTAGGCGCCTGATAAGCAATTGTGAATTCCTACCGAGTGTGGTGGATGAGATATAACGCTCTAGTCTCGCATTCGGGACAACGTGGGATCGAGTGCCCGTTCGGCTATCCAGATTTGAGTTGTCCATGGTTTCCCCAAATCAAACCAGGGAAATGGCGGGGTGGTTCCCGTTCTATGCCCCAAATATCTTACTGCTTCTAATGACGACAGCGTCGACAAGGCGTAAAGCTAACTAGCGAATTCCATTTTGACGAGCTTGGCTGTTGTACTCGGTTCTATTGGACTATAACTATGTGTAAGAAAATGATTGTCTACAAGAGCCTTCCTGTCGCCATCTAGATTTTGTTACGGCTATGCACAACAGTTATGACGAATATTTGCTGACTGAAGATCTATGTTGTTAATATTACTGTTATATTATAAACTTAAACAGCTGTTACTGTTCATCTCCGAGGCTGTTAACACATAGCATATTATTCCACTCGATTATGTTCTCTGCTCTACGCCGATCTTTGGTTCAGTGGTTGTCTCTCAGGCTGTTCTAACGTACGACTAGATATATTACTCAATTCAATTACGTTCTGTTTTCTATTCCGTCCTTTTTGCTTTTCCTTTTTTTGTGGTTCGTTGATGAAGTTTCTTTTCATGTAAGATGCGAGTTTGTTTGTGTGTGTTTCTGAACAAAGTAATTAGACATGTTGATAATTAGGCCTTTTGTCCTTAGCTGCTTTAATAACAAGGGTTTCTAGTGGTTTTTCAGTTCAGTGCAGCTGAAAAATAAAAAAAAATAAGTTTTAGTATATGCTTTCTAACTTTTATCCCATCATCCTCGGTGTTCCAGAATATTATTAGTATTTATATAAACACTACCCGCGACTTCGTATGCGTGGATTAAGATTTTTTTTTGCCAGAATTAAATATAGAAAGTTGCTAACGAAGGATTGGTCCCAAACAATATCGAGTAGGAATAATATGACAGGAAAGCTATCACTATATCATTCTACCGTCGAACCTGCCTCTTGAAGAGAATCAATTTCCAACATATTTCTGTCACCATTCGATAAGGTCTCAAAATTTCGTGACTACAACTGTTAATCATACTGGAAAAATATCCTGTGCCCTTCATACAGATTTCCTTACAAAATTGATTCACAACGATATAGCCATTTAGTCGTCAAAACGTAACAAAAAGACAGAGACTTACTTCCGTATTTATAATAATATTACTGAGGTTCACACTCACACACTGACTGCGAACAACACCTGAGGGATCATTATAACGTAAAAAAGTGTACACCTACAGCATTGCAAGACTGCCTACGATTTGCCTCGCATTGCACCCCTAACTTTATAATATCTACAGTTTAACATTCAAAACAAATAACCTACGACCCAGGTCTGACTCTTACAATGAAAAACAATTTTTTTAAATCTTAGCCTCCACGGAGATTTGATCCGGAGACCACGACGTTCGTAATCAAGCACTTTAACCACTATGCTGCCAGACCACCACACGGAAACACGGTACGGAGACGACCATATCCAACATGTCTGTCTATCGCCGTATTTCTAAATTATGAGACAACATGCGTTGTTTATACAGATAATTTTTCAACCAAATGTAGACAGTATTTTTCTCCTTGTTTCAAAGGATAAGTGTGCAAAGTTTCATCGAGATCGGATGAAAACTGTGGATTTGTATGAAGAACAAACAAACAAACATACTTTCATCTTTATATATAAAGATACTATATCATCATCAAAACAGTTCTAGGGCACCGAGGTTGACAGAATGAAAACATAAATGAGGATGTCGAAACAAAGTTTTTTATTTTAGCTGCACTAGATGACTGTAATTTCATTTAAATTCGTGTTTAAAGTAATTTTAATTTCGAATTTATGTTTCAAAACGCTGTATTTTTATCATTTCTTCTAAAGTATCATCATTAATTCTTTTGTCATCAGAAAAAAAAATCAAGATATGCAGGTTGGCTTTGCCTAATGAACACGTGAATACTTTTTCGCGTGAATTGCTTCCTGGCCACCTACACGGAACGTAGGTCACCTTTTAAAATATCGTGAAATGAAAATAATAAAAAACTTCATATCAGATTCAGTCTTAGTTATCCAAAATTGTCATTTTTGTTTCCCAAGTTTACTGAAAAATTCACCGAGAAACAGGTGTAGAAGGACAACGCGTGTCTCATCGCCAAACAACATTTCATTAAAATTTCTAAACACTGACGAGACGACCAAGAGAAGTGTATTAATTCCTTTTAACAGTTGAAACATTTTTGACAGAACTTAAAAGTTTAGTAACTACTATCAAACGTTATAGCAAGTCACTGCATTGAAACTGCTTAGAATAATTCGCGTAATAATCTTACGATGTTCATTAAACTTCTTAAATAGTAGTAAAATATTACCGTAACCTAATTTCCCATTAATTAGTCAGCCTTTAACTAATCAAGTTTGTGTAAAATAAAGGAAATGGTTCACAAATTATAATTAAGTGAGACTGGTTGGTATGTATGTTGTTGTTTTGTGTATATTCGTGAAACTTTTTGAAAGAGTGTCAGATTTTAAGTGTGTTAAATTGATTTAGATATTTAAAATTGTAACGAAAGGTCGCTAATGAGTTATTTTGGGGCAAACTACCTTATTTATACACGTTTTCGTCGAGCTGCAATTGTTTACCATTTAAGATTATTTCTGTCAAATGGTAAGAAGTTTTTTTAAAAAAAGTCAATTATTTTAAATACTAACAGATTGTCTGGGCAATCGTTTGTCTTTCCGGAAACGAATGGCGGGCGCATTTGCAGGCATCGAGAGTTTTCTCTGTTACTATTAAAATGTCTCTCTGACACACACGCTAGAAAGAAGTTGTGTTAGTATTGCCATTTAATGTATCCTAATGCAAATAGATGTCCGCCATAAAAGTAAGGTAAAATGTATCTTAAACATTTGGGAAAGTTTATTACAACAGTGAAAAGTGAAACTAACCTGCAATTTTCAAGTTTATAAAACTTCAGCGCGTATAATTCCGAGCTTACTCTCATGCGAATCCTTGTTGGAACAATTTGAATATTGAAATCAATGTGTAACATCTATGTCAGACAGGACGAAGTGTCGACTGCACGAACTGGATTATATGACGAGTTCCCCGACCTGACTCAGCTTATTGCAAGTATTAAGAGTTTCATTAGTGCAGCCAAATGTGACTTAAAGATGTGTATTTCAGTTTAACTCAAGTTGCGTTATTTTTATACTATATTTTCCAAACATATATGTTGATAGAAACTTGTATGCAACGTTTTAACACACACGTCAGTGTTAACTGTTTAATATTGAACCTGAACATGACACGCTTCACATGGCACCAACGATGTCGTGTCTCTTGAGCTTTTACCGTATATAAAAAAATTTTCTGTTTATTCTATTAAAACTACAAATTGAAGTGTCAATCTAAAGAAAACAGGATTGTGACAGCTGACGCGTGCGTTCGTGAATTTTATCACCACTTTTTTTTTTTTTTTTTTTTTTTTTTTTTTTTTTTTTTTTAATGGCTAGTAATATGTATTTGTGAAGCATATGGCGCTTATGAATTATCTAATAAATAAATTTAATTGAACTGGCTGTTTGGGTTCTTAATATTTTGAAACTTCCATTTGTCCCACAAACATGACATTTAACGCTTGAGATGGCATTCAACCTGTTTTACATGAAAACAAAATTTTCCAGCTGTCAGAAAAGTTGGTTAATAAAGCCATTCGCATTTATGATGATTAATTATGATTTACGTGTCCCTTTAACGATCGCAAGTACAACATATTCATCATATGGTCTGAGTGCAGTGGTGACTATGTTTCCATGCATTTTGTAGTAACTGTATTGAGCTTATCATCAGGAGTATTTGGAACAACCACTAGATGAAACTAGAACCTAAAGAGAGGATCCCCCTGGCTCACTTTTCGTACTTAAAGTCAAGTTTGTGTGAGTTGCAGGTCAGATTAGGGGTTCAGCTGCAACTAAAACGGTATTAGGCTCTATTAGAAAACTTATTTCCGTTTCCTTGAAAACTGATTTATTTTATCAATTTCAAAATTAAAATTTCATGAAATTAGTTCAGGATTGGTATGAAAATAATAATGGAATACATTATTCCACATTAATGTTAAAGAATTTTGATACTTATCCACATTAGTGCTTTTACAGCAGTTTCTACAAAGCATCTTAATGAGTTTTGAAGTGTTTTATGAATCTGTTCTTCCAGAAACTGCATAATAATACAATAAAAATGCTAGCATTTTAATTTGTACTTGAACAGAAACAGTGCCTCAATTTAAATTTATCCAAGTATTGAGAAAGACCAACTTCAACTTCTCTCCAAGCACGTATGTTCTTGACAATAGCGTAGGGCAGTGATGGCGAACCAATGGCACGCGTGCCGATAATGGAACGCGGCCAAATAATTTGGGCACGGCGTTAATTAAGTAGGTAATTAATCAATATAAGTAATATATTTTATTTTCTACATAGATAGCGTTAAGCCAACTTATTAACGTGTCTGTTTTAGTTGACGACGTTGACTGCTTTCACAGGTTACGCATAGTTCTTGCGGTTTTTAAAGAAATTTCATAACACAGCTGCTTGTTTAAGTTTGACTTATATTTACAACTATTCAATATGGCAAGTTTATCCAAAAAAAAAAAAAAAGTGCAAGATAAGAGTAATAGAGAATTTTAACCTTGGTGGACTGAGAAATATGGCATGATTCTGAAAGGTGATAAAGCGGCGGTGTGTGTTTTATGTTCTGGAACAGTGGTATGTAGAACACTATCTGTTAAACGGCACTATGAAACAAATCACAAATCTCTTTGCAAACATTATCGTTATGTTAGATGTCATTCGTGCTTGTAAGATCAATTTGCAAGTTTTATGTGAACATATTATTTGCAATAATTGCAAGTAAAAAAAAAAAAAAAAAAAAAAAAAAAAAAAAAAAAAAAAAAAAAACAACCTGGAGATTTGGATGGACACGAAAAACTAGACCAATTAAAACTCACTAAAGAGTTATGTTCAGAAATTATTTCTTCAATAGAAGAATTTCCAATAAAATTTTATCAGTTTAAGGTATTATCGGAAAAACTCAAGTTTATTATGTATCCTGTTGTGATTTCGCCTGATAAACTGAGCTTGTCTAAATTTGATTTGTCGGAAATTGAAGAAATGGAAATGCATCTGTCTAAGTTCCAGTGTAGTTCACCGGGGACTCAAAAATTAATTGAAATGAGGAAGGAATTAGAATTAAACGAATTAGCGAGACTATCGAGCAATATGAGTAAAAAATGGCAATACCATAATTATGGAAACCTGGAATTCAATTCCAGACACATTTAAGTAGCTGGATTTTGCTGTCTTAAAAATATTTCATCTACCTATGTCTGTGAGTCATTATTTTCAGAAATGAATAACACTAAGGACTGTTTGTCGGATGACTCCACTACAGCTTGCATTCTGCTAAAAGTAATACAGGATGAACCTAATATAAAATATTTGCATCTAATTGGGAACAACAGAAGTCGCAATATTTTCATCTACTTAAATAAACACAAAACTGTTGATATTAATGCTTAGTATATAAAAAGGTATATTTATTGTTGCAAATTAAGGTTTTAAGGTGATAGTATTGATTTTTATTTATTTTCCCATTAATCACTACGTCATGATTGTTTGATGGCACTTCATGGCTTCATTCAACATTTCTTTAGAAAAAATGGTACGTATATCAATAAAGGTTCTCCATCCCTGACGTAGGGCATAGTTTCCGCTAAGTCGCTAGTATTAATCTGCTACTTGTCCGACCGATGCAGACTTCCGTGATAACTTTAAAGGATTGATAAACAAGCAAGTTGACAATGAACACCGATGTACAGGAATTTAATTTTCTTCTAGTGACGACGAATATGCTGCAGATATTTTAAACTACCATTTCTGAGAATTTCGTTTAGTAAGGATCAAATTGACTTACGTATCATGTCCTAGTACTCATAATGTCGCAATGTGTTAAAAAAGAAATCCCTTGCGCGTCATCACCCTCTCCTTTAAATAGACCACAGAATTCAGAAAATACATTCATTAAATCAATCCACTTGTTCAATGTCAATATTTAGCACTGGTTATGCTTTGAAGAAAATCATATTTTGTTTGTTACAGGATTTTGATAGATTAGTGTGATTATATTTTTCAGAAATAGTGTCACAGTAAAATATAGAATTCTTAGTGGTAATACAGTGGTATATTTTTCTCTTTCCCCTAAATGAGAGGCACACTTTTCTATCTTTCAAGTGTTGAAGATGAAATCTATTGGCTCTTAAAATAGCTTGCAAATAATACGAGACAGTCAAATTCGTAATCAACTGATTCTGGAACACTCAAATCTGGGGATATTCCAGATTTTACGAGGCATGTTTTTTAAGTAAGTACCGTTTTGAAATTAAAAAAAGACGTGCAAATATATATCAATAATTTTATTTCTACATGAAAGCCTGTACCTTACTCTACTTTTCTACATAATTCCCTTCAATATTAAGGCACTTGTCATAACGTAGTACCAGTTTTTGAAAACCCTCCTCATAGAAGTCTGCCACCTGACTTGTTAACCACTGCATCAAACTGTTTTGACTTCGTTATCGTCTTCAAGACGCTGACCGTCCAGGTGTTTCTTCAAGTGCAGGAACAGATGGTAGTCACTGGGCGCCAAATCAGGGCTGTACGGAGAATGATCTAGAATTTACCATCCAAAAGATGTGATGAGATCTTTAGTCTGATTAGCCACATGTGGACGGGCATTGTCATGCAGCAAAACGATGCCCTTGCTCAACTTTACACGTCTTTTGTTCTGGATTGAACGGCGCAGATTGTTCAATGTCTCACAATAAGCTGCCGCATTGATTGTCTCATTACGAGGCAGAAATTCCACAAGCAATACTCCTTTTCTGTCCCAAAAAACTGTGCACATGATTTTCCGGGCAGAAATCGTTTGCTTGAATTTCACTTTTTTGGGTGAATCTGAATGCCGCTATTCCATGGGCTGTTGCTTTGATTCAGATGTGACGTAGGCCACCCATGTCTCATCGCCCGTAACAATTTGGCTTAAGAAATCATCACCATCGTTGTGGTACCGCTCAAGGAAAGTCAATGCACTGCCTAAACGTTTGGTTTTGTGCCGTTAACATTTTCGGTAGCCAACGTGAGCACAATTTTCGGTAATTCAAGTGCTCGGTCACAATGCCATACAAAACACAACGAGGAACATTAGGAAAGTCATCACACAAGGAGGAAATCGTAAAGCGTCTGTTTTCTCTCACCTTATTGTCCACTTTCTGCACCAAACTTTCATTAACGACCGAAGGACGCCCGCTCCGTTGTTCATCATGCACATTTGTGCGGCCATCTTTAAATGCTCTCACCCACTTTCTCACCATTCCATCACTCATAATGTTTTGTCCGTAAACTGCACAGATCTCACGATGAATATCGATCGGTTTTAGACCTTTAGCACAAAGAAATCTTATAACAGCCCGTACTTCACTGTCGGCGGGACTCACGATTATCGGAGGCATCTTAAACACTCAGTGAACAACGTAAACAAGGAAGAATTAGACTGTAATGGCGTCAGTGCGTAGGCAAGAGATGCAGGTACCCAGTGCGCATGCGCGGAACGGCGAGCGTTGCGCTGCAGCCACGGTGTGACCAAGCGGTACTTACTTAAAAAATACGCCTTGTACATAGAATTGCTTAACTCCAAATGCAAATACTTTCTCCGATATTATAATGAACTTAGACTCATCTTAATCAATCTTAATCACTTTCTGCTGACCAATTTTCTACTACTAACTCTCCTAATTTCCAAGAAAATGAAAGCCTATAGTACATAGATTATTTGCAGATTTAAAATTTCAAGTAAACAAACAACGAAGCTTTTTTGGGTAGCTGGTCACACCTTGGTTATGTAAAACAACAGCGGTTCATCCGAAAAGTTGTTGTCATTAATAGTTCCGACGTTTCTGGGCAACTCGTGTATTGGGAAGGCAAGTAGATGACAGTGTCTGAAGGATATTTTCCGAAGTAACTTTGTAGCCTCTTTATTCTTGTAATAACTAAGGAAATCAAAAATTTCTCAGTAGGATCAGTCACATACACACAGAAACGAAGTTTGTTATTGTCTTTCTTCTGATTGTTTATGACTGATACCAGAGGTTTCCTCTTCTAGATTCTTCCCTAATTCTTCGTTACCTTCACATCAGTTTTGGGACTTCTCATTGTACAACCATGAAGACTTGGGCCACCGTAATTAAGAAGCTATGATGAAATTAAGATTTTTCGCGTAAAACTGGATTGTTTAGTTAAGTTCTTACCATTTCAGCAAAGCACAATGGAATTTGTTTGAAATTTAGATAGTAGACTTGCAGCGAATAGTATATTCGGCCATACACTGAAAAAAGGAATATTCTGCAGACTTCCTGGCCGAATGTCTTATATTCAGCTAAAGTATTCGGCCTGTTTGCGACCAGAATCTGTTCTGCTGCTTTTGTTTCTTTCCCGCCTGTTCAAGTATAGCTACCCCCAACTACTGTGTGCCTTTTTTTTACATGCTTGGAGTATTACCTCAAATATCAACGTTGAATAATTGATGGCAGATTCCTTTTTTATTTTTTTCCCTTAAGAATGCCGGTTACTTTCGTTAAAACCCCTTTCCACGAAGCGTGAAAATGGAAAAGCTTTCTTGCGATAGTTCATAATACAGGATGAGCAACAGGTATATTTTTCTTAAGCTCAAACTGCTGATACCACTTTCTGAACTGCGCCTGAAGTTGTTCGATAGTGACTATTTCGATCAATTCGTCTTGTAGTACGATTTGACATTCTTCAATGGATCAATAACTGAGTGCAGTATTTCAATAGTCAAGACATCCCCAAACCTCGTCTCTCGGAAACGATTCAAAACTCATCTCGTAGAAGTTTCAGGTACTAGTTAGCCTACTGATGCCAGTTAAGTTTCTCTTTGGTTAGAGCAAGGAACTGTGCACTTCAAAATGCCTAGGAAGCCTTCAAGAAAAAATGTTTAACTTTAATTAAACTTCACACAAAATCTTGCATATTGAACATAAATTAAAAGATGCCGAATATAGCTCCGTCACCTTGGTACTTTTGGTTAATCTCCAATAGGACGTTGATTTCTCTGTTTCTGTTTGACTTTTTCATGATTACTGATTTTCTCATGTTTTGTTCTAAAAGAAATAATTACAATTGTTGATTATATTTCGAAGAATGTTGTCAGAAAAGGATGTTGCAAGACTTTTCCGTACATGCTGGAGTGGAATTCAACTTCAAAGCAGAAACAGAGAGAAAGACAACAATCACTGTGAGAGAATATTGTCAAGCAGCTTTGTGTATAGTCAACTGCTTCTATTGTTTCTATTTTTTTTGGGTCACAGGCCTTTATCTCCCTTCATATATAATCAAAATAGATAAACGAGGTATCATTTTAAAGATTGTGGAATCCTCTTTGATCACATAATATTTTAAGAAAGTAATTTATTCGAACTGAACCCTTAAAGGGCAAACATTTCAATATTTCTAAAATGCTGTTATTTGTGACACAAACCATTTATCTCCCTAGATATATAACTGAAATCTTTAAATAAAGTATCATTTTAAAGATTAAGATCTCCCCTTTGGTAACATTATATATTAATATAGGAATTTTTCGTAATTCGACCCTTAAAGGGCAAAATTATCGGTATTTCTGCAACACGTTTTTGTGTCACGAGCCATTTATCTCCATTGATATCTACTCGATATAGAAAAATAAGGTATCATTTTAAAGATTAAGGTCTCCGGTTTTGTCACATCATATTTTAAGAAAGGAATTTATCAGAATTCGACCCTTAAAGCGCAAATTTGTCATAATTTTCATAACGTATTTTTTTTTTGTCATGAGCTATTTATCTCCCTTGATATCTAACGGAAATCGAGAAATGAGGTATTAGTTTAGTGAGTAAGATCTCCGCTTTGATCAAATCATATTTTAAGAAAGAATTTTTTCGAAATTCATCCCGTAAAGGGTAAAATTATCATTATTACCCTAACGTATTTCTTCATCATATCCCTTGATATCTAACACAAATAGATAAATGAGCTATCTTATTACAAATTAAGGACTTTGCGTTGGTTACATCATATCTTAAGAAAGGATTTCTTGGGATTTAAATCATTCAAGAGCAAAGGTATCATTATTTCCTTTTTTTTTTTGCCATCAATCTGGTTTGATGCAATCCTCCATCCTTTCCTATTTTATGCTAACCTCTTCATCTCTACATATCCCTTACGACCCACGTCCTCAATTATTGCTTCATTATTTCCATAACCTGTTTTTTGTTACGAGTCACATATCTCCTTTTACCCCCAACATAAATCTAAAAATCATGTATCATTTTAAAGGTTAAGGGCCCACTCAGGTATCATTATAAATAAAGAATGAAATTTTTTGGATTTGATCCTTAAAGGTCAAAAGTAATAACTGTGAACGTCGCGCGAATGAGACAGTTCAGAGTCAAGCCGCCAGATAGCAGTAGCACATATCACAGAGATATTATTTAACTGCTTCACTGGCGTCGACTTTTGTTGCCAAACTATAACACTAAACAAATAAACAATTGAAACAAACGAGGCGGTTCTTGTTTCATCCTATTACAAACCCCAACATAACAATTAATTGTATTCACGAAATTTTCTCAGGTGTCATCTGGTTTTCTTAATTGTTGTGAATAAAAGAAGAACTAAGAGGTATTTTGTTTATTTGTACGCGTGAGTGGCTGACCAGTTGCGACTACCGAGTCTCTATTTGTTTGTTAAACATTTTCAACATTTCCAGGGTTTTTTATCGATTCTCTGCTGCCGGCTCACGCGACGGCTAAACCAGAATGTGATGGTTGACCATTAGTCCATTAGAAACCTCATACACTGTGCACACAGACTGGTAATGAAGGTTGTGCTGTGTAATAAGGCAGCGCATCAACGCACTCAGCCGAACTGCCAAATAATGAATGAGAGGAATTGTTTACTTAGCTCCACTGTTGTTACCGTTGGGCAGCGTTATACATAATTCAACTCATACGCAGACAGGTTCAGACAGAAATTTATGTGCTTAGCTTGTTTTTCCACCGAGTGGCGTCACGGTATTAACAGTTTTTGATAGACTCCCCACTATATTACTCTGCAGATTGGATGATTTCGCCGCGCTGTGTTGTAAGGACCAACTGAGATACGTGCCTAACAGATAGTTTGATGTTCTTCAGCTCATTTGCAAACATGTAAAATTTACTATCATCAAAATTTATCTATACATTTCAGTCTGCAATGCCAGACAATTGCGTATTTACAAGGTGCCAGCGACCTTGTAATTTCGGTTTAGTTAAAACCACACGCTAATTACGTTTTTTATGTCTCCAAGTGTTTATTTACTCGTATTTTAACATAACCTTTCGGTTTCTCAAATAAAATCTTGCAAGATATGCATGACTTAGCTGCTTGTCATTTTGATAGTAATTGCATCATAACTAAATTTGTCGTAGATTTGATCTGGGTTTGGTGCAATGGATTTAGTGGGTACTGCATTAAATAATCCCATTACACTTCTTGATTAATAATAGTAATAACGTTATCAACGTGTTACAAGCTTCTAGTAATTGACAATGGATTCATATTACATAAGGTAATGCTACATTATTTGCTTTGTGAATACTTCATTATGTTCCAGGAAACGGATATAAGATATATATATATATGAAAACTTTCGCCATATCCATATTTGATGATGAATTCGGACGTAACTTAATGAGCAGGTAATTCTTTTTAACTTGAATAACAAACTGTTTATTTCTACAGTCCTTAAATATTAGTTGATGTTCAAATAGGTTATATTTTCACATTCTATTTCAGTAATTGATAAGAAAGATTTCAAAATCTAGAAATATAGTTGTGGACATATTTACAAACAGTAACAAGTCATTTCTGAAATTTAAAAAATAGCATAAGTCAATGTTTAGAACTTTTAAAAAAAGTAACACTTCAAAAAAACTCATAGTTTCTGACCTTACTTGGAAGATATTGTACTGTTAGTGGCCTATATAATTTTGCTAGAAAAATCAGTGCATTCATAAATCAGAAGCTAATAGGTACACACCGCATTTCAACCTGCCAACATTTCCATTAATATTGCCGCTACAAAATCAAACTATGTTGACACATCTAAACACAAGAAATGCATCGCAAACTACATTGTGGACAACAAAGTTTATTTTATCGCATTTAGTAGTTCGCACAGCACAAATTATCACAATTAATTTCATCGTGCACTTTAAGTGTAATTTTAACCTTAAGTAAAGCATGCAGAATACCATGTTCACTGTGTTGTAAACATGACCCACTTAAATTAAATTTTCAACACTTGTCTACAATAAGGCTAGCTTTTCAGGTGCAAAATAGTAACATATGGTAATTGTCTACACTACACCAACAACAATTTGAGAACGATATGATCCTATTGAGAGCAATGAATAAATTTATAGCGAATGGCTCTAATGTTGCAGTTACCTGTCAGATACATCAAGAACGATAATTACAATGTGACTTACTTATGAAACGCTATTCCGGGTTGTTTCCTCTCTCGTCTTTTCGTGCAACCATATACAGCACAACTTGGCATTATAGAAAACTTTAGAATATTACAAAATGAAACATTCTCAACAGCTGACACAGTGCAAACAGCCCAATGTTTTGGTACTCCTACGATGTCCGCCGCGCATGCGCAGTAGGAGAGCAGTTTTTTCATGAGGTTTCACGGATTTAGCGTTATTTCGTCTCCATATATTCCTTCCTCCATGGTTCTTGTATACTTGCTGACCAGTGGAAAAATTAGCTCTGCAAGTTTAAATGTAAAACATTTAAAAAGGAAGATAATTAAAAATTTATCATTTGTTTTGTCAGAGGTGATACTATACAAAAACTTCTTTGAAAATATTATTACCGGTACCAGTTATAAAGTAATCATCGTTTAATTTTTGACCATAAAAAGTGGCTGATCAGAAGATGTGAGATTACTGCGAGGTATGAGCATAGTTTTATCGGAGTGAATGAATTTAGCACTGATGATGTTCTATCATTACCGTGACGTCGCAATCTGTGGATGAATTCTTATAGAACTCGACGAAACATATCGAAAATAAAGAATAAATGTTCTTGGTTTTTGAGATATAGCATGTCAAAAATCAGTTACAGGTATAGTTCCTTATGCTTTTGGCGACGTTTCTTCTGGTCCAGGCCGTATTTCAACCTAACAACCACTAGGAATAAAGTAAAACTTTGAAAGCACATTTACACCGTATAGACATAGTGGTTTTGGTGGATTTTTTTTCTGGTCCAGGCCGGAACTAATTCTAACCTCTGCACTTTTGAGATATAATATCTCTAGAACTAAGCGATATATCAGAAAAATAAATTCCTTATTTTCGATTTGTCTCGACGAGTTTCATACGAATTCATCATCAAACTTGGCTATGGCGAAATTTATCTTCTGGTCCAGGTCGCATTTCAACCAACCACGTCAATTTTGAGATACGATATCTCGAGAACAAAGCGAGATATATAAAAAATATTTTTTACTTTCAATTTTTCTCGTCGAGTTGCATAAGAATCCATCATCAAGGGTTATCGTCGAATGCCCTGAATTATCACAAATCTCGCACCATTAATAAATCCCTGACTGGCATTAAGATTTCTATTTAACATAATAATAGCATTTTTCTTTGAAAGCAATTTGTGAGGCGGTCTCGCAAATGGATCTAGCGATTTAGATGAAATTTCATATCTAGATATCGTTTGCTTTTCAAGTATATAACAAGACTTAAAAAAAAGAGCAATTTTTGTATTGGGTTTCTCGAAAACGGCTCTAACCTCATTACGGGGAAGGTTCAGGTACCAGTAAGCCTACTGATGTTAGTTAAACTTCTCTTTGGTTAACTGTACACCTCAAAACGCCTGGGAATCCTTCAAGCCTTTTACTTTAATCAAACTTTACTCGAAATCTTGGATATTGAACTGAAATCAAAAGATGCCGAGCGAAGATCGATCACCCAGGTACTATAAATATAAATAACAAAAAACAAATGTTATTCGAACGGATTTTCAAGTTTTAGGATACTCTGTTGCAGTTTCGAAAAAAAAATGCTATATTGATGTTTTAGAAGTGGTGTTTAATCCATAAGAAATATCTTAGTAATAATTTGAAAAAACTGATTGCAGTTATAAGTTTTTATTTGGTTATATTTCGGTTTGTGTGTACCAGTATAAACAACACATTGTCTTCGATAATAAAATTTGATTAATGGAAGCCAAAATTTATGGGTAAATACACCTAATAGATTCAAGTAACACGGAAAACACTGTGGAACGTGGCAGTGGACTGCAATTTTCTGTTGTGAACATGGAATTTACTTATGACTGTCACGAACGTTGACGTTGAGACATTCTGTTCAAGCTTTAGGAATAATATAGTTGTTTTACGGAGTCTGTAGGGTCATTTACTAGTTAATTGCTAAGGTATCTAACAGAAGATGAATAGGCCTGAATTTTTCGACATGAAGTTAGTTTATCGAACACAGTAAATCCTCATTACTACATTTTATCTTTAAAAAAATTTTAGATTTCAGATTCGTTAACAGCAAGATTGTAGTCTCGAATTTTGGAATCACTGTAATATGGAGAAGATCGGATCATTTGTAGGTAGTTTCGAATAAACCAATAGAATCTCAGTTATGACCAATAACTGGGATCTGTAGCATTGTTCGCCTATAATCATAAAGAAAGTGAGTTGTGGTAATCTCAACAGAATTATAAGTTACGTTTCCTCACATCAACCTCCAAATCAGAACTACTGAATAAATTACTATTTCTAGAAAACTCTTTAAGAAAAAGATTTAACTGTCCCAGCATTAATTGCACTGTCTGCCCTTTCCTCGTTTTACTCATTTCTTTAGCTTTCAGTAGGATTAGTTTGAGCCATTTCTTGTATTTCTTTACCCTACACTAGTTCTAGTTTTTCACCGTCTATTGAGGCATGAATTACGCATCAGATTTATCAATATAATAGCTGCTGCCCACGACTTCGTTCGTGTTTGCAAAGAAGTTTGATTGATAACTGCTGACATCCAACCACCATAGTACACGATGGGAGACTCGAGGCTAATACCACACACTGGCACTAGTGATCTGCGCATGGCATTTATGGCTACAAAGTGAAATAAAGGGACACACACTTCTTTGGTCGAAATATGAAAATGTTCTCCGTCGACCACTTTTAACCATCATATCTCCCACACCCCCGTAGCTACCGACATGAAACAACCTTCGTGCACGACGGGATACGTGTAGCTACTACTATACACATACACCAGTGGTCTGAGCTAGGTAGTTTTGGCTGCAGAGCGAAAGATAGGGACACTCATGTGTATGGTCGAAATATAAAAATGTCCTCGGTCGACCAATATAAATATACCAATATACCAATATAAACCACATCCCGACAGTTAGCGGAATTCGTCCAACGTTGTACATGACAGGAAATTCCATGCTACTACTACATACAAACACCAGTGGTATGCTCTAAATAATGGAGGCTGAATATTGAAATATATGTATATATATAAAATATTACTTAGTACTTTAATTAAAAATTTAAGTAACTTGTAAAATATGTAAATTATTCATGTACGTTAGGTAAATATATAAATCGTTAACACTTGTTATATGTAAGAGAGGGCCTGGCAATCCTAATCTTTTCTCTCCTCCTACTAATTACCACGACGTTGACCAGGTGTAAATCCCGAAAGGAAAAAATTGAAATTCTTCATCAATATCTCAAAATACTTCCTGTACTGTAAAAGGGATAACTGTTTATTTGCAATACATATTCGCGTAATACAGAAATACTTTCAAGGTACAATTACGAAGTATAACTGAGCCAGAAACGTTATTCGAATTCAAACCGGATTATGCCTTTCTGTTTTCGTTTGCATTTTAGTTTGTTTTTAATGCGAAATTCAACAGATTCAATGTGCTGTTTAACAACTACAACAGATAACAACAAGCCTGACATATTATTTTTCTTGAGGTGGTTACAACAGATGACCCTTCAGAAAAACCTTACAACGTACAGTGTTACCAATGTAATGATGCACTGACATGTTTGGATCATGTTAACTCTTCTCTAAACCAGTTCGCAAACAGGACTTTAATTGTATGGCTGGGTGGACTGAGAGGGCCGTGGCATTATTCAGAGGAGATGGAGTGCTAAACAACTTGACGCCATAATAAAGATCCTCACCACTTTTCACTGAAATAGCTGTCATTCCTCATTAAGACAGCAATTAGAACGCGTAGAAGCGCGCTGTGGTAATTAGTTTGGAGACTTTAAAGCCAAGTAAACAGTCGTGAGTATTCTAAAACCACAAACCTTTATAGCCGTTTCACATTTTAATCGGAAATAAACAAAAAAATACCGAAAGTTTCTGTTTAAGTTTAATCATTTGGCAATGGATTTCAAATAATAAATAATTAATTGGAAAAAAGTTATAACTTAAGGAAATGTTTCAATTAAACGGTGGCTTTACACGTTGTCCTAATTCTGAGGATTGAGTAAGAAAAATAATTTCAAGTTCTCATATCATTAAGAGGGCGTCTGCAGTTTTCACAAAGTGAATAATTGTGGAAAACCTAAAGCTGCGTTCGGAATTAGAAGCTCCTATTAACATAATTGCAGATAATAAACTGATAAACAGACTTCACACTCAAGTAAATTCCATTTTTCAGATATTTACAAATCGTTAGCGAGATTGTGCAGCGGCGGATGGAAAACAAATTTGAAATCTTGCTCTCGGATAATCAGTTTGCATTTTCAAGCGGCAAAGGAGCATGGAAATCAATCCTGTCTGAACGTCCACTCATTAAAAAATCGCTTGAGGTACAATATTCAACATTTATAGCTATTCTGCATCTGAATAAAGCATTTAATATAATTAAGTGTGAGGGTACTATCCCAAAGCATCAAAGAGGGTTACACTTCTAAGGTTGAAGGAACAAGGGCTTTATGTCTTTATCCCGTGCCAATGATTTGTGAGAAATCATTGGCACGGAAATCATTGAGAAAAGAAAAGTAGCTTTTTAAAAGAAAAAAATTGCTGTGGAGCTCATGCCCCGGTACATTTTGGCTACACTCCCTCATTTCCAATTCGTGTTTTCTTTATTTTTTATTTTATTAAATCTTGGTTTCTTTGAATGCAAATTCTTCACCCAACAAGCCTTAGTTTTAAATTCTTTTAATGTCTCTTATAAATAAATCAAAACCTGTTTTAGTAAAGTATTGCAGACCTTGAGTACTTCACATAAAAAATAACATTTTCGCGCTCCATTTACCTGAAGTCTGGTTAATGCCTGTGGGCATGGTCATCTCGTTCCTACTATATACTACTTCTAACGGTTCTACCAACAACCAGCGAAGCCTTATCAGCAATGTACGCCTTGTATACTGCCAGCCCTCTATTCATCCGCCTCCTGTTGTCCTGTGACTCCTTAACTTACTCGTTTAACGTATCACATATACAGGGTGTTGCAAAAAGGTACGGCCAAATTTTCAGGAAACATTCCTCACACACAAACAAAGAAAATATGTTATGTGGACATGTTTCCGGAAACGCTTACTTTCCATGTTAGAGCTCATTTTAGTTTCGTTAGTTTTCGTGCTCGTATTGTGGACTGCTGTGATACAATACGCCATTCTCCAGGGCTGCATCAGCGCATCAGAGATTCCATGCGACGGAGGGTGGATGCATGTATCCTCGCTAACGGAGGACATTTTGAACATTTCCTGTAACAAAGTGTTTGAAGTCACGCTGGTACGTTCTGTTGCTGTGTGTTTCCATTCCATGTTTAATGTGATTTGAAAAGAAGTAATAAAATGAGCTCTAACATGGAAAGTAAGCGTTTCCAGACACATGTCCACATAACATATTTTCTTTGTTTGTGTGTGAGGAATGTTTCCTGAAAGTTTGGCCGTACCTTTTTGTAACACCCTGTAAATTATTCCTATAAGGTGCTTGTTGTCGCAAGAAAATATCTCCCGTGATAACTAACCTAAATTTATGAATTAGGTATTATTTTAAAGGTCTCTACTGTGATCACATCGTATCTAAGAGAGGAATTTTTGGGAATTCAACCCTCAAATGACAACAATGTCAATGTTTCTAAAATGCGTTTTTTTTTTTGTTTTTTTTTTTGTATTACGAATCATTTATCTCCCTGCTTTCGTAACCAAAATCGATAAACGAAGAATCATTTTAAAGATTAAGATCTCCGCTTTAGTGACAGCTTAAATTAAGACAGGAATTTTTCGGAATTAGACCCCTTAAAGGGCAGAAGTCTCAAAATTTCTGTAACGCGTTTATATGTCACAAGCCATTTATCTCTCTTGATATCTAACTGATATAGGTAAATGAGGTATCATTTTAAAGGTTACGGTCTCCACCGTGGTCATATCATATTTAAAGAAAGAAATCTTTTAAAATTCTACCCTTAAAGGGCAAAATATCATTATTTGCATTACGAAATTTTTTTTTTTTTTTTGGTCAAGAGCTACTTACCTTTCTTAATATGTAATCGAAATCGAGAATGAGCTATTATTTTAGAGATTAAGCTTTCCTCTTTGGTCAAATCATATTTTAAGAAAATAATTTTTCGGAATTCGACCTTTAAAGGGAAAAAGTATCAACATTTCTACAACGTATTTTTGTGTCACGGGCCATTTATCTCCTTTGATATCTAACAGATATAGAAAAATAATGTATAATTTTAAAGAGTGAGGTCTTGGCCGTAATTTAAAAAAGAAATTTTTCGGAATTCGACCCTTATAGTGCAAAATTATCGTTATTTACATAAAGTATTTTTTTTGGCACGAGCTATTTATCTCCCTTCATATGTAACTGAAATATGGAAATGAGGTTTTATTTTAGAGATTAAGATCTCCGCTTTAGTCAAACCATATTTTAAGAAAAGAATTTTGGAATTCAACCTTTACAGGGCAAAGGTATCAATATTCCTATAATGCTATTTTGTATCACGAGCCATTATCTCCCTTGATATCTAACATATATAGATAATTTAGTTATTATTTTCAAGATTAAGGTTTCCGCCGTGGTTTCATCATATTTTAAGAAAGGAATTTCTCGAAATTCCGCCCTTAATGGGTAAATTATTATTATTTCCGTATTTTTTTCATCATTAGCCATTTATCTTCCTTGATATCTAACAGAAATAGATATATGAGCTACTATATTAAAGATTAAATTCCTCTGCTTTTGTCACATATTTTCTTCAGAATGAAATTTTTCGGAATTTGACCCTTAAAGGGCAAAAGTAATAACTGTGAAAGTCACATGTATGAGACAGTTCACAGCTTAGCCGCAAGACAACTGTAGCGCATATCACACAGATATTAATAAACTGCTTCTCTCGCGTCGACTTTGTTACGGACCTACATACAAATACATACCTGTTACATTAAACAATAAAAAATTGAAACAATTCTTCTTTTAATCCTATTACAAACCTTCAATCTTACTATTCATTGTTTTCGAGAAATTTTCGCACTGGTAATCTAGTAAGAAATTAATTTTGTTTTACAATAATTTCCACAAACAAATCTTGCTGTTATCCTTTGTCAAGCCTTACACTCCTGTCAAAAATATGGATTCACAATACGTTATTTAAACAAAGGTGTGATAGAGGTATTGTAAAAACTTTTCCAGAGTTCTCCTTATCACTTTATTCCATAAAAGAAGGATATTGAAATCACTGCCTCTTGTCTGCCCAATTAAATTTGCTATCAAAGATTTTTACGTTTAAGGTCTCAAACAAGCAATTCTTCTTTCATCCTGCAGTTACAGAAAACCATTATTATTTTTGTTGTTTACCTAATAAACTGACTCTTTATGTCATTTATCTTTATGCCATGTTCACCTACCCAGCTAGATAATCTATTCAATCGTCCCTGCAACTGTTCTCAGTGTTCTGCCGTTTCGATCCAATTATATTTCGTTTTCTCCGAACGGACTAACCTCTCACTGTAAGCCATTAACACAATCTCAAAAATGGTCCAAAAAAACGACTCTGTGGCACTTCCATATTTACTTCCACTTCTTTAGATACTACATTTCCTTCCATAACTCTTTGCTTTCAACCCTGTAAGTCACTTTATATCCACCCCAATGATTTTTCCCTTATCTACCACCATTTTACGGCTAAATTGGTCAAATGCCTTCGAGAGATAAATTGTTATACCATCAACTTTACCTCCCTCGATGCACGTTACGTTACTGGCCAAGTTCAACACTCGACTATTCACCTCTTATTGATAGCAGTCACGGTTTGGTGTTTAATTCAGTTGGTCTAGTACGGAGGTTCCCAAACTTTTTACCCCGTCGACCCCTTGATACGACATTTACCTTCTTATCGACCCCCACAAGTATTTAATTTTTTTTAAAAAGAACCCATTAAATCATTTTTGGCATTTCTGACGCTAAGCAATAAGAGGCCTGCATAAAAACTCAACGAAATAATTTATAAAATCCACCCAATAAAATTAACAGAAAAACGAGATACTTTCCACTATTATTAAAATCTAAAAAATAGGGCCAAAACAATGGATAGATGGAATAAATTTCAAATAAAGACCTGCCAAAAAGAATAGATAGTTGTTGCACTGTTTTAACTTGTCACATAGCGATGAATCCACCTTCCTTGGGCACTCTTCAACTCTCAATACTGTTACTATCACCTCTTGACAACCACATTACCTCAGTGAGCAAAAGTAATTGGTTGAAAGTTTCATCATTTACTTCACATCACTTCACAAACAGACGAGAATTGAGAGTATGAGCTTTACTTTAATTTATTGACCTGACTGTTAGTAGAACAGTCATTTTTTTTCTGTACAGGTTAATTGATTTTCTTTAGTATTAACCGACCCCCTTTCAACCCCCCTGTATTAATCGATCCCGCGAAATCTTTTATCGACCCCAAGGGGTCAGTATCGACCACTTTGGGGACCCCTGGCTAGTATGAGGGTGTAATAACTGTACTCTCAAGTGGTCTCAGTATTGTGAAATGTTAATTAACTGGGTTGGATCTCACTGACTATTCTATTGGTCGAGAAAGTTTTCTAAAAAATCTGTTATACGGGGTGTTTCAAAAAGAATATACGTATTCCGAATGCATTTATTTATTAAACTGTAAGACATACGAATATGAAACTTTACACACATATTTACGAACCTCTCAAGTTCAGATTACAGATGTTCAATATGTCCTCCATCAGCCACACGAACAATATCACATCTATACTCAAATTACTCCCATATTCGGGCAAGCATGTCCTTCGTCACTGATGTTACGGCAGTACGGATCCGGTTCCTCAAGTCCTCAAGGTTCTGTGGGAGTGGTGATACATAAACGTTGTCTTTAATGAAACCCCACAGGAAGAAGTCACAGGGTGTCAAATCCGGTGACCGTGGAGCCCAGCTGATGCATGCTAAGTCACCAGCTCCTTGACGACCAATCCGACGGTACGGTAGAGTTTCATTCAGATATTCACGCACTTGGAGACTCCAGTGAGAGGGTGCCCCGTCTTGTTGAAAAATGAAGTTGTCTTCGTGCAGCCTCGGAAACAAGCAGTTTTGTAACATAGCGAGATACTGCTGACCTTTAACCGTGTTTCCATCAAAGAAGAATGGGCCGTAAACAGATGATCGGGATATCGCACAAAACACATTGTCTTTAGGCGAATCTCTTACATGTTCAATGACTGCATGTGGGTTCTGTAGACCCCAAATTCGAACATTGTGTTTGTTTACCTGACCACTAATATGGAAAGTCTCTTCATCACTGAAAACGATGCGTTGTGCGAAAGTGTTATCATTGTCAATAGCATCATTAATCTCGTTACAAAATGCCACACGTTTCCGTTTGTCATCAGGACGCAGAGCTTGTAACAACTGTAACTTGTACGGCTTCATAACCAACCGACGTCTCAAAACACGCCAAATTGTTGTTGTAGGTAGTTGTAACTCCCGACTGGCACGACGAGTTGTTTTGAAGGACTACGTTGGAAAGCAGTTTGAATTCGTGCAACATGTGCCTCAGAAACACGAGGAAGGCCACGACTCTTTCCTTTACATACACATCCGGTATCTACAAACTGTCGATACCATCTACGAATGTTCCACCCATTCGGAGGATTCATTTGGTACCTCAACCTGAAACTTCTTTGCACTGTAATCACGGAATTACACTTTGCAAACTCGATAATACAAAATGATTTCTGCTGTGAAGTAGCCATTTTAAACATATGACGGTTACCAAGAATAACACAAGACGACTGACTTCCAGCGGCTATTAAATAAACTAGACTATGTATTCGTTTCTCCAATAGCCGAGCCGGGGCGCAGCGATCGGTAGTTTGGACAAAAGAATACTTTGTACGGTAATACGTATATTCTTTTTGAAACACCCTGTATACTGACCGTTTTCTTAGCAGTAAAGCTGAGGAGGACTACACTGCACCTCAAAACATGAAGGTCTGTTGAAATATAGGCGTAGTATTTTAGCAGAAAGAAATGAAAATCACTTCCACCTTGACGCGCATTTAAAAGCGTTAATTATGATACTAAGGTTTGAAGACTTATTTTAATCTGCAAGTTAAGCCGTGCGTGCTGCGGGCAACCTGTAGGGGATGATCCACGAGAGCGAGGCCAGAAAACCTTGCGTACACACGGCGAAACTGGAGGCCGGCAAAAGGATGATATTATAAAGTGCTTGCGGGAAATACGTCCGGCGGTGTTGAAATATTCATTGGTATACTTTCCTCTGAGCACAGAGTCTCTGAAGCTCTTTTACGTGCAACAGACGTGGGCAAGAAATGCGAAATATGTTAATTAAATACTGACACTTCACAGCGGAATCCACAATCTAGTCTGGGGCTTTTTATGAAGTTATAACTTGTTGAGTAGTTCAAGTAAGTTAATGAAAGGTGAGATGTCACAACAGGTGGCAGAAATACACTTTTTTAAAATTAAATTAAATTGCAATGGAGCGCATGCTCCGGTGGCAATTTCCTTAAACACCCCCTTTCTGCATCCACCTACATTTACCCTTTACAAATTTTAACTTTAAATTCTTTGAACGTTTTTGGCAAATTATTCATCATTTCTCTTGGTAACTTGTTCCAATCCCTAACACCCTTACCTAAAAAAAGAGAATCTTCCTATACACTTGTGCCTGAAATCGAGTGCCAGCTTGTGGTCATGGTCATCTTTTCCCTTCCATGCATTATTTTCAATTCTTACACCAATATCGTTCCATGCCTCATCACCAATATACGCCTTGTACACTCCCATGACCCTCTGCACCCTCCTTCTGTCTTCCAATGAGTCTCATTCCAGCTCTTTTATCATATCTGCTACTGATTGCGTTCTGCGATAATTTACAGAAACAAAATCTAGCAGCCCTTCTTTGCACCTTCTCCAATTCCTGTATTTTATACTCAAAATGTGGGTCCCATACTACACTACCATATTCAAGCAATGGCCTGACCAAAGTTTTGTAACTCAAATCATTTACTTCTCTCATACATCCCCACATCGCCATCTCCAACAAATGCAGAATTTTGTAACCTTTTCTTATGGAAATATTTCTCCAAATGGAACTAAAATTTTAGCTTGATGTCACATATTACATATCATTACGTACATGTATGCCCTACTACGAGTAATTTTTACTAAATGGCCTAAGATAATTCACTATTATACATGTATCAAGCTGACTAACATACACAGTCCAGTCACATTAATGTGACCACCACCTACTTTCGATGTCAACGTGAAATAACCAATCACAGAAGGCAGGTGGCAGCACATTACAGTGGAGTGTATATAAAGGATGTCCTAGGGCATCGGAAAGAATTTCAATCGTTGGCGTAATGCAGAAATGTATCAATTTATCCGACGTCCAAAAGGGCAAGATTATTGGCTTTCGGGCCGAGGGTGGAAGCATTTCGGAAACGGCTAATTTTGTGAACTGTTCACGTGCCACCGTGGTGAAAGGATACCGTGCATGGCAAAATGGCACTATTCATAATCAGCGGCGTGGAACATGTGGTGCACCACGGGCTACAGATGGCAGAGGTGAACGAAGGCTATGGAGATGCGTTCGGGCAAATAGACGTGCAACTGTTGAGCAACTGACCGCCCAGATGAACCAAGGGGCTACCAAGAGTGTATCCTCAACAATGGTCCAGCGAACGTTGCTGCACATGGGCCTCCGCAGCAGACGCCTGGTTAATGCACCTATGCTGACTGCTGTTCATCGGCGACGAAGGCTGGAATTTGCACGCCAGTACCGCAACTGGACGTCCACAGAGTGGCGACAGGTGGCTTTTTCCGATGAATCACGTTTTATGCTCCATCGGACAGATGGACGTTGGCGCAAACGGCGTGAAACGTCTGAAAGCAAACACCCTGCAACAATTGCCGGAAGGATCCAGGGTGGAGGAGGGAGCATTATGGTTTGGGGAATGTTTTCATGGCATTCACTGGGTGAACTCATCATTGTGGAAGGCACGATGGATCAGCACTAGTGCGTATCTGTCCTTGCGGACCATGTCCACCCCTACATGCGAATAATTTTTCCTCAGAATGATGGCATCTACCAGCAGGACAATGCGAGGTGTCATACAGCTCGCAGTGTATGTGCGTGGTTCGAAGAGCACCAGGATGAGTTTACCTTACTCCCATTAACAGCAATCTCACCGGATTTAAACCCAATCGAGAATCTGTGGGACCACCTCGATCGGGTTGTTCGCGCCATGGATGCTCAGCCGCGTAATCTAGCGCAGCTGGCCACGGCACTGGAGTCGGCATGGCTAACATCCCAGTGAACACCTTCAGAAACCTAATTGACTCTCTTCCTGCACGCCTCACAGCGGTCCGCTCTGCCAAAGGTGGTTATTTTTGTTTTTGAGAGGTGGTCACATTAATGTGACTGTGTATAACTGCGCAGTACTCCGTGTTAACACCGACATGTGTATGTCTCCATTATGCTATTACCATACGATGACATTACTAAATACATTCAGAGTATCCGAAATATCAACACTTGTTAGATAACAATTTCGTCAAGAGCAAGTTACCTGAGTTAATGTGGCCGGACAGTATGCAACTTCACAGGGGAAATACGTCATTACTTGTCCTCACAGACTCAAGAACCAACGGCGTTAATAAAACATTTTGCTGCAGGAAACAACAAACATCCGTTGGACGTAAGATGACTGAGCAGGATGATAAATTATAAGTACTAAATTTGTTATTAGTTGATCTTTTAATTGTTTTACTATTTATTATTCTAACACTAAGTGGGCTTTCTGATAAGATTTAGGAACCTGGTTTCTCAATGAACAAATTAAAGTTGTTGTAGTGTATAATAACATCAATTAAACATACCATCAGCTCAATTTTCTGTGTTAAAAACTTGATTTTTATATATATAAAACTATATTTATTATATGGTTGTATTGACTTTGTTCAACATACTAAATTCGAAGTGGAAATTCAGCAGAAAGCGTGGCTTGGGCAGAAACCATGAATTTGATAATATTGTATCTTTTGTGTGAAAGAAGGCTTTCCTGGCGTGTTATTGATATGAAATATAGACGGGTCTGCTGACGGATGATGTTGACGAAAGACGATCTTTTCGTGGCGTGCTCTGCCGTCATCCTAAGGTCCAACACATACGCTGCGACAACTAGAGCCGCATTGCTGGTCCCGGATGCCGATGCGTTTGAATAACATCTAGTTTCTCCCATTATTCTCTTGCACTACTGCTTACACCAATATAAAAACCGAGCGGGGCGGTGTAACGGTTAGCGTTCTCGCCTCGCATTCGGGAGGACGGCGGTTCGAATCCCCGTCCGGGCATCCAGATTTGGGTTTTCCATGGTTTCCCCAAATCACTCCAGGCAAATGCCGGGATGCTTCCTTCAAAAGGCCATGGCTGAATTCCTTCCCATTCCTTGTCCCCATCCTTACCCCCCATCCTTTCCTGCCTCTAAAGACCTCGATGTTAAAAAGAGACGTAAAGCAGTAAAAAAAAAAAAAAAAAAAAAAAAAAAAAAAAAGAAACATATAAAAGCTTATATGGTTAAGACGCATGGCATGGGATCGGAAGGTTGATGGTTCGAATTCCGAAACTTTTAAGTGGCCTTAAACCTGACCTTCTCCAATGGAAAATCCTTTCTTTCTCCACGTGAAAAACGCTAGTGTGTACCTCAGTTCTGATTATAAGTAAAACCGTACGTTCCAATTACGTCGTAGAACTAGTGAGTTAGGTTAGGTTAGCCAAAACAGACGTGAATTGCTTGCCAAATTGAAACTCGTTCAGTAGGTGGCACAATCCGTTAGGGGTACCGCCACTAACAATGCCAGACGATTTACAGTATTATTAACATGCTACTGTAATACCGCGAGCTTTTTTGCGTATCGTCACGGATCTAGAATAGATCCAGTATTTTAGGTCAAAGATTATGACTGGTTGAGGTGATCTGTCCAAATGCGAACTTGACCTGTGATTCCCCCTTAGGGTGAATAATATTTCTTGAGCTTGAAGAACTCAGAAATATTAATAGACGTATGAAACACGGACAGAAAAGATCACGCTATCGTATAATTGTTTCAAAGGTCATGGTTCGCAGACTCGAACTTGCTGGAATACAAACTTGACTTACATTTGACCCTAAAAGTTCACTCTGCAAAATCATAAATATTATTTCTATAATGTATTTTTTTTTCACAAGCCTATATCTTCCTTCATACTTAACCAAAATCAATGAATGAGGTGTCATTTTAAAGCGTATGGTCTCTACTTTGATCACATCATATTTTAAGAAAGAAAGTTTTAGGAATTCGACCCTTAAAGGGCGAAAATGTTAATATTTCTAAAATGCTGTTTTCTGTGTTACAAGTCATTTATCTCCCTGGATACCTATCTGAAATCGTATAATGAAGTATCATTTTAAAGATTAAGATCTCCGCTTTAGTGACATTATATATTAAGTCAGAAATTTTTCGGAATTTGACCCTTAAAGGGCAAAAGGATCAATATTTATGCAATTCGCTTTTGTGTCACGAGCGATTTATCTCCCTTAATATCTAACCGATATAGATAAATGAGATATCATATTAAAGACTAATTTCTCCGCCGTGGTAACATTATATTTTAAGAAAGGAATTTTTCGTAATTCGACCCTTAAACGTCAAAAATGTTAATTTTTCTAAAATGCGTTTTTTGTATCTCGAGCCATTTATCACCCTGGATATCTAACTAAAATCGATAAATGAAGTAGGATTGTAAGGAGTAATGTCTCAGCTTTGTGAAATCATATTTTAAGAATGAATGTTTTTGGAATTCAACCATTAAAGGGAAAAAGTATAAATTTTTCTATAACGCATTTTTGTGTCACGAGCGATTTATCTCCCTTAATATCTAACCGATATAGATAAATGTGGTATCATATTAAAGAATAAGGTCTCCGCCATGGTAACATTATATTTTAAGGAAGGAGGTTTTTGTAATTCAACCCTTAAAGGACAAAAATATCAATTTTTCTAAAATTCGTTTTATGTATTTCCAGCCTTTTATCTCCCTGGATATCTAACCAAAATCGATAAATGAAGTAGGGGTATGAAGAGTAATGACTCAGCTTTGATGACATCATGTTCAACCTAACTTTTCATCGCATTGTTTTTCGCGAAATTTTCGCACGGGTCGTCTAGTTTGGAGAATTTCTGATTAAAGGGAGTGCGCAATTGCTTCAAAAGTATCACGTTATTTTCTTTATTGAAGCTACGCAAACATTCATATTGTAATCTTTAGTCATAGTGTCTTTAACGACCAGAGAACTTAATACAGATTCCAGATTTTTAAATAGTGAGCAACTCCGAAGGAATGAATTTCCAGAATACTCGATTCGGTAAAATATTTGGTCTGATGTCCACTTTAAATAACCAAATAAATCACGTACAGCGAACGTTAAAGAATGTTATCAGTAAAATACGTAAAAAGCAAATAAACCGTATAAATTTTTGTCAAGTAACAACATTGGCGAAAGTTTTAATTAAATTGAAATTTAACCTTGGCCGGAATGACAGTTGGAATTTTTTATTACAGCGGTAATTAAACAAATTCTAAACTTTTTTATGGTGCTTGTATTAACAACTAGTTACTGTATAGCGGTTCCACGTTCAGCGCTAAAGTTTATCCATATTTTTAACTACGAAATACTACGAAAATCGAACTTAATGAATGTATTATGGCAGTTAATTTTGTAGCAGTTGCTCAGCTATTAAATTGCGGACAGAACCTGGAATTTCTTCTAATGGTATCTCTGGCCGCTGTTAATTTGCTAGCGACGGCTGGTGCGTGACGTCACCGTCCTACAGAAAATAGCTATCGAGGCGAGTGAGTGAGCTTAGGAAATTATATAGAAGAGTAGTGTAAGCTTGTAACCGTTTTTTTTTCATTCATTTTTCCCTTTTTTCCGTATCGTCACGGGTCTAGAATTGTTCCAGCTTTTAGGGTAAAGATTATAACAGGTTGACTTGATCTAACCAAATATGAACTTGACTTCGAGCTTGAAGAACTCAGAAATATTAATAGACTTAGGTATTAAATACGGACAGGGACGATCGCGCTATCATGTAAATATTTGAAAGGTCGTGGACTCCAGCATGCTTAAATACAAACTTAACTAGTATTTGCCCTTTAAAATTTACGCTGCAAAATTTTAAAAAAATTCCTATTTGGTGCTAAAGCAGCACTTTGTTTTTATGTTGAGGCTGGGGACACAGTCATACTGTTATCATTGGTCATAGTGTTTGTAACGACCAGAGAAATTAATACATATTCCATATTATTAAACAATTGAACAAATACGAAGAAATGAGTTGCCACAATACTCGATTCGGTAACATATTCGGTCTGATGTCCACTTTAAATAACCTAATAACTCACGTACAGCGAACATGAAAAAAAGACCTTTAACGAAAGTTGTCAGTAAAATACGTAAAAACCAAATAAACTGTAATGTATAACTTTGGTCAAACAGCAACATTAGTGAAAGTTTCAATAGTGAAAGTTTTAATTAAATTGAAATTTAGTCTATGCCAGAATGACTATTGGCATTCATGGATACAGCGGAGACCATGGAGTGATTTTTTAAAAGTTTTTTATGTTTATTTCATTAGCAACATGTCACTTAAAAGCAGATCCACGTTTATTCAATCGTAAAATTTATCGATATTTTTTTTTAGCTATGAAATGCTACGAAAAGCAAACATAATGAATGTATTACGGCAATTAATTTCGTAGAAGTTGCTTAGGCATTAAGTAATGGATATAACCTCGAATTTCATCTAATCATATCCCTGGCCGCTGTTAATTTCCGAGTGAAGGATGACACGTGACACTATTCACCAGCCAACAGCTATCGACTTGCGTGAGTGAGTTTATGAAATTATATAATAGATAATAAAAAACACTATGTCAAATATTAGGCGTGTCAATATTAAAATGTAGTTCATATAGAGAATCCATGAGGCACCGCACATAAAATAATGACAATGGAAAACTGAAATTTTTTGACGCGTGTAAAATGTTCACTGCAGTAAATAGGAGTGTAAAATAAAGTTGGGGAACAGATATTTCGTTTAATAATTACAAAATTAGGATTTAATATTAGATCTACCTTCTCAACACCTGACAAGACAGCGCATTAAATTCCACAAATCCGCTTGGCTGAAAATCGGAAGCGTGACAAATGTATCAGAGAGAAGCGGGGACCTCTTTTTTCAAGCCAGATTTCCCTGGTATTTGATGAAATATAAAAAGGTTCGCTTGGATGCCAGTGGGCGGAGGGCATAAAATATTTATACAGATACTCTAGATCCAGCTAACTTCACATCTCTGAAATTCATGTTCCACGAATTTCACTTGCTACTTTGATCTTTCCAGTACATACCTTTCCTTCTAACCAATTTTACCAGTAATCGTTAGTTATATAATAGTAAACAATTAGTTACAATACATGCGTAGCTAATCAAGTAATTAATTCATAAGTTTACTGCTTGAAAATAAATTTTTCGCTTATTGTAATACAACTTTATGTATAATGCACAGCTTTGAATGCTGACTGATGAGATACGTTTACATATATTTTGTCTGAAGGTTCAAATCTACGAAATATGTAACAGTAAATTGTATTATACCATCAATCGAAAGAAACAGTCGTGACATTCTAGAGTGATTTTGCAGATTATTTAAAAATTGAAACTAGGCGATTCACAGTCTTCTGCTACTGGATATTGTTAATCACCGTAACTGGATAAAATGTACTGCAGATAATTTATTTACTTTTGTTTTTGTACTGTTGTAAATTTTTAAACTTAAATTCCATACTGAAGCGTCCATTTTGTTACAGCCTGAATTTCAGATGCTTGTCGTCGACTAATTTTAATTTCTGTTTAGGACTGTTTGTTCTGGCATGAAGAAAAAATTGCTGCGCAGATTTTGAAGCGGTTTTTCATTGTTTAAAAGATTATTGTCTGACTTGAAGTATGAGGTATAAGTTATGACGCTACATCATGTAATGCTGACGCAAGAAATTCAATTTGGTACTGAACTTAAAACGTTTGTCTCTCTAACTAGAAAACAATTGAGTCAATCTTGATCTTTTTTTCACAGTGTAAAAATATACATTTTGACTCAACGTCTGAGGTACGACAACTTACCCTTTATCGCCAGAACACAAAATTACAAAATTAACATTAAACCTTCTTTCCCACAATCTAGCACATCTTAATGACTATTTTAGAGCTGATTCGTTGATTTTTTTTCAAGTCAAACATGAGACTTAGGATTAAATTCTGAGATTTATATGATTACGTTACCATAACTGGGAACGAGGTAGAAAATTAAAATCTCATCAAAACATTAACAGAGAAATACTTATGACGCTACCCTAAATATATCAATTATTAATGTAATGTTGTCGGGTACTGACCGAGTTAACATAATGTTTTACATGATATTTCGGTGATTCAACTCTCATGGTCATTTTCAAGAGAAAAGCTGACCACATAGGAAAGAGAAACCGGAACTTTATACCACACGTTTTTGATCGGTAATATGGCAAAAATAACTTTTAAACTAAAAATATTTATTTCTGTTAGTGTGTTTAATTTAAATAACCATATTATTTTAATAATAGGAAATAATGTATTACCAGATTGAATAAATTGTAATAAGTTCCATAATTATTGTGTTGCAACCTTACTTTCAGATGCGTGATGAAGATTAATCTTAATGTTAATTAATAAGTGGCAAATGAGCATCAAAAAAGAATCAAAAATGTATAACCACATTAGAAGGCTACGTAATTTAACAAAAATAGAAATAGAAAACATCCGGTTCACACAGTAAAAATGACATAGCTGCATTTCCAGGCAGGTGAGTGAGACAGCTTATGTGCTACTGGGAAATTTAAGTAGAGTTGAGATGCATCATATTTGCGATGGCTTAAAAAGAACCTGCTACCTGGAAGCTTCTGAGGCAAGGCAATCCAATCTCACGAATGTCTGGTTCTTTCCACCTCCTCCCATCCCATGACATCTGTTATTACAATTCAGTGCAGAGCAGCTAATCAAAAGACTACTGACATTTCTGATTTCTGTTGATACGCTATTTCCTTGGTTAATGAAATGCTTTCCCCTACGTTGAACATTGTGTAGAGTAATACAAACAACTGGGGCGGGACAAGTCTGGGTGCTTGACTAGTGGTCCTTCAGCAACACTTATGGAAAGTCAGATACCAAATACTCACAAGTCATCACGACAAAGCATCAAAGCATGAGTCAATACGTCGCAAACAGATTTTAAGGCAACACTTTTGTCATAATCAACTATCTACCACCGCTCATTTTTTTTGTCACACCACTCACCCATGTCCTCAGCAATAATAGTGAGCAGGTTTCTACACAATTCTCTGTTTCATACTTTTAGTTAACTGTGTGTGCTTGCAAAATTTAACTCGCTTTCCTCTAAAATATGTTCAAAATAATCATTATTACTTACTACTTTACTCCGTGCTCATTTGACTATATGACTTGTGAATGTAAAAACTAAGGCTCCCGGACCAGACGGTATTCCTACAAGATTCTACTCAAGATACGCAAAGGAAATTGCACCGTATTTGATGAAATTGTATACCGTCTCTCTGGATCAAGGAAAAATACCAGCCGAATGGAAGACCGCTATCGTAACTCCAGTGTTTAAAAATGGGAATGTTAATGATCCTCAGAATTATAGGCCGATCTCGTTAACTTCAATATTTTGCAGGATTTTAGAACATATCATCTATTCAAATGTCATGCGGTTCTTGGATGAAGGTGAGCTTTTAAATCCAAATCAACATGGATTCAGAAAAGGCCGATGCTGCGAAACACAACTTGCACTTCTAATTCATGACTTGTGCCGAATTATAGATGAGCAATCCCAGGTTGATTTGGTTCTATTAGACTTTAAAAAAGCTTTCGACACTGTGCCTCACACTAGGTTACTTAGGAAACTTCGCGGTTACGGCATATCTAGACAAATATGCGACTGGGTTGCAGACTTCCTGAAGGGCAGAACACAGTGTGTAGTTCTCGACGGTGAGCGTTCATCACTTACTGAAGTGGGGTCTGGAGTTCCCCAGGGAAGCGTGTTAGGGCCTCTGTTGTTTCTCATATACATCAATGATCTATGCGACATAATAGGGGGAATGAAAAGATTATTTGCCGATGATGCTATAATTTATCGCGAAATCAAATACCAGGACGACTGCGCTTTGTTACAAGACGATATTATGAAAATAATTGCGTGGTGTAAAGATTGGCAGTTGGAGTTAAACGCTAAAAAGTGCCAAGTCATGCGTGTAAGTAAAAAGGTGACACCATTTAACTAGGAATATACGATTAATGGTACTGTCCTTAGAAAGGTAGATTCCGCTAAATACCTAGGGGTAACAATTCGTAATAATTTGTCGTGGAATGAGCATATCGAGAATGTAATGGGAAAAGCAAATCGTATGCTCCGATTTCTAGGTCGTAATTTAAATCAATGCACTCAGGAAGTTAAATCGATTATATACAAGTCACTAGTACGTCCTCACTTAGAATATTCTTGCTCTGTATGGGGTCCCCATCAAAAGGGGGTAATGGAGGCTTTAGGGGAGGTCCAAAGAAGAGCCGCCCGATTCGTGACAGGTATATATAGTTGGAGGGAAAGCGTAAGTGCGATGTTGAAGGAGTTAGGTTGGGAAGACCTGGAACACCGAAGGCGTTGCTCTCGACGGAAGCTAATTCAAAAATTCACGACAGACGTATTTCGGAATGACAGCCAGCAAATATTGCTACCAGCAACATTAATATCTCGAAATGACCGCGAAAATAAGATAAGAGAAATCAGGGCCAGGACCGATTCATTTCTGTACTCATATTTTCCACGAGCGATTAGGGAATGGAATAGAAAGGATTTACCGGGCGAGTAAACTTAAAATCCTACAGGAGTAGCTTTCGATAAAGCACTCCAGCCATCCTGATCTGGGTTTTCCATGGTTTTCCCAGATCACTCCACGCGAATGCGGGGATGGTTCCTCACAATAGCCCATGGGCGCCTCCTGCCATATCTCTTATAACCCTTCCAAACCATAACCCTTTTCGATAGGTGCAATGCACCCTCCGCCACTAACTTTTAGTGAATCGCGGAGAAATAATAATAATAATAATATCAAGATGTATGATATGAATTACCTATTATCTGAGTCTGTACCATCACAGAATAAATCGATTATCCATTTATTTTCACTTTTTCTTTCTTGGTTAACTGTTGTTGCAATATGATTCATACTAAACCCCTTTACCATTTTAAATACGACGGTAAGCATTGTGTAAGCGAGCGTGCCCTTTACGTAACTGTGCAATTGGTGGCTGCTTTGGCTCTTCCCCTTCAAGGTGGGTTTCCACGGCGCGTGGTTTTATAGGACGCGCCACATCAGCCGAAGTGTACGGATCAACACGCGCCACAGGTTAGCCCTCACCGCCTCCCCACCACTCTGCCTAGTGTCGTTTCAGCTATCCGGGCCTTTGATCTTTACTGATTGGGAGAAGGATAGAGGCGCGCCATCCCTGCCAGTACAGGCGGGACACTCTCCACGGCCTGCTCTTCGTAGTTGTACCGTCCCGGCTGGCAAATGCACGGCCCGTGGGAAGACTAGCTCAATAGAGATTGTAGTCAGGATGCTTGAGTTGTCCAGCGCTCACCGCGGGATCATCTGGACGGAGCCACAATGATACAACGAATCACTCCATACTTGGCCATCATGGTATATAAATTGATGATGCTTCATCATATTGCGTACCAAAAGTCCTGGGCGAAGTCCCCTCTCTGCAGTGCACATAGAGAGAACGTCTGCGATTGTGAGACTTCTGCTGGATGCATTTCGGAAATGTGGGCCAGAATAATCAAGCAGTGAATTTCACACACTCCAAACTTACATGTTTCATCCACAACATAAGCAATACACTATACTGAACACAAAAACCCTCACATTATCGACAGTTTTTATCATTTGACACCCAGTTCTCCAGCAGCTGCTGCGATGGTTCGGAGGGAGATGGTTTTGACTCTTTATGGTTTTATGTTTTAATTCTAATGAATCCTATACATTCGGCGACAATTTCCAGGTAAACATACTTCATTTCACGAATTTTTATTTAAATTCTTTCAATTTTTACGGTAAATTCTTCCACACATCGTTCCATAATATGTCTGCTCCTGACTCTATTACCTACACAAAAAAGCATTCATACTTCCTGATGCCTGAAATAAAGTTCATGTTTATGATCGTGATCATCTCTTCCTTTATTCGTCAATAGAACTCTCTTTATCCGTCTCCTGTCTATTAATGACTACCATTACAGTTTCTTTATTATATCATTTACTGATTTTGCCCCGCCGTAAATTCTACAAACGAGTGTAGCTGAACCTTGTACAACAATTATATTAGATACCATAATTGTCGTACAATATTCTACGACCAGTTTATTCTTTCTGTTCTGACATACGGCTGTGAGACTTGGATACTATACGAATTTGTGAAAGTAAATTTAGAACAGCATAGTGAGGTATGGAAAGGTAAATGCTAGGTTTAACTGGAAAGGATAAGAAGAGAGCAACCGACATTATACCAGTCACAAAGGTCACAGACAGCTTCGAGAAGACAGCTCCTTTCAAGTGACAGTGGATTGGCCATTTACTGTAATGAAAGACGCATAATGGGCAAAAGCAGTGTTAGAGTGGAGCCGTAGGGATCATCGGAGATCGAGAGGAAGACCACCAGACCGATGGGACAAGGACATACGCAAGGTTGCTGAAGTTAACTGGCAGAGGATCGCCCAAGATCGTTCTAACTGGAAACGTTTGCTCAAGCCCTACCTGAACTCACGACCACATCATTTAATGATTGAATTGGATTATGAATGAATTGTGGGTCCAATATTAGACTACATACTCAAGCAGTGGCGTGAAATGTTTCGTAACGCACTCCATGAAATGGTGTACTTTGAAATTTCTCCCTAACACTTGCTCAGCGTATTCCTTCCAGCTGAGTTTATTATCAAACTTTATGCCAAAGTATTCACGCTTTATGCATTCAACTAGCATTTCCTCCTCTGTGCCATAATCTTACAATAAATTATTTTTTTGTAATTCGTGCTTAGTAAATTGGCTATTAATGGAATTTATATTTATTCGACGTTGATCTACCCAACCATGTGTCCTATCCAGTTGAACCTATAGCTGTTCACCATCCTTTCTCGTATTAATCCACTCATACAGTTAATTTTAATTGTTTTACGTCTCTTAACAGCGAGGTCTTTAGAGACGGGAAAGGATGGGGGCAAGGAATGGGAAGGAATTCGGCAATGGCCTTTTTAAGGAAGCATCCCGGCATTTGCCTGGGGAACCGTGGAAAACCCAAATCTGGATGCCCGGACGGGGATTCGAACCGCCATCAACCCGAATGCGAGGCCAGAACGCTATCCGTTACACCACCGCCCTCGGTACACAGTTCAAATAAACTGGAAAAACGTAACTTCAGACTGATAATTTCCAACACAGTCATTCACTACGATAATGAGCAGCCTTGTTTTAACTTATATCTCTGTCGATACTGTATTTCCTTCCCTGATCCTTTGCTTTCTACTTGTTAACTAGCAAGTCACTTTTTTCATATTCTACAGTATATTCAATTCATTTTATGACTCGCTTTGTCACAAATGTCCTAGGGCACCAGTTATAACCTACCAACACGGCCTCCCTCATCCATTTCCTCCGAAATAAGTTTCAAGAAGCCCACTAAATGATTAATCTAACCTCAGCTGACGCCCAGTGTTATAAGTGCATTTGTTTCGGTAATATCGTCACATCTGTTTACTGTCAGCGTCATTTTATAAGCAGGTTTCCTAGGTCGACCTCGCTGCATCTGTAACTTTTACTGTGGGTTGCCGTGCTCCGTGTTGACATAGTCCGCTGGCAGACTTCAAAAGAAATCGTGCAGGCTCAAGTAAACAGAGCTTGCCGGGGGCTCTAATTGCTACAGACGTCTGCATACAGCAACCGTGGCCTGCGCCACAGAAGTAGCAGGCATGACTCTTCCTCTAGCTGCGATGTAGTGCGGTTAAAGGCAACGTTTTCCAAGTAACGCACCATATCAAAATGCGGATTCAAAACACGCTGTGATCACAAAACATGAAATTTTACTTACGTCTGCCAAAGAATTTTGTCAGGTAATATTACCAAAACTTGTTTTCATATATGTTTCAGCTGTTTCTTGTTTACTACTTATAAAATTGAAATCACGTTTACTGAAAAACTTTCTATTCAGTTTATGCCATTATGATTAATAGACATACTTAATATTGACCAAACATGGTTGATTTTTGCCAGTATTACTCTTTAATATTTACAACAAATGAATTCTTTAATCAGTGACTAGCGATTAACCATACGTTGAAGTATAACACTACAAAGAAACAAAGACCTTGATATCATGGTTTATGCCGATGGCCAGTAGTCAACAATGAGGATGATCTACAATTTTCAGAAAAAAGTTTGATATGGATATTTCAACTGAGTTCAAAAAATCTTGGCATTTGAAGGAAATAAATTATTCAGAAACAAAATAGTCCTAAATGACGAAAGTAAATCTTCAATCCAGATATACCGAGCAGTTAACGCTCTGGCCTCGCATTCGGGAAGACGTGGGTTCGAATCCCCGTCCGGGCGTTCACATGTGGGTTTTCCATGGTTTCCCCTAATCACTCCAAACGAATGTCAGCATGCTGCCTTCAAAAGGCCATGGCAGAATTCCTTCCCGATCCTTGTTCCCGACTCTAATGACCTCGACGTTAACGAGGCGTAAAACAGCAAGTAAAAAAACAAACATAAAACAATCAATACAGATAAAATACAAACGCACGACAGAATTAATGTGTATTAAATTCTACAACACCAATTCTTCTTATGGCTAAGAAGCATGGACAATACGAGATGTAGATGAGGATGATTTACCGTTTAGAATTCTCCTACCTGACATCTTTATTTTGATTGAAGCTCAATTATACAACAGTTGTTATGGAACTGGGTTCGTTATTCATTCAATAATATTACCAGTTTGGATCTAACGGTGGTAGTTAGGACATTTTCCACTTGCTTGTGATTTCATGAAATTGATTTTAATCGTATTCTGCACACCGGTATCTAAAGATTCTCCAATCTGATAAAGATCCCAGTAATTTGAATTGTAATCTTGTCTTATGTTAGTATGTCGGCATCGAAAATTGAACACCTATTCTCAAATACCACCGGCCCCTAGAATTTACACGCCCATTTGTCCAATTTTTCCCTCTAAAATTGTTTGCACCGTTTGTATGAAGTTAGTTATGAAAATCGTTGGTTTTAGGGTTCACATCAAATTGTCGGTCTATATATGACATACGCAAAAAATGGCTTAAAACCCACTCACAACAGGAATGTACTTTTATTCGTAGCGGCTATGAAATAATCCCAGCAATTAATTAAAGCCATCAAATCCAGTAGTTGTGAACGTAATGTCAGAGGAATATTCAAATTATCAGGCCGATTTCAGACCCCCTGTTTTCAATGAGTGATTGGCTTTTAAGCAAAGGAATTCCACTATTTGAAAATCGTCGCCAACGAGTAAAGTACTTCCATTCAACCTTATTAATGAGACGTATGTGCGTGTACGATGTCTCTTAATCATCGAACGATAAAAAATATAAAAAACGCCGATAGATCTACACAGACTAAACAATATAATAAGGGCATAATTATTTAAACTTCTCGAGCGTTCGGATTTTCGAAATCGCTTGGTGAAACTGGAATACGAACAAAGGCTGTTTGTTAAGAAGAGAAGAGATGAAATCGTCATTGGCTCAGGAACGTATCATCTCGCTATCCACCAGCAGGTGTGAAGCATATCATGGAAAAGCGAAACCAAGACAACACTCAAAACCAGTATCAACCAAAGTGGCATAGGGATGGGAGACGCTATACACCAAACTATAGTATTTTCAAATCGTGACGTTATAAGTTTCAGAAAAAAACAATGGAGTTCAAATTTGTATCTGAAACCTAAAAGATATGGAAAAAAACTTTTTCTAATTTTTGCTTTTCGTGGGTGGAGCCCATTTTTAAACCTGTGAAATCCTTTTCCACAGTCTGCCACCGTGAGTGCAGAAAACGATAAATCTTTTTTTTTTTTTTTTTTTTTTTTTTTTAAAAAAACTTATTGCTCGTATACAATGTCACGTTGTGTCTTCAGACTACAGGGCAAATGCAAAAGATTTGTTGAGACGTATTGAGTGAACCACAAAGAAACACCAAACCTGTCATAGTCATAGTATTAGCACCTCTATCAGTATAAAACCTTCTCGTCCGATTAAACACTTAAATTGGCTGGTTCAAGAGCGGAACGGCTCAAAAAAAAACTTGGAATCGTATTGAAAGTTAGTTTCAGATGATTCAATGGTACTACAGGCATACATAGAGCAATATAAAGAGTTCTCTCGATGGAGGAATTACCACATTGCTCCAAGTATCAAAATCGGACAGAATAGATGATTCTTTATGCAAAGAAACTGCCCGTTATTAGTAATCGAACATATCTACGAAAACGTGAAGAGTAGGCCCGGTTAATAGTTTTTTTAATCTGCTTAACGTCTCTCTAACAGCGAGGTCTTTAGAGACGGGAAAGGATGGGGGGCAAGGAATGGGAAGGAATTCGGCCATGGCCTTTTGAAGGAAGCATCCCGGCATTTGCCTGGAGTGATTTGGGAAACCATGGAAAACCCAAATCTGGATGCCCGGACGGGGATTCGAACCGCCGTCCTCCCGGTTAGTATGTTGAAGAAAGGTCATAATCTAGACTCAAAACCAAATTATATTTCTTGGTAGTGTTTCGAAGACCACACAACCAGACAACAGTTGCGCTATACAGGATCAAGTTCCATTAACTACATGTGTGTCAATTAATGTTCTCAATAAATATCAAAACCTACATTGTCGATAACGCTGCTTCGGACGAAGATTCAAAAACCATTCATTGTGATAACTGAAGTAATGCTGCAACAAATGAAACGAAACTTCAAATGAAATCAACAGAAACACGAAAAAAGTTATTTAATGTACAAAAATAAGTTGAAATAATTCATCTCAATTTTAAACCGAAATAATTTTTTGCTTTAAAAAAAGAGATTCCAATGATTGTGAAGCAGCTTTTGAAATGAAAAACTCGTTATATGTATAAGAAGTCTCGAAAGGTCGCCAATTATGCAAGCAAATGACGACTCATTTATTTGTGGCAAGCCAAAACGTAAGCTACAGATTTAACCCCTGTTATTGATCAGAAATTATCAGCTAATCTGTCAAGTGAATCAGTTAATAAAAATACATAGGTAACCTAATTCCATTTTCTGGAAAGTGAGTAAAAATAAAGTGTCAGTTAATACTGCAGGGGTCAGAAATTGACCAAATTTAAGCCCTTTTACAAGCTATCAGTTTGACTGAATGAAAATAATAATAATAATGTTTTAAAAAAAGCTTCTATAACGAGGGAATTTGAGAGGCTTTACTCTCTGCATAAGCAGTTTAACTGAGAAAATGTTGCCTTTCTGTACTCAAATGCGTCATTTTTAAACGAAAGTGAAATATAAATGGCTCACGCCCTGTGTGTAAAAGGCTTTGGATAAAGGTAATAGTGCTTAGTTAGATAGTTGCTGATTATTTCATGACACCATCCGATTGAAAATTAATCGGTTTTATTGCTGATAATACGCGTGCAGTTATTAATGGAGAGCATGGTTTCAAAATTCAGTTTTTAAGCATATCAAGAAGGAATAGTCTTGTAGTTACCTGAAACCCAAAACAAATTGACGAATGGTTCTCTGAAATGACTGACGTGTGCGATTCGCTACGTTGTGTTACATCACATACAGTTAAATCACGAGGTTTAAAACAAAGCGATAAAAGAAGTATTAGGAACGAAGATCGTATACTTGTAGAAAGAATACAAACCCACACCAACACCCACAAAGACACCTCATCGAAACCCAATCTAATTTTATGAAAGCAACAACACAAATATAAATCGAATCCCACAAAAGCCAATGCACAGATTTTTTTTCTTCATTCATATAAGTGGTGTGTAGTGAAATATGATGTTTAGAGTTTCTTGTACGATATAGCTCAGTGCATTTCATTTATTCATTTTATTTCCTGATTTTACACAGCCTACTACCTTGTTACCTAAAGTAGGCCCTTAGTTTCTACAGTTTTATTCTTAAAACAATTTACTTTATTTATTTTTTAATAATATATGTGGATAATTATTTTTAAGGATTTGATGGATTTAAGTATTCTAATAGTAAATCTACTAATTATTCTATTAATTAATATACCACTTAATCTACTAACTAATCTACTAATTAATCTACCATCTTACTAATTCACACCAAAATCAGCAATTGTCATTGTATTTTTGTACTTCTAATTAATAAACTGTCAATTTGTATATGTTCTTCTTTTACCACTGCTGGCCTGCGTCGACATCCAGGCCGCCAGCTGTCTCTGCTGATGCAGCGGGGCGACTGCTGACATGCTGACCACAAAGTGCCGTCAGCCAGCTTCACGTTCCAGGTAGTGGTCTCGTTCTTCTCCGGTTTGTCCCTGGAGCCACCTACTCCCACATCAGGAGTTCCCTCCTGGAATCAGAGTAGGCCACCCCCTGAGCCCTGGAGAAGGTGCCTCTGGCTTCCAGAGGCACTGTGATGAATTGAGTCTTTGCCGTCTTCCTGGTGCAGGCACCGCCTTAGTCATGGGCAGTGCTTGTAGTCAAATTTGGGTTGTTCTTTACTCTTGAGTTTCTTCCTCTCCTGTCCTTCTTTCTGCTTCTGATGCCGGTTGCTCGCGGCGTCCCCTACGCTCTGCCTGTTTCAATTCAACAAATCTCGCCTTCTCGCGCTGCGACGCTAGATTAGCAGCTTCATCCAGCAAGTGCCAGAGCTCGGTATCACGCAGTATGTCGTATATTCTTCTGTTCTGAAGTTGCATTTGGAGATATGCTCTTGATTCTTCAGTTTGTTTGCACTCCCAAACCACGTGCTCGGGAGTACTTACTTCGCCACAGTCGCACCTGTTTGTTTCTTTGAGGCCTCTCTGTTCTAAGAAACTGTTGAATGGACCATGGCCAGATATGTAGTGTATGAGCCCTGGAGATGGTTGTAGGTGAGTCATGTTCATTCTCTTTTTCACGCAAGGAAGCATGTCGAAGGTCCTTCTGCCCGTGTTGCTGTTAGTCCATGTTTGCTGCCATTCATCCATCAGCGCATCCCAAATATCTTTTTTGGTTTCAACAGGTCTTCCAATTATTTCAGTAGCTTGGTCATACCTTCCTTTTTTAATCCAGTATAGCGCGCCTCGCTTCCTTACTTCCAGGTCCAGGGGCATCCACCGACGTAATTAAAAATTTGTAGACTAACATCCAATTTCACCAGGGTGATGAATGGTTTTCTCATGCAAATAAACAAAGTGGCCTTATTATTTGCTGTACGTATTTATATTTAGCGCCGTATTGTTTATATAGATATTGTACTTTGTAATAAACTAAGGCCAAAAATGAATCAAATAATATTTAAATATACTCGCCGTAAATAAATTTAATATAAAATTTCGTTGGAATTTATGATTAATTCAAGATTTACCCATTTCTGACGCCTAATCACAGAAATTTATGTTATCATTACTTAAATACACCTAACCAAGCGTCACATAAATTGCAAGGATTTCAGCAAAGTAATAAAGCTGAAGCCCTGGGAAAATAACCCCTGTTCATCTTGCGATTCTTTAGTTGAACAGAAAATTGAATATAGTGTAACAGGACTCAATTTACTGAAAGTATTATTTTCAGAACAATCAATGATAAACTTAGATTGTTACCTGATTAAAAATGTTTAAACATGGGTTCAGTGGTATCTCAATACCGAATTTGTCCATGGTAATTATTCTTTGTGTTTCCGATGATGTTTGAAGAAAATAATATTTTACTTAACAGATCTTTGAAGTACGTGGATGAGTTTAGTGCTCTTACAAAAGGAGTTCTAAGCAAGTATTTATTTTAGCTTTGATTTACTCATAGAGCTCCTTATGGTATAGTAATGTTGAAGAATAAAGGTAATAGAGTCATATTTACGATATTTGCGTAGTTACTTACATTCATAAATCAGTTTAAAATAAATTAGATATAAATGTAGTGGCAGAAAGGAATTGGCTGTTATAACCTTGTATGCCTACTACAGCATGATGGGACAAAAGTTGTATTATAGACTAAGTTAATTTTTTATTCTTTACTACGCAAGAAAATACATATTTCTACGAATCATAGTAATCTATAGCATTAATAAGCTCAATAGGGTGAGTAGTTCTTAGTTACAAATGTGTATCCTTCTCCATCGTATGATTAATATTAGCAAGTAGAAGATTAAAAATATGTATTAGGCGATGTTTGAATAATTCCTCAGCTTAATTTGGCGGGACTTCATCTTTACGAATATTTTTTCTTTAATTTTGATGAACTGTACGTTTAGTGTTATGTGCTGTCGTTTGTAGCATGAGGGACGTCAATGAATAAATAGTTAGAGAAGAAATTTTCATAATTTATTTTCCGGCAAACGATGAAGGGCTTATAATTAGCCCATTCATAATCAGTACTACTAGTCCCTATGGCAAAATACCTTGTTCTATCCTTTCAGATTACCAAAAAATTATTTTACTGAAAGTACTGAAAGGAAATATTGTACGAAAATTATAGGTGGCTAAATGGCACAAAATAAGGCAATGAATTGATAAAACCATTTTAAAGGCGAATTCGGTTGTGATCTTAGATTTCAATACGCCACTAAACTATATTATTTAATTCATCTTTTAATCAATCGGCAAATTTAATACTTTTTAATTCACTGAATTGACTATGACAATCACTTTCCTCTGGAGCGTATTGGAAAACCTTTTTCCTTAAAGGTAACGCTAAATAATATGTAATAAATTACTTTTTGCTTATGAATATAATTTATTACTGCTTGTCATGAGTAGCTAAATGTGTTTCCAAAGTATCATATAGAACAATCAGCAAAAAAAGAAGCTCAAATCCTACAAAAAATTGCGAATATCTTTTTGTTTTAAATAGACAAAACGTTGAAGTTAATGTAGAAAATGGTCAAATAGTTAAATTCAAGGTAGTTATTCGTGTATCATATCCCATGAATTAGAGATTGCCGGAAAAGGCGTTGCGTTAGTCAACAGTTGGTCACGAAGTGGACAGCACTGTGGCTCATTAGCTCAGGGGCCACACCCAGCTCGCATCACGGATAGCAAACACTGCTATCCACGCACGCAATTAAGCAGTGTTCTCGAAGTACAATGGGTTGTAGCCACGTATAGGGCAAATGTCAGTGATGCGGAACTAATTACGGAAACACTTGCACATAGGGATAAGGTACAAAATAGTCACCTCACCCAATTACATAACTAATGAAAATCTTCGACATAACAGAGAAGCTCAAGATGCATATAATAACGTATACTGTGCCATACTATAAGTAGTCTGCATGCTTAAATCAAATGGTTAAGAAGAATTTTGCGTTTTTAAATTATAATTAATTATTTATTCAGAACTAAAAAGAAGAAATTAATTTACTTAGTGACATTTTTTGTACACCTTACATATTTTTCAGTGCACCGTTGAAATGTTTTTGGCAGAATATGTAGTTTCTGACAAATAAAAATTCTGTCGTCTATATTTTAGGGACAGAGGTTTTTCTTCAGAAGCCCTTGGCCATCTTTTCAAGCAGTACTTCACATACAGTTCCTGAGACAAACAAAATTTACGAAGCAAACCAACTTTAAAGTCTTCCGTACCTTCCTCAGACATTATCATCTTGTTTTTAGGGTTATGCTACTTCTGAATGAAATCACTCAATTGTTAGTATTACACAACCCCGAAACTTCTGAACGCACTATTTGAGAAACTTTCATCTTGGAAATATTTTAGTTATTCCCACCCTTAGTACAGTTATAACGTAAAATTTGATATTTTATTCAGTTGAAAATTAAATTGGAGGTTGAACAAAAAAATCGTTAGCTGGCAGGTTTTTGATTATAAACGTCTTTCGTCGTTCACGAAAGTTATTTTTTTTTCTTTTAAAATAAACATTAAAGCTATTTCCCCCTTTAATTCTAAAACTGATGATTATTCATTTACAACTGTTTGTATTCTTGTAAAATTAACATGAAAACAGCGAACGTTCTATGCAAAAAAAAATAAAAAAAATGCTTAGAAATATTTAAAAAATTGTTTCATTTAAGTAGTCATATATCATTTTAAAGAAGATTTAATGCGTTTTTTAAATTTCTACAACTATGGAGATAGTATAACATTTAAACTTATGTCTTTTTGTGTTTGGTTTATAAGTGACATTTGTAAGGTAATTTAGGAAAACCATCAACAAACTCTATTTAAAAATTGTGTATTAATAAATATTTTTAACTTTTTTACAAAATAATTTCCTAGTAATTGAATTTAATACAAAATCCGCCTAAGAAACTCTCAATGAGTGGAAATAACTGGTACTTTACAGATTTTTATTTAAGACATTTTACTTATGATGCGTAGTACAAAATTTGCATTTATTTACTCTTTACTCACACTTTTCAAAGAATTAGCACCATTGTAATTGATTGATTGAAATAGATTTGTACTGGCTTTCAATTACCAGACACATAATCAACTTCATTAACTTACCTTTTATTTTACGCTAAATTCCAGTAAAAAATTCCTTGACATCGCTGTAGACTTGGTGTTTTTGTAACATAGTCAAATTGAAAATAGGGAAATTGTGGGGTTTAGTGATAATAATGTAATATGGAACTATATAGATAGACCAATAATCGGATATATTAACAATTCTAATGTTGGCAATAGTAACATCGTCTTGTCAGAAATACACTTTTTTGATATTTCGTACATGTGATCAGTATTTCCATCGTATATTCGTATCCAGTTCGACAGACATATTTCAGCGCACAAGAGCCGTTGAGCTGGCAGTGGTATCAGGCAATTGGGACATGTTAAATTTCTAAAATGTTGCCTTTGAAATTAAAGCTGTCAATAATGATACCTCCCGTTCGATCAACGGCCTGTTGCATATATCCTGGTATTAATCACCTGTAGCTCGACAGCAGATTCCTAATAAATGGTGGAGGAGAAGGTAATATTCTAGAACATTCACTTGCTCTTCAGATTAGAAATACATGTTAAGTCTAATAAGCCTGAAATTGCTGACGTCTTAGGGACTCTGAGATGAATATAAAACCATTGCATTAAACAGCAGTTGAAAATGTAACAATTTAAAATTATATAAGTGAATTATTATGCAGGTAGAACAGATACCCAATGGATCAACTAAAGACGTGTTTAATGATATAAAAAGAAGGAGATTGGTGACGGGGAGAAGTTGAATTGACTACGAAATTGTTTGCATTAGTTTGTTTAAACGGATTAATGACCAACACATTTGGTCAGTAGAAAAAAGGATAATAAAAACGGAAATCATCATCAGGTATATCTCTGTTGATTCATAATGGATCATAAATTATGAATACAAATAACTTAATAACATCAATTAAACCACAAAATTCTGTTGTTTAGCATTGGTCCTAAATTTACATTAGCAACATTTCAACAAGACGACAGGAAAAACAGTAAATACTTGGGAAAGAGAAAAGATAATTCAGTATGGAAAGAGAGAGATAGATATGATTGTACTGGGAAAATTACAAGGTACAACGAACGGTATGTCAAATAAACAGACGAGAAACTAGAAATGTACTCGTTTTGAAAACAATGCAAACTAGTAGCCGGTAACACAGTATTCATAAAACATACAAAATGTGAAAATCTCTACTTGATACAAAAATTTACTAACCAGTTTGTGTCGTGCAAAACAAGGATTCAAAATAATTTTCAGAACCGTGTATCATACCCCGTAACAGACGTTCATACTGATTGACAAAATTGGAGATGATAATGAAGAAAAAGGAGAAAAGAAGAGAGAGATGGGCCAACAAAAGAACCTCAATTTAGGTAGAAGTTTGCAGAAACTGTTCTTAAAGATTTAAGGAAAGACTATGAAGGAAATTTCGATGAAGAAAAATTGAATCAATCAAAAAGATAGATACTGAAAAGGGTAAAGCCTCGCTGGTTATAAACAAATAAGACACTGGTAACAAAGGATCATACACTAAACAGAATCTGATGGGTGAATGGCCTCGCCTTTTGTAGGACACTAGTTCAAATCTCTGTCCAACCATACAGATTTTGGAGTTGTTTATCAAATTCACTCCAGGCTAATGACAGGATGGAACCTTCAAGAAAGCCGTGGTGGAATTCCTTCTCGCTTTTTTTGCCTTCAGCGCCTTCCCGCTTCTAATTTCCTATAAATTAAATTGGCAGATGAACGTATGAAATTCGTGAAGGCAAAGTGTGAAGTGTATTGGTGTCTCATACGAGAAAAAAAAATTAGAAAATACACCTCCTGGAAGAAAGTGGCTATAAAAGTTACCTGAATAAATTAAGAAAGAGCTAATTTATATAGCAAAGATGGGAAGCAAACAGAATCACTTTAAATGAAGGAAGATATAAAGGTGGAATCGGAAAATATCACGAAAAGTAATGTGACGGACAGTATTTTGATAAAGGATACGTAAAAAAATATGTAGACTAGATCACACAAAATCACTCAAATTTCTAGCAGGATAGTAAGTGTTTCAACTGATATAAAAAATTGCTAAACGTGGGAGACTGGGACAGATTTTCATGAAAGATTTTTCTGTACATCACGACTTAAAGGTACTATGAAATAGTGAAAACTGTCGTATATGACTCAAAAGGAAAGTGGAAGAGATATCAGAAGAGTTTCAATTTAGATTACTAAATAACGTATCCAGACAAGAAGATATTTTGACGTTAAACTTTAAACATGAAAGAAAACAATTATCCACCCGAATATCTTGGAAAAAATTTGTTAATATCCACTGTAAAAGATATTCACAATTTTAGGGCTGTTATGTATAAAATATCAAGACAGAAAAGTTATGTGTAATCTTGATTATAATCAGTTAGCCATAAGACAACTTTAAAATATATATATAGAGAAGCATCAGTTAAATAAAATGTGAGACGGGGTTGTCATTCCTTATAACTGGCTGTAAAGTGGTATGTCGATAAATCAGTGACAGAAACGAGGGAAAAATTTGGGTGACACTAATATCGATGGGAAAATTACTAACCAGAGGACAGAGAAAATGTATGGATTTTTTTTGAGAAAGTTATTCGGAATAAATGTTTAAAAAAAATACAACAATAAATATGAAGTGATGGAAAAACTGGAATAAATACATTTAATATAAAGAAGAATATGCTGCTATTGAATAAGATAAGTTTCATCTAATCTGTGAACGAAAGATGACAATGAAAGCAGCAAACACTAACAAACCGATCCCTCTACTGGCGAATGAGTGTGAAACAATGGCGATTTCAATTTTGGAAGGAAAGAAGATATGATATATTCATGAATTCTGAATGGCGTTATAGAAAGCTATTTAATAATAAAATGGTCATATAAGAAACGAAATAAACATATTCCGGAAATAATGGAAGAACGAAAAGTTTTATGGAAGGAGGTATCAAAAGAAAATGAAAAAAATACTTGTAACTTTGAATAGTAATCGTATAGAAGAAACTAGGATTAGAGTATAAGATACAGTTAACTGGAAATCCCGTGTTGATAGGTTAAAAGACGAAGAATTATATTGGAATATGAAGAGATGTTGTGCTGCATCAAATAGGGTGAGGTTCTGACGATGAAAATAAATTGTTTCACAATGAAAGCATCGTTGGATGAATTTATTTAATTTCTTGTAGCATTTATTTATCATCAAATATTTGTAAAACACTCTGCTGTTGTAAAAAATCATCATTTCAGTGCAGCTTATATTGATTACAAATAGCATAAAATCATAATGTCTAACTCACAGTAGTTCCTGCAAAGTTTTCACGGTTCTAAAGCGAAGCTACAGATCTGGCTTCAACCATTACTCGCTCTGAAAGATTCTGTATCGCTTCTATCTCGCGGAATACATTTCCTTAGCAAACGAGGAAGAAAATTCTCTAGCGAATATAGGCTGCTACACACATCAGATGCATAAACCCTTGATTCGCAGATGGAATACGCTGAATGTACTCATCTCTGTTGAATGTTGCGTAAATATAAAGTTTTTACGTACTGCGGTCGGGTTTACGGGAGGCAAAGATTAAAGCAGAGGAAGCACAGAGGCGCGATGTGGCAGGTGGGAATTGAGGGGCCAGAGGATGCGCCCGCCCGTAACGGCACACCGCCACACAACACAAAGGAATTGCGGGCTGCCTGACTGGAGACGCGTGGGGGTGCTATACTTGCAATAGAAGTCGGGAACCAGACACCGGACTCTGTAATCGCCAAAACCCGACAGGGAGACTACCGCAGAGGCAAAAATGAATTATTAACTTCAACGCGTCAGCTACACTGTCAAAACTGGATGTAAAACTCCCGTTTAAATGGTTTTGATACGCCAAGTGGAAAATATCCGTTTAGCTTCATATTTAGATAAAGTTAAATAGTGTTTTTTAATTGTGTTATTATATAACTCAGCAATTAGCTAACATTACTTTTCAGGCACAATTTTAAATTATTTTTCATGGTATTTTTATGGCAGGTTCGTTGTAAAAGTCAGTATGACCCTGCCTAAGTTTATCTCAACGGCAGATGGCATCTAAAATACCGCGGCTATGGTTCTTAACTTCCTCCATAGTTTTTCTTTCCGCTTTAAATACTGTTATCCAATTAAAAAATATGAAATCTGTGATAATAATTTCTGCCATTGTAGTTTTCCTTTTTCTTTTAAGGGGGTAGGAACAGTTGCCAAGTTGCAAAAAAAATGTTTTTTTTTTCAATTCACAAAAATAGTTTTTACTTTTGAATTCATGTTGGTGAAAAAATTATTTAAATATCTTTGATAGTGTGGGAATTATGCATGATTAAGCAAAGTCCTGCACGATTGACAGCCACTTAAATCTTACTGAACTTGAAAGTAGTCCAAATCTTTAACCTTAAATAGCTCAAAACAGAAATTCGTCAATTGATTTTAAAGATAACTTTTTTTCACATGCATAGATCTTTTTTCAAATTTGCAGGACATGTTCTACATACTAATTACTACAGTCCCTACCATTATTGTTTATCCAACTTTTCACAAATGGAAAATATGCCTATAGGTTTAAACAAAAAGAAGAAAAAATTATAATTTCTTTAAATTTTTTCATTAACAACAAATTATATTATTGGTATAACTAATTGCCTGAATGTTATTTTACAAAATTAAAAAAATATTTCTGCAAAATTTCAAATATTATGCGTTCTATCATTAAAGACCTTAATGACGACATATTTTTAACTGTCAGTTTGGATCATAGATTAACATATTGTTAAATAATATTTTTATTATAAAAATAAATTTTTATATATAACAGTGACAGTTCTTTGGAGCTACAAAATTTGAACCCTCAAATTTAAATAGATTTGGAGAAAATGTAATTTCAATTTCTGCAAATTTTAGTATGTGTTAGCTGTACCTACCCCTTTAAATTAAAAAAAAAACTTTCTGCGTTTCAGAATTTGTTTCTAAGCTTAATTTCCAGCATGGTTCTACAGCATCACATGTAATGTGTATTTGTCTCTTTTTTTTTATCCTCAATGCGCAATCACTGCTTCCATAAAAAAAAATCCAGTAGACCATATACACTCAAGTGCCAAGAAGCAGGGGATAGGAAGATGCAAATTCCCACATGACAGTAGCACAACGAAAGAACTTTTCAGGATCGAGAATTCCATTGGTATTCTTATGAAAGATTTTCTGAAGCGATTATTGCCACACGGCACAAATTAACAGATTTTGAAGTCGGAATGCCAAGAGACATTCCGTTTCGGAAATTGTTAGTGAGTTCAACATTCCTCAAGAGCATGCCATGATAACGTAATTTCCAGCATTACCTCCCGCCATGGACAATGCGGTGGCCAACCAGGTCTACTTAATAATTAAGACCACCGACGTCTAAGTCAAGGTGTCGATATTGACAGACAAACAACACTGTTTCAAAGAACACCATCACACAATGTTGGACGAACGTCAGAGGTTTTTTGTGGTCAGTGTAGCGAAATCCGACGTGGATGGGAAATGGCAGCAAAATACCGACTCGACTGCATCTGCTAACAAAACGATTTCGGCTATAGCTCTTCTCCTGGGTTCGTGAATATATCGGTTGAACTCCAGTTTACTGGAAAAAAATCGCGCGATCAGATGAATCACGGTTTCAGTTGGGAAGATGTGATGGGACGATTGGAGTGTTTGCATGGACCAAGGTGGTCAAGTAAGCACTGTGAAGGTTAATGATGACTCCATCATGGTTTGGACTGTGTTTAAATTGCATGGACCAAGGTTGTCAGGAAAACACTTTACTAGCTATTGGTGACTCCATTATGGTATGGAATGCGTTTACTTTGCATGAGTTGGGCCCTATGGGTATACTGAACCGAGAATTGACTGGAAATCGTTGTGTTAAATAAACTACTTGGAGACCGTTTGGTAGCATTCAAGTCCGTGTTCCGAAACAACGATTTTCTTTTACCATGACGACAATGTGCTACCTGTGTGGGCCAAAATCGTTGACGATTGGTTTATGGAACCTCCAGGATAATTCCAGCGAATCATTAGGGCACCCAGATCGTCAGACATTAATACAATCTTGCATATCTGTGACATGACTGGTAGGTCAGCTGGGCACAACTTTCTGCACCGGCAGCACTTTTATAGAGGGCTGTAGAGGAAGCATGGCTAAATGTTTCTCCGGAATATTCTGACGACGTTTTGAGTAATTGTCACATCGGGTTGTTTCAAATCGCTGTGCAAAATGGTGTCCAACACGATGTTAGGAGGTATCCCGTCACTTTTGACACTTCATTAAATATACAGTTCATTAAATTACTTTCAAAAGGAAATTGTTAGATACTGCGGGATTCTTTTCTTTGGACGAAGGTTACTGTTGATAACACCTACTTATTTTTGGCACTTATTTTCTAAACTCTACCCCCCGGTTACAATTTTATTTTGTAAATAAAACAAGTTATTTCATTTTAACTCTTTTCTCAAAACTTCTAGATTCAATATATTCCTACTTCCCTTCACCGAGCGTGGTGGGTGAACGGTTAGCGTTCTGGCCTCGCATTAGGGAGGAAGCGGGTTCGAATTCGCGCCCGGGTATACAGTTTTGGGTTTTTCATGGTTTCCACTCCAGGCGAATGCCGGGATGCTTCCTTCAAAAGGCCATGGCCGAATTCCTTCTCGTTCCTTGTCCCCAATCCTATCCTGTCTCTAAAGACCTCGACGTCGACGAGGCGTAAAGCCATAAGTAAAAAAAAAAAAAAAAAAAAAAAAACCTACTTCTATGTAACATTTGTTTGATTTGCTCCATATCTACACCAAATCCGTCACCAATGATTTCTACGTGAGTCTAATTAATCTTCATATTCAGTGATCAGTTAAATGCGGGATATAATAAGGAAAGTCAGTTCTTTGAACAGTATCATATTCTGTGATACACTGTTTGGTTTCCGATGAAGTGATCGAGACATCCCTTCGGTATGAGACAGGGAAGGAAAAAAGTAAAGATAGGAAAAATGAACCTTCACGCTGACAGGTCATTCGTCAATGTCAAAACTTAGTTACTTCTTGTTATTGGGTTGTCGAGGCTTAGCGATTACTGGAAACACTTTTGTAGCTCGTGTGTTTCTTTTGTCTGTTTGATACACAGCAAAAGTATTACTAATAAAGGTATCTGTACTCCATGCGGAACTTCAAATGTAGTGTTTACAATCAGTATGGCATTCTGACAATTTGTATCTGATAATAAATTAACTATCAATATTAGTACTGCAAATTTCATTTTTCATGCACAGTACTATACACGGTGGGGCATTTAATATGTTTTCTGGAAATATTTCGGAAAGAAAGCATTTTAACAAACAATAACCTATAAAAAAAATAATCGTACAGTAGGGGGCTACAATTATGTGATATTGGTTTTTTCACAGGTGGCGCTGTTGTCGTTACAACAAGGTCAACTTATTCTTTTAAATGGGAACCCCTATTTTTTTTTTTTGAAGATTCCGATTCCTCATGAAAAAATAAAAATAGTTTGCTTAACTCACTTTTCTGTTAGCCTCACAGATGGCGCTGTAATCGCGAAAAATGAATATTCGCGTCTTTTGTGTATAATTTTAATTATTGTTTAAATAATTACATGTAATTCTTATTCTGTAAACATGGAAGGTAATTTTAAAGGATAATGACGAAATTGATTTTTTAAATGCTTTTCCTTACTTATTTGCAGCCATGTCTACAGCAGGTGCTAAAAAAGGTGACCATTTACTTCCAGACATTTTCTGACCCTTTGCAGAAATGATGCTTGAACAGCTCGAAGTGTGTCAGAAAATGTCTGGAATTAAATGGTCACCTTTTTGAGAACCTGCTGTAGACATGGCTGCAAATAAGTAAGGAAAAGCATTTAAAAAATCAATTTCATCATTATCCTTTAAAATTACCTTCCATGTTTACAGAATGAAAAATACATGTAATTATTTAAACAATAATTAAAATTATACACAAAAAACGCGAATATTCATGTTTCGCGATTACAGCGCCATCTGTGAGGCTAACAGAAAAGTGAGTTAAGCAAACTATTTTTATTTTTTCATGAGGAATCGGAATCTTCAAAAAAAATAGGGTTCCCATTTAAAAGAATTAAGTTGACCTTGTTGTAACGGCAACAGCGCCACCTGTGAAAAAACCAATATCACATAATTATAGCCCCCTACTGTACGATTATTTTTTTTATAGGTTATTGTTTGTTAAAATGCTTTCTTTCCGAAATATTTCCAGAAAACATATTAAATGCCCCACCCTGTATATGTCAGTTAATATCAAAGTTATCATAAACGTAATAGCAGTTGCTGGCTTAGTGAATGTTTCAACAAACTTTCTATATTGGTACCGCTAATTGCAAGACGTTTTGCATTTACTGCGTATTGACAAACATATAAAAAAGTATTATTGAGACAGTTTTACAGACGTACCGTGTGAATTGAAAATTATTATTACCCTGCGAAACATGTCAATAACGAGAAAGCGAATAGATGAACATGCCAGAAGCGCAGAAAATTAAGCTATCTGTACCCACCATGTGGCGATATTCCTTGTCATCTTAACATTTAATCGAGAATAGACTGGTTATTCTAAGGTAATTAATTTAATTATGATGTTACGTTTACAGATTATCTGAGGTGATCTAATCATATTAACAACGCGCTGTACATTTAAATATTGGTAAAACTTTCTTATGTTGTCCTCATAATTTGTGTATCGAATTTGTAATATCCATTGAAGTGGTACTTCCTCCTCCAATTTAGTCGCTTTCCATAATGAAAAATGCAGACGGCTGATACTCGATACATAAATTAAAACCATTTTGGGCGTAAAAAGAATCTAATAATTTCTTCATGATACTTAATTTTGACATTTGAAAGAAAAGGTAAATTCCTATAATCTAGTTACCTAATAACAGAATTTCATGTTGGCAAAGAATGCACGACTATAGTGAATGGACGTTCAATTTATTTTGTGATAGGAACCGATAAATACGTCAGCGATTGTTCTGTGAGAGTTTCTTACACGGAATCTCTAATTAAATAGTTCACTCTATACTAGGATGTGTCGACGGATGTAGTTAGCCAATGAAAACGATGCGTTTATAATCTGAAGCTAATATTACTCCAGTGACATCATAATCCTGGCCATCCTGATCTAGGTTTTCCATGGTTTTCCCGGATCACTTCAGGCGAATGCTGGGATGGTTCCTCGCAATAGCCCATGGGAGCCTCCTGCCATATCCCGTATATCCCTTCCAAACTATTTATCCTTTCGGATAGGTGCAATACACCCGCCACCACACACTTTTAATGAATCGCGGAGTAATGATAATAATAATAACAATCCTCATGGTATAGTGATAGAGAAACCAGGTGTTACCATTAATTCTGAAGTTCGTAATGTAATGTTCGTGTAAATTACAAGAAGTATGAGATATTTAATGAAAACATCACAAGGCTGGAACTTCGGCACCACCCCGATTAGTTGTCTTCTATGAGACTGTTTTGCATACTCCGCAGATTATGCCATCTCTCTCTTCCGGTTTAGGTTCGAATTATGCTTTAGACGTAAGAAGTCACTGTTCAAAACTACTTTTCTGAGTGAGCCTTGTAGTCAATATGCCGAACGTAATACTTAAGACTTCTCTATTTCCCTGTTTCTCCTCACGCTAACACAGAATCTGTCTTCTTTGCTTCACTGCACCACGAGAGATTTTTTTTTAATGGCTTTCGGCATCTTAGGCCACACAGCCAGCCTGATGAATTTTTCCAGATAATTAGACACACCACAGGACGGACATGACATTCACAGACACAACAGTTAAACACCCATGCCCGTGGCCGGACTCGAACCGGTGACCTTCGGCACGCGGAGCTAGCACTCTAGCCCCTACGCTACCGAGGCCGGCACGAGCGATTTTATGGTATGTTTCCACTAACAAACAAAAACTGGCAACCTACCGTATTCTCTTTAGCTCTATTTCTTTTCTTGAATAACATGAGATAACTAAGTCCGCAACCTAAAGATGCGCACCTAAATACAAATTTCGTTTATCAAGTTTAAATAATGTGACGGGCGCACATGTCAATCGTATTTTAAAACGTTCGATAGACCCGAATTAAGTTTGTAACAGACAAAGTTTAACAACCTCTGAAAATGCAAAAAAAAATTTACGAACAGTAGAGCGTATAAATCTTTACCGGTAAAATGGACGGAAACTTCAGACTCACGTAATAGAGGAAGGCATAGTTCTTCATTCTTCTTTTATTTACACCAATCAAGAAAGCACGTAAGACTTAGTTAGTTCACTTCATCAAAGTTATCAGACAGCATCTCAAAATTCTGTCACAGTGATTGCTGCTTTTATTTTTGCTTCTGCCGCGAAATTGATTCAAGTTCAACATATACTGCAAAGTGTTCAAAAATGTTTTTTGTGACAAATTGCTTTAATACTGTAGGTACATCGCAACGTGTCTTTCTGGCGGTTTCTTGTTAAATCAAAACACATAACTCACAATTGCTGCTACATCCAACGCAAGTCAATTCATTCTTATCCTCTAACACAGAATTTAGAACATAGATACTTCATAGGGCCTACTCTCGAGCATACCATACTAACGAACACAGATATCGTTTGTAAGAACTGCATATTCTAATTTTATTAATACAGGAAGTAATACCGCATAGTTGATTTATTAAATGTGTTAGCAGTGTTACGTATCTTAGTAGTGCCAGTACTGCTCGTTAAAAGTTTCCCTTAATCTTTTTTTACTTCCTATCTTGCACTAATCTCTCCTTCATCTCAACATATCGCTTGCAACCTAAATATTCACTTATCTTCTTTATCTCGTATATTCTAATCTATGTCTTCTACGTCTACAGTACTTTCCTTCGAGTGTTACCTCCACTAAGAAATTTAACAATATCGCACGTCTTAAAATGTGACCTACCTTTCTATTTCTTCTTTCTGTAAGACTTTTCCACAAGCTTCATTTCCCACCCATCATTTTCAAAACACATTCATTTCGTACGTTATCGGACCACTTCATTTTCAGCATTCTCAATATTTGAAACTAAAAGATTTCTTAAATTTAATGATAAAATGACGCCAATGCAACTGTGATTGTAGCTTTATTGCCGTAAGCGTTTCGCCTCTCATCGAGGAATCATCAGCGACGAATCTATTTTAAAATTTACATTGGGTTTACAAAATTATTATATGATGTTTGACATGCTTCTAAATTGATACGTTTTCTGATTGTTATAAGTTTGTAAAACCAATGTAAATTTTAAAATAGATTCGTCGCTGATGATGCCTCGATGAGAGGCGAAACGCTTACGGCAACAAATCTACAAAAACAATTGCATTGGCGTCATTTTATCATTTAATTTTCTGATCAACTGCGGAAAAATGACGTACAACATCACTGCATTAAAAGATTTTCGGTTGAGCTATTCTAAATTAACTAACAGATATTCAGATAAAGTTGTGCCATGAGGCCTTGGTTCGGCGAACACAATAAACATTTCTGCATCACCTCAAGCAATGAACTGAGGTCTATTTACAACTCATTCTTTAATGTTCTTCTCTCGATTCAGCAGTTTGCCGTCGCGCAGAGAGATAAGAGACTTGCGAAAGGAGCCAAGTTCCCTCGAGAGCTTTTGCGGATCCTACTTTCACGCCCTTTTATGCGTCACGTGCGCGATAGCACCAAGTTTGGGAGTTCCCTGGCAAAGTTTTGCGACATGCAGGTGATCGTAAATAATAAATGGCGTCACGATTTAGGATGCTTTCAGCTGAAGCCACCTGACACAACCTGTTGGTCCAAGTTTGATATGGCCAGAAAGTGATCGAACTTGTAATGCTGTCCAAATCTGTGAAATGCAGTATCATAATTACGAAAGATTGAATTTAAAGTGGCATACTTACAGAGACAGGGATATGTTATCGTAAAAGCCAACTCATGAAAATGAAACATTTTTTTTCTGTAGAACAGTACATTGAAATTTTAGAAACGAGTTGCACGATTGGCGGAGTCAATAGTTTGCTAGAAGACGGTAAAGACGAGATCAGCTAAAAACAAGATTGACTCTATTGTTTGGCAGGTGATTGCCGTTCTTGAAAGTGCTACGACAGTATTCATATATCTTACCCACGGAGCATGGTAGGAGAACAGATAACGTTCTGGCCTCGCATTCGGGAGGACGTGGGTTCGAATCCCCATCCGGCCATCCAGATATGGGTTTTCCATGGTTTTTCCCAAAACAATCCAGGTGAATGCCGGGATTGTTCATTCAAAAGGACATGGCCGAATTCCTTCCCATTCCTTGCGCCCACTCCTTTCCCCCTTCTAATGGCCTCGACTTAGACGAAGCGTTAAGCCGAAAGGAAAAAAAAAGACGGTGTTACACTTTACGTTACACTAAAAGTGTAGGTTGAAAACACTGTGCTCATTGGCCTGTAGGAAATTGGAGAACGTATCTGAATTTTTTCACTGTCCCAGTTGCGTGGGCCACTAATGTCATTTCATATCTACATCTACATCTACATTTACATCTGCATTTATACCCTGCAATTCACAAAACTGTGGGTGGCGGAGGGTGCTCAGCACCAAAGCTAATCTCTTTGCTGTGCATTCCAATCCCTAATGGTACGAGGGAAAAAAGAATTCATATAAGAATCAGTCCGGCACCTTATTTCTCTAATTTTATCTTTCCTGTCCTTCCGACTCAAATCGGTTGGTGGAAGAAGTATTTCACTACACTCAAAAGTGAAAGTGGGAGTACGCATGTTTACCAATAAGTTTAAACGAAACGTGTGTCGTCTATCTACCAGAGACTCCCAAGCTAATCTACTAATCAGTTCTGTGACGCTATCATAAGGACTGTAGCAAGCGGTCACGAATCGAGCGGCTCTTCTCTGTACTTTCTCTATACTTTCGATCAACCCCTTACGAAACGGGTCCGAAATGGCACAACAATAATCCAAATGTGGACGCACAAGAGATTTGTACGCTATCTCCTTTGTTTGTTCATTACAATTTTTCAAGATTCGACCTATGAATCGCAGCCTAGAATTTGCTCTACCTACTAACGAATTAATGTGTATGTCCCATTTCATGTTACTTTGTACTGTTACTCCCAAATATTTCATAGAATCGACCATATCAATAACTGTATTGTTTAACTCGTATTTTTGAACAATTGGATTCTTTTTGTCAGTTATGCTCATTGTCTTGCACTTTTTACAATTTAGAGTAAGTTGCCACTCAGCGCACCAAGCCAAAATAACATCCAGATCGCGCTGAATTTCTAAGCAGTCGGCCAAATTTCTTACTTCCCTATAAATAACCGCATCATCAGCAAACAATCTAAATAGGCTTTTCACTTTTTCTCCGAGATCGTTTATAAAAATTAAGAAAAGAAGTGGTCCTATTACACTTCCTTGAGGTACACCCGATGTAACATCTGTACTATGCTGTGTAGTAAGAGCGCTACTTTAAGAGTACTGAAATATACAAACATGTCATATAACTCAGATTACATGCTAAAGGAAAATGTTATGCTGTATTTTTTTAAATTAATATTTTTTAAGTTCTGAATGTCTGAATATCTGAATGTCGTCTTTATGTGAAGAATCAGTTAAAAAATTTCTGGGAAATATCTTTTGACTCACGATGTGATGTGGTAGAGAACGTAAGACGCAATGTATGAAAAGCGTATACACAGAGTGTTTTTCATAACAAGTGTACCTCCTACGTTCTGAACACTTCATCGAGAAAATTTCTTACAGGTTAAAGTTGACGTTAGGTTAATTTTATTCGTCAGGACCAGATATATATCATCACATCTACTAAAGGGAACAGTATGTTTCACGATGACCGTTCACTAACATGGCGACAGTATTAAGAATATTGGGGCTGTCTTCTTTCAAGAATTGCTCCGTTTGCTCGATTGATGAAGAAAGTTGTCCGAAAAGCCCGCGCATGATATTTAGCTGCCAATACGATTACCACATTTTTGAGTGATCATATTAACACCCCTTACAAACAATAACTGCACAATAAAAATAGTAGGTGACTTCATCCATAATAGTAAGTTATATGACTCGTAATACCTTGCCTTCTACCACGTCTAACCAAAAATTAAATGTTCCATAATAAGTCGAAAAAGTCGTGCCTTATAGCGACGTGAGTTCTCTGAGTAATTTATGGCAATAAAGGTGTTTGCTTTATGATTATCACCTTGGAGAAGCAAGTACTTCATCGCATCATATATGAAGTTAATTGTCGTTTGAGAGAAACATCCTTTCATTAGTTTAAATATTTTTCTGGTAAGGATCCTTGGGATGTCTTTATTTCTAACTTCCGTTTATCCCGAACTTTCGTAACGGGAAAATATATGCTTATTTCATAAAGGACAGAGTACCTTTAGCAGAAGTACCTCATTAAAAGGATCCTGTTTCATCATTCACTAAAGCCTTCCTTTACATCAAAGTTTACAGTTATATATATTTTTTCCTTCACGGCTTTATACCTCGTCGATGTCTCGTTCATTACAGGCAGGGAAGTATTAGAATTCAAGAATTCGTCTGAAGTGATTTTTGGAAACCGCTGAAACCGGAAATGAGGATGGCCCGACAGGAATTTCCACCCACGTTCTCCTGAACTGGTTAGTGGTAGTTGTTAGAATACTAAGATAGGGCTGATTGCAAAGGAAAGTTACTGGATTAGAATTTTCTGGATACTGAAGGTTTAGTGTTCATTAATTTTGCTTCGCCCGCTAATTTAAAAACGTAGGTCATATCGTGACATTGCAAATACATATCTTTATATATAAAAATGAATGTATGTTTGTTCATCATACAAATCCACAATTTTCATCCGATCTCGATGAAACTTTGCACACTTATCCTTTGAAACAAGGAGAAAAATACTGTCTACATTTGGTTGAAAAATTATTTGTATAAATAACACATGTTGTCTCATAACTTCGAAATACGGCGATACACAGACACGTTGGATGTGGACGTCAACGTACCGTGTTTTCGTGTTCTGGACTGCCAGCTCAGTGGTTAAAGCGCTTGCTTACGAACGTCGTGGTCTCCGGTTCAAATCTCCGTGGAGGCAAAGATTTAAAAAAATTGTTTTTCATCCTAAGAGTCAGGCCTGAGCCGTAGGTTATTCGGATTGAATGTTAAACTGTAGATATTAGAAAGTTAGGGGTGCAATGCGAGGCAAATCGTAGGTAGTCTTGCAATGTTGTAGGTGTACACGTTTTTACGTTATAATGATCCCTCAGGTGTTGTTCGCAGTCAGTGTGTGAGTGTGAACCACAGTAATATTATTATAAATACGGAAGTAAATCTCTGTCTTTTTGTTACGTTTTGACGACTAAATGGCAATATCGTTGTGATGGAATTTTATAAGGAAATCTGTATGAAGGGCACAGGATATTTTTTCCAGTATGATTAATAGTTGTAGACACAAAATTTTGAGATCTTATCCAATGGTGACAGAAATATGTTGGAAATTGATTCTCTTAAAGAGACAGGTTCGACGGTACAGTGAAATAGTGATAGCTTTCCTGTCATATTATTCCGACTCGATATTGTTTGGGACCAATCCTTCGTTAGCAACAACTTTCTATATTTAATTCTGGCAAAAAAATTCTTAATCCACGCGTACGAAGTCGCGGGTACGAGCTAGTTATAAAATAAAACTGGAAGTGCCCAGAGTAAAACGTAGCACTTCAGAGTGGAATATAATACTCACTTCCAATGGAAAACTAGTCATCTGACGCCATAAAACACTTTTAATTTTAAGATCGTGATTTTTATTTCCTTTAAGGAAGATTTCGTTCAGATCATTAAGGTAACGTCTGTTATGAGATATCCTTTGTCTGCCAGTTACGTGTGACAATACCGTAGGAAAAAAAGCAATCTATCGCTGATAAGTTAGGGACATACGTATTTCTTTAGAGTAGGGCTCTCAATGCCGCGAGTCGCGTGAGGGTATTCGATCGAGCTCCACGGTGTTGTTTCTTCCAGGCGGTGAAGTTTATTCTAGTGGTGGAGTGGATGTGATACCATTTGACTACGAAACGTGTAACGTATGTTCTGTATGATAAGTGTATTATCGTTTACGGAATGTCTAATTTATGGGGCGGACGGCTTATGACTCAGTTCGTAATTTTGCCAAACCAGACCATGCAGTCACGATGTACGACCCTATAACACTATATAATGAGGTCGTTTCTTTCGCTCTTTAATAATTTTGTGTTCCTACAACTCTCACAAAAAGAAACTTTAAATTTTGCAGAGTGTGCACTTCAGGCAAAAACAGGTCGCAGAGCCTGTGCTTCAGGCAAAAACAGGTCGTGTTCGTATTTCTACGGTCTTAGGTTACTCAGTTTTGACCTCTGATTATTTAAAACATTTTGTCCACTAAATATTTCATTTATTATTTCGCATCTATTTATTTTTACTTTATATGGCACTAAATTCTTGACATGGAAACAATTCTATACCCTCAACCCTACCCAAAACTCGATAACGGGCTTCGACCTAGTAAACTTATATAGACAATATCGTCTATCTACAGGAAAAATGCCAAATACATAAGCTATGACTTTTGTAGACGAGGTATTAAGAGACTTCATACTTGTTAATCCAACTAGATTCAAGCTACTAAATACGCAGTAAAATGAAACACAATAAAGACGCCCAGAAATGTTTGAGAAACAATTAAACTTACTTTTACATTGAAATATACGTACCAATAAAAGCATATACATCATTCAGATTGAAAAAAAAGAAGAAATACAACGCTGTCATTAGCACTCTCGTGTCAAAAATCTAATATGATGGCAGCGACAACAGACAAATGAATAGCTAGAATGAGTACTGTAATACATCAGGTTGCTGCTATTGAGACAGATGATCATAAAAGAAGATGCTCTGCAAGAAAACCAGAAATGTATAACTACAAAATGTACTAACACAAATGTAAATAGTAATTAGAATCTCTATAAATTGTACAAGCTTAGAATTCCATTAGAAGCTGGAAAATTATGTATAAATGGTATTTGAGATTCGTTCCAGATGATACAATAAATAGAAGGGAAACGCGCATGGAAAAAATTAGTTACAAAACACTAGCATTGGCGGTTACTTATTAACAATTCACTGGAAAATCTAAACCAAAATCGTTTTTTGATCAGGAAGTTGACACATGTAATCGTCAATTTTTAACAGGTGGTATCGGAACAAACTATATCTGTTATATAATGGTGGCGCTGTCTGTTATTAAGCACGATAACTCCTATGCGTAAAATATAAGTCGAGTCGTAATCAACGGATCAAAACATTGTACACATTGACGTCATTCGTCGTTGGGGGAAAAGCGCCCAGAGATCTGACAGCAAAATAGAGTTTATGAGTAAATGAATTGCCATAGTACTTTAATTATGTTTGCTTTTAATAGCATAGCATTTTAAATTAAACATGTGATAAAACATTATTGTTGAAAAAGAAAAAAGACATAAACTTGTACTTTACTAATCAAAGAATCCCTTCCCCTTGTGTCCATATTTCAATACCTATTGTTACGATTCTCGTTTATCTTTAAGTATTTAAGTGAGCCATAAAATGGTAGTAAATAAGATGTAATTCTTTGGAGTGAACGAAAAGTGAATTGCTTTGTAGAAGAATTTTTAAAATGTAGAAATCATAAAGCCAGGAAATGCAGTATCAAGAGAAGTGGAAATTACATGGCAGTGCTACAGGGTAGTGTGCTACAACACTGCTATTCATTATTGTAATGAATTATTGTGTTAATAATTTGAAATTTGCAGTTATATACACTCCTGGAAATTGAAATAAGAACACCGTGAATTCATTGTCCCAGGAATGGGAAACTTTATATACATGTCTGGGGTCAGATACAACACATGATCACACAGACAGAACCATAGGCACATAAAGCATCATAAAGCCAGGAAATGCAGTATCAAGAGAAGTGGAAATTACATGGCAGTGCTACAGGGTAGTGTGCTACAACACTGCTATTCATTATTGTAATGAATTATTGTGTTAATAATTTGAAATTTGCAGTTATATACACTCCTGGAAATTGAAATAAGAACACTGTGAATTCATTGTCCCACGAATGGGAAACTTTATATACACATTTCTGGGGTCAGATACAACACATGATCACACAGACAGAACCATAGGCACATAGACACAGGCAACAGAGCATGCACAATGTTGGCACTAGTACCGTGTATATCCTCCTTTCGCAGCAATGCAGGCTGCAATTCTCCCATGGAGACGATCGTAGAGGTGCTGGATGTAGTCCTGTGGAACGGCATGCCAAGCCATTTCCACCTGGCGCCTCAGCTGGACCAGCGTTAGTGCGAGACGTGCAGACCGCGTGAGACGACGTTTCATCCAGTCCCAAACATGCTCAATGGGGGACAGATCCGGAGATCTCGCTGGCCAGGTTAGTTGACTTGCACGTTCTAGAGCACGTTGGGTGGCACGGGATACATGTGGACGTGCATTGTCCTGTTGGAACAGCATGTTCCCTTGCCGGTCTAGGAATGGTAGAACGATGGGTTCGATGACGGTTTGAATGTACCGTGCACTGTTCAGTGTCCCCTCGACGATCACCAGAGGTGTACGGCCAGTGTAGGAGATCGCTCTCCACACCATGATGCCGGGTGTTGGCCCTGTGTGCCTCGGTCGTATGCAGTCCTGATTGTGGCACTCACCTGCACGGCGCCAAACACGCATACGACCATCATTGGCACCAAGGCAGAAGCGACTCTCATCACTGAAGACGACACGTCTCCCTCCGTCCCTCCATACACGCCTGTCGCGACACCACTGGAGGCGGGCTGCACGATGTTGGGGCGTGAGCGGAAGACGACCTAACGGTGCGCGGGACCGTAGCCCAGCTTCATGGAGACGGTTGCGAATGGTCCTCTCTGATACCCCAAGAGCAACAGTGTCCCTAATTTGCCGGGAAGTGGCGGTGCGGTCCCCTACGGCACTGCGTAGGATGCGACGGTCTTGGCGTGCGTCCGTGCGTCGCTGCTGTCCGGACCCAGGTCGACGGGCACGTGCACCTTCCCACATGTTGAGCAATTCGGCGGTACGTCCACCCGGCCTCCCGCATGCCCATTATACACCCACGCTCAAAGTCCGTCAACTGCACATACGGTTCACGTACACGCTGTCGTGGCATGCTACCAGTGTTAAAGACTGAGATGGAGCTCCGTATGCCACGGCAAACTGGCTGACACTGACTGCGGCGGTGCCCAACCGCTGCGCAGCTAGCGCCCTTCGACGGCCAACACTGCTGTTCCTGGTGTGTCCGCTGTGCCGTGCGTTTGATCATTGCTTGTACAGCCCTCTCGTAGTGTCCGGAGCAAGTATGGTGGGTCTTACACACCGGCGTCAATGTGTTCTTATTTCAATTTCCAGTAGTGTAGTTTGATCAAAACGGAAAAATACTGTCAACATTTGGAGGGTGACCTGGATAGGTGATCTGGCTGCGTGGTTCAAAATAGAATGAAGGTAAATGCAAACAGGAATCAGCTTTTTAGATACGCCGACAAAAACTAAAGGCTGATTATGATTATAGGGTGGAAAAGGAATTGATTGGTGAAAACTTGAAATGTGAATATCTAGGCATAACATTTGATAGTAAACTCAACTAAGGAGAATACAATAGGCAGGAGTTAAGAAATGATTTTAAACCCTTCATTTCTTAGAGGGACAGACGAGGGGATGTACCAGAGATGTGAGGGTATTGGGGTACAATACTTTGGTCAGATCTTTCCTTGAATATGGTGAAATAGTATGAGATCGACATGGGGGGGTGTCAAATATAGGAGATCGAGGAGTTGCAAAGAAGAGCTGCTAGATTCATATCTGGAAATTACTGCAGAACACAGTCAGTAACGGATGTGATAAATGGGATCCTTTGGAAGATAGGAAGACAAGGCGAATACAGTGCTGGGAGTGTACAAGGCGTACATTGGTGATCAGGCGCGGAAAGGTATTGGCGGAAGAGTTAAGAATGATGCATGCAAGGGGAAAGATGTCCGTGACAGCAAGCAGGTACCCGATTTCAGGCAGAAAGATGTGGGTAAAGTTTCTTTCGTAGTTAATGCAGTCATAAACTGGAATAAATTACCAAGGAAAGTGATGAATAATTTACCAAAAACGCTGAAGAAAGTTAAATTAAAGTTCGTAGAGGCCAAGAGTTGGAAGATACTTGAAAGAGAGAAAATCAGTGTGTAGGGAAATTTTCATCGTAGCTTGCTCTCTGTGGCTATTAAATTAATTTTTATATTTACATTGGACATTACATTTGAGGTTAAGGCGATTAAAATAACATTTGGGTGATTTTTTTTTGTTACAGTGAATTTAATATGAAAATTTTAGTTCGTATTTTAGTCAGATCAGGTAAATCCGTCATGTCCTTTAAAAACGGAAACTATATGAGACCCACCACCGTACGCAAAAAAAAAAAAAAAAAAAAAAAAAAAAAAAATGACGCGTTAACATTCAGTGAATGTAATAAACTGATAATTACCTGTAATTATTCCCTGTACTTTGCAGCAGGTGACCAAATGTTTAAATGAACATGCGTGTCACTATGTCACACCTAAAACCACTCCCAGTTCCTCATATTCGTTTTCCAAATCGCTACTTGCACCAAATGAGAATAACTTTGTACAATTTAAAAAAGTGTTTGTCGTTATCTGTAGAGAAATTAGACGACTATCGTTGTTTCTAAAAATTTAACTACTGCAATTTCTAACTTATTTTTGCTACTGTTCGACCAAAGTTCCATAAAATGTTTCAAAATACAACTTCAATTGATTCGACAGATATATCCAACAATTACCAACCGAGAGAATTAAATGCAACAGACTAAATGACATCAAATATCAATTAGTAGATTTGTGGCACGCTCGCAAACAATTTTAATCCAATCGCAGACATCAGGTCGACTAATTAATAATGAACACCAGTTTGTTATGCAAATAATCCAACGGCACCACATAGCAAATGGTCGATGCTGGCGGGATGTTATCACAAATTGAAACTTGAAAAATACTGGAAAACATATACTACTCTCTGTTTTTTTTTTTTAGTTACCTTATGGAGCTATCATTTCAGAAAATATCTCATACTCATAACGTCTCTCTGTCCTTTACCATAAAAAAAAAAAAAAAAAAAAAAAAAAAAAAAAAAAAAAAAAAATCCTTAAAGTTATGGATTTTGATATTACCTAGTTTATATGTACAAATTTATAATTGTTTTTTTTTTTTCAAGAAAAATACACGCCTTTTTAAAAGCCATGTTGATGTACGTAATCATAACACAAGAGATAAAAAATGAATTTTGCTTTCTTAGAACGTCTAAAAATAGTTTTAAGTCAATGGGAATCAACTCCTCATCCATCTACTCAGGAATCTGGTACTAATGCACTTCAATAAATTCAAAGCTAGCACTAAGGAATTTCTCACTGAAATATATCCATATAAAACAGAGGAATTAGTCGACGTAATCTAAATTTTCTTACATAATTAAAATCTTGTATCACTAATACTGTAAATATGTAAATAAATTATAATGTCGTTATGACGAAGCCTATTTCAGTTCTGTATTGATTAATGGTAAAAGATGGATTTGATTCGATTAAAAGCTGCAGGAAATATGTAAACACTAGCTGGTACCCTCCACTTCGTTCGTGTTTGTAAAGAATTTGAATTGACAGCTACCGACATATAACAACCATAGTGCACGATGGGAGACTCGATGCTATTACCACACACAAATGCCACTCATCTGCGCTATGTAGTTCAGGCAGCGAAGGAAAATTTACGTACACACATGTCTTTGGACGAAATACGAAAATATCCTAGATCGACCACTATCAACCACCATATCTCACACACTTCCAAAGTTACCGAAATTCGGCCAACGTTGAGATCGATGGGTGACACCGTGTTACTACCAAACACAAAGACCAGTGATCTGCGCTTCTTAGTTTTGGCTGAAAAGTGATACACAGGGACACATACGTTTTTGATAGAAATTTGAAAGTGCCGCAGGTCGACCAGTTTCAACCCCCATATCTCCACACCCAGTTGCTACCGACATCTTACAACCATAGTGCATGTCAGGAGACATGATTCTACAGCCACACAAAAACACCAAAGGTCAATGCTATGTAGTTGTGGGAGAATAGTGACATATGCGGAGACACATGTCTTTCGTCGAAATACGAAAATATCCTTGATCGGCCACTTTAAACCACCATATCTCCCACAGTTACTGAATGGCCAATGTTGTGATCGAAAGGTGACTCTGTGTTATTACCACACACAAACGCAAGTGATCTGCGCTAGATAGGTTTCACTGAAAAGTGATACACCAAGACACATGCGCCTTTGGGAGAATTATAAAATTGCCGCAGGTCGACCACTTTCAACCCTCATATCTCCCGCACCCCCATAGCTACCGACATCTGACAACCATTGTGCACGACATGAGACACGATTCTACTACCACACACAAACACCAATGGTCTATGTAATGTAGTGGTGGCAAGAAAGAAAAGTATAAGGAGACACAAATTTTTGGTCGAAAAATGAAAACGCCCTGCGTTGACCAACTTTAATCATCGTATCTCCCACATCCCCACAGCTATCGGCATTCGGCCAACGTTGTGCACGACAGGAAACTCCATGCTACTTTCACACGCAAAGACTGGTGGCTGAAAAGTGAAATATAGTAAAACACACGTCTATTTTTATATATACATAAGATTAAAGTATTCCAGTGTCCTGCTAGAAATAAAAAAATTATAAATCAACTTAACCGTATTTTATTCTGACATGGAGCTAAATTAATACAGGTGTATATATGGCCACTTTTCCAAAATTCCCAACGACCACAACTAATACAGCAAACCGCCTCCTCTCCTCGCATAAAGTGATTAACGTCATAAGGAAATAAGGTGGAAACAACTTCAGATTTTGCTTTCATACCTGACATTTGCACGAGAAAAATAAAAGCTCGAAAACGGAAAATGGCGAATTAACTCAAAAATGCAAGGGAGCAACCAAATATTCAAGACCCACAAACCCTCTTTACCAAATTGTAAAAGAGATAGTTAATTCTGTGATAGAGTATATTCGAAAAGAGTGCCATTGTTTCATAAAAAAATAAAATCTCGAATGAAACGAATTACGGGTGTAGCTGCAGGGCGGTAGGATCAAGAAATATCCAACCCTCACCTCGTAAAAATGAAACAACGCATCTGCTAAACTGAAATACATTATCGAAATATTCCAACTGTGTCAGTAAAGGAGAACGTGTTGCTTTTGTTAAAGGGGAGAAGGAAAAAAACCAAGAAAATCATGTGGTGCAACATTATTTCATATTATGAGGCATTATACAAGTGTAGCCATTTAGTTGTAATGTCGTGTTATAATACGTCAGATTTTACATTCGATGGCGAAACATGCTATATAAATTGTTTAATAATGGGCACTTAACTTCCTCTGTATCCTGTTTTATACGTTGCTTAAATAAATCAGGGATGACGTCATAATGGCATCATGCCGTAGAATACACTGGCTGCTTTGTATTAATTAATCTGAGAATAATTTATGAAACGACGCAATTTCAGTCAGAAGATACATACTTCGAATATTAGGGGTCCGTAAACATAATATATTACCAGTATTGATTACACTTCTCTGTTACGTATTTTTATTACAATCACAAATTTCGAAATATTTACTTGATTAGTAGAGCACTTTCACGTACTACACATAGATCATCACACAAACGTGGGGTATATGAAGCCGTCATCCTGTAGGAGTAATTTTGTCTAGTTACGATAAATCAAATGCTCCGATAGCAATTTCCCTGCAAACGTGTTTCTTCTGCTTATTATAATAGTTTGTTCCCAAATTTATTGATGGCGATTTCCGTACCCATATACTGAACTCCTTTGTACCCCCTCCAAATCCTGTATTTTACACACAAACTCAGAGTCCCAATATTAAAGCAATGGTCGGACCAAAAATTTGTAACTGAATTCCCTCACTTCTCTGGTACATCCCTTCATCACCCTATTCGATAAATGGAGGTTTTTGTAACCTTTCCCTACCGTCTCTTTAACGCATCCAATTTGAGTTTATTATCAAATATTATGCCAAGATGTTTACCCTTCAAGTCTTCCTTCAAAAATCAGTTCCTTCCATACGATATACTCATAATCTTTTTATGCATACCTAATAGTTTAACCTTTCTTGGGATATATTTTTCCCTTGTTGCCATACTCAGCTACACTGAAGAGCTTAATAAAATGGTATACCTGCCTAATATCGAGTAGGATCCCCGCGAGCACGCAGAAGTGCCGCAACACGACGTGGCTTGGACTCGACTAATGTCTGAAGTAGTTCTGGAGGGAATTGACATCATGCATCCTGCAGGGCTGTCCATAAATCCGTAAGAGTATGAGGGGGTGGAGATCTCTTCTGAACGGCACGTTGCAAGGAATCCCAGATATTCTCAATAATATTAATGTCTGGGGAGTTTGGTGACCAGCGGAGGTGTTTAAACTCAGAAGAGTGTTCTTGTAGCCACTCTATAGTAATTCTGGACGTGTGGGGTATCGCATTGTCCTGCTGGAATTGGCCAAGTTGGTCGGAATGCACAATGGACATGAATGAATGCAATTGATCAGCCAGGATGCGTACGTACGTGTCACCTGTCAGAGTCATATCAATACGTATCAGGGGTTCCATGTCACTCCAACTGCACACGCCCAACACCATTACAGAGCCTCCACCAGCTTGAACAGTCCCCTGCTGACATAAAGGGTCCATGAATTCATGAGGTTGTCTCCATACCCGTACACATTCATCCACTCGATACAATTGCAACATGTTTCCAGTCATCAACAGTCAAAAGTCGGTGTTGACGGGCCCAGGCGAGACGTAAAGCTTTGTGTCGTGCACTCAGGAAGGGTACACGAGTGGGCATCCGGCTCCGAAAGCCCATATCGATGATGTTTTGTTGAATGGTTAGCACGCTGACACTTGTTGATGGCCCAACATTGAAATACGCAGCGATTTGCGGAAGGGTTGCACTTCTGTCACGTTGAACAATTCTCTTCTGTCATCGTTAGTCCCGTACTTGTACGATCTTTTTCCGGCCACAGCGATGTAGGAGATTTGATGTTTTACTGGATTCCCGATATTCACGGTGCACTCGTGAAATAGTCATACGGGAAAATCCCCACCTCATCGCTCCCTCGGAGACGCTGTGTCCCATCTCTCCTGCGCCCACTGTAACACCACGTTCAAACTCACTTGAATCGTGATAAGTTGCCATTGTATCAGTAGTAACCAATCTAACGCCTGCGTCAGATACCTGTTGTCTTATATAGGCGTTGCCGACCGCAGCGCCGTACTCTGAGTGTTTACATATCTCTGTGTTTGCATACTCATGCCGATACCGGTTTCTTTGGCTCTTCAGTGTAGATTTCCTGTCCAGGTCAACGTGCAGCTGTTCACAATCTTCTCCCGCTTTAGATCCTATTATACAGGGTGTTACAAAAAAGGTACGGCCAAACTTTCAGGAAACATTCCTCACACACAAACAAAGAAAATATGTTATGTGGACATGTCTCCGGAAACGCTTACTTTCCATGTTAGAGCTGATTTTAGTTTCGTTAGTATGGCCCCCACACTCTCCTGACCTCAACCCTCTTGACTTCCATTTATGGGGGCATTTGAAAGCCCTTGTCTACGCAACCCCGGTACCAAATGTAGAGACTCTTCGTGCTCGTATTGTGGACAGCTGTGATACAATACGCCATTTTCCAGGGCTGCATCAGGGCATCAGGGATTCCATGCGACGGAGGGTGGATGCATGTATCCTCGCTAACGAAGGACATTTTGAACATTTCCTGTAACAAAGTGTTAGAAGTCACGCTGGTACGTTCTGTTGCTGTGTGTTTCCATTCCATGTTTAATGTGTTTTGAAGAGAAGTAATAAAATGAGCTCTAACATGGAAAGTAAGCGTTTCCGGACACATGTCCACATAACATATTTTCTTTGTTTGTGAGTGAGGAATGTTTCCTGAAAGTTTGGCCGTACCTTTTTGTAACACCCTGTATAACATTATGCCATCTGCAAACATCGTAACTTTTGACTGTAAACAATTGGCAGAATAATGAATTAGAATAACTAATAGCCATGATCCTGTGATACACTAACTAATTTTTTACCTCTCCAGATGTCCTCTATGGCAAATCACTCTTGCTTTAACTCTAATGGTTTTCACATTATTTAACTTCAATTTATGTCTCTCTCTGTTAAGTGCGTTTATAGACATCTAGTGCTACACTGTTATCCTGGCCTACTATGTTTATTTCAACTGAGGTACCGTCCATATAATCCAAAAAATGTGATTGACAAGAATATCCTTATCTAAATTCATGTTGTCAATTCGCAAACCATTTTTATCCTTCACAAACGTTTCTTATGCGATTCCATATCATTCTCGGTATCAGTTTACCGTAAAACTGAACAAAATTATTTGTCGAGCTTCATATATTCATGTCTTCTGGTAAGCAGCAAGACTCCAGACTCAATCTAAATAATATTTCAAGGTAATGTAAAATATCGTATTCCACTATTTTTAATTCATCTGTAGTAATACGTACTGTATAAACCTGATTTTTTTTTATGCTTTCCCTGTTCCTTCATAATTTCCTAAGTGTCTATTTCAGATTTTTAGTATGTTTATGTCTACTCATATTGAGAAGCTCCTCCTTTGATTCACACTCTTTCATCCCAGGTCAATAGACCCTAATGATCTTATTAAACCACTATCTCTGCCTTTTGCGTAAAATCTTCTCGAGCTTTCGTCCGGCATAGCGCATCAGTAAAAATACAAAGAGACGTTTTGGATCCTGCATCTGGCTCCATCTTCCGGCGAAGTGTCGGATTTCGGAAGAGTCCCCGCTTATAAGTCCTTCGGTTGCCACGTGACGTCAGTCACGTGCGTCGGGTCCAATCGGAGCACAGACGCAGACGGTGGGGCAGGGAAAGACCTGGCAGGGCGGCCGGGTAGTGGGGCCGGAGGCGTGGTAGGGGTATACGCAGTGAAAGGGAGTGGCTGGAGGTGATAATCTTGCAGCCTTGATCTCTGCCTCCTTAGATGATCTACTACTGGATTCAGTGCCGTGCTGAGGCGGTTTCCCGAATCGCTATTTACAATTCCATCAGCTAACCGAATCTCCACTGCCTCCTTAACCACACTATCCCAAATTCCGTTGGCAAAAGATATTATTCTTGTTGCCTCGAAGTTGAAGGTGTGCCTTTCCTCGAAACTATGCAACATCACGGCCGACTTAGTTACCTGTGCCAACCGTACACATCTTGCGTGCTCTAAACAACGCTGGAATAGAGATCGTGTGGTCTGCCCGATATATCGTTGTCCTCATTCACACGGAATCGAATATATGCTGGGATGCCTAAGGCCCAACCCATCCTCGACGTTTCGTAGTAGGTCCCTTACCTTCTTAGGTGGTCCGATGGAAACCTCGAGAAGAATTTATGCAACTGACTCCCCGAAAAAGCCTACAGTCTATCATCTCTGCCTTTTTCAAATCCCTATCCTCCATCCTGATGTGCGATTCTTTATACAAGGTACCATTCTCTATGATTTCTTACACAGCAATGCAAATTTCTATTGCCATGAATCAAGCTTTTGCGTTTATTAGTGCCTTATTATGCAATGTCTAAACCTGCCACCGTAATGGGAGAATCTATCTCCAGAATGAAGTTTTGTGCAAACTGCGGTGAGACTCGCTAGTGAACAACTTGTGGTACTGCATGTGTTCAATTAAGTGAGCATATAGCAGGAGTAACATGTAAGGTGAATCGCAGTATTTTTTAAACATAACTACCGAGCGTGGTAGGTGATTGGTTTACGCTCGGCCCTCATATTCGGGAGGACGACGGTTCGAATCCCCGTCCGGGCATCTAGATTTGTGATTACCATGATTTCCCAAAATCACTCCAGGCGAATGACGCGATGCTTCCTTCAAAAGCCATGGTTGAATACCTTCCCGTTATTTGTCTCCAGTTCTTTCCCGTCTCTAATGACCTCGATGTACAAGGCACAAAGCTTTAAGCAAAAAATAAAAAAATAATAAACTGAATGAAATATTTTAGTTAGTCACTAATAAATCATTAAAAATTCCTGGCCAGATAAATACATGTGAGAGGTTGTATAGTTTCTGAAGTTGGCATGCCTGCGGTAGGTATAATTGGTATGAAATATCTTCAGATAAAATATAAAGTACTACATTCAAAATGGATCGTCAAAACAGAAGAGAGTGGATTAAATTAAAATTTCATGTATTCATGCAAAGAAATTGATATCCAGAGCATTTAATACAAGTTATTCAAGATATGTATAGAAGGACACAAATCGTCTTAGACCTAGGAAATAAACTTACAGAAGAAATAGCGATTAAGCATGGAGTGCGGCAAGGTTGTAGCCTGTCTCCAACACTCTTCAATATATATATAGATGACTTAGTTAGGAAATGGAAAGAAAATGTCCATCCTGGTATAAAAATAAGCAACAACACTTATATAAACACTATGTTGTTTGCAGACGACCAATTTATCCTCCAGGAAAATGAAGATGGACTTCAAAAAGCAATTCATATTCTAAACATTATCCGCAAAGATTTCAATCTGCAGTTGTCTCGTGCTAAAACGAAAGTTATGGAAATACCCTATCAGAGTTAAAATAGTGGTAGACAATCAGCCAATAGAACAAGTCTCCAGCTTTACTTATCTCGGATGTAAATTATCGTTTAGTGAGGATAACGAGGTGAAGTAGAAACTTTACCGATTTCAGTATATGTGTGGAACAATTCGACGAACACTGAAAGGTAAAGCACGAGAGGAGACGCAACTCAAGTTTTATAAAACAATGGCCGTACCGACTCTACTATATGGCAGTGAAACATGTGTAAATAAAACACAATAGAAAAACAAAATTCAATCATCTGAAATGAAATTTTTAAGGTCAGTAAAAGGGTATTCACTAAACGATAGGAGGAGGAATGAGGAAATAAAGGAACAACTGAATATCTCCCCGCTAAATTATAGAATTATCCAAAAAAGGGATAACTGGAAGAACCACGACCTACGGATGAGAAATGACAGATTTCCTGGAGTACCATCCCACAGGCAGAAGGGACATTGGAAGATCTAGGAAGAGATGGTCGGAAGAATGAGGTCGGAACAGGCTTTTGGCCTATCCATGAAGAGGAAGTAAGTAATTAAGTATGTATTCATCCTTGCTACATTATGTCGTTTGAATGAAATTAAGATATTTCGCGAAAACATGTAAACAGCTATGATGTTATACGAGACCTTCGAAAGTTTCCAGCTTGAAATTTGATAACTGGCATCTAGGAGCTCATCCTTCGTTTGTAGAACGCCCGCGGGGATTGTAACAAGTGGTATTAAACTATTTCTTACGGTCGGCTGCATGCTCGCTTCAATAGAAACTTTTGCAGTTCTCCAGCGAGACGCAGACTCTGTGACGGGAGGAGTGGGCTGGATGCCGAGCCGGGTTTTATATTCTTTGCATAAATGGCTGTTACAGAGGCGAGCGCGGCTCGCAGCGTTTTTGCCTTTCACGACGTTATATTCGCCGTAATGGAGGGCCCGTCGTGAATTTGTTCGTAACCTGGGGACGCTTTGAATTATATGCCAGGGGATCCTTTGAGTGAGGAAACTAATAAAACCGCCAGAGAGCAGTTTCTGTCAATTTTATTCAAGTAAAAGACGAAAAAAAAGGCTGAAGAGAAGAAAGTTCGTTGCGTTCAACGTCGCAGAATGCATATTTCCAGTCTTGTTTACAAAAATCACTTCTACAGTCACACTTCAAATTATGTTTCAACTGAGATATTGCTGTAAGAAAATAACACAAACGACAGCTAAATTATGGGTGCGGGCATCTTCTGAACGGCTAACTTTCTGCACAAGTAAAATCGTTTTTCATACAATAACTAAATATTTCATGTACAAAAATTTAGGATTTTCGATAGCAAAAATCACAAGTGACTTTATTTAATATTCTATTTGATATATTTCCTACAGTTTCGCATGATTCACGAACAACTTTTCATGAGATTGCCAAAGATGATTAGAAGTACAGAAAAAATTGTGCAAAATGTGTTCCTCTAATACCTAATGACGAATTAAAATTAGCGGCAGAGAAAACTCAATATAAATGCCCAGCATGGTGGGTGAGGGGTAACGCTATGGCGTCGCATTCGGGAGGACGCTGGTTCGAATCCCTGTCCGGGCATCCAGATTTAGGTTTTCCAAGGTTTCCCCAAATCACTACAGGCGAATTTCAGCATGCTGCCTTCAAAAGGCCATGGTCGAATTCCTTACCGTTCCTTATCCCAGTCCTTCCCCTTCTATAATGACCTCAAAGTCGACGAGGCGTAATGCCTCAAGGAATAAAACCTCAATGGTACGACAAGAGTTTGATTTTACATTATGACTGTAAACAAAAGAAGAGCAACTTTATTTATTTTAAAAAAATTTACTAGTTGTTGTTTTAATTAGAAAGCGGGTACTACTTCCCGGAGTACCCTCAGTAAGCTAAGAAAATTCTCATTACATAAAAAAGTACACAACAAATATTTAACATATTATATTTACTAAAAGTATTATATACAATACCGCCGTAACAGCGGACATTAGTCGGATTGGCGTGATTTGTAACACCATGAAACAAACATTTAAAAAACATAACTGCATCCTAAGCCCACTAAACCACGGAAAGCAAACGTTGGAATGTATGGGCATCATATCATTTCCTTGTAGTATCGAAAGTCTCGAAAGCTTCCCCGAATTAAAGCTGGTTGCCACAAAAGAACAAAAAAACGGAAAAAAGTTTATGGTTGGATAAAAATTTTGCGAGCATGTCTCTTGCTTCTCGGTTCACCACGGAGTTTAAAAGGAAAGATAAACACGAATGACCAGCTTACAGCCTTCCCATTTGTTTAATAGGCCTCCCACGGCTAGCGTGTGCCTCTATTTTTTAATTAAAGCCGCCGCGTCCTTCCTTTATTAAATCGCTGTCGCCATCTTTCAGCTGGTCCCCTCTAATAACACAGCGAGCTGGGACGGGAGAAAAACATCGCGCAGGTGTACTGGACCCACAGTAGCAGTGGTAAGCAGCTGATGCCGGGTACGAGTTTTACACACTAGCACTTCGCTATGATTAACAACCTTAAACTCCAGCAGGACTTTTCACCTCGCACGTTTAGTATGAATAATTGTCTGTTTTACCATTGTGGTTACTTGTGTCTCCCCCAGGTTGCTCATAGAAAAAGGTTTCAAAGTTCTGCATTTGTTGGAGAGAGTGATGAGGGGATGTACGAGAGAAGTCAAGGAATTGGGTTACAAAACTTTGGTCAGACCATTGCTCGAATATGGTAGTGTAGTATGGGACCCTCATTTTACGTATCAAATACAGGAGTTGGAGAGGGTGCAAAAAAGGGCTGCTAGATTTGTTTCTGGAAATTATCGCTGAATGCAATAAGTGACGGATATGATAAAGGAGCTGGAATGGGATTCATTGCAAGACAGGAGGAGGATGAGGAAGGGCATGGGAGTGTACAGGGCATATACTGGCGATGAGGCATGGAAAGATATTGCAATAGGTATGAAAAGTAGTGCATGGAAGGGAAAAGATGACTATGACCACAAGCTGGCACTTGATTTCAGGCACATGGGTGTGGGAAGATTTTCTTTTTTAGGTAAGGGTGTCAGGGATTGGAATGAGTTACCAAGAGAAATGATGAATAATTTACCGAAAACTTTGAAAACATTTAAAGAAAAAATTTGTAAAGAGCAAATGTAGGTAGGTGCAGGATAGGGGGAAGATGGGTGTTTAGGGAAATTGCCACCGGAGCCTGTGCTCCATTGCAATTAAATTAAATTCATTTAGTTCCGCGAAATATTGATGGCTGTATTTAGTAATGTTGTCGGTACGTACCTTATTATTCTATGCGTATACGTCCTTAACATAAGGATCATAAGGTTAGTTTCATATGTTCTCTACGGAAAATAATTTTTTTTATTTATTTTTTTGTAATTGCTTTACGTCTCTTTTAAACATCGAGGTCTTTAGAGACGGGAAAGGTTGGGGGGCATGGATGGGGACAAGGAATGGGAAGGAATTCGGCCATGGCCTTTTGAAGGAAGCATCCCGGCATTTGCCTGGAGTGATTTGGGGAAACCATGGAAAACCCAAATCTGGATGCCCGGACGGGGATTCGAACCGCCGTCCTCCCGAATGCGAGGCGAGAACGCTAACCCTTACACCGCCCCGCTCGGTAAATAATTGTTTAACTACGTAATGAAGTGATCTCGTGGCTGAGTCATCTGAGGGGTATCGTAAGGTGTCCACTTCGAATCCCGGTAACGGTTGAGATTTCCAATACTCCATAACTCCTCCCACACCACTGTCAAAGGTTCTGTGTTCGGATCCCACGTTAAACTATTCGTCTATTATAACTGATATGATCTCAAGATGGATTTCGCATCCAGTCACAAACTTTTTCATCAAAACATACGACATTACTATTTTATTACGTATTTATACCGTGAATCAAAAATATTGTTCCATGGTTACTTTTTTTTTTTTTTTTTTAGTTGTGGATTAGATGGTATGTATTAATGTCAACCAGTACTACTCCGAGACTTGTGCGTTGTTCAGGTCTGACGAATTCCGAGACATTTTCCACCAGCAAAAAACTTTCTGCAAGGATGAAGAGTTTTCCATGGAAATCTACAAGGGTACACCGCCCAACTTTACTTTCTGAGATCAATGTTTATACAGCTTGCCAGAACAAAGTGAGTAAGCGGCACCGCTCTGACCTCGCATGCGGGAGGACGCGGGTTCATTTTCCCGTCCGAACATCCAGATTTCGATTTTTCATGGTTTCCCGAAATAATTCCAGGCGAATTCCAGTATTGTTACTTAAAACGGCCATGACCGAATTACTTCCCGTTCCTTGCCCCCAGTCCTTTCCCGCCTCGAAGAGGCGTAAAGCAATAATACGGAATATATCCTGATCAGACGTTATACGAGGCGCGTCCAGAAAGTAAGTTCCGTTTGGTAATAAAATGAAATTGTACACAGATACAGAAGAAATTTTTATTGCACAAAATTCTACAACTCTTAAACTACCTTTCCACATAACTGAAGAAATTTTGCAGGCATTTGTCATAGCGTGGCACCAGGTTTTGTATACCTTCTTCATAGAAACCTGCCGCCTGTGTCTTCAGCCAGTTGCAAACAGTTTCTTTCAGCTCGTCGTCATTGGTGATGACCGCCAAGGAAAGACTTGAGATGTAAGAACAGATGAAAGTCGCTAGAAGCGAGGTCAGGGCTGTACGGAGGATGGTGAAACACGTCCCAGCCAAATCCCTGTACGAGGTTTTTCGTCACGTTTGCAGTGTGTGGTCGTGCGTTGTCGTGAAGCAAAACAACACCTTTTGACAGCAGTCCCCGGCGCTTATTCTGAATTGCACGGCGCAATTTCCGAAGTGTCTCGCAATAAGCATCTGCTTTGATTGTTTGACCACGCGGTAAGAAGTCAATGAGTAGGATGCCTTTCCAGTTCCAGAACACTGTGCACATCATTTTCCGAGGTGTCATGATTTACTCCGGGTTGGTGGGGATGAAGTGTGCCTCCATTCCATTGATTGCCGCTTACTCTCAGGGGTGTCGTAAGAAACCCATGTTTCATCTCCTGTGACTATCCGTCTCAGAAATTCTTCGCCGCATTCAGCATAACGGGTCAAAAACTCAAGTGCACTACCCATCCGTTGTGTTTTGTGTTGCTCACTGAGAATCTTTGGTACCCAACGTGAGCAAAGTTTACGGAATTTCAGTTGTTTGGTAACAATTTCATGCATCAGTGATCGTGAAATTTGGTGGAAGTCCATAGCGAGAGCACTAATTGTAAACCTACGGTTTACTGGATCTTGTCATCAATCGCGTGAACCAGTTCTTCTGTAACCAAAGGTGGACGCCCACTTCGTTCTTCATCGTGCACATCACTACGCCCGCCAATGAACTGTCGGACCCATCTTCTCACCATCGAATCACTCATCACATTTGGTCCGTAAACATCGTAAATTTTCCGATAAATTTCACTTGGTTTCACTTTCCTCGCATTCAGAAACCGAATCACAGATCTGATTTCACAGGCGGCGGGATTTTCAATCAACGCCGACATTTCAAACAAGCACAACAAAGCGTACGTAACTGACAGCGATCTCCAAATGGTGCACGTTCTTCCCCTTGACACACATCGTCTTCAGCGCATGTGCGGAACTGCAATCGCAGCGCTGCAGCGGAGATAAATTGAAACGGAACTTACTTTCCAGACGCGCCTCGTACATGGGTGATGGTTACCTGTTTTGGTAGACATACGGCAGTGTACTACGGCATATATTACTTAAAGGTTCCGTAGCTACGTTCGTGATTCGGATTACTCGTAAAACTGTTGGTTCAGACACAACAGATGCGAAATACGCAAATAGTTCAAACTCTTTCACCACGTCGCGTCATAAGCACATAGGAATTTAATGATTAAAATACGGTACATCAAGAGAACAGATACTAAACATTTATTAGATTTTATAGCTAAAGAGAACCACCCCGCCAGTGCGCTGCTGCATAGTACACTGGACCCAGACACCCGCATACCGCCGTCCGTAATCATTGTTTTTCGCATTATTCAAAGCGAATGCCGGGGCGGTCCCCCAATTTCCACTTCTTAAGGGGATACAGCCGCGAAGGACCTCCCATAAGAAATCAATGTTAAAACAAGCAAATTTCAGGTACACTTTCAGAAGAAACTAATGGAGATAAAGACCTGAAACTTTCGGAGTATACAGATAAAACATCATCTGCAGATCACATAATGATTTGTTACTGTATTTTATACAGTTTATCAATAATGAGTTTTTGTTCCAAAAGACAAAAAAATTATTACCTTTATAAATACCTTTGTGCTTGTAAGTTTGCTCTTGTTGTTATGTCCCATTTTTTTTATTAGATTAATCATCGTTTTATTAACAAGAGATGCTGAAAGTCTGATGTCTTTATCAGTCCTAGTTTTTGAGAAAAGTGTACCAGAAGATAAAAAAATGTAGTTTTGAGAAAAAACTGTACTAAAAGTTTTACATACGAGAAACTAACATGCATTACAAAACAGACACACTATTACCACGCATCACGAAAAAATTAATAACTCCGAATGTAATAGTCAAATTTGCATGAAACAAACGGCATTTTGTAGCTAAATAATAGAAGCATTGAACAAGTCAAAAAATAAAAAATCAATTTTTTTGAGCCTGTTCGCGTCTGTGTCCCCTTAAACTACACATTAATTACACACAGGAGTTACACTTTTGGTAGACATAAGGCAACATTTCACTTCCTCCATTAGTGCATAGTATGGCCTGGTAGTAGGTATAAAATGATTAGCGTTAGCTAGGGCATGCGGTCGTAAAATAAAACTCCAAATTTGAATATGCCAACGAAGAGTAAAGCACATCAAAATGTTTGGAGAAGGTGATGAAGGAGCTAAAGAGAACAAAAGCTGGTAATAGCTGCGACAACCTACGTTGTGCATTCCGGGCACACATTTGCCATTTGTTAAACGCTCCTGCCGTCTATCTCGCTTAATAACTAGGAGGCGGGGTGCTGTAGGGGATTCCGCTCTCTTCTGCTTAAGATAAGCGCCGCACCTGGGCTAATCAGCACCTGGGCTAATCAGCACGGGTTAGTAACCATATTATTCTCGTTTCTAGGCATTGCGGTGACGCTCTTGTTTCCTTGTCATAGATTTCGCGTTGTTCCTTCTGTAGCCTGGATAGTGCTAGTTTCCAGATATACAGGGTGTTACAAAAAGGTCCGGCCAAACTTTCAGGAAACATTCCTCACACACAAACAAAGAAAATATTTTATGTGGACATGTGTCCGGAAACGCTTACTTTCCATATTAGAGCTCATTTTATTACTTCTCTTCAAATCACATCAAACATGGAATGGAAACACACAGCAACAGAACGTACCAGCGTGACTTCAAACACTTTGTTACAGGAAATGTTCAAAATGTCCGCCGTTAGCGAGGATACATGCATCCACCCTCCGTCGCATGGAATCCCTGATGCGCTGATGCAGCCCTGGAGAATGGCGTATTGTATCACAGCCGTCCACAATACGAGCACGAAGAGTCTCTACATTTGGCACCGGGGTTGCGTAGACAAGGGCTTTCAAATGCCCCCATAAATGGAAGTCAAGAGGGTGGCGGTGAATCGAGGAAGTACAGTACATACTAACGAAACTAAAATGAGCTCTAACATGGAAAGTAAGCGTTTCCGAACACATGTCGACATAACATATTTTCTTTGTTTGTGTGTGAGGAATGTTTCCTGAAAGTTTGGCCGTACCTTTTTGTAACACCCTGTATATCCCTGTCTCTATTGATTATGTTATTATGCAGATGGGTACAGATGACCTCCACAATATCTTGTGGTATGTGGTACGGCTGTAGTTGAGCGTTACGGCAGATATTATTAGGCAAGTTTAAAACCATATTTTTGAAACGCTTGTTTACCTCCTTAACAATTGTGAAAATATTACGGATACCCAGGCAATAACATTTTTTTTTTTTTTTTTTTTTTTTTTTTTTTTTGTACTAGAATTGAGAAATACCGATGATAAATTCCCGTAAATGTATTACATCCTCAGAATTCTGAGGTTAATACTGTAAATTGTTGGACTCAATTTCCAAACCAGATATTTATAAGGACACTGGGAGCAGATATCACATTTCATTGCACGAAATATTTTTCCCCTAATTATCTTCATAACTATAATCTAAATCATTGTTTCTCTAAACCAGAATAGTGTAAAATGAAAAATAAATTTCTATGAGTAAAATAATATTATGAACTTGGAACTCTGAAACATTTGTTTTTCGGTCTTTATACCCGTTCCGAGCGTGCTGGGTGAGGAGTAACGCTCTGACCTCGCATTCAGGAGGATGCGGGTTCGAATTCCCGTTTTGTTATCCGGATTTCAGGTTTCTATATTTTCCCAAAATCACCCGGATGCCTGGACGGTTCCTTCGAAAATCCACGCTAGAATTTCTTCCCGTTCTTTGCATTGCGCATAAGCAAATACCGCAGCTGTTATGTTTGTGACTATTGGGTAGGTCCTTCTTAAAACAGCCATTATGGAGTGCGAGTTACTTTTGCGTGTCGAGGAGTCCGGACACAAATTGTATCCTACAAACAAATCACGAAAAAGTGTTAACAGGCAATCTAAGCGGCCTGTTGGTTCAACGATTAAGGCCTCTGACTGAGGAATGAAAGGTCCCCGGTTCGAAATCCTGTCTCGGCGGGGGCTTTTCATAGACCCTTAACCCGGCCTTCACCTCTGGACCGAGAGTGGTGGTGTAACGGATAGCGTTCTGGCCTCGCATTCGGGAGGACAGCGGTTCGAATCCCCGTCCGGGCATCCAGATTTGGGTTTTCTATGGTTTCCCCAAATCACTCTAGGTGAATGCCGGGATGCTTCCTTCAAAAGGCCATGGCCGAATTCCTTCCCATTCCTTGCCCCCATCCTTTCCCGTCTCTAAAGACCTAGTTGTTATAGGAGACGTTAAGCAGTTAAAAAAAAAATTCACCTCTGGCACAGCGTACTGTGTGATGTGAAGTATTCTGGAACGCTTCCGTAGTTCGAATTCCACTTTAAATTGTAGGTCCCTTTCTACGGATGTGCACACATTCAAAAAAACAAAATTCAGACAAAAATGAATGCTTAACGTGATCCTCGTCGGCCTAAATGAACATACAAAAAAAAAAAAAACAGGTTATATAGTTTTGAAAAATTGTCTTTCAAATGGCATATGAGTTAAACACAGAAAAAAAACTTCAGTTAAAAAAGATTATAGTAAGTCTTTGTACAGTATTTCCGTAAACTTAAACAGGCTACATTAATTTTGAATGAATTTTTGAGTAAGCAGCATCACAAATAGAGATGGGGGATGGCATTTTTAATTATTAATTTTCACGAATCTTGGAGTATAACGGAAGATCGAAATATTATGATAGTTCGCGGGATGTCAGCTTTCATTTAATATCCATAAAGATTATCTAGAGGAAATACAATCATCAGCCTACCACAAAATCTCGTATAATTATCTCCTCCCCTGACGATTTTCTGGATTATTATGTTATAATAATATTATTAAAGTCAGAAGGAATTAAAGTAATTCGTAAATACAAGCTTCTAAGCATCCAGATGTTTTGACGTTAAGTAAGATACAGATTTCTCTCTCTACTCTTGCACCTAAGACACCAGGGAAAATAGAAAGGCTATACAGAGATTTTAACTCTCCTCACTCACTCACAATGCTCGGTCTACCATAGACACATCTCCGGTAGTATAACCATTATTAATCTTTTCGCAATTTTATGTTTTCCAGTTTGCACGTCATAAGTTTTGCAACACGCCATGATATATTTACTTTAATAAAATTTCTCGTTATATTAATTGCAAACTCATGAGGTACTCAATTACTAATATGAAATTATTGAGTTAGCTGCTTCCAATTTATTCATCTTACGTTTGACCTTTACACGAAAAGTGTTTTAGATTGCATCTGCTTGTGTATAAATTTAATATATTTTTTTTCACATTCCTGTCATCCTGTGAAATACTCGTTTATTTCTCAATTTAGTTTTTCACGTAACTCACCAGTCATTACTGTTTGCCTCAATGTGTTTTTACATAACACGGTGACCTAGCTTTCCCTACATGAAGTCCTTGGTGAATTTCAAAGCTGTATTGTGGATGGTGGCAGTTTGTCTGTGTACTTCTTCAATCTACAGTTTTATTAAGTGGTGCGTTTTCTTGTCGATGCTATCCAGTCAAGCTCTCTCGATCTTTCCTTTTCGGTTTATCGGTCTGTCACAGTGGACAATGAAATTTAATTACCTGTCAATAACTCTTTTTCGGTGTGACAATTCAGACGACAATTGGCGCTTTATTTGAGGTATTTTGTATTCTAAAGGCACAATAGCTGCTACTGTTCGTGAGCGAAGTGGTAGGCGGTAACCTAAATTTTATTTCCCTTGTGCATTTCCACGGATAAATGAGTGAAAAAATATCAATTTATTCCAATTAGCAGCCAAACAAGACAAGTTTTCGGAGTTGTTTTTCAGTCGTGTCTTGAATAATATGGCTACCGTATAGTTTCGAAAGTAGTAAGATTCTCAGCATTTTTGGGTAAGAAACAGTAGAAAAACTACCTTAAACACCTCTGGAGTATAACAGGAAATTTGTTACTGGAAACTGAACATGTTATTTTACGGTAGAGCAGTAAAATTAACGAGAAACTGTGAACCCATATGTATTCGTTACTAAATCAATGACTACTCGTTACTGTCGTATCCTTTACTCCATACTTTTGGTACAATCGAGAGTTACTAAGAAGCATCGCATCGACTCACGTCGCATACAGGTTATGGGATGACTTCGTTCGTACTTTGTAAAGTTTAAATAAATTGCGTATTTAGAAAGTACTTAGGTTTAGGTAAAATTTGCACTATAAAATAAAATAGAAGTTAGAAAATCACATTTTAAAATAAACGCATTTCATAAACGTTTGAAATCACTAACATCTCACCGAGCGTGGTGGTGTAACGGCTAGCGTTCTGGCCTCGCATTCGGGAGGACAGCGGTTCGAATCCCCGTCCGGGCACCCAGATTTGGGGTTTCCATGGTTTCCCCAAATCACTCCAGGTGAATGCCGGGATGCTTCCGTAAAAAGGCCATGGCCGAATTATTTCCCATTCCTTGTCCCCCATCCTTTCACGTCTCTAAAGACCTAGTTGTTATAGGAAATGTTTAAAAAAAAAAAAAAATAAAAAAAAAAAAAAAAAAAACTAACATCTCACGAGGTTATGATCAACAAAAAAATCAATAACAATTCCAAATTATCTATTTACAAATTATGCTCTGCAAATTTTAATGTCAAACTAAAGCAAAACTACGAAATAACTCTTTATGTTGCCAAAATTACTTAGCTCTTTAAAAATATCAACACTTAAAAGTAAATGATTTTAATTATATTTAAATAATAATGTACGCGCAACATACTTGTACTTACACCTTTTCCTTTTTAACGAAACGAATTCAAATCATAATTCCCAGAAATACGTGACACGCGATGTTCAAATGTTCATTATCTCATTTAGATTCATTTATTCGCCGGGCGAACCGTTCCACTTCCCGCATGATGGGTTGTATTTGTTCGTTTAATATGGAATCAAACTGACATCCATACGACAATGCGAGTAACGAGATGAATTTGTGAGTAACGATTCGGTTCTTCGAGTCAGGCGATTTACTCGTTGCTCAGTAACGAATACATACGGTTGGCTACAGCTCCACTTTACGGAACCTATTCAATTACACTAACAGCTTTAAACTGTCATAATATATATATATACTGCTTTACGTCTCTTTTTTTAACATCGAGGTCTTTAGAGACGGGAAAGGATGGGGGGCAAGGAATGGGAAGGAATTCGGCAATGAACTTTGGAGGAAGCATCCCGGAATTTGCCTGAAGTGATTTGGGAAACCATGGAAACCCCAAATCTGGATGCCCAGACGGGGATTCTAACCACCATCCTCCCGAATGCGAGGCCAGGACGTTAACCATTACACCACCATGCTCGGTGTAATATAGCTGTTACCCATAGAATCAAAGACTCTAAAGTAACTGTATTTTAGTGCAAAACGTTGCACGGTGTGGGCTGCCATCAATACTGATAAAAGGCCAACTTGACCATCGAGTCTATCACCCTGTGACGTCGCGCGCACCACCTTCTCTACCAGAGAAGTTTTTACTCTTTGACTATAGATAGCGCAGGTGATTCCCGTTTTCAAGAAAGGTGATCGGAGAGATCCTAGGAATTATCGACCCATATCTCTAACATCTGTCTGCAGTAGAATTATGGAGCATGTCATATGCTCTAACGTTATGAAGTTTCTGGATGAAAAAGGAGTTACTTACAGCAAACCAACACGGATTTCGTAAGAACCGTTCGTGTGAAACGCAACTGACTCTATTTTCGCATGACGTAATGAAGGTTATCGATGCAGGATCACAAGTTGCAATTTTCTTGGATTTCCAGAAGGCTTTTGACTCTGTACCACATAACCGCCTTTTGGCGAAGATTCGAGCGTACGGTATATCTGATCAGATTTGCGAATGGATACGCGATTTTCTAACTGGTCGGTCGCAGTATGTCGTTGTTGACGGGGAATCCTCTTCAAAGCTAGATGTTACTTCGGGCGTTCCTCAAGGAAGTGTAATAGGACCACTTCTTTTCTTAATTTTTATAAACGATCTCGGTGACAACGTTAATTGCAGGATGCGATTTTTTGCTGATGATGCACTTATTTATAGGGAAGTGGGGTGCTCTGACGATTGCTTAGAAATACAGCGCGATCTGGATGTTATTTCGGAATGGTGCCGTAAATGACAGCTTACACTTAACTGTAAAAAGTGCAAGGCAACGCAAATAAGTAATAAAAAGACCCCGTTTGCTCACGAGTACAAAGTTAACAATTCAGTTGTTGACACGGTCGATTCCCTGAAGTATCTAGGCGTAACAGTACAAAGCAACATGAAATGGGACTTGCACATAACTTCCGTCGTAGGCAAAGCTAATTCTAAACTACGTTTTATAGGTCGTATTTTGAGAAGCTGCAATGCTCATACAAAGGAAATAGCGTACAAAACACTAGTGCGTCCGCATTTGGAATACTGTTGTGCAATTTGGGATCCGTATCGCAAGGGATTGATTGACACGTTAGAGAAAGTACAGAAGAGAGCCGCTAGATTCGTGACCGCTAGTTACAGTCCTTATGTAAGTGTCACAGAGCTGATACGTGGGTTAGGCTGGGGTTGTTTGGCGGACAGACGACGTCGTTTTCGTTTAAATTTGTTGGAGAATATGCGAAAATCTCTAATTTACGAGTGCAACGAAATACTTCTTCCGCCAACCTATTTAGGTCGCAATGACAGAAGGGATATGATTCGAGAGATAAGATGCCGTACTGATACATTTATGTATTCTTTCTTTCCTCGTTCTGTTCGGGATTGGAATACTCTAAAATAGGATTGGTGCTTAGCACCCTCTGCCACCCACAGTAATTGTGAATTGCAGAGTATAGATGTAGATGTAGATGTAGATGTAGATGTAGATAACATTTTTCTAGCAACTAACGATTGAAGGTTATCTTTTTTGTTCCTGTAATGGTACAGTATGTGCTAAATAGCAAACCAACCATAAATAAAGGTATGTATTTCAGTTAAATCCACATATTAGTTAGTTTTTGTTTATTATATCAGTTCTATGCAGATTTTTTTATCAGATTCTCTGGCTAATTTAACTAGCAAAGAATTTAGGTTACCTATTTCATATTTCTGCAGTGGTTCAATATTTTTGCACTTTAACTTGAAAGTTGAAACAAATCATAAAAGAGAGGTACGTGTTTCGTTTATATCAACACGTTAATTACGAAGACGATTATGCAATGGAATAATGTGGTGCAGAAATGTGTGCAGCATTACATAATTACGAAATTAAGATTATGAGCGTTATTAAATAACAATAATTGTTAGTAAAGCAACTCGCAAGAACTAAATTACCATACAACTGCGTTCAACCCATTATTTTTGACTGGCTTAGGAACTAGTTCCATAATAAACACTTACCGCATTACGATTTACCTGTCGCTTAGGGTGTTAACCTATTTTCATTTCAAACATTGAATCAGTTAACAAAATTTTGATTTCTAGTATCTTGTGTGTACTTCTTGGAGCTGTGGGAACTCGAATCACGGCTGGTTTGTGTTCGGTCACCAATTGAACTGAATAATGCAGAGATTGATTATCTGCCTGACGGCTCTAATGCCTGGGAACAAGCACTCATCCGTGCTAGATAAATTGCTGACTGGTAGACATGTTGCCACAAATGTTTAACAACCACTGCAACTATATCTTTGCTCAAAAATTGGTAGATCGTGAAAACAGCTTAGCTTCAGTTGACATTTAGAATTACAGGTGTGTTTAAATATTATAAACTAGTTACCCGCTGACCTTCGTACTCGTGGATTTAGAATTTGATTGCTAGAATTGGATACACAAAGCTGAAAGTTACCTAAGATACTGTCGGCATAATATGACGGGAACGCTATCGATATACCATTCTACCGTCGAACCTGTCTCATTTATTCATATCGGAAAAACGTATCCTATTTCGTTCCTAATCATACAACTATTTCGGTACATCGGTATACACATATAGGCGTCAAAACGTAAAAAAAAGACGGAGACTTACTTTCGCATATATAATATTATTAGTTTAGATCACACAAAAACTGCCTGTGGAACCAGTATACCCTGAATAAAGTAAACGCTTAGGGCACTATTCCATCGCCAAATATTTTACAGTACGTGGTATCTTTACTTAAAAATCCTAGGCTTGACACAAACTACGAAAAACAATTCATATGAAACTTTTGCTCCCAGTGGGGTTTGAACCCGTAGCAACACGGCAGTGTTCTTCAGAAACAAGCACGTTACCACTGCGCTACGCTGCCACAGCTCTCTTACATTACGCATTACAAAGACATATAGATATTATGCGTTTGTCTTTCACAGTTGAGATAGTGTTCATAATTTAATGACAATATGTTCTTTTCTATACATAATATGGTATCCCATATCCTTCCTCATGTAAAATAGCATCTCCTTGTCAAATTTCATCACGATTGGAGAAGCCGTTTAGCCCAAGGAACGTAACAAACAGATAGACAGAGTTACTTTCGCATTTATAATACTAGCTTCGAGCCCGTCAAAAATGACGGTTTGAACGCAATATTCTGGCAGTTCACTGTTTTGCAATTGGTTAATTATATGCAATTGTTATTACAAAATGCTAATGGCCTTGATTTTGTAATGTTCTATAACGTATTTCATTTGCAGTTCACATAGCGATACAGTACTAACTTCTACTTAATTAATGACAATGGAAGTATAGAACCAATAAAATTAAAAACAAATTAATAATCCCACAAAAACTTTAGCTATCAATATAATATCACTTTTATTCCTGGTCCAGGCACAATTCAGCACGATAAATATGAAACTTCTTTCCCCCGCATTAAATAATTCTTCCAGTAACATGGCGCTTATGAAAGCAGTTTAAATGGTTTGTAAAGCTCATTTTAGAGCGAATTATGCTGTAACAAAATGTGTCAGTTGCGATTCTGGTCAACTTAGCCACAACCTCCACTAACATTGCATTCGAAAATCATAGCTTTTATTATCTTCATATGAACAACGACAGGTAGCACCTATGGAGGTAGTCTGGATTTATTCTGGAAAAGCTTTGCATGAAAAAGCGAATATCGACCATTTTTAGTGAAATCTTCGTGATATCAGTACCATACTGTGGTTAGATTATTGGAGTATTTGACTATGATTTATTTAAGTTTTTACTTTAATGACGGAAAGTATAATATCAAAAACGGATAACGGTCATTTATCTCGGTGATACATTTCGCGATTCGTAAATTTGGTGTAAACTTTCTCCGAGTTTTTAACTAACTTAATTGTTCTTCTTCTTATCATCTGCCAAAAACATTCTTAGGTTATGTTTTAAACTCGTTCTTATAACTGGTACAGATAAAATAACGCAAACATGGAATACTCTTATCCTTGCATGTATTTTTGCAAGTAGTTGTCGATAAACAAAAAGCAACATGTAAATTTAAACGAACGTACTCAGTAACTTCCTATCTCTGCTCGCCGCTATTTGGCTGCAAGAATATCGTTGTTGAATTGCGAATTATAAATTGAAATCATTTTTAATTATATCTTTCTTGATATGAATATTTACTCTGGTTAGATTATCTGAGTATTTGGTTAGGATTTTATCTAAATAAATGCATTTTTATAATTTCGAAAATGAATAACTGTTATTTATTTGACTGATACATTGCGCGATTATGTACGTTTCTCTGAGTTTTTAATAAACTTCATTGTTTCTTATTGTGTGACAAAAAAATTCTTAGGTTATGGTTTAATTTAGTTTTGATAACTGATACAGATAAAATAGCGTAAATATTGAATACCCTTCTCCTTACATGAATTTCTGCGTCTAACTGATACAGATAAAATAGCGTAAATATTGAATCTGCTTCTCCTTATATGAATTTCTGCGTCTAGCAGTAAATAAACGAAAAGCAAGATGATGGAAGGAATGTAATATGGTGGCTGTTGATTGGCGAGTGAAAGCTAGCACGTGACCGTTCTCTAGCCAATAGCTGTAGCAGCTATAGACGACGCATCCAGACTCCACCTTAGCGTTTTATATAATAGGATTAGTATTGATATCAGGTAGCTAAAGATTTTAATGAACACCCGAAGTACTCGTACATTGACTTCAATACAAATTTTATAGTAACATCTCATAACTAGCGTAGGGAAAGAGAAGTATATTTGAAGTTTTGATCCGCCGGCTACTTTGATTTTCTATGTTTACTTCAGGCTGACAGAGCTATTCCGGTTACGAAAAATACTTCGCCGTTAAGATAAACATTAATGAAGTGGTGGCAATTGAGATAACGTGTGATAAAACATGAAAATGTTCCTAAATCGTTTTTAATGACATCTACAAATATTATAATAAAATTTTGCATTTAAGATATTTGCCAAGACTATATCAGCAGTTTGCGGTATGTTGTATATCTGCTCCGTTAATAGTCGCTATTTGATGCTATATTTTTACTTATTTTGTTTAGTAGCAATATTCGTTATGCTTCTTTTATAACATCTGCCGCTAAGCTGGTTTTATTCAATCCTCTGTCGTCTTCTGTGCCGAGCTAACATATTTACCTCCGTATGTCAATTATAACCTGCCACTAGAGTTACTGTAATCGTTGTATTGCTATTGGTCTCTTTCTTTAACTTCCCCTCCTTTTACTTCCCCTAATGATTGTCTTAAAACGTGAACAATGGCCAGGGCTTTTCTTTCCCAGTGTTTCTTCCAAATACTTCTTTCCTCATCAGCACTTAGAGAATATATTACAGTAATTTCTTCTTCCTTCTGAAGCACTAAAGTTCGAAAGCTTTTTGTTTCGTTTATTCTGATATCATTAATGTCAAGTTAATTCTCATAAAGTGCTGCGATATATATATTCTGTTCCACCACATTCTTCCTAGTTCGTGGATAAATGATTGTAATGTACTTGTTTTCTTTGGGTTGACCTAACAATGAAAACACGAAATACCAGAATATTTTCTTTCAACTCTTACGTTAGTTATTAATAAATACTTTTCCAATTTCTATTATTCTGTGTATTATTAAAATCCATAGATGCACAGTATTGGCGTGGTGGTTTTTATATTTGCTGCTAGTACTTCTTTTCTGGACTGCAGTGGTGTTAATTAATTATTTAAAGATTTATTTAATCTGCCAATGTTATTAAATTCATGATTAATTGACTTTCGGGTTTTGACGCGTTGTTTATTTCATTACCTAAGCTTTCGGCTGGTATCCTCCAGCCTTCGTCTCTCTGACGCAAAACCCAAAACCCGAAAGTCAATTAATCATGAACAAAGATGGCCGTGGAAGTCTGAGGAATTATTAAATTCAGTTGGAATCTTCCAGTTGAGAAAATTATCTTATATCATTTTCAATGACCAATTAATTTCAAATTTTCATTCAGATCTCATTATATCAAACTGAATACAAACAAACCATACTGCACTAATATAGTATCTCTCAAAACTCTGTCAAATTGTTCCCTCAAAATTGAATTTTCTGCACTGTCAGCATGAAAATATTCGCATCAAATCCTCCTTATTCATTTTCTCTACGTATTTCTTCCATCGGTAGCTCCTTCTTTTTAGTTTTAAACATGTTTCTCATTATTCTTTGAAGATGGTTATGTAACCTTTCTCAATCTCTACGAAATTTTATATTATATTTTTAGACGAATCTTCACATCTACCTACACTGTATTTTTCCCTACTTCTTCGGACTTCTCTTGCATCTAATTTTTTCTTAGATTACCGTCATTTTATCTTTGTTTTATTTCTAAATTATTGAATCGTAATTCACCTTGAGAATATTTAGTATCTTCTACCTTGAACTACTATAGTCAATAGTTTTCCTGTCGTCCATTTATTTATGCCCAACGAATGTTTTACTTGTATATATTGTATCTTTTGCCATTGTACTCTGCTCTTCTTCAATAGAATTTCCTTTAAAAATTCCTTTTAGTGCAATGTTACACTTTCTGGAAGTTTCCACTCCTTTTATTTGTTTATTTGCGTGTGATTGGTCTATTTCGTCGCCCATATCTTTGTATCGGAGAAAACTTTACAATATTTCACAATTATCCTCAAAAGACCATTCCAGTCAATCCTCAAATATTTAAATTGGAATTCGAATGAGGTGTATATTTGCTCAGTCCATCTCCCTGATCTATTTTTGCAATTTTACCTGGTTTGTTAGACCTTTAACATTTCACTTTTCAACTCGTAGAAAGTTTGTTTGAGTTTTCTTTTTGCTGTTTCATACCAAGTTGTCCGACGCAGTTCTCGGATTGGATGACTTTTTTATCTTTGGAATATTTCGTCCTTGAAGATTTCACCACATTATAATTTAAGGGACTCAAATTTCCTCCGAATAATTTTAATCTTTAATGCAGTTGTTTTCAACTAACCTCTACATCATCACAATGTAATTTTTCCCCATTTTTATATACGGGATATTTCAGTTCCCTTTGATAAGTGAGTCATTTCCGTAAGAGAATCCTGTGACTATCAGTAGCCGATACTTTATGCTCTGAAACACCAGAGCCAGAGTGTATCTCAATGAAACGGTACAAAAAGAAGGTGTTGACGTAATGTCGGAAAAATATAGTTTCTTTCCATCCCTTGCGAAACGTTCACACTGTAAAAAATCAAAGCTACCTTCGAAGACGTTACCCTCGACTTAAGCTATTTGCAGCTTCATGAAGAGCGCCGTACTAGAGAAAGCACGATATGGTGTTATTGCCCCATTTGTAACAGACATTCAGAATTAGTTTTGGTTTCGAATGTACGAGTATTCTGTTTTTTCTACTGTTTAATGAAGGCAATCAGTTAAATCATGACCAATGTTTATTTCCAATATTCGCCGTCTATTGTACTTACACAGCCATCAGTAAACTACCGAGCGTTGTGGGTGAGCAGTTAACGTTCTGGCCTCTCATTCGGGAGGACACAGGTTCAAATTCTCGTACGGGCATCCAGATTTGGGTTTTCTACATCTACATTTATACTCTGCAAATCACAAATACTGTGGGTGGCAGAGGGTGCTAAGCACCAATCCTAATTCTGCGCATTCCAATCCCGAACAGATCGAGGAAAGAAGGAATACATAAATGAATCAGTACGGCATCTTATTCCTCTAATCTTATCCCTCCTGTCATTGCGACCTAAATAGGTTGGCGGAAGAAGTATTTCGTTGCACTCGTAACTTAAAGATTTTCGCATATTCTCCAGCAAATTCAAACGAAAACGACGTCGTCTGTCCGCCAAACAATCCCAGCCCAACCCACGAATCAGCTCTGTGACACTTACGTAAGGACTGTAACTAGCAGTCACGAATCGAGCGGCTCTTCTCTGTACTTTCTATAATGTGTCAATCAATCCCTTGCGATACGGATCCCAAATTCCACAACAGTATTCCAATTGCGGACGCTTTAATTGCTTTATGATACCTACACTATCAATTTGTACTGGATCCATCTCAAATTCAACACGCCGTGGAAAAACGGGAATGTTTTCGTCAGTGAAGGAATTTTTAAATTCGGCGTTAAATACGGTAGCCTTGTCGCGTCTGTCATCAACTTCCCGACCGTCTTGTAGTAGAACTGGTATATTGTTGTCACAACCAATTATTTTTTTACATACGACCAAAATTTCTTTGGATTTTCAATGAGGCTCTTCCCATGGTTTCCCCAAATCACTCCAAGCGAATGTCGGGATGCTTCCTTTATAAAGCCATGACAGAATTCCTTCCCTTTCCTTTTCCCCAGTCCTATCCCGCCTCTAATGTCCTAAGTGTAAAACCATAAGCAAAAAAATAAAAGTAATCAGTAAACTAACAATTACAACGAAGTACGTGTAACTGTGTGAATTTAAAGGTACTGATTAAGGATTTATATTTTTTGAACATGGTTCAATGAAGGAAATATCGAGAATTTGAAAAATATCTGTTGTTTTCACGTTCGTGCCTATCCGTCTGCTCTGTCAATGGGCTCTCTCTGGCTCTTAGGACGAGTGGGTCTCATATTTCCACATTATTTTCGTTCATCCAAAAGCGAATTCAGTTTTTAAAGTTTGTTAAATTATATTAAAAGACGATCATAATGAATCATTAGAGAATAGGAGAAAACGAAAACCCCAGTAAAAGTAAGCAGAAACCGACTAAATATCTCATGCTTCGCCCTCGCAGATGATCTGACTGTTCTGTCAAAAAGTGAAGAACAAGTCATCAGACAAATAGAACCCCTCAAGGAATTAGCAGAAAAAATTGTACTAAAAATCACCTTTTTTTGGGAGACAAACTAAACGTAAAACACTGTACGAGAATCAACAATCACTGAGTTTAAATACTCAGGCGAAATTATCAGTCCAACAGAACTCGAAAGGAAGTCACAAGAAACAGACTCAACAAGACGAAAAATTCCTTCGGACAGACCTGCAACGTCTACAACAAAAAGAAAATAGGAATCCAATCAAAAATTAGGCATTACAATACAGTTATTAAACCCAACGCTCTCTACGCCACAGAAACACTCACACTAAACTTTAAGAGGGACATCGAGAACATCTAGAAAGAAGAACAAAGAATCATCAGGAAAATTACTGGACCAACCAAAACGGAAGAAGGCTACAGACTAAAGTCAAACAAAACAATAGAGTCCCATCCATTCAAACATAGCCAACGACATCAGAAAACGCAGACTAGAATTCTACGGTCACATCTACAGGATTTCAGATCACAAATTAACTAAGCAGATATTCGATCTCATGCAATCATTAAAAACCTTACAGGTGGTTCGATCAAGTAAGACAAGACCTGGAAAAGAAAATATCAAGAGATGAGAAATCCAGTATCGAAATTCTTCAGACAAAAAATACACAACTGGGTATTCATGCTAGAAATCAAAGTCTACAAGAACGGCCCAAAATGAATAAAACTTGCATTCAGTAAACGGATGCGAGAATACTGGAATGCAAAAGAAACTCCAACAGAAAATGAATAATTTTGGCGTGATCTGAATAGGTATATTTGCTTAAAATAATAATAATGCCGCATGAACACCAGTGTACCGTCTGCCAGCATGGCGCAGCGGGTAGCGTCACGAATTGCGGTACCGAAGGTCGCCGGTTCAATCCCGCCCACTGACAAAAATTATTTAATTCTGTTTATTATTTCCAGAAGATTCTACATGTTTCCTAAGGTCACTTGTAACTTCTACACATTTCATTTGTTAACTACTCTTGTAATCTCTAGTACGTTCTATCTGTGTATAAATAGAAGAGCATTCTGCCCAAGAGGCAGTCAGTGCTGCGTGTATGTTTGAGTTCTCAATAAACCTGTTCTCAGTTTAAGTGCTGTGTTCATTGACAAGTAACCTTCGAATTCACACCTGTCCCGGTTCCAACGCGACATAGTTTGGTGGAGACGCCGGGTACCCTGTGCAACAGCTGCATCGTCGTGGCTCCGATTAGGCAACGTAAAAGTCCTTCCGAAAGTCCGCGTCATTAGGAAACCCATGGCGGCAAGCCAGCTGCACATTCGACACCCATCGGTGTTCTCTGGAGACGCTGGACAGGATCCTAACAAATGGCTAAAAGGGTTCGACCGAGTCGCCAAGTACAACAGGTGGGATCATACCATGTGCTTGGCAAATGTTTATTTCTATCTGGATGGAACCGCCCAGCAGTGGTTCGAGAACAACGAAGAAAAACTGAATAACTGGGAAATGTTCCAGACGGAACTTAAGAAAACGTTTGGGGACCACCAGCGACAAATCCGCTCGGCGGAAGAACAACTGAAGAACCGGGCCCAACGACATGGGGAGCCGACGCAATCTTACATACAGGATGTTTTGGCCCTATGCAACGTAGTCAACCCGAATATGACTGAAGCCGACAAAATCACGCACCTAATGAAAGGTATTGCAGAAGACATGTACCAAGCTCTTCTGATAAAAGACGTCGCTACGACGGAAGAGTTCATCAAGTGGTGCCAGCGGATTGAGGAGATGCAACAAAGGAGGGTTGGGCGAAAGAAGTATGACAGACTTCCCAACGTAGTCCCTATGGCAGTTGTGGAAGACCAGCACGACTTTGCGTCTCTCATACGACAAATTGTGAGAGAAGAATTACAACAGTTCATGGCAGCTGGGACTCTTGAACCGAGTGAGCATCAGATCATGGCCATGGATGTAAGCCCAGTGGGTCATGAAGGAGCCGACGCGGCGGAAAAGGAGGTATTTCAGACAATAGCTCCTGTCTGCCGAGCCAATCGCACTCGACGTGAAGAATGGCCTCGCCCTGATATGACGTATGCTGCAGCTGCCAAACGGAAGCCTAGGAACCGGCCGACACGGCCACAACCAAATCCTCCGGCACCTATGACGTCCCGCAGACGAACGGACGTCTGGAGGACAGAAGACAACGCGCCAGTATGTTTCCACTGTGGGCGCCCTGGACATGTCATACGCTACTGCAGAGAGAGAAGACGAGTATTTGACGATTATTTTGCCGCAAGACGTCCGCCATCCGAACAGTTCTACCCCAGGCAGCCACCCGCTGACGAGTTCGGTCGACCTACGGGAAGAAGCCCATCGCCGTACCCTAGACGAGGTCGATCCCCGACGCGCCGCTGCCGTTCATCGTCGCCGGACAGAGCTACCAGCCGCTCCCCTAGCCGCCGCACGCAGGAAAACTAAGCAAGGCGACCATCTACGGAGGTGAGGCCGCCGCAGATGTAAATCCTCCATGGATGACAGTCACTAAGATGTCGGGAAATCTAATCAACGTTATAATCGACGGCCAACCTGTCCGGGCGCTGGTTGATTCAGGAGCTTCTTTCTCCGTATTGTCGGACAATTATCGTCGCACACTAAAGAAGACAATGTTCCGTGATACGGGGGCAACTGTGCTAAAGGTCGCAAATGGAAAGTACGTCCAGCCAGCTGGATCTTGTGTCGCGAGAATAACCATCAACAACAGGACCCAGCCAGTTGAATTTGTCATTTTAACAGAATGTAGTCATAATGTCATCCTTGGATGGGACTTCCTTAAGGCATCCCAAGCTGTCATTGACTGTGGAACGTCTGAGCTGCAAATTGAAGAAGTCGTTGCGACGGGTACACGTAACACAGAATCTTCTGGGAAGTTATTCGCCGTTGACAACGTGACAATCCCGCCGTTCGCAATGAGAAGAGTCCCAGTCAAAAACACGGACGACCGCAACCTTGAAGTGCTTGTCGATAGTAGAAAGTTTATTAGGCTCACGAAAGAAATCTACATACCAGCGGCTATCATAAGCATTATCGGTGGTCGAGGAGACATTTGGATCACCAACTGTCACGAGCAGTCACAAATTATCCCCAAGGGAATGTGCATAGGGACAGCTGAACCAGTCCAGGAGGGCGAGCTCAACGTCATTAACGAAGATCCATGCTCTGTTACTAGTACCGACAACACGCTGGAGGAAACAACTATGGAACTGCCAATAGGGTCCGGCCTGACCAAGGAACAACACCACCGGGTGTTAGCTATACTACGCCAATTCTCTGGTGTATTCACACCCCAGCAAAAAAAAGGTCAGACGAAACGGCCCACGATAAAGCATCGTATCAATACTGGGGATCATCCGCCCATTAGCCAGCGCTCGTACCGATTGTCACCAGTCGAAAGGCGAATAATTCGAGAGGAAGTGGAGAAGATGTTGCATAATGACATTATTCAACCTTCGGAGAGTCCTTGGTCATCTCCGGTGGTCCTCGTAAAGAAGAAGGATGGTACGTGGCGATTCTGTGTCGACTATCGGCGGCTGAACAAAATCACAAAGAAAGATGTCTACCCACTGCCGCGCATCGACGACGCCTTAGACTGCTTGACAGGAGCTACATACTTCTCAACCATGGACATGCAGACAGGCTACTGGCAAATCGAGGTTGACGAAGCTGACAGAGAAAAGACGGCTTTTATTACACCTGATGGCCTCTATGAATTCAAAGTAATGCCATTCGGATTATGCAACGCTCCGGCCACATTCGAACGCATGATGGACAACTTACTTCGACACCTTAAGTGGACGACGTGTCTTTGTTATTTAGATGACATTGTTGTTTTCTCGAAAACATTTGAAGAACATCTGAGTCGCCTGTCAACGGTGCTGAAGTGTGTTCAGACTGCAGGACTCCGCCTCAATCCGAAGAAGTGCCTCTTCGTCGCCAGAGAGATAAAAATCCTGGGGCACCTGGTCAACGGAGATGGCGTCCGCGCTGATCCAGATAAAGTAAGGGCAGTCATGGAATTTCCAACTCCTCAGCACATTCGTGATGTGAGAAGCTTTCTTGGGCTGTGCTCATACTTCCGGCGTTTCATAAAAGGATTCTGTAACATGGCACGTCCACTGCAAGAACTTTTGCAGGGAGACGCCAAGTTTTACTGGGATGAAACTAAAGAAAGATCTTTCCAGGCACTTAAGGAGGCTCTAACTTCCGCACCAGTTCTAGCCTTATACGACGAGAATGCAGAAACTGAACTTCACACTGACGCCAGCGGTTATGGGATCGGTGCAGTGCTTGTGCAAATTCAGGAAGGTGCTGAGAAGGTGATAGCCTATGCATCAAGAGTATTCTCTAAGCCCGAGATAAACTACTCTACAACCGAGAAAGAATGCCTCGCAGTTGTCTGGGCTATCAACAAGTTTCGTCCGTATTTATTCGGCAAACCTTTCACCGTCGTAACAGACCACCATTCTTTATGTTGGCTAACCAGCTTGAAGGATCCATCAGGTCGACTAGCAAGATGGGCACTAAGACTTCAAGAGTACGACGTCACGGTGGTATTCAAAAACGGACGCAAACACAAGGATGCCGACAGCCTTTCAAGGAATCCTTTAATAGAACACAACAGCATGAATGGAATTTCAGCCCTCGCTGAATTAGGTGACGTTGCAGCTGAACAGAGGGAAGATTCAGAGTTATTAAGAACCATAGACGCCTTGGAGAAAGGAGAACCGGCCAAAGGAGGGTTTCAATTGATAGATGGGACATTGTATAAGAACAACTACGATCCACTAGGCCCCAAGTGGCTTCTGGTCGTTCCAGCTCATCTCCAGCCAGCTATTCTCAAGTATTTCCACGACGCTCCAATATCCGGTCATCTGGGATTTGTGAAGACCCTGGACCGAATCAGACGCAGGTATTACTGGAAGGGTCTCTACCGATCTGTCAAGCATTATGTGAGTCACTGTAAAGAGTGCCAGCGACGGAAACATGTGCCGCAATTACCTCCAGGTCATCTAGTACCAATTCCACCTGCAGCAGTTCCATTCCACCGAATTGGGATCGACCTTTTGGGGAGGTTCCCGAAGTCGACAACCGGTAACCGATGGATAATAGTCCTGCACCGACTACCTCACGCGCTACGCTGTCACCAAACCTGTGCCGACTGCAGAAGCTCCAGAGGTTGCAAAATTTCTAGTAGAAGACATTATTTTGAAGCATGGAGCACCACGTGTGATGATATCCGATCGTGGAAAGGTATTCCAGTCAAGACTAGTATCAGAGGTCATGTCAAGATGCGACGTTGTCCACAGGATGACAACTGCATACCACCCTCAGACAAACGGTCTCACAGAACGCTTCAACAAGACATTAGCCGATATGCTGTCGATGTATGTGGATGTTGAGCAGAAGGATTGGGATACAATACTGCCAGTGGTCACATTTGCTTATAATACAGCAAGGCAAGATACGACAGGCTTCACTCCGTTTTTTCTGCTCCATGGCCGTGAAGCTGAGACCACAATGGATACGCTGTTCCATTCCAGCCGGACGACACTCAGGATGACTATATAAAACAGCTCATTACCAGGGTCGAAGAAGCAAGACAGCTGGCTCGCATACGAACACTGGCCACCCAGGAGAGGGACCGTCAGCGGTATGACGGCAAGCACCGACCTGTTGCGTACAACCCAGGAGATCTCGTATGGATTTTTACCCCTGTCCGGAAGGTTGGGCTATCAGAAAAGTTACTGAAGCGGTACTTTGGTCCGTATCGTGTCATACGCCGCCGGTCAGACGTCACATACGAAGTCGAGGATTATGAGCCGTCTTCGAAACGACGAAAGCGAAGGGACATTGTTCACGTCCTCCGCATGAAGCCTTACTACAATCCTGACGAGCAGCTAGGCACAACCAGCTTCTTGGACTCTGAGGACGGTTTGGATACTGAGGAAGTCGGACAGGAAGATAATAGTACAAACAGGAGGGGCCCTCCAGAACTGCCATACAGAGGACCCACGACAAGATCAAGATCCAGGACACTTCAGCGTGCCCCAAAAGAAATCTAACAGCGGGACGCTGTTTTCCTCAGGAGAGGGAGCAATGCCGCATGAACACCAGTGTACCGTCTGCCAGTATGGCGCAGCGGGTAGCGTCACGAATTGCGGTACCGAAGGTCGCCGGTTCAATCCCGCCCACTGACAAAAATTATTTAATTCTGTTTATTATTTCCAGAAGATTCTACATGTTTCCTAAGGTCACTTGTAACTTCTACACATTTCATTTGTTAACTACTCTTGTAATCTCTAGTACGTTCTATCTGTGTATAAATAGAAGAGCATTCTGCCCAAGAGGCAGTCAGTGCTGCGTGTATGTTTGAGTTCTCAATAAACCTGTTCTCAGTTTAAGTGCTGTGTTCATTGACAAGTAACCTTCGAATTCACACCTGTCCCGGTTCCAACGCGACAATAACAATAGAACACGATTCTATAGAAGTAAATAATTTTTTGTTTGTTTTTAATCCAGATCTGGGATACTGATATTCAGAGTTGTCAAGTATAGTACTATGATTAAAAAAATTAATGGGAAATAAATACATGGGTGGCCATCAAAGCTCTTATTTTTAGACTATTTTGTTACCATGTCTATCTCAGCAATATTACTGCTTAGGAATTAAAAATTTGCCCCCAATACCAATCAGTATTTGAATAGTTATACCTTCTGTTACAGATAAGTTGGTAACAAAACAAGTGTATGTTTTTATTTTGAGGTTGTTTTTCAAATTGTTAATAGTTAGCGTTGATGACAGTTGTGCCACCATTACATAGAGCTTGTAAATTCGATTTAAGGAATTATCATTAGCACGAAAGTCTTTCTGGAAGCTGTTAAGACTTGTAGAAAGACTGATGTAGACATATGTATGAAATAACTGTGCATAGCACTTGGCCAAATGAAATACATAACTGTGGAATCGTTCGACAGCTAACTCATAGATACACCGAGAATGAGTTCTATCTTAGCTCACAACAGGAAGTAATGAGAAAATCTTGGCATTTCCGAAGTCGTCTTCGTAGTTAAATAGTGAAATTAATAGTTAAATTACATCTTCATTGTCAGCGAATTACTTACTATTGCTTAGCTACAAAATGCACTCTGTCGTCAGCTTGGGAGAGGGGGAAGAGTGGTTCCCATTGGTCAGAAGGACATGTGAACAGGTTTCAATGTGTTCCCAGTGGCCTATTTTACTATGTTCTAATTATGATTTGTAGGCCCTAAGAGTAGTACACTACATTCCCCTTACGCGCGACAGAAAAAAAGACACATTCAAAATTGCAGATACTTTTTAGTTGCGTTAGAGTTTAATTATGGTATGACTAGACAACCCGTGCGAAAATTTCGCGAAAAAAATGCGATGAAAAGTTAGGTTGAATATGATGTCATCAAAGCTGAGTCATTACTCTTCATACTCCTACTTCATTTATCGATTTTGGTTAGAAATCCAGGGAGATAAAAGACTGTAAAGACATAAAACGTATTTTAGAAATATTAATATTTTTGCCCTTTAAGGGTCGAATTAAGAAAACCTCCTTTCTTAAAATATAATGTTACCATGGCGGAGACCTTATTCTTTAATATGATACCACATTTATCTATATCGGTTAGATATTCAGGGAGATAAATCGCTCGTGACACAAAAATGCGTTATAGAAAATTTTTTACCTTTAATGGTTGAATTCCAAAAACATTCATTCTTAAAATATGATTTCACAAAGCTGAGACATTACTCCTTACAATTCTACTTCATTTATCGATTTTGGTTAGATATCCTGGGAGATAAATGGCTCGAGATACAAAAAACGCATTTTAGAAAAATTAACATTTTTGCCCTTTTAGGGTAGAATTACGAAAAACTCCTTTCTTAAAATATAATGTTACCACGGCGAAGACCTTATTCTTTAATATGATACCACATTTATCTATATCGGTTAGATATTAAGGGAGATAAATCGCTCGTGACACAAAAGCGAATTGTATAAATATTGATCCTTTTACCCTTTAAGGGTCAAATTCCGAAAAATTTCTGACTTAAGGTATGATGTCACTAAAGCGGAGATCTTAATCTTTAAAATGATACTTCATTATACGATTTCAGATAGGTATCCAGGGAGATAAATGACTTGTAACACAGAAAACAGCATTTTAGAAATATTGACATTTTTCGCCCTTTAAGGGTCGAATTCCTAAAACTTTCTTTCTTAAAATATGTTGTTTCTAAAGTAGAGACCATACGCTTTAAAATGACACCTCATTCATTGGTTTTGGTTAAGTATGAAGGAAGATATAGGCTTGTGACAAAAAAATACCTTATAGAAATAATATATATGATTCTCATTTTAGGTGACAGTTCTCCATTATCTCTAGGAAAGAACGCTGTTGTTTTCATTAGCATCCAAGAAAGTAGCTGAAATATTATAAATTTGTTACTCCAAAGTTACTGTTGGACATACCAATAGCGAGGAATCAGTCATGGAAAACCGATCGTATAAGTCTTCTGTCAATGCAAAGAAGCTTAATATTAATTCTATAACTGCGTTAGGAATCAAAACTAATAATAGGCTAAGCTTAATCATTTTGCCGTTACACTGTGACGTCATGCTCCCGACCATCGTTTCCGAATTAACAGTGACATGAGGTGTTACTAGTAACTTAGGGGTTACGCGCATTATTTAATAACAGTTCCATTTAGTTAATTAATACTAGGTGGCATACGGTAAGTTGTTACGATTTATTTTTCTTTGTTTTCAGTTACGCAGTGTTACAGACATTATTATTATGTTTTTTTTTTTTTTTACTCCTCGGCGACGTCGAGGTCATTAGAGGCCGGATGGGACTGGGGGGGGGGGGGCAAGGAACGGGAAGGAATTCGATCATGACCTTTTTAAGGATGTATTCGCCTAGAGTGATTTTGGAAAACCATGGAAAACCTAAATCTGGATGCCCAGAGGTGGATTCGAACCAGCGTTCTCCCGAATGCAAGGCGAGAGCGTTAACCACACACCCACCACGCTCGGTCTGTATGATAATGGTTTCAACTATATCGCGATATAAACTACAATCGAATTATAGGGTATCAGTTTTATTTAGTAATACTAGTGTTTAGTAAAACAAATGTGGAAAAAACGACTTCTCAAAATATTCAACCCGTTATAATGACAGGCTTTGAAGCTGTCGAATACATAATTTCTGTATCCGTCATCTGCAGATTATAGCTAGATAAACGCCACATATATCCTTAACCCTAGGATGACGCAAATAAGTTTTGCCTGTGGTAAGGTGTGTCTGACAGGTTAATTTGAGAACTGACTCAGCACAGGCAGATTCAAAATAATTTCGGCAAAACAACAAACTCGTAATTAAAGTGGCATTAAGTTGGTTTAGCGTCTGGGAAGTTGGAACGCTGTATTTCGAGATACAAGAGGATGACGTGCAATCTGGGCTTGGTGAGGGCTGGTGCTGATGTTCGTTTGTCATAACAACTGAGGAAGAACTGAAATTAATGACCACAGCGCTGACTGCGGCTGAAGAAATACACAGTAAAACTGTACTCAGACAGAGCTGAAGAATTATCTACTTTAGAACTTCAATCTTTACTAATTATTTATGTACGTATTTTGTGTAAGCTGTGCTGTGTAGAAAGCGAAAAGACTCTTGTTCGAATGGATCGTTGCCTTGTATTTAATCTGCCTGCCTTTGTTTCTATCCAGCTTTTCCTCTTTCCGTGTTTCGTCAAAATAAAGAGATGAAAGAGCGCCAGAAACAAACAGTGAACGCAAAAGCACTTAAAAAGAGCAGCGGGGAAGGCAACAATAGAGATTCGGAAAAGAGGCGGACTTATTTTACAGAAAGCAGTTCTGTAATCTGGTTTAGTTAAATTACAAGATTTGACTCTGAATTAAAAACGGATCTATGAGTATTTACCTGTCTCAAATCGCCTCACTGTTAAAAGTGGAGAGATGGAAAGAATATATTCAGTTTGAGGCACCTGGGTTTGAATGGACGTTCTAATACAAGCCTCACATCGTTCCTTCTACCAATCAATTAATTCATTTTGGTTAGAAATAATGATTTAGTTTTAAAGTTTATGTAAAATTTTCTAGTTAAAATTTCGGCATGAGTTTTGTTGTGAATATGTGAAAGAGTGTATGTTGGAATTATAGGTTTTCACTATTTGGTTACTGAGATATCTTACGGGAACCACATTTTGGCTCAAATTCCTTCACTTCAAACTTATAAATATTATTATTTTATGCAAATAAACCTAATCATTTTCTGTCGGAGTTTCTTTTGCCATTCCAGTAGTCTCGCATCGGCTTACTGAAGGCGAGTTTTCTCTCTTCTGTCCAAGTTGCGCAGGTTCTCTTGGATTTGGTTTCTGGCATGACTATCCAGTTGCGCATTTTTTGTCTGCAGATTTTGTGATTTAGGATTTCCGATCCCTTGATATTTGCTTTTTTCAGGTCTTGTCTTACTTGATCGATCCAGCTGTTAGGCATCTTTAACGGTCGGATTAGATCGAATATCTGCTTAGTTAATCTGTGATCTGACATCCTGTAGATGTGACCGTAGAATTTTAGTCTGCGTTTTCTGATGTCGTTGGCTATATCTGAGTGGGACTCTACTGCTTTCTTTCACTTTACTCTGTAGTGTTCTTCCGTTTTAGTTGGTCCAATAATTTTCCTGATGCTTCTTCTTCTTTCTGGATGTTCTCGAACTTAATTAATAACAACATTTTTTTACTTACTATACCATTCATATTCACCATCTCCTTTTTACTGACTAAATCCTATATATATCCACGGAATATCCTATATATTATTTCTATAGTCAATATACCTTTTTCTCAGCTAACACAAATCCTACAGCGATGAATTAAGTATCAGTGGAAGGAAATTTCGCCGACTTCTCACATAGGATACTCAGTGTACGTTAAAAAGCATTGTTTGTTTAGTGTTTAAGATAGGAGAAGATTCACCGGCGGCAGGGACACACTTTATCTCACCGCCTGTGTGGACGAAACACAACCAGCAGCGCTCTACAGTCGCTATGGTAGCAGCAGCTCCAGGGAATAACAGTAGCAGAGGTTATTAAATTTCTATATAAACAAAATTGTGTATCAATTACTAGCTGACCCGGCAATGCTTCACTATTGCTGGACTTGAGTATGCACATAGATCAAATGAAAAAATATTTACATATAAATTTTAAACTGCTGTTTCATTCATTTTCAGTTGGAAAGGGTTAGAGGGGATGCGCTTTGGAAAACATATGCAGGCAGTATTTTTCTGTTTGTTTCAAAGTATAAGTGTGCAAATTCCCATTGAAATCTGGTGAAATATGTGGTTTTGTCTAAATTATGGGGAGGAGAGGTGGGTTTTTTTTTTTTTTTTTTGACGGGAACCATTTTCGACATCCCCTCGACAATTCACCATAGCTTCGCCGTAATCGGACTAACGGTTTGCGGGTTTGTTTAAATTATGGGGTGTTATGGGGAAGAGGGGGTAATTAAAGTGGTGGAAAGAGAGGAGGGGGATTGGGTTTTTCTGAAATTAATGTGTACAGTATTTCTCTCTCTTTTTTAAAGTATAAGTGTACAAATTCTTATCTAAATTGGATAAAAAATGTGGTTTGCCTAAATTATGGGGTGAAAACGTAATGGGGTTGGAAAGGGGGAGAGGGGATGAATATTCGGAAACCATACGTAGGCAGTATTTTTCTGTTTGTTTTAAAGTATAAGTGTACAAATTCCTATCTAAATCGGATAAAAAATGTGGTTTTGCCTAAATTATGGGGTGTTATGGGGAATAGGGGGTGACTTTTTGGAATTTTTTTTTTCACTGGAACCTTCGCAAGCGCACACTCGAATGCTCTCCAAAGTTTCATTGCAATCTGATAAATGGTATAGGAATGCATAGAAGACGAACAAACCCACAAACATTGATTTTTATATATAAGAAGATAGAAAGTGACAAATAAAAGGATTCGAGATGATTGCATTCTGATATCAAATACTTTTACAAAGAGCTATTGTAAACAGTTCAAATAAATACATTAACATCAATAAACTCTCTAAGCGATTTTGTCTACACACTTCACTGAGAATATAATTGTACAACACAATAAAGGGCCGTTTTATTTTATTCATTTATTTTTTCTTACTTTGCCAATAGATACCCTAAAACTGATTTTTAATTGTTATATGGCACATAATCTGCTGTTCCAGGATGGAACAGTACTTCCATGGGGCCTAAGTTTATAAATTTTCCAGCTTCAGCTTTCAAACCGTTGGATTGACATGTCGCGCATTTCTTCTTCGTCTTCTTTTTTTTCCATCCGTACCGGAATGGCGGTGAATGAAAAAATTCACTAATATAATGAATCCATTCAACAGATTTGAACACACCGAAGTTGCATCAGTGTTCAGATCATCGTGTCGAATTTTCTTTTAGCTTAATTTCACTTTCAATAGTTTAGAAATTTATTTATAGATCAAAATTCCTATAAAATTTAATTCAATATTAATTTTAGCTGCAACATCAACAATTTCTGAAATCAGATATCATTCTTCGGTTTCATTCTGATAATATAAAATAATCAGTTGCATTTTTGATGTTGGGAAGAGGGAAGAGCCAATCGACATATTTTTGATACCTAATCAACTCTATACGCCGATAGATTTCAATATGTTACCCTGCAACTAAAGACAAACATAGCATTCCAGAACGACAATGATTCTTTGAATAGCATTAAACGCGAAAGTTCACATACGTCTATAATAAGATTAACGAATAATAAAACAGTAAAAAACTATTTTCGATTATTATATATGTTCATTGCTTTCATATCACAAGAAATAGTTGGAAAAGTTTATATTTCAGCCGAAACAACATTTCAAGGAAATTCATAGCAAACCAAATATTAGGATAAAAGAGAATAGTTGACGCTACGGATCGTACGCTTATGTAATATACTTGCACGACGACCATTATATCACCAGAGGGGTTGTAAGAAGTCTAGTATTGTAGACATAACCAGAGATCATTAGTTTTAGGAACACGCTAATTGATAAAAAAAATACTTATACGATGTTGTATTAACTTAATTCTCATCAAGAAAAAATGTATATAACTAGTACCAAAGATTAGAACACATCTTTGACAGTTGCAACAGATAATGGACGTGTTTCAAGTTGTGTCCACTGACGAAAAGGGAGGAAATGTTGCCGTATATAGGGCAGGAGTTTCTGTTATTGACCTTCCCTGATTTATTGCGCCAGGTATAATTAACTGGAAGCGTCCATTTGTTGTTTGCTTTTACATTAATCACTTTTGAATGTAGTTGCTAAAGACCGATACACATGGCGGAAAGTTTTTAAAATGTACCCAGACTGTCCATGGTAAGTGGGAACCATTATGTCTGTTTATTGCTTGATGTCTGCTTTTCCTTATTTGTTTGTACATTTACATTTACGACTTTGGTCTTTTATGAAGCGGAGCTCGCGTACCGAAGTTGGAAAATACGCAATTCCTGTATTCCTAACGTAACGCCATATAAGCTCGAGTTTGAACGTCTTAACATATCGATAAGTTATAAAATAATACTAACAGAAAATTTTTCATAATATTAATACTAATTAATGATGAGGTATTTCAAACGGCCATTAGTTTGAGATGTCCGTAATTCAAAGTAGTACCGTACAAACTTATAGTAGTTTGAACTGTATTAATGTTATTTAGCTTATACGATCATACTGGCTTCTCCGTCAAATTGATTATAACCAAAATTTCATTGCGTTGTTACGTAATTATCAAATCACTTTTAAAGTAGTGATTTGCTTTGGATTTATCGCAGTAGATTTTTTTTCTAGGTCAAATGAATTGTTACACCATGGAAATACCCAACATATATTATTGTTATAATAATTTTCCATCATGATACTTCGCAAGCCTAGGAAACGAAGGACGCAACAAATAAAATTGTAGTTTAAAAAACTAAAATCACGCTTTCGTAGTAATGTGAGCTAAAAGGTTAAAAATAATCTTTAAATATAAAGATTTTGTTTAACAGTGATGGGACGTCCCACAATACGGGATAAATTAATTTTTTTGAATAAGCTTAAAGAATAAAGTCACTGATTACAAATTAACTTTAATGTAAAAAAGCAAGGGGTGCTATATAAGTTGTCTTATATTTTTTGTCGTTCGCTGTTTGTAAAGGTACAGTCATTGTCAAAAGTTGTGTAGAGAGCACCCCACGCTTTTTTTTTCTTTTTTTTTTTTTTTTTTTTTTACATTAAAGTTAATTTTGTAATCAGTGACTTTATTCTTTAAGCTTATTCAAAAAAATTAATTTATCCTGTATTGTGGGACGTCCCATCACTGTTAAACAAAATCTTTATATTTAAAGATTATTTTTAACCTTTTAGCTCACATTACTACAAAAGCGTGTTCTTAGTTTTTTAAACTACAATTTTATTTTTAACTTTTTAGTTCAGATAGTTTCAAAAGTATGTTTCCTACTGTTGGCTCTTCTTCGCCAATCTCTCTTTATCTTTGTGTATTAATTTTATTTTTAATTATTACTTGCACGAGTTAAATACAATTAAATGGCAGCTCAGCCAGAGGTTCAATAGCAGGGTGAATGTGGAAGATTACTCTTCTAAACAGTACGAAGTAATGTTTCGAATACTCACTATTCAACAACAGAGAAACCTATCTGGATAGGAGACAGTGGAAGACGATCGTCGTCAGAAACCAAGGCTCGTAAATCACACCCGGGAAACTGGAGATGGTCAAAGTAACGAGAATAGCAGAGACTGCTGTATTGTCAACGGTTCTTAAAACGTGTGCAAATTTTTTCTGTTTTTACTGCCAAAGTAATGATAATATCAAATTATTGTATTGTAATCAGTTATCAATACATCAGCAAAATTTCAAACAATTCGGACATCTGGAATTGGGTTAAAATTAAATTGCAAAATTTCACGACATTCAACCATTTTTCTTTTGTTACTGTCAAAGTAATGAGAATAGCAGGATATAGCTATGAAATTCTTGTATTGTCACCGGTTCTTAATATGTGTGCCAAATTTCAACCAGCTCGGACATCTACAAGTAGGTCAAAATGGAGTTGTAAAATTCCGTTACATTCATACATACATACATACAATTCAAGCTAATATAAAGCGTGTAAAAAGATAGCAATGTGTTGGATGGTGCCGAATTGGTATGCAAAAATTCGTTTGAAACCTGACCTAGGATTATACAGTGATGCAACACTTCTTTAATTTTACCGAAACAAATTGAGTTAGCGATCCTGATATATCGGAATTCTAAAGGACCCAGATATCGCTTTTAATGCAGATTTCTTTCCCACAACTTGTCAGGCATATTTTTCAGATACTAGAGGCTTTGCTGCTGAGGAGAGTAAGGATCAATTTTTTTAATTAATGAGTTAACTATAAGTAACTGACAGAAAAACTTTACGTTTCTACTCATAGTAATTAAGGAAAGGTGAGTATTAGTACTTTTATCTGAGAAATGATATCATATGTAAGCCAATAATATAGAACCCCATGTGCTACCAACCATAGTCACAAATAGTTCAATTTCAAAAATGTGATTTAGCTTCGAACTGCGTAAGTCACTAGAAATAGCCCTGTTCAGTAAATTTTTGCTCTGACATGGAGATGGAAAACATGCACTGCCACACAAATCACCATCGTCAAATCGTGAATAAACTTTTAATGTAACATGTGTGTGACATCATGCAAACTGTCTCCTGTCTTATTTTATACTTAACTATTACGACTGGCCGTTCGCGTATGACATCCGGGGAAAATTACTGCGGCTCGGTGTCAATCACGTACCCATTACCGTGTAGCTGTTGGGACCGAAGAGATGTGACACAGAATTGACCCTATTGCTTAAGTTTCTCCAACTCATTACAACGTGTGATTCGACGATTAAAATGAATTTGAATATACTTATGAAAAAAAAATTCGGTTTATCCTGCAGCATTGTGTCTGTCACACACAGTCTTTCAACTGTAGCCTTTGATATTTGAGAGGTGATATAATCTATTCTGCTATATGTTAAGAAACCTACTATTATGGCCTCGCTTTTTTTTATTATAGCCGCAGGATTTTTAATTGTTCCACTTCCGTGGGTAGTTTTGATTTCAGGTACGAAATTGTGGGTTTGTTGGGGGCACTCTTCATTGTACCAAATTTGAGGAAAACAGACAAATGTAATCTTAACAGAAAAGGCAGAGAGTTTTATTTTATTCAACCTGAGTTAAGATACTTACGAGTGTTTTGTGCCGGTTCAATGTTTTGGGTTCTCAGGCAAAAATGTTATTTATTCAGGTTTGTGATGGCCTCGCAATGGATTAGTTATACGCGGCTGCTATATAAACTGTGCCGCGTCATTTACGCTAGACACCATTTCGATAGCTAAGGTAGGCAATTCAAGTTTTGCTGGCCAGTACAGGCAGGTATCAAGATTATCTCGTTTGACCCAATGGCAGTTACAGTGATGCTCCAGGATCAGGACACCGCTTACAAGCAGCTAATAATGCTTCAAAAAAATAATACCAACTAAAATCAGCAAAGGCCAAAGAAAATACGGAATGTTGGCACAAACAGTGTTTTAGATGCCAAAAAAAGGGCACCTCTTGGCTTGCTATACAATACACACTCTCCTGCAAGTGTGGTGGCCCTCACTCCGTCTACTGAGGCGGTTGTCCGATAGGACAGCAACTCCGCCACACAGACCCGCAGAATAAAATGCGTGATCGCCATTTATAGGATAAACTAATTGATCAAATGGGACAGGTGGAATTTAGCGACCGGTTTACAAGAACGCAGGACCTGCTGTTACCTGCCTCGCCTTGATAAGATACACCGCGGAAGTTAAACGCGGCCTGTTAATACGTACCAAGCTATCTGCTGTGAGCAAAGGCCAGCAGTTAGCACACAGAGGGCGCTACAAAGTTTACTACAACCTTGAAGACACAGCCAAATGCAGAGAAAGAGTCTATATAGAGCTTTTCATACAGCGAACTATATTGCATGCTTAGATCATTACATCGTTAGTCAATGAAACCAAATACGACAAGTCCCGGGGTGACATATATTGAGCTGGCTTCCCACGTCCAGTGACTTTGCGAGCCGCGACGCAGCAGCTCACATCAAAAGATCCTGGGAATAGAGCCGTTCGTAGTGTCCAGTGTTGGCCAGTGGTGGCGCGCCTCCATCAGTCGCTAGTCGGTAAACTTCAAAGGCTGAGCAATGAGACACTCAGTGTTTACAGAAGACGTGCGCATGCATTTCTCTTTTGCTATAACGTTCATCGTGCGAACGAACGTGTCAATTCATTACAATTATCTTGTTTTTGACTGGTGTGTAATCAACATGGATTGGTCAGATATAGTCATTCGTAGTTTTTGTGTGCATACAAAAACGAAACGAATATATATAACACCAATAACGCGAAGCATAAATAGAAATAATCTGAATGATAAGTGATGCAGATTTAAGAAGAATCGTAACACCCCTTAATTAAAGAAACAAAGGGACAGCTTAACATCAAGGTATAGCAAGTTACGTAATAAAGTCAAAGAATCTATGAAGACAGGTAGTAGTGCAGGCGATATTTACAAACTCAACTGGCAGTTTTGTAATGTAGCTGAAGCGACATTAGGCAACGGTTCACACGAACCGTGCGCTGTCTGACCTAGGGTGGCGCGGTCTCGCTTCTCGCGTGTGCTAGTCCATACAATTCGACTGATCTGGCACGGTTTACAAAACCACGCGCCGTGGGAAACCAGTTTTGGAAAGGCAACTACTATTTGAACTGGAAGGTATTTGCGCAAAGGCCTTTCAGGTGCGCACATCTGCTGCACTGCTGTTGTAATGGGCCTCCACGCTTCACTCAGATAGAGAACGCCGTCCCTTTTTAAGTTGTTCTCGCTCAGTCGTATCTCCAACAAATATCATGGAATAAGTAGTCCGGACCTAAACTTCTGTTTTACTTAAATTTATCCTGTGGTAGTTTTCCACGGAACGTTCGACTTGTCGAGATGTAACAAATGTGTATGGTGGTGATGCACGATGCGGTACTTATCTATGGTTTGTAATGACACATTACAGCCGTGTGATGTTGCAGCCACGTAAGTTTGCTAACGGATTTGTGAGGCTGCAGCTAGATGCAGACAGGTAGCTGTCGCCCACAGGAATGTGGCAACCCCTGGTATTTCCCCGAATCCGCTGGACCGCTAGGTAAGGGGTGGGGGACTCGCTTGGAGGACACTGGGGTGTGTACCTCGTGGCTGTACGCACGGACGTTGGAAGAAAACGCGAGTGCGAGTGTGAGTTCGCGCTTGTGCTGGAAGAGATTTTCCAGTCCGTATCTGCAAGTAGCAGGTTCGTCGCCAGACTGCGTCGACATCTTCCCGTCCTAGCTGCTTGAGGGTCACTACGTCTGTGCTGCGTCGAACGTGAGGCGAACACGACGCCACCCGTGAGCTGATCAGACCACTTCCCGCAGTTGTGTCGTAAGAGGCGCCACCACGGACCTGCCCGCAGCTGCCGTCACAGGAGCAACAAACGGTATTGTGTGTGTTGATGTTGTTGTTGTTGTTGTTGTTCGGGTTTTAGGGCGCGTCGACGACGAGGTCATTAGCGCCCTAACAAAAACCATGCGTGACAACGTGGCGAAATTGCCGTCTGTGTGGCCGACTGTAAAGGGGTCGGCCACAGAGACAGCACAATAAAATACTAACATATTCACTAAAATACCGTCTGCGTGGCCGACTGTAAAGAGTTCGGCCACACAGACGGCAACATAAAATATAAAACTGTGACTAAAGTATAAAAATAACATACATTAACTGGTTGGCTGTAGATGGGCCAACCAGGTTAAAAAACAAGTTAGATGGCTGGCTGTAAAAGGGCCAGCCATATAATCAGTGTCTCAAATAAAAACAGTACTTGGATTGGTGGTTGTAAACGGTCACCAATCCAATCTAGAACCTAGGCCGATCTGCCCAAAATTTTTGGGACAAGACCGGCCAAGCAACAAAACTTTAAAACCTTAGCCACGTTGTCACGGTCATCGCTTAAAATAAGGGACAGATCGTTGGCTAAGCCAACGTCTGCCCTTAGATCTAAAAACAATACACATTCGGTTAAAATGTGGCGTACCGTCAAAGGTACGTCACAAGCATCACACTCCGGAGGGTCCTCTCGGCGGAGAAGGAAACCATGTGTCAGAGGACAGTGCCCTATACGGAGGCGAGTAAGGAGAACCTCATCCCTCCTCGCCCGCTGGAAGGAGCTGCTCCACGGCTGAACGGTCGGTTTGACCTGCCGGAGCTTGTTATGCTCAACTTCCAGCCACTGCCTCTGCCAAACATCAAAAACAAATCTCTTCGCCGCCGAGGCAAGGTCTGACTTTGGGACCGGGTCAAAGTCGATTCGGACCTTGTCACAGGCTAACTTGGCAGCTTCATCAGCTGCCTCGTTCCCCCTGATTCCCACATGGCCTGGTACCCAGCAGAATACCACCTCCTTCCCACAAGATTGGAGGGAAAGGAGGGCGTCCTGGATGTCCTGGACTAGACGGTCTGCTGGGTACATAGTTGCTAATGCCTGAATGCAACTAAGGGAATCACAGCATATGAGGTACTTCTTGTCACGGCGTGCCTTCATATGCTGGAGCGACTTTAGCAGGGCATAGCACTCCGCAGTGTAAACACTGCACCTGCTATCCATCTTGTATTTGTAAGTCGCTCGAGGGAACACTACTGAACAGCCTACACTGTTAGCCTGCTTAGACCCATCCGTATACACCGGGGTGAAAGTGTGATATTGATTTAAAATATCAGTAAAAATATTAATAAAAACACTGTCAGCGGTTAGCAGTTTGTTATGCCGTGACAGTTCTAAAATTAATCTGGTCCTCTTTAAAAGCCAGGGAGGGGATTTACTCCAACCCTGGCGATAAAAAGAGGGAAGCTCGAATCCGTAATGTTCTAAAATAGCCTTCGTACGGTAGCTGAACGGTTTAGTGGCTCTATGCCGATTGGTATAGAGCCGCTCGTAGCTGGGATGCAGAACTATGTCGTACACGGGACTGCCAGGTGTTATGGCAATATGTGTATAGTGTCGCACCATGAGGAGTTGTCGGCGGATGGTAAGTGGTGGCTCGCCCGAGTCAGCACAAATGCTGACAATAGGGCTGGTGCGATATGCACCCCTGGCGAGCCGAATTCCTGCATGGTGGACACTATCCAGTATCCGAAGATAACTGTCCCGTGCCGAACCATATACGATACAACCATACTCGAGACGCGACCGTACAAAGGCTCGATAAAACTGTAGCAGGCAGGAGCGATCAGCGCCCCACGACCTGCCGCACAGACATTTTAAAATATTAAGAGCTTTTAAGGCCCTGGCTTTCACATCTTTGAGATGCGGAAGCCAGTTAAGCCTGGTGTCAAAAATGAGGCCCAGAAATCTAACTGTTTCAGTAAAACTTAAAATGGTGTTCCTCAAGGTAAGGTGAGGCTCAGCTAAAAGACTTCTGCTACGAGTAAAAAGTACACACCGGGTTTTCTCGGCAGAGAATCGAAAACCGGTGTGCACTGACCATTCATCCAGCCTGTTCAGCGCGAGTTGCAGCTGCCGCTCTGCGCTTCTCAGGCTGGACGATGCAATAAAAATTAAAAAATCGTCCACATATAAGGAGAACCGAATGGGATTCCTTATAACCATGGATATACTATTGATTGCGATAGCAAATAAGGGTCACGCTTAAAACTGACCCCTGAGGAACACCGTTTTCCTGTATAAAAAGATCAGACACTTCGCTACCGACTCGGTACCGGAAGCAACGACCAGATAAAAATGATTTTAAAAAATGAGGAAGGTTACCCCTAAAACCCCATTCATGTAACTGTTTTAAAATAACATGTCGCCAGGTAGTATCGTATGCCTTTTCAAGATCGAAAAAAACACCCACAAGGTGTTGGCTGCGGATGAACGCATCCTGTATTGCCGCCTCCAGGAGGATCAGGTTGTCCAAGGTGGAACGGAACTTCCTGAATCCACACTGAAAGCGGCTCAGAAGATTACGGGATTCAAGACACCAGACGAGGCGGCGATTCACCATCCTCTCCAGTGTCTTACCCACGCAGCTAGTCAAGGCAATACTACGATAACTACCTGGCAACAATTTGTCCTTGCCAGGTTTTAAAATGGGAATTAATGTTGCTTCTTTCCACGAGTCGGGGAAGTGTCCTCCGGTCCAAATATCGTTAAAAATATCTAGAAGGTACTTTTTAGCATCCTTACTGAGATGCCGCAGCATCTGGTACTGGATCAGATCAGGCCCTGGAGCTGTGTCATTTGCGCTGTTCAACGCTGACTCCAGCTCCCAAGATGTAAATGGGCAGTTGTAGGCCTCTGTATTTGACGAATCGAAGCACGGCGGGCGCCTCTCGGCAGCGACTCTACGTCGCTGAAACCGAGGGTCAAAGTTGGCTGACGAAGTGATGGCGGCGAAGTTCTCCGCCATCAGCTGCGCTATGCTTCGTTCGTCAGTAATTATACGTCCATGATCCAGTAACGCAGATACTGGTGTGCGGGAGTACCTTCCAGATATACGGCGAATGGACTCCCATACTTTCGACGACGGTGTGGAACGATTTATATTGCTCACAAAGTTCTGCCATGACCTCCTCTTGCTCTCCTTAATAACTCGACGCGCCTTAGCTCTGGCAATACGGAACGCTGCTAGGTTGTCAGATGTTGGGCACAACCTAAAACGACGCAACGCCCGTCGCCGACCCTGGATGGCGGAACGACATTCATCGTTCCACCAGGGGACGGGCGTCCTTCGCAGCGTTCCGGAGCTCTTCGTCATGGAAACGTCAGCTGCACGGTGAATCACTTCTGTCAAGTGATCCACCTTCTCCTGTATACTGCCACAGGGTTGCAGTTGTACAGCACGGCAGTAGAGCTGCCAATCTGCACAACTGACGTTCCATTTACGTCGGTTATTTCCTCCTCCACGTTCACACTCGACGTGCATCCAAATTGGGAAGTGGTCGCTACCATGTAGGTCGCGATCCACCTCCCACTGCACGGAGTCCGCAATTGAGGGGGAACACAAGGATAGGTCAATGGCAGAAGACGTACCGGTAGCAGCGGTGAAATGAGTCATTTGCCCTGTATTCAGGATACAAATTTCCTCCTGCTCTATCAATCTACCAACCACTCGGCCCCTGGGGCAATCGGTGGTGGAACCCCACAACGCACTGTGCGCGTTGAAATCTCCTAAGAGGAGAAAGGGCCGAGTGAGTTGTCGTACGATGCCAGCCAGGTCGTCGTAGCCGACTGACACACTGGGTGGCAGATAGACAGAGCATACGGTCAGTTGGATTGGACCGTGTATTTTCACCGCTACTGCTTGTAGATGAGAGGTGAGAGCAATGGGTTCGGAGTGGACAGTGTTCCGAACAAACACGGCCACTCCGCCCTTCGCTCGATCACCCTCGGTATCGTCCTTTCGGAATATGTCATAACCTCTTAGCACTGGCTGATGCTGTGGTCTAAAATGTGTCTCCTGGAGACTGAGACACAATGGATTAGACCGTGCTAAGAGCTGGACTTCCTCTTTGTGAGCCTGATAACCGTTTACGTTCCACTGAAGTATGGGAGCCATTCTACCTATTTAAAATCACCCGCCCCGGGTCGGGTGGGTCAGGGTCTGGTGTCTGCTGAGGAACGGGACCAGGGTCTACGTCCACCAGCATAACGTCATCTTCGGGGTCCGAAGACGACTTTTGTTCTAAGGCCTCGGCGCCTTGCGGATCTTTATTCCGCCGAGACCTTGTCCCCTTCCTCCCCACGCTAGTTGGGGAACTAGGAGGAGAAGTGGAAGGGGACTTCAAGAACATGGTGGGGTCCGTGTGTTTAAACTTCGGACCCCGAACTTTCTGCACTAACTGCCATCCGCTACTGGCAGATGGCGTTGCCGTAACTACATTAGCTGAAGGTGATGCTTCTGCTATGGGTGCTGCTTCTGCTGTTGCAGAGGCACCCACAGCTGCAGCTACTTTAGCGGATGGCTGTGCTTTAACTGGTGGACTTGATGACCCTGCTGCTGAGGTGGTCGAGTTAGCAGGAGCGTTTCTACCGACGACCGCGGTCCTTGGTGTTAGGACCTTAGTGGGCTGCGCACCACACTTGCACTGGCACGAGCATGTAGTGCTCGTGCCCGTGTCAACAACGGTCGTCTGCGTAGCAACGCTCTCCTTCCTGACGGGAGTTGCTAGCGTTTTGGCGAAGCTAGTGGCGAAGACCGGTGGCGCCAGCGCCTTAAACCGTTTCTTCGCCTCGCCAAAAGATATTCTTTCCTTAGTCTTCAACTCCTGTACCTTCTTTTCTTCAAGGTACACTCGACACTCCCTGCTCCAGGCTGGATGCGATCCGGAGCAGTTAATGCACACCTGTGGGAGGGTGCAAGTTGCACCCGGTTCATGTGCCGATTTTCCACACTTCCCACAAGTGGCGTTGCCTTTACAGTTCGCCGTCGTATGCCCGAACCGCTGGCACTTAAAGCAGCGCATCGGGTCCGGAACATACGGGCGAACGTTAAGATGTAGGTAACCAGCTTTTATGGACTTTGGCAACGTTGGAGTGTCGAACGTCAGGACGAAGGTGGCAGTCTTCTCAAGATTGCCGTTAACCCTTCGTTTGATCTGCCTAACGTCGACCACATTATCTGATCCCCACTCCTTAAGGAGTTCCTCGGACTCTATATCCATTAAATCTCTGCAAGTGATGACACCTTTGCTAGAGTTTAGAGTTTTATGGAGTTCGCATTTCACTGCGAACTCCCCGAGCTTCTCACACTTAAGGAGTGAAACAGCCTGCTTGTGGTTAGATGTTTCCAGAAGCAGGGTCCCATTCCTCAGCTTTTTCACACTCTTCAGGGTTCCCGCTATTCCCTCCAATCCCTTGTTTATATAAAACGGAGAGACCTTCTCAAAGGATCCCTCCGTTCTAGCCATAATAACAAAGGCGTTGTCTATTAGACAAACCTTTCTGTAACTGTTCTCTTGTTCCGGCGGAGGGCTGTCAACCCTCGCCCGCTTGTTGGAACTGGGTGTATTTTTATTAACCTGCGACACACCCGGGCCGCAGGGGTTTTTAGGTTTTTTTGTGGAAGGCATTTTGGTTCCCACGAGTAAAAACCATTTAAAAAAGAAATGCTTGTACAACAGGGGTGCGCAGGTGCCCCTGAGGTTGCACGTTAACGAGTGATTTACCTCATCACCCATACACCTCCTCGGCACGTGGCTGACCTTGAGGTTGAGGGGTTTTTTATAGAGGTTTGTACCGTCCTCGCGATCCGGGCGATGAAGCCAAGATCCCCGTTCTCCTAGGCACACAACGTTCCACCGCCACGCCCTACGGTGGTCGTTGAAGCATGGTAGGAGTTTACGGTGTGGGAAACTTGCGGCGCTCACAAGTTTCCAGCTCGGGCACCGCGGGTTCGCCAAACCCGTACCTGGCACTTGCGTACCAGACCCCTGCGGGGGTGTGTGTTGAGTGCGTTCACCTACCGCGTCCACTAACCCAGTAATGACCCTGATGAACAACAATGTATGCCGGACAGTTTACAATAACAAATCACATCTCTTAATCACGTCTAATTAATTAATACATCCATATGAATGATCTAATAAATAGTAATTATAAATTGGTGCCTTGATGATCAATTCACATCCCTCATGATAAATATTAATAATTGATAAGTTTTTAATAAATTAAATTAATTAAACATTTTCTGATGTCACAATTAGCGTGACACTTCAGGTTCTAATTGTTTAACCGACGTATGACATATGTTTTACTACATTCACAATAGTTAGTACAAATACTAGGTATTCTTAGGCGAAGGTTGTTCTTCACTGAGCGCAGCATATCTTTTACCTTTCCTTATACCATCACCTGCAAGAATTCTTCCTATTTTCTCAGAAGTATTTCCATGATATAATAGAATTAACCTTGATTGTAACTGCTTATCTGTCCATCTCGATGTACTGGTAACAAAGTCTCTTTTAATTTGTTACTGCGAATATCCGTTTTGCATTTCAACCAGCCTAAGATGTCTTAGTACATATATATAAACAAATGGAGACTCACGTCTTTCTGAACTTCCAAAGTTGATCATATGTTCAGCTAAATGGAATTAAGGTGGTATAGGAATTCATTTAATGCAAACATAATTGCATTAAAAGCTCCATGAGACTTTGGCACCGAGGATGGTGGTGTAACGGTTAGCGTTCTGGCCTCGCATTTGGGAGGACGCCGGTTCGAATCCCCGTCCGGGCATCCAGATTTGGGTTTTCCATGGTTTCCCAAATCACTCCAGGAAAATGCCGGGATGCTTCCTTCAAAAGGCCATGGCCAAATTCCTTCTCATTCCATGCCCCCCATCCTTTCCCGTCTCTAAAGATCTCGCTGTTAAGAGACGTTAAGCACTTTTTTTTTCTTTTTTTTTAAAGCGTCTTTGGCAAGTTTACAATAATTATTTCTTCAACGATAAAAATATAAAAAATTTGCTACCATTAAGATGTGCTTAATTTAGTACGCCATTTCTTGGTAAATTCCTATGTTATGATTTAATGATTTTGACAGCCAAAAGTAAATGAAACGATAAGTTCCTTTTATATAAATGTGTTCATTGTGTACATGTTAGTTATGACAATACAAGGATAAAAAGAAACACAGATTTTATTATAAATGTCACTTCTATATCCCCTTCTGAGGTTTTAAATCTTATGCACTCTCTGAAAGATTCTAGAAACTGTTTAACTACTGTAATCACGTATCGAGGAAAATCAAGCGGCTGTGCTGTGTTGAAACGCCGAATAATTGTTTCGGGGCAGACTGACCCGGTCGTGATGCGTCGGAAGGCGAGATGGGAACAAAGGGCTAGCAGGCTCCCAGCCAGGGCGTCGTTTGTTTTTGCCGACGTCGCGGTGATGGATGACGTCACAGCGCGAATGGGGGTTCCAAGTTGGCAAGCCTCGTTATGTGAGCGATTACACCAAACTCTGGCCTAATTAATACCGCCTCCAGTGAACGCTAAACAACGCCTTTGTTCCTGGACCTCTTTCTAAAGGTCGACGGACGGAGAATACACGTTAACGAGCTCCTAACAGCAGCCTTTGGAACTCTTCGCAGGAGACAATTTCCCTGAACCATTTTACTTCCTGCGCTTTGCAGCACCAGCATCTACACTGAACCACACCCTGACAAAAACCTTCAAGTCAAAAAGTAGACTAAGGAAATACAATACGGTGCCAGAAGTAGCGCAATTTAACATTACCATACTAAGCTAGAAGTGTGATAAGTGAATTATGTGCACTTCAACGTTCTGTGACCGAACAGAAACATTTTATAAGAAAACTATAGTTTTGTGCCATGAAATTAAACAAAAATCGATGTCCGATGTAGTTCCTAGAGGAATATGAGTTGTGAACAATAAATTTAAATCTGTTGAAAGCGAAAGAACTGAGTTATTTATAATTAGAACCAGTCGGGCGATATGGCGACCGTGACAGGAGTTTCATTTGTGTGAATTTTTGGACATGTTTTTTAGTTCATTTCATTATTTTGTTAGTATTAAGAAGATTTTGTAAAATGTTTTGTAAAAAAATTCTACTAGGAACAGAGGAAAGAGTATCACTGGATGCAAGGTTATTTTTATAAGTTTACCAATGTCTTCTAAGCAAAGACGTGGTGAACTTGAGGAGGCATGTGACAGAACAGAAACATTTTATAAGAAAACCATATTTTTGTGCCATGAAATTAAACAAAAATCGATATATTTACTCCTATATCAAGGAAATGTAAGTTGCCATGGCGATAAGTAAATCAAGAGATAGCTGGAGGTTAGCGACATAAAGACCGAACGGTCGCTTTGAAACCATTTCACTGCTGAAGAACCTTGCATTCTTCGAATACTACAAGTCCGATGTAGTACCTAGAGGAATATGAGTTGTGAACAATAAATGTAAATCTGTTGAAAGCGAAAGAAGTGAGTTATTTGTAATTATAACCAGTCGCGCGATATGGCGACCGTGACAGGACTTTCATTTGTGTTAATTTTCGGACATGTTTTTTTGTTAGTTCATTTCATTAAGTTGTTAGTATTAAGAAGAGAATGTTTTGTAAAAAATTCTACTTGGAACAGAGGAAAGAGTATCACTGGATGCAAGGTTATTTTTATAAGTTTACCAATGTCTTCTAGGCAAAGACATGGTGAACTTGAGGAGGCATGTGACAGAACAGAAACATTTTATAAGAAAACCATATTTTTGTGCCATGAAATTAAACAAAAATCGATATATTTACTCCTATAGCAAGGAAATGTAAGTTGCCATGGCGATAAGAAATCAAGAGATAGCTGGAGGTTAGCGACATAAAGACCGAACGGTCGCTTTGAAACCATTTCACTGCTGAAGAACCTTGCATTCTTCGAATACTATAAGTCCGATGTAGTTCCTAGAGGAATATAAGTTGTGAACAATAAATGTAAATCTGTTGAAAGTGAAAGAACTGAGTTATTTATAATTATAACCAGTCGCGCGGTAGTACGATTAGCAAGGAAATGTTGTATTCAATCAAAGGCAAGCTTCATAAATACAGTTAAAAATTTAAAGTCTGAGAATAATATTTATTTCAACAATCGTGGTAAATAACTTGCAGCGGAAACTAAGAGCAGGTAGCGTTTTAATGATAATATTTCAGACAATTACTACTACCTCCATGCTTTTTGCCCTTCAGCACTTAGAAATTACTGGATGAAAATACTCAAAGAAGAATTCTGACGATATGCAAATCAAAGCAAGAAATAAACGATAAATGTGCCACAAGTGATAACAATTACAGTATATAAGGTAGATTATAATGTAATTGTAGAAATGAATATTTTTATTTAGAAAGAAAGCTCGATGTCAAATGCAGAACAGAGCCAGCGAAAATTTTCAAGTTAAATATCCTTACTCAAGACTCAGATCAATTTGTTTAAAACAGTACATACTGAGCACAGAACTTTATGCAAGTGAGAATTGGACTTTAAGGGCACTACAAAGAAGACAAGTTGAAACATCTGAAATATGATGTTATAGGAAGATGTTAAAAATGAACGTGTTTTATTTATAGTCGATGAAGAAAATAGTGAAAGTTTCTCACAGAACGACAGGACAGAATGGTGGGTCACATTTTAAAACTTGCGTGATTGTTTAATTCGTTAGTGGATGGAACAATCGAGGGAATGAAATGTAGAAGAAGTCAAATTAAAATGTATGAAGCATATAATTGAGTACGTAGGTTGTAATGTTTATGTTGAGATGAATAAGTTAGCAGCCGAAAGACCAATGACACAAAAGAAAGATGGTAAAACAACGAATGTACCAATAGGCTATTTAACAGTATTCAAAATAGATTACACATTGTAGTCATTCGTGTAGATTAATGCTTAAGGAAGTTATTTTTGTTAAATTTGAAGAGAAAGATGGATTTTTTTTAAATAAAAAAAGCTAAATAAATATCAGATTTTTCTTGCCTCTTGTCACGTGACAGAAAACGCTCTGGGATTGGAGATCGCTTAGTGACGTCACCCGCCTGTAGGCGCTGCGGCTGCGTATGGAGTGTTTCCCGCAATCCAAGATCTCAACTATTTGTTGCTGGTTATCTCTTGTTAGTAAAAAGATTTTGTGTTGAATATAAAATGAAGAACAATTTGTAGAAGCCTACAGCGGAAAAATACCGTAAATTATTTGTCGGACTAGCTTCAGAAACTTTTATTCTTCGGAGCTTGAGAATGTAATAACTTCAATTCGAGAATCATTTATAATTAAACTGAGAGATTAACAGAAATCCTTCATAAGAATGACTAAAATTTTAAGTTAATTGTTTTAGGAGATGTTTACGAGAAAAATGCAAGTGTATTATAAGGTAAGCACAACAGTTAAATAACTGGATGTTATAGACAAATTTCTTAACTACGGATAAATAGTTAAAGATAAATATTTTTTTTCCAACGAAACTGAATTTATTGTTTATTTACCGACCGCGTTCCCTTCACCGCACGGAGAAACTGTGATGTTTAAGTGTTCACTATTAACCAGACGAAAAGTAACGATGCCATGATGTCCAGGTAGCTGCATGATTAAATGGCGCTATAGGAGTTTCAGGATCCTATATTCGACCTTTGATTAGGATAATATTTTTATCGTGTGTACATTTTTTTGTTTCTGTTTGCCGTTTGTTGCTTTACAGAATTATGTTTTTATTAGAATAAGTCATAAAACGTCATGCAAACGTTTGAAACATAAATTGCTGTCCAACAAGAAAACTTTTATAAAAATATAACCTACTGCTTTTAATTTTGAAACATACCAGAGATACATAATCATTGCAACAAAACCCTAGTACCCGGCGATGAATAATACGATTTATTTTAACAATTACGTTGCACGCCAATCTCGCAACAATTCCGGAACGCTTTGAATACTTTTTGTTGGAATTTTTACGTGACGATACAACTGTATGTTGCCTTTCTGACGTAAATGCATCTATTTAAGCGGTATTTACTTTTAATGGCCAAGTAATTTTCAGTTTTTTTGTTTTTTTTTTTTTACTTTTCATCAGTGTGAAAGTAACGTCCAGTATCAGTTTCGAATTTGTTGGTTATGTCTCAAATGTTTACAAAAACCTTTTGCTATCCAAAAATTTTGAAACATTCGGAGAAAAAAATTTGGTGGATTTTAGAAAACTGATATGTGACGCTACCAATAGCAACTAGTAACTAAAGAAAACGTTTACAAATAACAAAACATATTCCAAAGCGAAGATCGAACCTAAGAACCCTAACTTTACTGATACTCACCTTAAAAAGCGTTCTACATTATCTCAAAGAAATTATGGTGCAAATTATATTTACAATAAGTGATATACAACTTAGTCACAATGTCGTCTGGGTTTCTCTGAGCAAGATGCAGCGACTTTTTTTTCCTATTTCAGCTAATTCGTGAACACATATGTTTATTAGGAGAGATTTTATTGTTGTGGTTGTAGATTGATGTACTACACACTATTTATAAACCATATTTCCAACAATTTACACACAAATTCAGAGAAACAAACTAAACGTTACTTACATAGAGTGAGCGCCCGCTGGCACGTGACGTCACGAGTATCGTTGGCCCGCGGCAGGCAGCAAAGGAGCGTTTTGCCGGGCTTTCAAATACTCTAAATTTTAACGTTGAATTTTACGTAAAAAAAGCACTTTTGTCAAAAAATAAATAGTACCCGGTAATTAACGTGTATCAACAAACTATTTAAACCCATCTTCAAAAAATAGTCATGTAGCTAATTGGCCGAGTTACCTGATCCATGATTTATTTTTATTTTTTTTTACTTTTTCCTAAGGTCATTAGAGACGGGATGGGACTGAGGACAAGGAACGGGAAGGAATTTGGACATGGCCTTTTTGAAGGAAGCATGCCGCAATTTGCCTGGAGTGATTTGGGGAATCCATGGAAAACCCAAATCTGGATGCCTTTACGGAGATTCGAATCCGTGGCCTCCCGAATGCGAGGCCAGAACGTCAACCGTTCACCCACCACCCTCGGTCTGATCTGTGGTCACCCGTCTCTATAATAACAAAGGACACTCTAAATTATTATAGAGGCGCCAGAACAGGAGACAAGGAACGGGTAGGAATTCGGTAAGAGCATTTAGTAGAAATTATCACTTGGAATGACTTCGGAAAACCATAAGAAACCGAAATCTATATCAGGGATCAAAAACGTATATTCTCGTATGATGTTAAACTCCGACTCACCTATTCTTTAAGAAGACATTCCTAAACCTTTCAGTGGAACCGTCGAATGTGATTATCACAAGAAAGTGGCCATTTAACTGGGGTCTGAAGTTAACGATATTAATATCAATTAATTAAGTATTTATTTGTTTAATTTAATTGTGAAATTAGAGGAAATAAAGTTCCATGATGAAGAGTGTAGCGTGACGTTCACTGGCAATTCTTACTGTCACGTGACTATAAAAAAAATATAGATCGCAGTTAGTCGGCAATAGAGTTACATCTTGTGGAAACCGCTTTGAAGAATTTAAGATGATATAAATAAAAACTAGACAGAATTGTCGCCGTGAAACCTGTAGTTTTTCTGACAGAAGTTCTGATTGCAATCATATTATTAATTACATTAATAATTTTCAGGATGTTCAGAAATGTAGAACGGGTGTTGGTATGAAAGGTGTTATTTTAATTAAAGGAAATTTTGTTCAAACTGAGCCTTCTTTCACTAAAAACAATTAAATCAATATTATTTCTGACTATTGAATCACAACGAAGCAGTTAACGGACTTGCAAGTTTATAAAATTATTAAAAGGGAAGAAAGCAATGAAGCTCACAACGAGAATTATCAAATATACCTTTACAGTGACCACTTTGTGATGTGGTTTTAAGGGGGACCACTTAGTAAATTCAGGAAATAGACTAATACGTAATAAGTCGATGACTTTCTTCACTCTAAGATGTGATTTTTATCGGTTGCACCGAGCTACGTGGTTGAGTGGTTGACGATAAGGCCTGGCATACGGTCTCACCATACATTTCCTCGCACCATCCTCTAACTGCTATGAATAAGACAACGAAGTCGACCATAAAGCTCTTATGTTAAATACCACCCTTCTGTCAGTCGTGGATGCTGCAAATAATGACATATAAATTGTTCGTTAATTCCAGTAGGGGAGACTGGGTACGGTTGTGCCAGGTTACGGTTGTGACAGTCGTCATATTAGCCAAACTATAAAGCAGCGGTTCCCAACCTATGGGTCGCGACCCACTGGTGGGTCGCGGCTGGTGTTTTGGTGGGTCGCGGAACAATCGACGTTTTTGCCCCAAAAATATATCTTTTATTTCATCTATTTAAAAAATATAAACGATATTTTACAAGTGCAGTAATCATGAAAGCAATTAGCTTAAATTATAACTTTGTGAGAAAAAAAAAGTTTTCTTAAACAGTCAGCCGGTATTATGCAATAACTACGTTGTGAAATATAGTAGCGGCAGTAATCGCGCAATCCTTATGGCAACCCCTGGACACCTCCTCTCCCGCCCCGCTCTAAGGTGGAGATGTGCGCGCATACCACCGGCAGTTTTACTTCTCTGATTATCATTTTCTTGTTTATGCTTGAATCGAAACCAAAGTCTTTGATGCAAACAGTCTTTCTCTGCTTGTGAGAGTGATTTGTTGTTTGCGTTTTGTTTTGATTAAGAGTGGATTTAATGTGATTATGGAAAGTTTGTTGAGGACTGGATCGTGCCGTAAAAGAGAGTATCCAACCAAGTATTTGTAATTACAATGCAGTCAGCAAGAAAAAGCAAAATACGCTTCTGCGAAAGTATAATCCGGATTATTTGAAATACAGATTTGTGTTTTCGGGTACTGAAGAGGAGCCAATACCTAAGTGCGTGATTTGTTACGAAAATTTGTCCAATGAAAGCATGAAGCCATCAAAACTAGCAAGGCATTTGTCAACCAAGCATCCTGAGTACACAGATAAGCGTCTTGAACTCTTTCAAAATAACATTATCTTTCGACTAAATGTACAAGGGAAAAGTCAGTGTCAGGCCAACAAACAGTTTACCATAGCGTCTTAACCATTATCCTTATTAATAGCAAAGCAGGAAAATGCGACTGATGTGCCAAGTTATATCTACACCTACAAATCTCATTTTAGTGGTTGACTGGTAAGTTTACCATTGTGTTTTGCGGCTCCCAGTCTTCCATATTTTCATACATTTGGGTGATGTAAAACACAATGATATACCTACCAATTAACCATAATCGGGTCTACAGGTGGTTTCCACTAAAAAGCGACTTGCCAGACCAGTTGCATTTTAGTATGCTGCTCGAGTTACTTCTAATCGTGGAATGTCAGCAGTCAACTTGATGAGGTGATGGTCTGTGCAGTCGCCTCCCGGTCTATAATATGTTTCTTGTTTTATGTATTAGCAGTTCTTGTTTTTGTTGACAGTACATCCTTTGTACGAAAATTTGCCTTTTCGTAGGATAGGATAGTCGACAGCGTATCGAGGTCATAGAACAGTTCCCATTCTGATATTAGATAGACTCTCATATTAGGTGGGTCGAGAAAATTTTTTTTACTTAAAAGTGGGTCGTGTATCAATAAAGGTTGGGAACCGCTGCTATAAAGAATACCGGGATGGGGAGGGGGTAGAGAGGAGCGGCGTGCCTGATTAAACGTGTTTCACGGTATCGCCTCAGCCATCGCGTGACATTAACAATCGTAGAGGCCTACATTACTTTTTAACAGTCAAAAGTAAGTATTTTTATTAGATTTCTTTTAATAATTGTTGTTGTATGTGTACTGATAGAGTAATGAGTGTTTTTCCTCGTTATAAGTTATACATTAGTTGTTAAACAGCAGTGATTACTTTGGATGTAGGTTATTTTGTATTGTCATGGCGATTGTTGTTTTGCGATGGAGTGCGTTGGGTACGGTTGTGACATATTTTATGGGTACGGTTGTGACAGTAAATTTTTTGTTTTGATGCCCAGAAAACGCTTGAGGAAGACTGATAGCTGTACGAGGTATATTAGTCATGGTTACTTTTGCAGAAAATGCCTTGGGAAATACTATCCTTCATTTATTTCCACGGGTAAGTTATCACGATCATTTTGCTATGGATCAATTGGGACTGCAAAATCTTCAGGCTGGATGCAAGGTTCACTGTTCCTAGGATTTCTGGAACTTTTTAAGAAATTTCCTAATGCTTCTCCAACGCATAGAGTCTTGCTAGTGCTGGGTAACCATTCCTCGCTTATCCACAGTAATACAACGAATTTTTCTAAAGAAAATACAATCACTTTGCTTTCGTTTCCTCCACACTGCTCGTACAACCTGCAGTCCTTGGAACGACCTGTATTTGGACCCTTAAAAAATCTGGAAAAACTACTTGTGACGAATAGATGCGGAGTCACAATGACAATCTACCATATACAAGGTATTATAAAAATGATCTATATCAAGAATTTTATAATAACTATTGATACTACAATGCCTTATTAGTTGTAAGCTATTAAGGTGTTCCCAGATTAATTTCTATTGTCATGTAAAAATTAAATTTATCCAGAAGAAGATTATGTTACATTATGTTTGATATTATTTGAAATAAAAGTGATTTTAGACCATTTTGTTGTATATTTGAACCTGTCACTACCCACCCCAAGCACTGTCACAACCGCCCCTGGGACGTGGTCGGTTGTGACATTTTTTCTTTTTTTTTTCTAATTTGTTGCTATCACTTAACCATTGCACTTAGGGACAAAACTTTAGTATTTATATGTAGCAAAATGTACATTTTACTATAAAAATCACCTTTCTTCCACTGGCATACTAAGAAAATCATGAGCGATCAAATGAAAATTGTCACAACCGTACCCAGTCTCCCCTGCTGGTAACTACAAAGTCATAAAGCTAACGCCGGAAGAATAAAATCTTATTAGTCCCATCCAAAGGACAATATTTTTCGTTCATGACCCGTACAGAATTGAGAGAAAAAAATCTTGCCACAACAGTACTGGTGGTAGAGAAAATATTGCTTTTATTATTGCCTTCAGGTACAGTTGCCAATATTCTTTCCTGTGGGAAACGTAATGTTAATGTTTCCTATTAATTTAGACAGCAATGAAAATCACTTATACGCTCTGACACAAAACAGCAATGTGGAAAAAGTCGTCCAAGATTGTTGGTAAATAGTATGTGATGATGCAAGATGGTCTATAAGAAAGCTGTGTTAGCAGCAGATCGATCACTGTACAACTTCCGCAAAAATCAGAACAAACTGGTGGTTTCGGAGAAATTTTTCTTAATGATTTCCGACAGACACTGCCTGAAGTGTCAAGAGGTTAGAGACATAAATCGATTTTTGTTATGGGATATTTCACAAATAATACATAACCTTAGTGAACACTTGGTTGCGTGAATGAAATATTTTAGGCCAAAATTAAAAACCGTAGTTGACATCATGTGGAGTATTTTGTCAGAATAGTAAGAAATGAGTTGGATTATAAGTCTATAAAAAGCGTGGTGGATCTAATTAACGCCGATAATTATTCGGAAGAGTTCCTGAAGTTTCAGAGATTAGCTGGACTCATGGCATATCGAATCATACTTAGCATTCAAGTAATCCTTCTTTTAGAAGTCTCCTACAAACCAGAATGCGAATGAAAATGACTTCCCTGCAAAATTATCTAATCAAAACGGGAAGTCTGACCAACTGCTGAAATTTAAAACCCTGATTACATCGCTAAAATCCCTCATTACTTAATTTGCAATTAATGTTTGAAAATAGTTTAGGAGCGATTAATTTACTGCTGTTTAAGGTTTTTTATCTGTACATCTCTTTTTTCGCTGGTATTTCTCATACAGCTTTGTGATCCAGGCAATTTTGAAGAATCATTCCTTACCAAATTCATTTAAGATACAAGCTTTTCAGTAAAGTATATACGCGAACAAAGTCACGGGCAAATGTATTAAAAAAAAAAATATATCTATTGAAAGATAAGCAGACAATAGGTCAGTTGTAACTGACTGAATATTCAAATCTATCCGTCTCGGTAAATAACGAGCAAGAAAAGTAGCCAATCCATCAAATAATATCGCAAAGTCAAATACTTCTTCTTACAAATGTAATATGTGTTTCACATGATCTGTTTAGGTTATTCCGTTCACAGTGAAGTTCATTTCAGAAATTGTCGAGGTGGCTATCCGGATGATCACAAATGCAGTGTATATCGTATACATTATCACTGATTTTCACAACCCAGTGAACCAGCAGTGGTAATAAGCAAGCCTGTTCTGTAAACTACTGCCATTACTTCTCATGTAGTTTCTTCTCCAAATCTGGACTCCGGCTGGTCTAAAATTTCTGTACTTACCTGATCCAACCTACTCGTATCTCGCCGTTTGGTGTTTTGTAGTTATTTATTTTCCATAATTTGCATTGGAGTACCCACGTGACACCCTTTCCATTCTATGGCCGAACCATCATATATATTATTTCTAAAAAGTATTTTTTTGTCACAAGCCTGTATCTTCCTTCATACGTAACCGAAATCAATGAATGAGGTGACATTTTAAAGCTTATGGGATTCACTTTGGTCACATCATATTTTAAGAACTGAAGTTTTCGGAATTCGACCCTTAAAGGGCGAAAATGTTAATATTTCTAAAATGCTGTTTTCTGTGTTACGAGTCATTTATCTCCCTGGATACCTGTATGAAATCGTTTAATGAAGTATCATTTTAAAGGTTAAGATCTCCGCTTTAGTGACGTCATCTATTAAGACAGAAATGTTTCGGAATTCGATCCTTAAAGGGCAAAAGTATCAATATTTTTGCAATTCGTTTTTGTGTCACGAGCGATTTATCTCCCTTAATATCTAACCGATGTAGATAAATGCGGAATCATATTAAAGACTAAGGTCTCCGCCGTGGTAACATAATATTTTAAGAAAGGAATTTTTCGTAATTCGACACTTAAAGGGCAAAAATGTCAATTTTTCTAAAATGTGTTTTTTGTATCTCGAACCATTTATCTCCCTGGATATCTAACCAAAATCGATAAATGAAGTAGGATTATGAGGAGTAATTTCTCAGCTTTGTGACATCATATTTTAAGAAAGAATGTTTTGGAATTTAACCCTTAAAGGGAAAAAGTATAAATTTTTCTATAACACATTTTTGTATCAGGAGCGATTTATCTCCCTTAATATCTAACCGATATAAATAAATGAGATATCATATTAAAGAATAAGGTCTCCGCCGTGGTAACATTATAATTTTAGAAAGGAATTTTTCGTAATTCGACCCTTAAAGGGCAAAAATGTCAATTTTTCGAAAATGCGTTTTTTGTATCACGAGCCATTTACCTCCCTGGATATCTAACCAAAATGGATAAATCAAGTATGATTATGAATAATAATGTCTCAGCTTTGGTAAATCATATTTTAAGAAAGACGTTTTTTGGAAATCAACGCTTAAAGGGGAAAAGGATAAATGGTTCTACAATGCATTTTTGTGTCACGAGCTATTTTTCTCCCTTGATATCTAACCGATATAGATAAATGAGGTATATTATTAAAGACTGAGGTCTCCGCCGTGGTATTTAAAGAAACGAATTTTTCGTAATTCGACCCTTAAAGGGCAAAAATGTCAATATTTCTAAAATACATTTTTTGTGTTTCGAGTCATTTATCTCACTGGATTTCTAACCAAAATCGATAAATGAAGTAGGAGTATGAAGAGTAATGACTAAGCTTTGGTGACATCATATTCAACCTCACTTTTCAACGCATTTTATTCGCGAAATTTTCGCACGGGTCGTCTAGTTTTAGCATATTCTCCTAACAGATCTGCAACGCGTATGTTTGAGTCGGACTGTTTCGTTTCTTTTTTTGCTCTGTCTGCTTTTCTCGATATTGAGAAATTTCATTTCTCTCGCCTGAAACCGGCTGACATCGATTCAGTGTGCAGCTTATAGTCGAAATGTCAGAACGGGGAGTAGTAGACTTTACATAAAAACATTTCTGGTAGCTGTTGAAAGCTTTTCTCTTACAATACTTGTGAAACAAAAGTGTAAAAGTCTTAATATGTTTAAATGATATTTATTTTCGTATTTAGCTTCATACAAGCAAATGATATTAGGCTGTCGAGGTAATTGAAGTTTGAGCAACTGCAAAAGATTGGTTTTCATATTTTAGCTAATTCGGTTTGCTTTTGCTACTCCTCACCAAGCATGCAATTTTGGTGTCAGTTACTTTACATTCAAAACTGTCAAGCTCCATTGTTATGATAAACAACTAAAAGTAACAATTTAAGATAAAATGATTAGTAGACTACGGTAGGTGGGTGATCGTATATGATAGGCTTCTTTGCAATACAATTACTTTTTTTGAAGATACACTGAGATTTCATAACAATTAATATAAAACTGAATTTACTCAAATTCATGGTTTTTTCCTTGGCGGCGGTAATCGAAACAATTCTTTGATTCTTAGATGTTATTTATTTCCATTAATTGCAACGTAATTTTTATCTTTTGTTTACATATTGTCCTTCATGACTACGGAACTTTTTTTTATAAAAGTAATCGTTATGTTAATGGATTTTTTTGAAAAAACATTGTCATAGTTATTAATTTTTGACTGAATCTGCTTGTTTTGAAATGGAGTTTGGTCAGCATGGTACAATGCTTGTGAAAGAACCAATTAAAGAAATAAATTTCTTGTGATAAAGAATCCTGTTGTTTGAAAGTTTATTTCCCCAAATATATGACGTAAACGAGGTGTGTTCAGAAAATAACGGGAATTTTTAAATTTCGCGGGTTTGGAGAGTCCAATTGTCAATTTTTTTTATTATGTTGGTATACATGCCCTGGAAATATGATAAAATTTTCAGCTGTATTCATTGCTTACTTTGTCTGTGGCAGCCGCTAAGGTTAGACGTGTTTTTATGAGCTCGGCGATTTTCGTTTGTTAAAAGAAATGGATCAAAGAATTTGTATCAAATTTTACGTAAAAAATGAAATAAAGTGTAACAAAGTGTGTGATATGTTAACAAAGGCCTATGGTGAGTCTGTTATGAGTAAATCAAGAGTTTACTCCCAATTTTGAGCTAATACAATCACTAATTAATAAATGTATTCACATCGTTCAGACTCCTACAAACTCATCGATAGCTGGTTTTGACGCAGAACAATTATGAACTGCTGCATTATAAGCAACAGGTTGCTTTTAATGTTTGATGATTAAAATCTTTTACATTTTTATTTTTTTTGCAAATAGGCTAATGGAATCGTTGTAAAAATTACGTTCTCGTAATGGAAATGTTTGATCTCCAATTCTACTCTCACCAATCCAAATACGATAAAGTATATCTATAAATATTTGGTAAGATTCATTTTGTCAGAATGATACGGAACAATATTTTTGAATACTCGATGTGAATAACAATATTCGTTCAAAGAGGAATTCATTTCCTTGAATTTTATCACTGTAAAATGGTATGTCAAAAACAGGCGGTAACTGTTTGATATATCCAAAACAATACAGAACCAATCCACCAAATGGTTCATCTTGTCTTGAAGGAATAACTCATCGTAATCTTAAATAAAGTTTCCTCAAAATACTGCATCCAACCATACTCATTTCATCTATAAACAGAAATTAACACCGTTAAACTTCCTCTTTAAATTGAGCAAGTGAACGTCAACTGAGTTCTCTAAATACTTTATTTACTCCTATTAAGGGGGTAGGTACACTTATCAGGTTTCAAAAAAATGATAATTTTTTTAAATTATTCACAAAAAAAGTTTATAGTTTTGACTTCATTTTAGTGAAAAAATTATTTCAATATCTTCAACAGTGTGGGAATTATGTGTGATTAAGCAATGCCCTGCACGATTGACAGCCATTTAAATCTTACTGCACTTGAAGGTGATCCAAATCTTTAACCTTAAATATCTCAAAACAGCAATTCATCAAATGGTTTTAAAGACAACTGTTTTCCATATGAATAGATCTTTTTCAAATTTGCAGGACATGTTCTACATACTAAGTACTACAGTCTGAACCATTATTGTTTATGCAGCTTTTCCCAAATGAAAAATATGCCTTTATATTTAAGCAAAAAAAAAGCAAAAATTTTAATTTCTTGATAAAAAAATTTATTAATAAAAATATAGAGTTAAATATGTTATATTATAGGTTCAACTTGTTGCCTTGATATTAGTCTACAATATTAAAAGAACATTTCTGAAAAATTTCAAATACTATGCCTTTTATCTTTAAAACCCTTTACAACAATATATTTTTCAATGTCAATTTGGATGGTACATTATCCTATTGTTAAACAATATTTTTATTTTAAAAGTCAATTTTATATCTAGCTATAACAGTTCTATGGAGCTATGAAATTTGAACCCTCAAATTTAAATAGATTTGGAGAAAATGACATCTCAACTTTATAAAATATTTGTATGTGTTAGGTGTACCTACCCCCTTAAAAGTTTGGAATCTATTGTTGAACCAATTATTTAGACATCAGCAACGAAATAATTATTTTGCCTTCTTAAAAAACTTTTTAACTGAAAAATCACGTAATGTCATTACAGTAACGAGAACATTACTCATTAAAGTAAGGAGAACATTACCAGAAAAAAAAGGAATTGAACTCTGGACTGCGTATCGTATCAGCGCCATACTTAACTGAAGAATAACAGAACGTGTGTAATATAAACCACGAACAGATGGAAGTATGCACCAAATGACGAAAATGTCTTTATACTAATTAAATTACGAGGGAGAGTCAAATGAAAACCTTAAATTTGTAATAAAAAATCGAAATTTCGCGCCGTTATCCTGTAAGGTGGTAAGCGTGCTACAAGCAGCGTGCAGAATGGCCTGTAGGTGGCAGCATAGTGCAGATGCACAAATACCGTCGCAGTATCAGTATAAAGATGGCTGCCGCACTTGAGACTTGCACCAGGGAAGAATAGCGTTCTGTTATTCGGTTTTTGAGTTGTGAAGGTGTGAAACCTATTGAAAAAAGGTTCAGTACGGTGATGCATGTTTGTCACAGCAGCAAGTCTACGAATGGAGTAGAAAGTTCGCAAATGGTGTGACTTCAGTGGAAGATGCTCCTTGTCCAGGTCAGGCACAACGAGTTGTGACTCCACAGAACATTGCAGCAGTTGAAGCCATAGTGATGGAAAACCGCCGAGTGACACTGAATGACATTGCAGCATGTTTAAAGATTAGTCATGGTTCAGCACACCATATTGTGCATGATGTGCTCCAGTTTCACAAAGTGTCTGCAAGATGGGTCCACGGCAGCTGACTCCTGAAATGAGAGAACGACGTGTTGATGCTTGTGAATCTTCGGCGCTTTGAACGACAAGGCGATGGCTTCCTTGCAAGAATCGTTACTGTTGCAACAATCACAGACCTGCATTTTGAGTGTCTTCCTCATCCTCAATACTCACGAGACCTTGCCCCAAGTGATTTCCATATGTTTGGACCACTCAAAGATGCAATGGGAGGAAAGAAGTTCCGTTCTGATGAAGAGGTACGCCATGTGGTGCATGAGTGGTTGCGCGGACTACCAAAATAATTTTTTTCTTAAAGAATTTATGCACTTTGTAAGCGCTGGAGGATTTCATTGAGCGTAGGGGAGATTACGTTGAAAAGTGATACAGCTTTGTACCACTTCTGCACAATAAATAATATTTAAAAAAATATTTAAGGTTTTCATTTGTCTCACCTTCGTACTTACAAAAATCTAAACTTCATTTGTGTCTAGACATTTCCTGAAGTTGTCATTTGCTTTCACCTTCAAACACTTGTACACTAGATAAAAAACGAGTGACTTTATTGTAAAGCATATTTACTATTGCTAAACGAAATTCTGTACCGAATGATGTATGCGATTTTTTGCAGAAAAAATAACAGATACTGTACAGTCAATTGAACGAACTGAGGATGTGTATTAGTTTTCTTTTTTCCGTAGACGTTTTAAAGTTTTGGTTGAACATTTCTGGATGGCGACTGCGTGAAGTTATGCGGACAGGAAAGTTTCGACGTGTTTAGGCGTCTTGTTACGTGAACGGTACCAATTTTGTTCGTCAACTGCTCAAAAAATTATGACCAGCAGTGGCAGATAAAGATTACATTCACCTTGTTTGCATTACAAAATCAAGGGACTTGTCTGAAAGCAGAATAACTACCAGCAAACCGCAACGATATAATACAGAAACTGCTCGTGTTAAAGATCATCGTCAAATAAATCTCCTATTGTGACTTACCTCGATCTGAATGGTTTTATAACCCTTAAATATATTGAACACGACTCATCATTTCACTACCCCAAAAAGCTAAGACACACAATTCGATAGCAACAGCACAGAATACCGCCCTCTTCCACACTGCAGCACGTATCCCAGTGTCGAATATTTCTAAATAGCGAAACTTCGGCAGACTTTGCTATTGCTGGCTGACAGAGAAGTAATTATCACTCAGTATTGGGCATTAGACGTAAGGGTAGAACAATACAGAAAAACACGGCGTATTCTTATGAACATATGATGATGAAAACAGCTTTCACTTTACTGACAGAAATTAGTTGATAGTTTAATCAGTGCCTGGGTTTCCTTGCCGCGTGCCATTATCTTCGACGCTTTGAAATTCAGGCGACTACCGATGGATTGCATTGTATGGTGAGATCACTCGTTTTATATAATATTTAGTGGTTCTTGTGTTCAGCTTCATTAAACTGCCGAGCTGCATGCATTTATGGTATCTATTGTTTACGTGAAACTTTGTTTCTCCCGCTAAACAGTTTTCAACACCTCCATGTAGAGCAGTGTTTCCCAACCTTTTTTGGGTCATGTCCCACTTTTAACATTTTTTGTCCCCCCCCCCCCCCATACATAATTTTAAATAAAAAAATTATTTGTTATTAACGAAACTCATATAGGATGGTTTTTTAAAGAAAACACTTTAATATTGTCATAAAACACAGTAAGTAAAATTAAAAAAACATATAATGAAATACTAAAATTCAAATTAAAAAGATTTTTAATAAAGATTTATTATGGCAATTTGGTATGATCCTTGCGCTTGATGCTTGACATAGAGATTTTATATTAGGCTCCAATTTAGTAAGCTTTAATCTCAAGTCTCCACGTTGTGATATATCCAGTCGTTTTTTTTTATCAGTAAATCACTTACTGATAACAGGCCGAGACAGGCGGCACATTATGCGGTGAATCCCAAAAATGTCAAGTTGACGACTCAAATCATCCAGATGATATATTTTGCTAACATCAAACGAAACTATACCTAATAATTATTTTTAAGAATTGGCTTTTTTGCTATATTTTGTACCTATATCTAGCATTGCATTTAATTAACCCGAAGAGAAAGTGGTAAAGTCGTATCAAGTCAATTTCTAAATTGCCCCCCTAAAAAAACCAAATTGCCCCCCTGTGGGGCGTGGGCCCCACGTTGGGAAACACTGATGTAGAGTGTTTAATTTTGTATATATAATTTAATTATTTACTAAGGGTCTTTCAATAGTTCAATTTGTGGCAATGTCATTTTCGATTAAAATTGTTTTCACAGAAATTCTAAAGATGGCAGGTCTTTACGCATCTGGCAGTACTTGCATACATTATATACATGTGTAGATTGATGCCACATCTGGAGATGACTCTGAGTTATTATGTTCAATTTCACGTCTAGATGTGGAGTAGCTATTTTTTTTTTAAAAAAAAAAAAAAGTTACATAAAAATGTAAAAATCTTCGTTTACTGTAAGGGATCGAGGCCCCGCTTCGCTATCCTTAATAATTGATATAGCCTACTACGTAATGAGATAAAGTTTCTTGCTGTGATCGCATATACAACGTCAAATAGTTCGAACACGAGAAAACATCTATTAAGAACAACTGATAGCAATCATCGAATCAACAGAGCAATCAAATCGGTTTGCTTCTGTAGTGAACTTGAAACTTTTAGACTGCGAGGAACAAGTTCTGTTTCGTGGAGCTCGATTATACAAAAACATCTGGACGGATTTTCATAGGATTTATTATTGTTATTATTATTATAACTCCGCGATTCACTAAAAGTGTGTGGCCGGGAGATTTCAAACATTGTGCAGTCAAGTGCCTTGATGCGTGTTACTGTCCAAATCTGGTGGCTACCATTTATTACGCACACATTATGCGTGCGGGAAGGCAATTCGAGTATTAGGTGTTGCGTTTGTTGCATGTACTCGCCAGCTCCATCTCTTACTTGAAATAAACCTGGTTTTTAGGAGCAATAAGACATGGATAATTCAGGCATAGCACATTAATTGAACTGACTAAGTTTATTAAACATAAACCTATCACATTTCCTCAAATAACAATGGTAAATGAAACTTACAGATACTTCTCAATGGTCGAGAAATACTTAATTACTCTCCTATTCAACAATAAGCTTCTTTTTCGACAGCACGTTTTGCAACACAGAAGAAAAGGAGTAGCAATCTATCTAAAATTATTATGAGAAATACCAATTTCATCAGAGAATTAAAAATCAGAAGCTACAAGACCGTCGTCTTATCAGCCCTACTACATGGGTGAGAAGTCTGGGGCATGACATCAAACTCCAATATTGCAAACATACTGCGACCGTAGAATAAATTTCTACTAAACGCTCACTACACGCTTCATGCCGTCAATCTGTTCCATCCATTAAGCAAACGATAGAAAACCAAAGAGAAATGTTGATCAACCGGGTTGGAGCAATACGAGATTTTCGTGAGCGCTTCCTTGTCAGCACATGCTAACAAAAACGGTGGCACATAAAAAAAATATCAATAAGAATCATGACAAAGAAAAGGTGGAATTTACGCGAATACAAAAATGGTTCGACTTAGGATTTCGCTGAAGATCAAAGCCAGCAATCACTTCAAGAGCATAAATAAACGGCCATCTACCAACCCTATCCTACAAATTAAGAGAATCGTTAAAAAAATTATTCTGACTACTCCAGGTTTACTCACTTCTTAGCTTCCTTCACTCTTCCTCTCGGTGCTCACAGGTATACCAACCTTTAAAAATCTTAACTTACTTATGGTATCGCGGTATCGGAGGATATACAAGAAATATAGGGATATATCTTGACAGGAGGCATCCTACAGCTCTCTCAAATAAAGAGCTTTTTTTTTTTTTTTTTTTTTTTTTTTTTTTTTTTTTTTTTTTTTTTTTTTTTTTTTTTTTTTACTTGTGACTTTACGCCTCGTCGACATCGAGATCATTGGAGGCGGAGATTAGGACATGGAATGGGAAGGCATTCGCCAATGGCCTTTTGAAGGAAGCATACCGGCATTTTCCTGGAGTGATTTGGGGAAACCATGGAATAACCCAAATCTGGATGCCCCGACGTCGATTCTAACCGCCGTCCTCCCATATGCGAGGCCAGAGAGTTACTGCTCACCCACCATGCTTGGTACGCAGAAGTTGCTCCAGGGTATGTTTCAGTTTGATGTTATATCGAAAGACATGATAAAATAAGACAAAAGTAATATCAAAGTAGCATCCATTTATAGCAGGGATGGCCAACCCACGGCCCGCGGGCCGCTTGTGGCCCGCGGTAGGTCATATTGTGGCCCGCGGAGCTGTATCATTATATACCTAAGCTTTGATTTTCAATGGTGATATCTACACTAAGTTAAGCTGATATTTAACCAAGATCATCGCTCGATTGATCTTGCAGGGATGGACAGTGCGGATGTACAACCGAGCATTATCATGCCTTATGTTCCTGTAACTTTCAAAAACCCAACACACAGACACATAGTGATAGAGCTGCCTAGGCAGCGGGATACACAAACATGGCCGTTGAAGCCGCGACACACACATAAATTGCTTGCGTCGGTTATTGCAGTTAATGTTTCCACCCATAGATGGAATTACAATATTTGCTTTGATTGTTGTATTTGTTTCGAAATGCATTGTCTATATTCCACGTATCTGCTGTACTGTTGTATTTGTGGCGTGTTGTCGTGATCGACTTTTAAGAACTAGTTTCTGTTTTATATAAGTCGTGTGTATGTAAGTATTACTATTGTTAAAATACGTAATATTTGTGTTGTTGCATCTTTACCGATTATGTTCCAGTTATTATGATTATTAAGCGTTGCGGTTTTAGTAGTTTCTACAAAATACAACCACGTGACTTTTATTCATTTCTCTTTCTAGTTCAATGAAATAATGGCGTCAACTAGTAAAGACGTTGGTTCAAAGAAGCGAAAAGCTGCAGATGAATTGAGAAATTTTCAGGATAAGTGGACTATTAGCTATTTTTTGTAGAATTTAAAACAAAACCCATATGCTTAATATGCAAAGAATCTGTTTGTGTATTGAAAAACTATAACATGAAACTAAACATATAAATAAGTTTGATGAGTACCAAGGACAATTTCGATTAGACCAGGTAAAGATGAGTTGTAGGGAAATTGCCACCGGAGCGTGCGCTCCATTGCAATTTAATTAAATATTATTATTATTAAAAAGAAAACTTTCTGCACAGCAACAGATATTCACTAGCACTGCTGCAGAGTCAACATGCCACGTAAAAGCGAGCTATGCAGTAGCTTCGATATCAGTCAAGAAAACGAAGCCGTATTCAGATGGTGAAAGAATGTATGGAGAGCATCGTTGAAATTATGTGTCCAGAAGGGAAAAAGGAATTTTCAAAAATAAGCCTCTCTCGTCAAACTACTACCAGACATGTGGAAGACATTGGGAAACGTATTGAAGATAATTTGAAAAGCAGAGCGCCTGATTTCGTATATTATTCTCTGGCATTTGATGAAAGTACAGATCTAACTGATACTGCCAAGTAGCGATTTTCGTAAGAGGTGTTGATATCCAGTTAAACAAAACAGAATAATTAGCGGCTCTATATCCACTTAAGAACACTACAACTGCACGCGATTTGTTAGAGTCAGTTACAGCAACATTAAATCGTTTTTCGCTAAAACTTCACAACTTATCTGGCGTGACGACGGATGGAGCTCCCGCAATGGTTGGAAAACATGAAGGTTTAGTAAAAATGATTGAAAATGAAGCCAGCAAACTTGATAATACCTCATCATTAAATTTTCAATGCATTACTGTATTCCTCAAGAGAATTTGTGTGCCAAGTCTTTAAAAATGGATCATGTCATGAGCATGGTTATCAAAATTTCATTAGATCGAAGGGCTTGAACCACCGTCAATTCCATGAATTCCTCAAGCATTTTAATTCTGACTATAATGACCTTACATTTTATACTGAGGTAAAATGTTAAAAAAAATTGTTTGATTTGAAGGAAGAGATACAATCATTCTATGCCAGAAATTTGAAAAGTATCCAAGAGTTTGAAGACGTGGCTTGGGCTTGTGACTTCGCGTTTCTAGTAGACGTAACTAACCATTTAAATAACCTGAACATTCGTCTGCAATGTAAAGACCAATTGGCTAATAACATGTTTGATGATGTTGCCGCGTTTCAAATGAAACTTGGGCTATGAGAACAATAGTTGAAAAATAAAAATTTCGCTAATTTTTCCAAGCTATCATTGCAAGCAGACGTGACACAGGCGTTGGTGATTAAGTACAGATCATTAACATCAAACTTGAACCGATATCGAGATTTCAAAAATCATCATATTCTTTTATCTGCATTTTCAACGCCATTCTCCGTAGATATAAGTTCACTGCCAGGAAATTTGAAAATGGAATATTGTGAATTGTAGTGTGACGCACAGCTTAAGGATAAAGTCCACCAGGTTGGTTTGGAAGAATTTTACAGAAAATATCTGGACAAGGAGAAATATCCTGCATTTTACAAACATGCTTTGCGGATGATTTCGCTATATGGAAACACTTATGTGTGTGAACAGCTTTTCAGCCGGATGAACAGTATCGAGTCACAACACAGAACACGAATCATTGATGTTCATTTGGAGAACTTTATGCGTGTAGCCACAATTTTTTCGATATCAATATTTATGCCCTTAGTTCTGCCAAACAATGTTAAAAGTCTCATTAAGATAATTGTGTATTTAATACTTCATTAAATATCCATATTCCATTTTTAAGTGGTTTTTTTCCTTCATAAAAATATTTAAGTATTTTTTTCCAAGAAAGTAACGCATGCTGCCCGGCAGAGAGTTGTAGTTCAGAAATTTGGCCCGGCTGCTGAAAAGGTTGGCCACCTATGATTTATAGGGTAGTTGTTTCTTCCAGTCGAAATGTTTGCCGTGATCCGCGTAGCAACATCCTATTATTTGCAACTGAAATTAATATTCATCTGAGAGTAGTGGCTGCACTGTATTTTCAACATGTGTGGCTACTTTTACCGTAAATTAGGTGCGGGTAACTTCCACAGATGACCTGTATTAATCTTGTAAGATTAAATCATAGTGAACGTAGTTACTGGCAATGGGTAATACTCAGTAAATACTTCTCTGTCACCCAGCTTTGATCCGTATTTCTTAAAACCGTTAAAAAATTATTATTAAAATTTTGTGCAAAGATGATAGAATTCTTTTCTACTGTACATAAGTTTACCTTGTTTCAGTGACGATTCACTGAAGTTCTGGTTGTATCTTAAAGACGGTTGAATAGCTAATGGAAATGTTTCAACTTGTTCGCATTTTACCCTTAAAATCGATGTCGGTACACTCTGCAATTTCATTAGGCTGGAGTTGTTTATGATCCATGTATGGCATTGAGTGTTTTCGTTCGTATATAAATTTAAAGTAAATGCGACCACTACACTTATTATAAAAATTGTACCTCCTGTTGTGACTAACATTGACTAATTATTCATAAAAAGCGGGACTAAGTGTCTAATTTACTGGAACTCAGAGTGCTATCATCTGCGTGAATATATAAAATACCTACTATAGTAGCCGCCACGAAAATGGACCAGCGAAGGTCAGTGCGTCTCCGAATAGTGTTACAAATCCTCAGAAAAATCGACTTACAGCAATATGTGCGGAAAAATTCTAAAAAATAATATTGAATTTATGGAACAAGATGATGTGTTTTTCAATTCTAAATATTCAAATGACTATTACAAAAAAAACTAGTTCCCATAAAAGATTTGAATTAAATTACTTTCTTCATTTCAACCAACCGAAAAAGCTAAATCAATGATATAAAATAGCTGAAAAAAATTATGCGGCTTCCCGAAAGTCAATAGATTAATACAGAATATATTATATTCATTATTGCGAAGAATGTTATGAATTTTTTTATGCAAATCGCTTGTTTGTTCCTATTGGGAATGTATGATGTAAAAAGTTGTCGCTCACTAACTTCCGTTCTATTTCTTCACTCAATAACTTCCAGCTAGAAAGTTTGTCAGAAAATATTGAAATTAATTTTAAAAAACATAACAGCATTTTTAAACGAATCCTTCTGGTTTATTTAATAATCTGCGCGTATTTTGTTGCGCTGCACTCGCGTCCAATACTGATTGACGGCCTCCTTCTCAAAATATTCAAATTAAAGCTCATCTAAGAAATATTATCGTAACATAGAATTATATGAAAAAGTACATATAAAAATGATCTTCCTAAATTTAAAACCAGGCCTTTTCAGAATACAAAGTACGGATCTTTCTGATCCTGAATATCTGATTTTACGGCAAAAGTCGGACAGTATTTTGATACTCGTTGGGCATTTTCTTCTGTCATAGTACTCTAAACCAGTGTTTCCCAACCTTTTTTGGGTCATGCCCCACTTTTAACATTTTTTTTTGCCCCCCCCATACACAATTTTTAATTAAAACAATTATTTGTTATTAAAGAAACTCATATAGGATGGTTTTTTAAAGAAAACACTTTAATATTGTCATAAAACACAGTAAGTAAAATCAAAAAAACATATAATGAAATACTAAAATTCAAAGGGTATTATCTAACAGGCAATACCGCTCGCTTCGCGCTGTTAACGTGTCGTCATAGTGACGTCACGTTCACGTACAGTCAATTTTTGTGACTATTCAAGACGTCCGATTACACATCAAACACTGGACATCTCTTTCTGTTATCGGACATCTGCGGCCGCTTACCAGCGGCCACCTCATCTGATCCACCTTCGGGATATCAGTTTATGTTGATATTGTACAGTTTTAAATTATTGTGACCGAGCGTAGCGAGGGCACAATACACACAAAAAATGACTGTACGTGAACGTGACGTCACTATGACGACACGTTAACAGCGCGAAGCGACCGGTATTGCCTGTTAGATAAAACCCAATTCAAAAGATTTTTAATAAAGATTTATTATGGCAATTTAGTGTGATCCTTGCGCTTGATGCTTGCTACATAGAAATTTTATATTTCGCTCCAATTTAGTAAGCTTTAATCTCAAGTCTCCATGTTGTGTTATATCCAGTCGATTTCATTTTTTTTATCAGTAAATCATTACTGCACTAGATCCAGATTCGGCTAAATATGAAGAAGGAAAAATCAGGAACAACGGCATTATTGGCGTGTTTTAAAAGATCCGGGTTCCCGAGACAGGCGGAACATTACGCGGTGAATCCCAAGAAGGTCAAGTTAACGACTCAAATCTTCCAGATGATATATTTTGCTAACATCAAACGAAACTAAATATAATAATTATTTACAGCACTTTTAAGAATTTGCTTTTTGCTATATTTTGTACCTATATCTTGCATTGCATTTAAATAACCCGAAGAGAAAGCGGTAAAGTCGTATCAAGTCAATTTCTAAATTGCCCCCCTAAAAAAACCAAATTGCCCCCCTGTGGGGCGTGGGCCCCACGTTGGGAAACACTGCTCTAAACAGTCCTGCGCACTACTTCTTTATTAAAATCATCAAGTTCAGTGCATTTGTGCTCCCGTCTATACTTCTTTCATAGTGATTCAAAAACAGGGTACATACCTTCGGTTTCTGCCGAACTTAAAATTTCGGTGATACGTTGTACCGACTTCTCGAAAATACCACAAGTCTCCGCTGTCAATGCTTGAACTAGGGCAAAGTTAATGTTTCTCCTGGCTTCTTCGCTGTGGGAAAGGTTCCTGAAATACTTGAAAACATATGCCACGACAACTTTACTTTGGTTTCTAATATCTGGACGGCCTGCACGAACACCGATATTACTTCTTTCCGGTAACGCACTGCATGTAGGATTCTGTTCCGCAGCGTCACTCATCATAAAGACAAACCAATTAATCTTGACTCTAGCGAAACAAACCGACTGCAGCGAAAACTACGAACCGACTTTTTTTTTTTTTTTCACTGCCTCAACGGCGTTTTGTAGCCCCACTACTGTATGTAGCTTAATCTACTGTTTCGAATAGATTGTTGGATTCGCTTTGATTCGCGTTAGGGAAAAACCCAGCTTTGACCGTTATAAACAGCCTTTATGGGAAACCCTTGAATGTTCTTATTAAGGATCACTTGTGGTAGTTGATCCTTTATATTGGTGTCATAATTGTGCTGAGTGGCACTTTGAATTTGTGCCATTCCATTCTGAGTACTGTACCTACTGACTCCAATCTGTCAACTTCTGGGCGGATAGTATCAAGCCTGGTGAAAAATTTCTCTGCTTGTCGAAAAATTTCTGCATTGATGGTAGGCATGTTGGTGATCTCGTGAAGAAGGTCTATTGGCGTGTAGATGCTAGCATGGCTAATCATTCTTAAGCATCTGTTCTGCACTCTTTGTAAGTGTAGCAGGGTAGATTTGCATGCAGTTCCCCAGACCTGGCAACCGTACATAATGAAGGGTAGAACAATTGATTTATATATTCTTATTTTTGTTTCGAGTTTCAAGTCGTTGCTCAAGAAGATTGGTGTCAGATTCATAACCACGGCTAGGGCTTTTTTCCTTCTGTCGAGGACATGTTGACGGAAGAGTAGTTTATGGTCTAATGTTATCCCCAAGTACTGGTGCTCGGTAACCCAGGGTAACCTTTGCCCCATTAGCTCCAACTGTCTTTGCAGGTTTGGTCGTTTAGTTGAGAAGTACACTGCGGCACATTTAGTAGGGTTCACCTTCAATTTATTTTCTCGACACCAGAGACTAAAGGCGTCAAGGCCTGCTTGGGCGTTGGAAATATTTCTTTCGTGGTCACCTCCGGTTGCGTAGATGACCGTGTCATCCGCAAATTGTGCAATATAAACGTTGGGCGGTGTTCGTATGTCATTGACATCAATGGTGAACAGATGAGGCAGTAAGGCAGATCCCTGCGGTAAGCCCACATTAATTGTGAAGGTAGATGATTTCTGGCCTTCGATTTGGACGAAGAATCTCCTGTCCTTGAGGTAGCTGGCTATGAGGGCAATATATCAGTCGGGTATATCGGTGTGATGGAATAGCTTGTCTATTAGTTTGGTGTGCCACACCTTGTCATAGGCTTTTTCAATGTCAACAAATATGGCGGCTGTAGATTTATTCCAGTTAAAACCCTTGCTGATTACCGACTTGCAGTGGAGGAACGTTTGACAACCCCGCCGGCTCAACTGAGGCTAAGGGCGTAATACGGGCAAGGGGTGGAGGCAAGACTGCGTGACCTTGGCAGGACTAATTTGGTGTCTTGGACTATAGGTATTGAAGATTTCATATTGATGCGTATCATTGAGTGATACTGGTTCCAGATCAAAAATATTGTGTTTCTCCACTGTCCGCATGGGGTGCATGATCAAGTAAGAACAAATTTTACCGAGAAATCGGAATTCATGTTGTACATCCATCATAATATTAGCTGCATCTCTATCCGATAGAAACATCTCTCTTGCTTTTGTCTTACATTTCTAAGGGCTGCGCGGTTATTAGATTTAGAAGTCATTAGATGACGGTTGGGACTACGGCCAAGGAGCTGGAAGAAATTCGGCCATGGCATTAACTTAGAGTGATTTTGGAAAATCGAAATATGAATGGCAGGACAGGGGATAGAATTCTTGCGAAATTTAGTAATATTTATTATTGTTTCAATTGGTCATTTTCATAGTTCCTTATGGTAAAACAGAACTTCCGTTTTTCTGATTTTTGCAGAACTGACCACACCACGATCATACTGATAATTTGATTTTAATTCCATCAATAATTGGAGAATATGTTAAATAACCCTGAATAACTAAACGAGCAATTTAAAAACCTCAAAAAATATTTAAAAAATGAAATGTAATAAGGTAAAAATGGAATAAATGATAACTAGGCTTTTTATTTTCGCCGAGCAACGAAGAGTTCATAGAATCGAATCATGAATAAAAAAATCATTAAACGGAACTTTTAAACGCAATCACAGATGATGATGAAAAGTGAAGATGATTCGAATTGTTGATTCTAACGAACTCTGCAAGTGTTCGCTTTGTTGTGCAGCGTGCTGTCGCAGCTCGCATTGTCAAATATCGATGACGCGGTGTGTGGAGCGCTTACCGTGATTGCACAATGGTTTAGTCCGTCAAACAGCAGCGATGAATGGTGTTTGCGGATTTCCACTGCACCGAAGCAGCGTGCCGCAGCATTGCTGCAGTGCTTACGATGGACTTCGGAGGTACCGTTACAGATCGCTCATACCAGCGAAACTGATGAGTATCAGACATTGAGAAATTTAACACTCTGTATTTTCACTTTAGGAATACCGGAAAGAAAGAAACTTGAAGCATTTGAAATGTGGTGCTACTGAAGAATGCTGAAAATTAGGTGAACAGACAAAGTAAGAAATGAACGAGTTTTGGAAATGATGGGTGAGAAAAGAGTTTATGGAAGAAGCTTACAGGAAGAAGAGACAGGCTGATAGGTCATATTTTGAGACATGCTGGATTGGTTAATTTTTTAGTGGAGGGAACAGTCGAAGGTAAGAATTGTAGAGGTAGACAGAGATTAGAATATATGAAACAGATAATTGAGGACGTGGGGTGTAAGAAATGAAGAAATGAAGAAATGAAGAAATGTAGAAATGAAGAGGTTAGCACAGGATAGGAAAGGATGGAGGATTGCATCAAACCAGTCTAAAGACTGACGACAGCAAAAAAAAAAAAAAAAAAAAAAAAAAAAAAAAAAAAAAAAAAATCACGTGGCAGATATAAGTTGTTTTTAATGAAATTATACAGAATGTCCGCTGATTGGTCTATAAACACTAGATCTGTAAGTGGATCAGGGAAATTGTATACTATGTATAAAAGAGAAAATATACAAAACGTGCAGGAAAAACTATTTTTTTCGGGCAGGAATACTCCGAAATATAAATGAGCACAGGCAAGTAGTTCTGAAAGGCAAATATCCTCACATTCCAAATGTCCCGATCCCCCATACACGAATAAGGTTTTAAGCCAGAATATTGAACGCTTATATTCGTCTCATGTATTGTATTCTCGTCACAGCCTTAAACTTTGGTAAGAGTTATTTTTCCTATATTTTTTTGCTTAAAGCACCAAGTGTAGCCTTTTCACTGTAGCTAACTACAAATATACGTTGTAAGATTGGTCAAGTGCAAGGTTCATAATTCAGCGCATTCTAGACATTATTTCGGCATCGTGCGTTAAATTCGTAATGGTTGTAATGATCAGAACGTTTCCCAACGTTCACGAGACCAATGTAATATGTAAAAATGTCGGTAAGATGAATTCCACAAATAATTCGGAGTGAATCTCCAAAGAAACATTTAAAAACAGGTTGTAAGTAAAACGAATTTTGAATTTGGCTGCGAACTGTAACACGTATATACTCATGTCCGCATTTGAATATGCACAACTTGTCTAGTTAAACTTCTTTTCATCAGATTGATGCAATATACTGTATATGCAAGACTTCAGAGGGAGTTATAAATCTGTGTAAGTTATCTCTCACGTGTAGACTGATCATAGAACCTGGACCTGTATCAACGATCGTGAAATTGTAAGAATCATAATCATTTGTTACCAACATAAAACGAACGTTGTGTTGATAGGTAAGTTAATTCATACCCTGGGTTACCAGTTTTCGGTACCTGGGGGCTACACTTGACACTAAGGTAAGATATCAGCAACATATATTTAACAGAAGAAGAGGAGGACTCGGCCTGTCGCAAAATTTGGCCCCGATAATGTGCTCCATCAGTCTAACAATGGAAACTAAGCTGCGAATTTACAAAATGGTAATCCTTCCATACCTTTTATACGGATGCCAGGTGTGGGGAACGGTATCGAAATCCAATCTATGTCACATACAACGACTGCAAAACAGATTCCTTCGACAAATTTTAATAGCCCCACGATACACTTCGAAAAGGGAAATTCACAATATGACTTCCACACCATATATTGCAGAAGAAATTATTAAATTGACATCAAATCTTTATACAAGAATAGAATCATTACGATTAGAAGAAACAAGATTACAACGGATTTGAACATCAATTCCCCTTATTAATTATTCAGCAACCAGGTAAGATAAAAAACTTTCTACAGGGAAATAAAAGGTAATTAACAAAAAAATAACAATAACCTTAAATGTTGAGGTTACATAAGTCCTCTATTACAGAGGACATAGTTTTCCCTCAAACTGTGCAAATAAAATGAGTCCCCAAACAACCCAACCTGATACTATAGTGTAGAGCGGCCAAAGGCTGCGGAACATAAGAAAAGCCGTAGAGACGGAAAAAAAGGTAAGTTAATTAATTACAAATACGCTTTTCATCTATATACATCTGTATAGATCTCGTTTTAAAATTTGAGATACAATTCCTCTCACAATATACCCAGTAAAACTGATGAGTAACTGTGATTTTGTATAAATTCATTTAGTATAAACCACTAAAGGGATATTAATTATGTTAGCTAATTGTTCCTTCTGTTGTCTAAGTATCTAGGGAGCGTCCATTAATCTCGTGGCTCCATTTTGGGCTCGCTTGAACCTTTCCTCTTCTCCCCCCACGTAGCCTGTAGTGACTTTTGGCTCGACAACCCCCCTCCCCCCCCTTTCCACAATGTGTGGCATGTAGCTTTTTAGCCCATTAATTCGAGAAGAAATTTTTAACTGTTTTCTCTTAATAGACTATCTTTGAAATTATTGTGTATGTAATGTGCATGACCAATAGTTGGTTTATATCGTTTTTATAATTATAAATATTTAAAATGAATGTTGATACTAGACACTCTTGCAACTAATCAATTACTGGGAAAATCTCTCTGTCGGGTCCAGTCCTGTTACTTTCCTCTTTAGTTGTTAATAAAAAAATTGTCCTTTTCTTACTCATCATAGTTAATTAATTGATAAAATAGAATAAATTATCTTCTTCTTCTTCTGGTCCCTATCCGTTCCGGCTATCGGCAACCATCTTACCGAGCGTTGTGGGAGAACGGTTAGCCTTCTCGTCTCGCATTCAGGAGGACGCCTGTTCGAATCCCCGTCCGGGCATCCAGATTTGGGTTTTCCTTGGTTTTCCCGAATCATTCCAGGCGAATGCCGGGATGCTTCCTTCAGAAAGGCCATGGCCGAATCCCTTCCCGTTCCTTGTCCACAGTCCCATCCCGTCCATAATGACCTTAGCCATCTTGGCTGTCTTATCTCTGCTGGTTGATGCTCGGATTAACTCCGTAGTTGTCTTGGAGGTCCATATTCTCAGATTTTTTAACCAAGAAGTTCTTCTTCTACCAGCACATCTCTTTCCTGGTACTATCCCCTGGAGAATAGACTGCAGGAGCTCATAACGGCTATTATTCCTCATTATGTGGCCCAGTTACTGAAGCTTTCGTGTTTTTACAGTGGTCAATATTTCCATATATTTTTTCATTTTGCGGAGCACTTCAGCATTTGTGGTGTGGTCTGTCCATGATATTCTCATCATTCTTCGATTTAGCCACATTTCAAAAGCTTCTAACGTTTTTCTGATAGTTTGTGTTAATGTCCACGTTTCAATGCCATATAGGAGGACTGAGAACACATAGCAGCGCATGAGTCTCATTTTCGTGGTAATCAATAAATTATTCATTTTATTGAAAGTAGCCATGGCTTTACCAATACGTGACTTTACTTCATCAGATGGATCCCATTGGTCATTTACTGTGGTGCCAATAAACTGATACCTTGAACAACAAACTGTACATTCCACGTAAAAAGCAGAGCTGTATTTCTTTCCCTGCCGTTCAGCCATTTTTGTTTCTACATTACCAGCCTATGATTCTTTGATATGTTTAAACTATTTCTATAACTCAATTGTCAGTAATAACTCGTTGAAACAAACTAGTAAAGCCTACGACATTTTACTGTACAGGATCACTTCACGCCACGTTCTGAACTTAAAATAACGCTTCAGCGAACACTAGAATTAAAGATGTACTGAAATCGACTTGACGGAACAAAATTAAAATTATTTTATCAACAAACGGAGTTGTTACACGCGGGTGATCCTGATCAAAACAGCTTTATTTCTAACCATCAAAACAATGCGAACTGTTACTGCCTTGGGAAACCCTGTGTGGCATCTGTGATGGAATTTGAGTGTAGGTAATACATGTCTAACGTTTTTCGAATAGTTATGCGCCGCACAGTGGGCCAGAATCTTGAAAACGTGGCCAAAAAGGGAGGGAAAAAAAGTTTCTGGATGGGAATTTTCGACTACCAGGTTGGCTACAGTAATGTTGGAACTACTGAATACCGATTGTTTGGACGATCAATTGTTCATTTCCTCCTTTATATTTCATGTCAAAGTCGGCACTTAATTGTTAGCGGTGCATGCAGCCGACCAGACAACAAAATAGTATTGTCGTTAAAGATAAATATTTGTGTTCTGTGTAAGTGAAACGAATATTTTAAATATGGACTGTGTTCCAGGAAGTATGTACTAATTAAAATATATTTATGTAATTATTAAATCATTAATTACATATATTTTTTAAAATTAACTTAATACCGGAAAATGCGGTAGAAAATTTTAAAATGTGCTTAAAAATAGAGATAAGTTACGAATTCCACGATATTCCGCTTTATTTTGCACCGTGTCCGCAAGTATATAGTATTACCTTAGTAAATTAACCTTCAAATCCACCTACTAGTACCAACTCCGGCTTTGAACAACTTTTTAAGCGACGCTTGTAAAATGTTTCCTTTTTTAAAAAATTGAAATTATTAATGTTAAGTTAATTTTTTCATTAATAATTATGAAAAAGTACATTTTTTTTAAACACAAATATGCAAAATGCTTTGTGGAATTACTTTTTAACGCTTTCAAACACGTTTTAAGAAATAAGTATTAAATAAATCAATAATAATATGAACTGTCGGAGGATGCTCAAGAATCAACCAATAAGTTGATAAAGCAATATGACATAAGTTTTTCTCGAAAGTTTTACGGACTTAAGAGTATGGAAGACGTGTTCAGAAGATTGTTGGCAACCACAGACTTCAACATTTCTTCTCTGCGCAAATCCTCAAACAAACTGAAGAGTTTGTCGTCAGAAGCCGTTGCACTCTTAGTTCCTGTGCCGGAAGATTATGAAGATTCCGATGTAGATGATGAGGAAACAGTCTTTGAAGATGATGACGATTCAGCTGAGGATGCAGAAGATGAAGGTAATGAAGATAAAAAAGAAGAAGAAAACAACAACTTTTAATTATAGTCACAAACAATTTACTAACTAAATAACTGTAATTGAAATAAAATTCATCTTTTGTAATATTTTATACTATCTTCTATCCTCTATTTGGTACTTTTCTTGAGCTTTCCATTTTTTGAGCTTATATTTTTAACCATTAACTTCAACAACCTCTAAATATTGACTTTTATATAAATAAAAAGAATTTAACCAATATTGTCCGCCATCTTGGATCCACTATTTTTTTATTTTTTTTTTAATATTTGAAGTCATAATTTTCATCAGCTATCTCGATAAATCCCAAAAAATTACTTTTATCAATATTTGTTCGCCATATTGGACCCTCCATTTTCCTTTTTTCACTTTTTGATACCATATTCTTAATCACCAACTTCGATAACCTTTACGTACTAACTTTGGTACAAATTGAACAACTCTAGCTACCTCGATAATTCCACAAAAATTCCTTTTATATGAATAAAATGACTTTTAGCAATATTTGTCCGCCATCTTGGATCCGCCATTTTCTTTTTTCACTTTTTAACATTATATTCTTAATCAGCAACTTCGATAACCTTTACATACTAACTTTGGTGCAAATTGAACAACTTTTTATATTTTGGCCAGCTTTTTGCGATTCTGGCCCACTGTGCGCCGTCGCGTGTCGGTTAGTTCATTATCGTTAGCCGCGTACAACCGAACGCTATGACGTCAATTCACACGCATGCGCAGCACTGGGTATCTAAATTTCGTAGGGAGCTAATTGAAAGCAAGAAATAAATATCCACATACAGTGGCGTAGCTGGGTCAACAAGGGCCCCGGTGCAAAAAGTTTATTTTGGGCCCTCAGGCTTGATAGGCGACCCTTTTTTCGTTTTGTGATGGTGGTAAGGACCCCCTGAGCTGAGGATGGGGCCCTTGAGTTGTGCTTAGGGGCCCCCTGAGCAGTGCGAGGGCCCTTAGCGAGGGGCTTCCTGTGTCTCGGCCCCCTTAGACGACTGTAGACTAAAAAAAAAGTTGGCCAGTTTGCTCGTGGGCCTCTGAACTGCGCTTGGGGGCCCCCTGAGGTATGCTTTGAGGGCCCCCTGAGCGTAGGAGCCCCCGTGCACTGCACCGCCTAGCCCTATAGTAGCTACGCCCCTGTCCACATACTATTACGTGTTTAGTACCTTAATATAACTGTGGCAGATAATATGAACGAAAAGCTACGTAGCTTGGCTCGGATCCCAGTCCCTACCCCCACGTAGCCCAGCGTAGCTTTCCAGCCAACCCCTCCCCCTAGGCTCAGCCACGTACTTTGTTGACGCTCCCCTACCTAAAAATACATTTCGTAGAATCACGAAGCTGGTATGATGCTCATGTGGCTTTTGCCTGATTTATTTCCTGCAATGTTGACTCCAAGTGTTAAATGTATGTGTGCCCATTTCGAGTCCCGTACCAGCTCTACCAAACGAACTCACGCGATGCAACCACTCTATTGAATAATGTTTTCAGCAGCTCTGCCATCTAATAATGCAACATTTCGTGGACATCATTCATCGCGTATATTCTGCCATACCTAAAGATCAGATATGCTGAAACGTTAATTAGTAACTTCACATATCTGCTTACAAAACATTTTGCTTGTAAAACTTAGATCTATGATATGGAATATCGAACATGGACACTAACCATGATGTATTAAAAGTCTTTGAAAAATCCGGTTTGCCACACTGAAAGATAATGTTGTTGCTTCATTGCTTTCTATTACTAGTGACATTGACAATGCAGCATATGAAGTTTTCTCTAGATGTGAGTAAAGGGCCACTTGTTGCCTTTTTGTTATTGTTAATGGCATTCGGCAACTGAGGCCATACAGGCAGCACAATGTGATTATTATAGCTTCCAATGATTCAGTCATCCAGTATATACATTGTAGCTTCTAAGTATGGACACCACAGGACGGACAGGACATTCACACAGACACACAACACTAAACACCCATGCCTTCGGCCGGACTCGAACCGGTGACCTTCGGTACGCGGATCCGGTACTCTAGCCCCTACTCTACTGAGGCCGGCAATTTACAGTTTAGCCGCGGCAGGTAACATTATTTCCCATTATAGTAACCGATAGCTAAAAGTGTACATCCACAAATTGCGTTGCGGCATAGAGGGTTATGTGACTCACGACAAGAGTATTACATATTTGTGTTTGATTATTCGGTAGCTACAACAATGAAATGAATGTTAGTAACATTCGCAATAAAATATCCTTTGGATTACGCCCCCGGTGAACGGGACAGAAGAGGTTATGGCCTAGAACAGAGAGTTTTGCTGGCCTCGCATTCGGGAGGACAGCGGTTCGAATCCCCGTCCGGGCATCCAGATTTCGGTTTTCCATGGTTTCCCCAAATCACTCCAGGCAAATGCCGGGATGCTTCCTTCAAAAGGCCATGGCCGAATTCCTTCCCATTCCTTGCCCCCATCCTTGCCCCCCATCCTTTCCCGTCTTTAAAGACCTCGATGTTAAAAAGAGACGTAAAGCAGTAACAAAAAAAAAGAGAGTTTTGATGCCGGTAATACGAGGATCAAAGGAGATAGAAGGGCTGCAAGGGAACATCTAGACTCCAGAAGTGACGTGTGTGTGTGTGAGGGGTCGCTGACTTAAGTTAAAGGGACACAGGTAGCTGAACCTTGTTAGCAGGGGAAGGGTTGTGTTTAGGGGAGAGACTCGAGGGAATCGTAAGCATCGCAGAGAAATTTACGTGACACAATCATTTATAGTCTATTTCAAACTCCATATCCGACCTAATGAAATTTCACGAATTCAATGGTTAATTCTTATACATATCGACGAAAAAATCTAAAGTAAACAATAAATTTTTGATATCTCACTTAGTTCTCGAGTTACCGAATGTTAAACATCAGGTATACGTATAGTTCCTTGTTCTTTTTGTGACGTTTTCCTTGTGTTGCAGGCCATATTTCAATCTAACCCCCACAGCTAGGAAGATAACTAAACACCTACTGCGCATATTCACCGCGACAGTTCCTACCAACTTCGGCGAAATTTTTTCTGGTCTAGGCATCATTTCAGCCCAACCACCTCATTTCTGAGATACGATATCTCGAGAGCAAAGCGAAATATCAAAAATCTTCATTCTTTATTTTCGATTTGTCTCGTCGAGATATAAAGCATCGACCATAAAATTCATCTAATTTCAAATGGCTCGGATATCTCTAGAATTCCCTGCCTGTTTGTTGGGTGGGGGAGGTACAATGGAAAGGACACAACACCAGGCCACCGCGTACCAGTCGTCCTGACTGCGTTTTCAAGCGGATTTACGTATTCACCACGGTGAATGCCGGGTAGCTCCCTAATAAACTACCCATTTCACAAAAAAAACCACACTTACCACACATTGAGCATAGTAATACTTTTACACACAGATGACAACACTTCCCACATTAATACTCAGTACGACATAGCAGTTGGTATAAAATGCTTGATATCAGCAAGGGTATGTGGCCGTAAACACCATGACTGCAATTTTGACCACGCCAACGATAGGTAAAACTCATCGAAGGAGCCGACCACTAAATGTTGGGAAAAGGTGGTGTAGAAGAATAATACTGAGCGTGGTGGGTGGGCGGTTAACGCTCTGGCCTCGCATTCGGGAGGAGGGCGGTTCGAATCCCCGTCCGGGCATCCAGATTTGGGCTTTCCATAGTTTGCCCAAGTCACTCTTGGCGAATGCCGGGATGCTTACTTCAAAAGGCCATGGCCGAATTCCTTCCTGTTCTTTGTTCCCTATCCCATCCCACCTTTAATGATCTCGACGTCGACGAGGTGTAAAGCCATAACTAAAAAAAAAAATACTGGAAGAATAATGATTTATATTGCTGATCTCCACAGAGTAGCGGATGAGAAAAACAGGTTCATTATATAGAGAACACTAAATGCGCTTTTATACTAGCCAACGGGAAACAAGCAACTGAAAGTGCGGGGATTCTATCATTACCGTGGCGCCACAATCTGATGATTTTTTCTTATAGAACTCGACGAGACAAATTGAAAGTAAAGAATAATTTTTTTTGATATCTCGCTTAGTTCTCGAGATATCGTATGTCAAAATTGACGTAATTAGGTTGAAATACGGCCTGGACCAGATGAAAAATTTCGGTATAGCTAAATTTGATGATGAATTCGTATGTAACTCGACGAGACAAATGGAAAATAAAGAATAATTTTTTTTGATATCTCACTTAGTTCTCGAGATATTGTAGCTCAAAAGTGAGGAGGTTAGGGTGAGATCCGGCCTGGACCAGAAATTTTTTTTTCACCAAAACCACCATTGGCGCCACGGTAATGATAGGACTGCCGAAAGTGCGCTGTGTTGATGTGGCTTTGAATAAGAAATTAGCGATTCGGTTGTTATAAACTAATATTTGAATTTTGTTGTGACTCACCGAGGCGTTCCGTTTCTCCGTTACCCGTACTGCCGTCGAGGTTATCGAACAGTAAGAAGTGCGCCATACGAAGTCTTTTTTTTTTTTTTTTTTGGGACGAAATGGATAGTAGAATATTTATTTCGGTTGTAAAAAGCATTCCGCAATTCTGATTTTGTTTTTAAGAGCCATTCCGAAAATTGATTCTGTCATTGTTAGAAATGCTGATATGAGCCGGACCTGAGTATCTGATTATGTTCTCATTCAGCATAACGTACGTGGAAGACTGTTACGAGCTGTTGCTTAGTAACAGAACCTGTAGTCTTATCAACAAAACATAGTATTTTCTATAATATCAGGCTGTAATAATAGTGCAACGCGACGACTGATACTTAAACTGACTCACTATACGCCAACACCGTACCAACGAAGGAAATCCCATCACGTTACGTGACTGATGCAAATTTGGTCTGTTTCTTACGTTTATACTCAGCCCCGTCAGCAGAAATTTTGAATAGTAAAATATTGCATAGTTGTGGGTTCACCGCGAAATAATTATTAAACATCCTGAAACTCGCTGATGACTGACGTCACTGGATGGAATTCTTCGTGATAAAATGTTTTTGTTATTGTTATGATGTTTTGTTTTTCGTGTCTACGTTAAATAATTTGAAAGATTCATATTTGCTCTATGTCAATAAATACTTTGAAATTTGTATAAATTTTAATAATATGATGTTTATTTAACTGTAGTCCTTTTTTTTCCTGTTATTACAATCTCGTTGAACAGGAATTTAATGCTCGAAGGGATTTTATTCAACTTCTGAACTCATTTTCATGATACCCAACGTGAAAATTTTGATCATAAATCCAAATCAATCATGAAAGTTAATAATATTGACGTATTAACATCACAACCAATGATACACTAAAAACTCGTTTAAACAAACAGAGCTTAACGGACAGGAAAACCACTTTTGTATATAAGTAAACCTATTTTTTTTTTTCTTCTCGATTGGAATTAATCAAGAAAATACTTACCGACACAGCATTTAGAATGAATAAATATATCTTCAAAAAATTTTACTTCTGTGTTCAATAATATTTATATATATTGTTTCCTCTTTTTTCCTCTCAGAGAATAAAATATCATTCGGTGTCCTGATTGCCAGTAAAAGACCAGGTGGCGTTTGAAGTTACAATTGCTGACTACTCACTCTTTATATTCAGCGCACTGCCAATTATTCAATTACAGTTATTAAAGAAGTTCTTGCACCACCCGCGTTTTGGCCACTTCTTACAAAAACCAAAAATTGTTCTTCATGTAGTAATCACTGTACAAACAACACAATACGTTTGACGGCAATTATTCAGTCTTGTTTCCACTCGCTACCACGTCATGCGAAAAACTTATTATAATTCATTCACACTATAGTTCCGCTGACTCTGGGGCATGTAACACACTTTAACTGACACAGTTATCATTTGCTAAGTTATAAATCCTCTGACTGTGGGTTAAGAAACTAACACTAACAATAAATATTAAAGATTTTTCGGTCTCTAGTAGAGACAGTAAGTGGCTTGACCCCTGAGGAAGACCAAAGGCTTCTCTCGAAAATTTTGTAAAAATGTAGAACTGATTGGACGCAGCTTAAATCTCATAAAGAACTTGACAACGTTCAAAATATATAATTTCCCTACAGTCTATATATCATCATCATTATCGTTGGGGACCATCTCCAGTTTCGCGGGTGTGGTTTACGAGCCTTGGTTGTTATAGACGATTGTTTTCCACCTTTTCCTGTCCAGAAAGGTTTCTCTGTCTGTGATGTACTCCCAATTCCAGCCTCTTCTCTCTACGTCCTCCTTCAGTTGGTCTGTCCATCTTCTTCTTGGTCTTCCCACTGGTCTTTTGCCCACTATCCTTTTTTCCAAATAAGTTTTTGGTAGTCTATTACTAGTCATTCTCTTCACATGCCCAAACCACCGATGTCTTGATGACCTAAGTCTCTCTTCCATGGATTCCCTTAGCTCTAGGTTTGATCTAATTTCACCATTCTTTAAGTGGTCAAATCTAGTTTTCTGGAGGGCCGTTCTAAGAAACTTCAAGAAACTCTAAGAAACAACAAGGAAGTGCCCTTTCACCCCTTCTGTTCATAGCGGTGATGGATAACATCTTAAAAGAACTAAAAAGAACATTCAATAGAGATCTACAGGCATTGGTGTTTTCAGATGATGTAGCAGTATGGGATGAAACAGAAGAAGGAATACAAAACAAACTGAAGATGTGGAATGATAAGTTTGAAGAATATGGAATGAAATTGAACAAAAAAAACTGTAGAATACAGACTGTCATATAAAATTACAAGACCACGAAGTTGAAGTTGTTGACCAATTCAGCTACCTGTGGAGCATAATTGCCAATAATGGTAGAAGTGAGTTAGAAATAATGAGTAGAGTAACCAAAGGAGCCAACTTCTACAGTACCGTGCGAGGCTTACTATGGGACATGAGGGTTCCCAGAAGAACAAAAATTGTCTTGTACAAATCATATCTCATTCCTATTCTCACATATGCTTTGGAATCATGCACACTAACATCAAGGGACCTTAGCAAGATCCAAGCATGTGAAATGAAGTCTATATATAACAAGTAATAATACCTCCAATACCTAGACGTGGGTTTGTCAGCGAAACGACAATCATTCGTGTGTCTTATATGGTGTGTTCTCTGTAAATGGTGGCCGAGCACTGCGATTGAGGGTTACTTCCAGATGAAATTTAGCGTTCTATACTATTGTATTTGCTTATGTTGAATTGTTCTATTTCTTATCGCCGAGGTCTATTTGACGCTCTCCGACAAAATCGTTTCACAGGGTGGAAAAGATTTTACTCCGCTTTTCTCCCGAGGTGGAGATTTTCCTCCTCCTGTGCCTCGCTTTTCCCAGGACTTTCTCGGGCTTGAGTTATTAGATTTATGTCAGTAGTAGGAGAAGGTATTAGCTGGCCAGAAACCGGGAAAACCCATGAGTCACGAGGTGGTGGGGGGGGCACCTCCCTCCCCTCCCTCTCCGGCGGGCTTTTGAATAAGCCAATCAGCGGACCGTTAGTTCACCAACCCGCCGCCATGCGGCAGCACCGTGCAGCGGTAACCTGAATTTTTCTGACGCCCAGATGGCAGCACAAACCTCAATCTGCGCAGACATTCCATGACTCGCGTAACCTGAATTTATCTGAGTATTCTGTGGAGCTTAGTCGGGCGCATACCCCCGCAGGCGACAACGGTTGTTGCTATTCCCAGCGCGCGCCACACATGACGCGTCGGGTCCCGTTAGCCGCTATTCCTGGCGTGCGTAGTTTCCTAGCGCAGCGCTATTTCCGGGTGACGCGTCGGGTCCCGTTCGGGGAAGCAAAAACACCCGCCAGGTGGCAGCACTAACTGATGGCGCTAGTGTCACCCATGTGACGTCACTAGTTCACCTCCCCGGCGCGCCGCCACCTGTCAACCGCACAGCTTGTCATCACCGCTGACCTCAATTTGCACGACTATTTCCGGGATGTACCGCTAACCTATGACGCGACAGCAAGGACACTCAATCTGAGTATTTCTGACACAACGCTCCCGCAGGCGAACAGTGGAAGTATCACACGCCATTTTATTTTCAGCGCACAATTAGCGACGTCACAGGACACCGCTATCAAGAATAGGAAATCCGCTTGCTTGCTGTTAACGTTCGTTATGAAATTTCTTCCTAGTATTTTGTCATGTGTTATTGATATATTGAAGTATTTTAATTCTTTGATTGTTAAATTACCATAAATTAACTTCAAAAATTATTTATTTTCATAGTTTTTGGGCAAAACTTATTGTTTCCTTCTGCAAATACTATTATTTGGCACCAATAAGTCCTTCCTTGAAAATCCCCCCCCCCCCCTCATCTCTTTCATATACCTCATACACATTTTGTAAAGTCATTTTCTTCTATGGATCTAACCGCCATTTTTTTGCCACTCCAATTGTCTTATTGCTCTTAACATCACATTTAATGGAATTTTCGGTGATATTTATTGGCTATTTATTTCATCCCAACATCCTCATTACCAATGTGTTACTTATACACTCACAGAGATCTATTTCATGTCTTTCAATGATACCCAACGCGACTCTTGTGATATGGCACTTATAAACTATGTTATCTCTCCATTTCAAGTATTTCATACTCGTGATAAGGGTACAAAACTATCCCATCTTACTCAAGGAATATACTAAATTGCGCGGTAGGGGTTTAGTTAAATAAAAAATAATGTATTGGTAAATCATACACATTTATTGAAATACATTTTATTGGATAATAATACATCATTCAGTACTTATAGTTTTATTTCATGTGCGTCATAGTCCTTTCTTGCCTTCACATATCGCCCCCCCCTTTTTTTACCTACAGTAGTCAGCACCGAGCGTGGTGGGTGAGCTTTCGGGAGGACATGTGTTCGAATGTACATCAGGCCATCATGATTTCGGTTTTCCATGGTTTCCTGAAATCACTCCTAGAAAAAGCTTGATATGCTGGAAATACTGGAATTTTGGAGTTAACTTGGGTATATTGTTTCTCTCGAAAACTGTCTCTTGGAAGTAATGTGTAATCATACACCAATGCATTCACATTCGTTTTATTAGTTACTATGTGGGGAAATATGGCCGATTCCGTATTGCTCGCTAATTAGCATACACCTTCTTTAATATTAAGGACGTTACATTCGCCGGGCATCCAAGTATGGCACGCAATATTATTTTCAGCGCAAAAGAATACATATGGTAATCACACAACTCTATTGACTGCTTTGTTATATGAGCCTAATTTTTTTTCTGAACATGCAGCATACGCTATTTCGAGCGTATTATTACGGATTTTCTGGCGTGGAATGTGCGCGTCATGTTATACACTACTAGATGGTACAAATGATAGATCCCTCAGTAATCGTTATTACCAAACCTATAATTTTCTTCCTAGGACCTTCGAGGAGCATTTTTTCATGTCATATTGATATTTCGAATCATTATAATCAGTTAATTGTTTAGTTACCATAAAATTAACTTCTAAAACATATTGTTGCCTTCTGAAAACAGTATTATTGGTTCAAATAACAAGTCCTGTTCGTTGTACATTATATAAGGTCATTTATTTGTAGCTGCCATTTTTTTATATCCACCCCAAGTTATCTTATTGCCCCAACACGCCTTTTGTGATATGTCGGTTTTAAACGCTGTTCTCTTTTTATTTCTAATCTTTCATACTCGTAATAAGAATACTATACTAATCCATCATACTAAAGGAATATAAAAAAATTGTTGGGTAGGGGATTCGTTAAATAAAAAACATAATTTCTTGATAAATGTTACAGATTTATTGAAATTTTAAAATACATTTTATTGCAATATAATACATCATTCAATACTTATGATTCCAAGCGGGCGTGGCGAGACAGGGCCCCCACCTCATAGCGGGCACATATATCGTGTTTGTAGGTCGGTATACAGGCGCTCATAACCGCTTTCGCCCGCTTCGAAATTCCGGTCCTCGGTGTGGTCCTACAAATGCGGTTACCGGTATTAGGCCCCAGTCGGAAAAATGCGGTTATTCGTCGAAGACCGCGATTTTAGATCCGTCATATTGCGGTATTTCTGTCCGTGAGGAGGGGGCCCTGTCTCGCCACGCCCGCTTGGGCAGGTTGACTCAAATAAGTATTTCAGGAGCTGCTTTTAACAAATGACTTTGACCAAACAGTGTACAAGAGTTTAGTTCCAGTAGCCATCTATAATGATGGCACATGAAATCAGGTGAGTGTGGTGGGCATTGAGGTGTATTGTAAAAACATGCTGTCCTCTGACCATCCTGTAACATCTCAGTCTGGATGTGAAGTGTGGAGTTCCTTTCGTTCAGTTACTTGTATGTTTGTGGTAACATATAGAATTGTGGTGTATGCATGGACATATGTGTGTGTGTGCATGTTCCTATGTGGTTGTGTTTCTATTTATGGCGATAGGAGTCTACTCCATATCGAGATTTCACCATCAGTGACCATTAGTATTGATGGTGGACGTAATCAGTTGGGTGTGATGAGCACTGATGTGTGTGACAAAGACATATCATACTTCATACATGCCGCACCTATTCGGTCTGAATGTAGGGTGTTCAGTCCCTTTCCTCGAGTTTCCTGTATGTGTGTAGTGATGTATGGAATTGTGTGTATACATGGGCGTGTGTGTGTCTTTCTAAGTGGTTGTGTGTCTAATTATGGTGATAGGAGTCTACTCCATATCGAGATTTTACCATCAGTGGCCATCAGTGTTGATTGTGGACGTAACCAGTTGGGTGTGATGAATAACCCATATGGCATAAGTACTGGGATGGATGGCGACAACATGTCATCCATTGCACACACTCTAACACGTCTGTCTGATGATATTTGGCCAGTCATGTGGGGGTCAGCTCAACTTTTTCGTTGTCATGACTGGTCTAGTTGTTGTGTGTAGATCGCTGTAGGCATAGAAATGCACGTGTGTGTGCTTCTTTCTGTGTATGCATGTATAAATATACTGATACCTCTCCCTCAACTCGTTTGTCTGGATATATGATGTGATGATCCTGCACTTATGTTTGTGTGTGTGCTTATGTGTGGTGACGTATGGATATCTTGGTGAGACCTGATATGAATATGTGAATTATGACATCTGTCTGATGACCAAGTGTCTACTGCTACTCATGGTACCTGAGGCATATGTTACTGTATGTCCGAAAAGGCTTAGGTGTGGGATAAACGTGGTGGTGCTGATGTGAACAGTTTTGTACCTAGGACACGTGATACTGGATGGTAGAGATGTCTGTAGTGTGACATAAATGAGACGATGTTGATGTGAAGAGTTTGGTACCTTGCACACATGTTACTGATGATTTTTTGATTAGTCATGAGCCATTGGGGTTCTACACCACTTTTTCGTTGCCATAATTGGGGTGGTTGTTGTGTCGATATCACTGTAGGCGTCTGTCTGATGATTTTTGTAACGAGAGTTCTGTCCAGTTAATCAGTGGTAACGACAATTCTGTCCCACTTCATCGTTCCCATGATGCTTGCTGTTGTTTATGTCGAACTTGCTGTATGCATGTACGTGTGTGTGTGTGTTGTGTGTGTGTGTGTGTACAGTCTCTCTCTGGGTTTGTATGCGTAAATATGGTCAGGCCTTCCTTTAACTCATTTGTCTGGATGTAGGATGTGTAGTTTATTTCCTCCACTAATGTGTGTGTATGTCGTCTTCCTCTGTGTGAGTTCTATCTCGGTGCTGTTGTGTGTAGGCATGGAAATGTGCGTGTGTGCGTGATTTCTCTGTGGATTTGAGTCTAAAATATTTGGTTATAGAATTATACCCACCATCAATTTGTGTTTCTAACCATTGTTTCAGGGCTTAGGCACTATCCCATTCCACTGTGCTGTTTACAGTTTACTGCTGTTTCTTACGTTTTTCACTATATGTACTTCGGGGTAAAAAAACATTTAATTGGGGGGGGGGGCAGAAAAGCATAGTACTTGGGTACAAACACACAGTCAGGCTATAGTGGTGTAGTATGGATTCCACATTTTTTGTACATCAAATGTATGGTGCAAAGCAGGGTAGCTAGATTTATTAGTGGAAAACATTCAACAAGTGACATAATAAAGGAGCTGGGCTGGATATGACTGGAAGATATGAAGAGTGCTGGGAGAGCTGTATATGGCGTATAATGATGTTGGACTGGATATTGGTAGAATAATTCTGAGTGGTGTATGGCGCCTAAGTTAACCATGACCCTAATCTGGCATTAGACTTTAGGTGATGAGGCCTGAGTGGATAAAATATCCAAACACGCACTTTCACATACAAATGACAGTTTAAGTATGGGTGCTATCTTCGGCGTAATAGAACCAGTGTCTGCACCTATGGTGACGTTTTGGATACTTTTCAGTGTGTAGGGATCTACTACGAAAAATGTGGGTTATGATGTCTGTTTGATGACCATGAAACTATGAGTTAGCTAAGAGCATTATGGTAACATTATCGTGTGTAATGTGTTTTTTCCATACCTTTGAATGTGAATGAATTTTCAAAATTAAGTGTTTGTCGCGGCTATCTTAACTTCCCAGTCTACCGTGTATTATTACTGGCACAGTGCTATCGTTATACAGACAAATTTCAACGACCATCCAAAATTCTAGTATTTCCAGCATATCAGGCTTTTTTCGGGCTCGTCGATGTCATTGTCATTAGAGGTGAGAAAGGATGTATGGCAAGGAACGGTGAGGAATTCGGCCATGGACGTTTGAAGGTCTCTATCCATGCATTCGTCTGGAGTGATTTCAGGAATCCAAGCACTCTTCCATTTCACTGTTCTGTTTACAGTTTGCTGCCGTTAGTTTTGGGGTACGATCTATTTTTCTCAGGTTGTTCACTATATGTCCTTCGGAGCAAAAATCGTGATGAGTGGATGTATCAGAGAAGGAAGAACTTGTGTTACAAACCCACAGTCAGATCATTGCTTGTATGTAGTGGTATAATGTGGGGTCCACAGTTTCTGGACTTGAAATGCAGTGTGCACGGGGAGACAGCTAGAGTGTAAATATGGTTGTACCTTTCTTTCTCCGTCTGTCCGCATGTAGTGTGTGTAGTTCATTTTCACCAATAATGTGTGTTTTGCGACGTATGCAGCTGTGAGTGAGCATCAAAAGTACGACATTGCAACCTGTGTTAAGAAATGCTCTTGAATCTACTCATGCCTTTGTGGTACTAGGGGCACAAGTTACTAGATGGCTTTTTTTTTTTTTTTTTTTTTTTTTTTTGTAACAGTTTAACGTCCCTGTTTAACAACGTGGTCTTTAGAGACGGGAAAGGATGGGGGCAAGGAATGGGAAGGAATTCGGCCATGGCCTTTTTTGAAGGAAGCATCCCGGCATTCACCTGGAGTGATTTGGGGAAACCATGGAAAACCCAAATCTGGATGCCCGGACGGGGATTCGAACCGCCGTCCTCCCGAATGCGAGGCCAGAACGCTATCCGTTACACCACCACGCTCGGTACTAGATGGCTTGTTGTCATGTGGGTGATATGAGATGATGCTGATGTGAACAGTTTCATACTTGCGCACATGCTACTAGATGGCAAAGATGGCTGATGTGTGTGAGAGGCGAGGCGATACTAATGTGAACAGTGACCTGGTAGCTGTTACTGATTGATTTTTTCTGGTTCCAGGGTTAATGAAACTATAGAAAAAGTGTGTACATATCCTCATCAGGTATTGTTCTCACTGTTTGCTGTATATTATTTACAATTACCACTCGTGTTTCACCTACAGTGCCCATACCTACATCCATTTGCCTTATCCCTACCCAAATCCTTCCTAAAACTTTGTTGAGCTCAGAGACAAGAGACGATTGTGATAATAAAATTGTTCATCCGACTGGCTGACTGTTTGCTCTCCCCCCTCAATGCAGTATGAATGCTCGTTTAGGTCACGTTAGGCCTTCGTCTGTTTTGAATCTTTGCTTTTGAAAGTGTACACAACCATAGAGTTGTTATCCTTAGAAGAGACTAACAGTTTAACGTGGAATCCGAGCCACAGAAGCGTTCTGTACCAGAGGTGTAGGTGGGTTAAGGGCTTATGAAAATCACCGCCCAGACAGGGATTCGAACCGAGGACCTTTCTATCTCCGGTCAGACGCCTTAACTACTGAGCCAGTGTCGAGATTTGATGTTTATACGAATTCTTTCTTCCCTCGTGACATTCGAGTTTGAGATACACCCGTAAGTTGCATGTCTATGTTATTCACAGCAATTTGTGACAGAGAGTATGTGTCACCCACATAAATACATTTCTCGTCCATAAATATTAGCAACGTTTAAAGATATACATGCTTTGGCATGGAATTTCATAACGTGTAAGGCAATAAATGGATACTAAGTGAAGACTCAGGTAAAGAAAGGGGAGGGGCAGGATGTGAATGCAAGAGAGGCCTATGACACACATGGAATCATAAGTATTGAATGATGTATTATATTGCAATAAAATGTATTTTAAAATTTCAATAAATCTGTAACATTTATCAAGAAATTATGTTTTTTATTTAACGAATCCCCTACCCAACAATTTTTTTATATTCCTTTAGTATGATGGATTAGTATAGTATTCTTATTACGAGTATGAAAGATTAGAAATAAAAAGAGAACAGCGTTTAAAACCGACATATCACAAAAGGCGTGTTGGGGCAATAAGATAACTTGGGGTGGATATAAAAAAATGGCAGCTACAAATAAATGACCTTATATAATGTACAACGAACAGGACTTGTTATTTGAACCAATAATACTGTTTTCAGAAGGCAACAATATGTTTTAGAAGTTAATTTTATGGTAACTAAACAATTAACTGATTATAATGATTCGAAATATCAATATGACATGAAAAAATGCTCCTCGAAGGTCCTAGGAAGAAAATTATAGGTTTGGTAATAACGATTACTGAGGGATCTATCATTTGTACCATCTAGTAGTGTATAACATGACGCGCACATTCCACGCCAGAAAATCCGTAATAATACGCTCGAAATAGCGTATGCTGCATGTTCAGAAAAAAAATTAGGCTCATATAACAAAGCAGTCAATAGAGTTGTGTGATTACCATATGTATTCTTTTGCGCTGAAAATAATATTGCGTGCCATACTTGGATGCCCGGCGAATGTAACGTCCTTAATATTAAAGAAGGTGTATGCTAATTAGCGAGCAATACGGAATCGGCCATATTTCCCCACATAGTAACTAATAAAACGAATGTGAATGCATTGGTGTATGATTACACATTACTTCCAAGAGACAGTTTTCGAGAGAAACAATATACCCAAGTTAACTCCAAAATTCCAGTATTTCCAGCATATCAAGCTTTTTCTAGGAGTGATTTCAGGAAACCATGGAAAACCGAAATCATGATGGCCTGATGTACATTCGAACACATGTCCTCCCGAAAGCTCACCCACCACGCTCGGTGCTGACTACTGTAGGTAAAAAAGGGGGGGGCGATATGTGAAGGCAAGAAAGGCCTATGACGCACATGAAATAAAACTATAAGTACTGAATGATGTATTATTATCCAATAAAATGTATTTCAATAAATGTGTATGATTTACCAATACATTTTTTTATTTAACTAAACCCCTACCGCGCAATTTAGTATATTCCTTGAGTAAGATGGGATAGTTTTGTACCCTTATCACGAGTATGAAATACTTGAAATGGAGAGATAACATAGTTTATAAGTGCCATATCACAAGAGTCGCGTTGGGTATCATTGAAAGACATGAAGCAGATGAAATAGATCTCTGTGAGTGTATAAGTAACACATTGGTAATGAGGATGTTGGGATGAAATAAATAGCCAATAAATATCACCGAAAATTCCATTAAATGTGATGTTAAGAGCAATAAGACTATTGGAGTGGCAAAAAAATGGCGGTTAGATCCATAGAAGAAAATGACCTTACAAAATGTGTATGAGGTATATGAAAGAGATGAGGGGCGGAGGGATTTTCAAGGAAGGACTTATTGGTGCCAAATAATAGTATTTGCAGAAGGAAACAATAAGTTTTGCCCAAAATCTATGAAAATAAATAATTTTTGAAGTTAATTTATGGTAATTTAACAATCAAAGAATTAAAATACTTCAATATATCAATAACACATGACAAAATACTAGGAAGAAATTTCATAACGAACGTTAACAGCAAGCAAGCGGATTTCCTAATGTTATTCTTGATAGCGGTGTCCTGTGACGTCGCTAATTGTGCGCTGAAAATAAAATGGCGTGTGATACTTCCACTGTTCGCCTGCGGGAGCGTTGTGTCAGAAATACTCAGATTGAGTGTCCTTGCTGTCGCGTCATAGGTTAGCGGTACATCCCGGAAATAGTCGTGCAAATTGAGGTCAGCGGTGATGACAAGCTGTGCGGTTGACAGGTGGCGGCGCGCCGGGGAGGTGAACTAGTGACGTCACATGGGTGACACTAGCGCCATCAGTTAGTGCTGCCACCTGGCGGGTGTTTTTGCTTCCCCGAACGGGACCCGACGCGTCACCCGGAAATAGCGCTGCGCTAGGAAACTACGCACGCCAGGAATAGCGGCTAACGGGACCCGACGCGTCATGTGTGGCGCGCGCTGGGAATAGCAACAACCGTTGTCGCCTGCGGGGGTATGCGCCCGACTAAGCTCCACAGAATACTCAGATAAATTCAGGTTACGCGAGCCATGGAATGTCTGCGCAGATTGAGGTTTGTGCTGCCATCTGGGCGTCAGATAAATTCAGGTTACCGCTGCACGGTGCTGCCGCATGGCGGCGGGTTGGTGAACTAACGGTCCGCTGATTGGCTTATTCAAAAGCCCGCCGGAGAGGGAGGGGAGGGAGGTGCCCCCCCACCACCTCGTGACTCATGGGTTTTCCCGGTTTCTGGCCAGCTAATACCTTCTCCTACTACTTATGTCGCAGATATATGCGAACCATTCCCTGCGTCCGATATATCCTCTCGGCTGTAAGTACCAGCCTCGAGATTCCATATGACAAGTAGTAGAGATGCAACGTTTCTTTTTTGTCAAAAAGACGCTCTAACCAACAGCTGGTGGGTAGTACGGTGTACAGAGGCCCACATGTACTGTGTGCCCAAACTATTCGATTCGTGGATGCCACCGATAGAGTCGTAGTCTAATTAAAGGTGGTCAGAAAGTATGAGGTAATCATAAGAAATTTTAAAAAAACTAGGAGGTTAAAGGAGATGATGATAATTTGCGAAGTGGGTACACAGATCTTGTATTAAACTGTAGTAATTAAAACATTACTTTGAAATACATTAAAAAAATTATTACTAGTTTATCTTTAAATCGCTTGTTTTCAAAGTTGTATTTGTTTGTTTATAATATTCAAATAATAAAATAAAAAGATACCGTAAAATTTTTCACTACCGTATTTGCACGACACGAAATTCTATATCGAATTATATTATTGCTTCTTTCTTCAAAAACATTTGTTAATTTAACTCATTTAGCATTTTTTTGTTTTTTTTGTTTTGTTTTTTGATTTTGTTTTTGCGATCTGGTGGCTCATAACTTAATAACGGAGTGCCGCCTGATTAAAGCTATAGATGGTCATTACCCGGCAAGTTTAGCAGGTTATGTTACTGAAGCGACGGCCACTAATGTCATACGTTCTTTTCTCTTATTATGGCTTTACGCCTCTTCAACGGCGGGGATATTAGAGGCGGGAAAGAACTGGGGAAGGAATTCGGTCATCGCCTTTTCACGGAAACATCCTGGCATTCCAAATCAGGATGCCCGGATGGGGACTAGAACCGGCGTCCTTCCGAATGCGAGGCCATAGCATTAACCGCTCACCACCCATGCTCGGTACGTACTTGTTCTACCTGATTATTGCAACTTCACTGAATCAAAACTTACGGTGGCTCATGAAGGGGTTAATAATTTCTAAACAATGATCTCGTCAATCATGAAGAAAGTGCTTCTCACTAAATATATAATAAAGGCTATATTATTATTATTAATCACGATGTAACTTATGTCCTTATATATTCATACTGGTGTTCCCTACAACAAAGTGGTTACAACACTAGACTACTAATCAAAATTCAAGAGACCAAAATGGCGATGATGATAAATAATGAACTAATACAGGGTGTTTCAAAAAGGACTTTACAACTTTTAAAATTCATTTAAATTTTATGAAACAAGGTACAGAGCTGGTTTTTTTACCTTAAACTAAAGATGTTCTATGTGGCTTCCGTTGGTGATTCTGCAGACATCCCATCGGTAGTCGATTTCTTCCCAGACTCGCACTAGCATTTCAGGTAGAGTGACCGGCAAAGGAGGTACGTACACCATATCTTTTATGAAACCCCAGAAGAAAAAATCTAGTGGTGTCAGGTCTGGGGAACGTGGGGGCCATGCAATTGGCGCATCACGGCCAATCCATTGACCTGGAAAGCGGTCATTGAGAAAATCCCGGACGTCAGTCATATAGTGTGATGGTGCGCCATCTTGCATAAAGAAAAACATTTCGTTCTCGGTCATCCTCATCGATCTGTGGTATCAAAAATTGTTGCAACATATCAAGGTACACTATCCCGTTGATGGTTCTCTCCTGAAAAAAAAAGGGGCCGTACATTTTCCTCTTGCTCAACGCAAAAAAAACGTTCACTTTAGGGCTATCACGAACATGTTGCAATGTTTTATGTGGATTTTCACTGCCCCAAATCCTACAGTTATGTGTGTTAACCTTGCCACTTAAGTGAAAAGTTGACTCGTCAGAATAGATTATGTTGTCCAAGAAATGTTCATCATCATCCACTCGATTTAACATATCCACACAGAAGTTCCTACGTGCAATCTTATCAGTGTCTTTAATTGCTTGAAAAAGCGAATATCAGTATGGTTTCAAATGCAAACGTTTTCTCAACACACGCCAAACCGTCGTATGTGGGACTTGCAGCTCACGAGATGCACGCCGGGTCGATTTCGTAAGGCTGTTGACAAAAGTTTTTCTCACTTGCTCAACGACCTCGTCAGATGTGCTTGGACGACCTGAGGATTTTTTATGTTTTAATGAGCACCCTGTTTCTACAAAACATCTATGCCACTCATAAATTGTAGGCCTACTAGGAGGATCTCTATCGTACTTGGTACGAAAATTACGCTGAACTGTTGTCGCAGACTTCTATTCTTCAAACCAAAACTCACAGCTAGCACGCTCGGGTCCAGTGAAGGCAGCCATCTTTAAAGTAACTGCCGCTAGCGCTTGTGCGGCGCGATTAGGCACTAGCGGACTACGCGAGTCAAAATTTGAAGTGTTTTCCTTTAAAACAACACCAAAACCAGCTCTGTACCTTGTTTCATAAAATTTATATGAATTTTCAAAGTTGTAAAGTCCTTTTTGAAACACCCTGTATAACCACAACAGTATCACAAATATTAAACGAGTAGAAGCTTTCCAGGTGTATTAACTGGAAAAAAAGTTCTGTAGCCTCCAAATGCAAGTTCGATATGTAGCATCAAATTGACGCACTCCCCTGCTGGGAGGTCCAAGAACTTCTGTACATCATAGATTTTCTTTAACACAAATATGACTCTGTCTGAAGTTCGTCCAAGTACCAGTTTTCTTCATGCAAAGACACTATCTGAGATGACCTAATGAAACAGTGTAAACGCTGCAAGTACAGCAGTTTCTGTCACTACTACTACAGTGACTTAATAATACAATAGCGAGACTGCATACAGTTTCATCCATGGATGACATAGCTCTCACTTCAGTTTAAGCATTTGAGCAATTCTCTTTGGACTTGAACATATGTAGGTTGCAGTGTATGTTTTTTATTACTATTATTTGCCTACATACGCACTGATCTTATATTTCCTTCATACTTTTACTCTCCTACCACGAACTAATTCTTCACTATCCTCTCATTCTCCTCCACATCCACATCTCAAACACTTCTCTCCGTTTATTATCTTCTCGTCCCAGTGTCCTCGTCTTTGCCCCATAAAATATCACACTCGATACATAACATAAGCCTTTACCTCAGTACTTTGTCTATTTTCTCAATTAATAATCGCCTCTGCTATTGATCGCTTCCATCGCTACAGCAATACGAGTTTTTACCTCTTGGTGGCATCTGATAACGGATAACATCAAAGTAAACGAAGACTACATGGTTAAGGAAGAGGGCAAAGGACAGAAGGACATAGAGAGCAGCCATGCGAAAATGTGCCTTAGGGCATAACACTATTGATGATGGTGAATATACATGCAACTGTTACATTTCTCTTGTATATCAAAACACCTATTTCATTTCGGTTAACCTAAATGTAAACGCAAGTATTACAGAGCAAACTTTAGTTGTAAATTCAGTTAAAATAATACTGTAACTATTTTGTGAGGCAATATTTTAAGCGAATAAACACTGTGGTATTTAATCCCATGTAAACGTACTTTTTCATCACGAATATGGGTTTAGAATTACGTTAAATACAGTGATATTCGTTTAAATACCGGGACAATTTACAGTAGCAACGTGCTGCGTATTGAATTAACGTATTTCGTCATGCGTGGAAGCAGTTTATCAAAAATATTTGTTTTTCTCTGCTTGTATTTAATATGCAGCATTCCATATTAAAAGCAAGGCATGATACGATAAAAAATACCAGTTCTCAGTATGTTAACAGAAAGCGGTAAAAAATTTAATGCAAGCGTTTATGACATTTCCTTAAAGCTTTTGTGAAGAGTTAAACTGTCAAATACCACAAACTTCTGTAGGTGAACTCAGGAAACTTGCTTTCTCTCTGATATAAAACGAGAAAATTAGCTGTTGCACAATTTAATTTTCTCTTCTATAGCTAGAATTACTTCTTGCATGTATCAACACCTTTGATGAAATCCTGAGCATGGACGATTTTACTAAAATTTGATCTATACCTGAGTCTTGATTTCTTGTTCAAAGGTTATTGAGTGAATAAATGTGCCTCCCACATTTTTAGTCTCATCTAGATAAATGTGTAACGGGAAAATACATTTTTATTGACCCGGCATACGTTTGATGAGATTTTACATAATTACTTTTCAGTTATACAGTAAATAAGTAAAGGAGTACAGTGCCCCGTTTACTAATGTCGTATCTGAAAAAGTTAGGAAATCTGAGAAAGTATAGGATTCAAATATTCCAACATTTCCTCGAGTATTTGAGCTGAAGGCATTAAAGCTAAATGATATTGATTTAATAATGCCAATCGACACAGCACTCGCAAGCAAATGTTTACATGAAACTAATATGATCTTCTTGACACCAGTCGTACCCAGTAGTGAAGTCTTTTGTGATTGTGAAATTATTACAAATGAAAGTCTAACGCAGGGAGTGTACTGAACATTCATTAAACAAGATGGATTCCTTTTTGGTTCTGGCTATTCTCTTCGTCGACGTAGGGATGGGCATTTAAAAAAATATATCGATAAATATCTAAATGATATTTACAAACACTATCGATATATATCGGGGAAAAATATATTTCGATATATCAATATTTCGATATTTTTGGCTAAAGGGAGTAACTATCTTAAAAAAATCATAAAATACATCAAAACATTTAAGAAAATTCTGAAAATTAAAGACTCTGGTAGAATATACAAACTTTTTTTTTTTTCTATCAATCAAACCAGTATTCGTCTGATATGGATATCAAAAGAACTCTCTATTTTATGTGTTCCCCCGTCAATCTAATCCTGTTGTTCGGTACAGCTAAGTTGACTGCAGGAGCCACTCTTTCGGACGACACAGAAGAAGCTTGACATATAAGGTATTTCAGCGCAATTTCCGAAAGCACTGGCTTGGAGCGCTGGCAATTCACCCAAAACTTTACTGGGTCTGATTTTCTTTCTATTAATGGTTGGTCCAGATATTGCTTAAGCTCATGAGGAACTGAGCCAGAGCTTGGAACGTCTTACATAACAGTAGTGCTAAGGGATAATAGCTTTTGATGTGTGGAGCAAATTGATGTTTTATCTGCGATATATTGTGTTGCTGCTGTAGACCTTACTTCTGGGGAACGTTGTCCTCGTCGTCTAAGTTCCAAGCGAATATCAATATTTATTGTAGATATCGCATTTGACACACCGATTGGAGAAGTAAAGTGTATACGTTAGAAACGAGGGTCCAAAATGGTAGCTGCTATAAAGAAGCTATTTCTTTCTGAAGGACTTAATTTCTCGTGAATTCATTGGAGTAAAGTCTCTTTTACTGCGAATCCTAAAGTGGCCGAAGAAGTACCTTGTTCCGTTACTTGTATAATCAGATTTGTAACAGGAATGGCTAAGCTAGCAGCCACATAATTTGTAAAACTAACCTCTTCAGTGGCTTCTTTGAAAGGACCAAGAAGGACAATAAGGACATGTATTACATTAAGCTGTGAAGTTACAACCATATCAGGTGTGTTTATATTTGACTGACTTTTTGTAGCTAAGATTTTAGCTACAATTTCAGAGAGTCTGACAATTCGTTCTAACATATTAAAGCAGGAGTTCCATCTGGTGCTAACAGCTTGTGTCAAAGTTGTTAAAATTTAACAGCTTTTTTTAACCTCTGCCCCGCTGATGAAGCTGTTATATTTCGACGAATTCACTTTTTAAGGATATGTATGTATATTTTTCCTGTATACATGTAACGATTAAATTGGATACTGAATTGCGTTCGTAGAAAAAAATATCGAATTTGTGCTTAAAATGGACACACCAAAAACAATATCGATATATCGAAAATAAAAATATCGGTGATAAATATCGATTATATTTACAAAAAATATCGATATATCGATACATCGATATATTTTGCCCATCCCTACGTCGACGTCTAGGGCATTAGAAGCGAGAAAAATGGGAAGTTATTCGTTCATGACCCTTTCTGAGGAGCCATCACGGCATTAGCCTGAAGTGGTTTGGGGAAACCATAGAAAACCAAAATCTATATGCCAGGACGGTAATTCGAACCCGCGTCCCCTCGAATGCTAGCAGTATAACCTTTTGTGACAATTTTACAAATCAAAGTCTTGTGCAGGTTGTATATTAAACATTCATTAAGTTGGATATTTTTTTTTTTTTTTTTTGCTTCTGGCTTTTCCTCTTGTCGACGTCTAGGTCGTTAGAGGCGGGGAAGGACTGGGGTAAGGAACGGGAAGGAATTCGGCCGTGGCCGTTTTGAAGGAGCTTTCAGGGCATTCGGCTGTAGTGTTTTTTTTTGTTTTTTTTTTCGGTTTATTACTTTCCTATTTACTGGTTACAAAAATTCAGAGATGTATGGTACTAGGTATAAAGGTATCAATGCCAGGTACAAGATACAACACACAAAATCAAAGTGTGGTGCAAATACAAAGATTTAAGATACAGACTTCTGGGATGTGAGATACGAAGATACATGCTTCTGTTAAATTCATCATTCACACTGTTCACTTCTTGTGGGATGGCAGCGTGGTCGTTCGGTAAGTTTTCTTTTCTTCGGCAGCTGTCTTCTGCTGCGCTCTTCCGGGTTGGCGCCCCTGTGTGTGTTGTTACGGAATGCTTGGGTGTCCGCCCATTACGAGGGATTGCAGTGCGTTGCCGTATGAGCTGGCGTAACGGGGAGAAGTGGTCGCCTTAGCGATGGATGAAGGAGATGTAATTGGTGTATTCTTTGTCGTGGTGTTGACAAACATATAGTACTGTATGGCCTAGCAGCCATGTTGCGGCATTTTGTTTCCGTGCTGGTTTTCGTATCTTATCCGGTCTGAGAATTTCCTGTATTGAAATTGTGGTTCCGTCCAGCTGTGCTAACTTGTATTTCAGCCATATCCAAATGCGCTGTGTTTCGCCGCACGAGAAGCGGTGCAAAAGGGTGTCTGTGTTGCCGCATTTGTGGCACCTATCAGTTGCCGAGAGATGAATCCGAAAAAGTTTGGGGGAAACTATGGAAAACCCAAATCTGGATGCCCGGACGGTAATTAGATCCTGCCTCCTCCCGAATGCGAGGCCAGAGCGTTATCGCTCAACCACCTCGCTCGGTATTAAGCATCTAATTTACAAAACACAGGATGACAGCGACTGAAATTGTGGAAAAGCATCATACGCAACACATATCGACCGTGTTGACAGCGAAATAGATGACGGGTCAGTTGAAGGAATTCGGCAAGAGAAAACGAAGAGACTCATACCAAAAGAATGTTATGACACAGAATCACGCCGCATAACATAAACGGCGCATTAATAGTTTGCCGGTTAACACGAATTATGAAAAATGAAAATGAACCAGTACAAACGGATTAGAATAAACCAATGATTTCTTTACAAAAACATAGAAGAACATACTGGCTGGAAACATAAACTAAGCAACAGCACTAATATATTGGGCAGAGCAGGAATTTTCAAAAATTAGAATGTAAAAAAAAAAAAAAAAAAATAACATGTGACGATCCGTAAATAAGAAAGATTAGCCCCACAAGTTGTCTGAGGTATAAAATAATATAAAAGATAAATATCAACTAAAAATGAAAATGTTTCCATTTGCTACGATTAGCATAAACGGCATCTTAAGGTAAAACTGCACTATTAACAAGTGTGAGTGAGATATACAGGTTGTTACAAAAAGGTACGGCCAAACTTTCAGGAAACATTCCTCACACACAAACAAAGAAAATATGTTATGTGGACATGTGTCCGGAAACGCGTACTTTCCATGTTAGAGCTCATTTTATTACTTCTCTTCAAATCACATTAAACATGGAATGGAAACACACAGCAACAGAACGTACCAGCGTGACTTCAAACACTTTGTTACAGGAAATGTTCAAAATGTCTTCCGTTAGCGAGGATACATGCATCCACCCTCCGTCGCATGGAATCCCTGATGCGCTGATGCGGCCCTGGAGAATAGCGTATTGTATCACAGCCGTCCACAATACGAGCACGAAGAGTCTCTACATTTGGTACCGGGGTTGCGTAGACAAGGGCTTTCAAATGCCCCCATAAATGGAAGTCAAGAGGGTTGAGATCAGGAGAGCGTGGGGGCCATGGAATTGGTCCGCCTCTACCAATCCATCGGCCACTGAATCTGATGAGCTCTAACATGGAAAGTAAGCGTTCCCGGACACATGTCCACTTAACATATTTTCTTTGTTTGTGTGTGAGGAATGTTTCCTGAAAGTTTGGCCGTACATTTTTGTAACACCCTGTATAACACATAAAGCGGAAATTGTGGACCATTTCATCAGTAGCGTAGGGTCGTAGGCAACTACAGTAAACCACCTAAAACTTCCAATCAGGACGGCCGGGATTTTAACAGGAAATATTATACCTCCTAAGTGCATTGTGAGAACTTTTCAGTACGCAACGCAACTTTGGTAAGTCTATAAAAAAAAAAAAAAAAAAAAAAAAAAAAAAAAAAAAAAAAAAACAAAAAAAAATTCCAGGCGAATGCCGGGATGGTTTCTCAAAATAGCCCATGAACCTCCTGCCATATCCCTTATATCCCTTCCAAACCATTACCCTTTGGGATAGGTGCATTGCACTCTCCGGCACACAATTTTAGTGAATCGCGGAGTAATAATAATAATAATAGGCCATATTGGTCTAAATGTGATGGATGATCAGAAGCTAAGGTTACAATGGCGATATTCCTGGAATGTTGTCCGTTATAGAGAAATCAGTAGTGTGTGGCAATTCTAAGACTTGCAGCAGGTAACTGTGCAGTTTTTCAGCCACCCGCCATTTAGTTTACCTAAACCTGGCGTTTTAGGTAAACAAAAATGGCGATTCGTTTGGAAGACTGGTCTCACGAAGATATCCGCTCATTTATTCGATTCTGTAGGCGAAACATGTAACCCTTGCTGAAATTCACATGCAGGTGGTAGAGGCTTACGGAGATGTCTCGTCAGCATGTCGCAAAATGGTGTCGACAGTTTACGGCCGGTAGAGATAACGTCACCGACGAGGATCCAGCACTGCAATATCACCCTCCATCACTGCAAGTTACTTTCACATTTTTCCGACAACATGCTAGGATAGGAATTTATCAGGAAGGAAATTTCAAACTCATCCACGAAGCGACAAGCACCTGAACCAATATAAAGACTATGTCGCAAAAAAAAACCTATTATATGTACTATCAGTTGGCTTTATGAAATAAAATGATGACGTTTCACTGTAGCTTTATAACCTTACTTTCTGATCATCCCTCGTATTATGTGTGTCAGGTGTTACTACCAGAGGCGTTAATTTATAACTCCATCTCAAAGATGGCCCGTAGGAATCATAAAATAATTGAAAAAAATAATAGATATACAGACAGAGGTCATCAAACCATAATTAATTTAATCCAATGGCACTAACATTGAGCGAAATATATCTAATCTAGCACTCACGGCGATAGGTAAAGGCTTGTGTGATCCTGGTGACGGGTATTTAATGGCTACACATTACGCCTATATCGTAGCCTGCTATGACCTTATACGGTAATCCCACAGTGTGTAGGGGACCAACAGCTTAGCTTCGAATCCAAACCACGGTAGATTTCTGGATTACATCAAATTTCACAGCAAACTGTGCTAGATGTGAAGGTCGGATTAAGGGACCGAGATTCGAACCGGGGACCATTCGATCTTCAGTCAGTGGCCTTAACCACTGAGCCACCAGTCAAAGTAAGCTAACAGATTTTCTTGGCCGCATTTCTTAAGCTTGACATAGATTTATCAGAGGTAACTTGTATAACGAACATACATTTTTTTTAACTGCTTAACGTCTCCTATAACAACTAGGTCTTTAGAGACGGGAAAGGATGGGGGGCAAGGAATGGGAAGGAATTCGGCCATGGCCTTTTGAAGGAAGCATCCCGGCATTCACCTGGAGTGATTTGGGGAAACCATGGAAAACCCAAATCTGGATGCCCGGACGGGGATTCGAACCGCCATCCTCCCGAATGCGAGGCCAGAACGCTAGCCGTTACACCACCACGCTCGGTCTGAACATAGAAACCCGATCAGTTGTAAAGTATAACTACCGCACGCATAAATCACGGTCAAAGCTGCGAATACTAGGTTGGAACCAGTGGAATTAGAAGATTTTTTTTTTTTTTTTTTTTTTTGTGGCTCTACGCCTCGTCGACGGCTAAGGTGATTAGAGGCGTGATGGGACTGGGGACAAGGAACGTGAAGGAATTCGGCCATGGCCTTTTGAATGAAGTATCACGGCATTCACCTGGAGTGATTTGAGGAAACCATGGAAAACCCAAATCTGGATGCCCGGACGGATATTCGAACCCACGTCTTCTCGAATGCGAGGCCAGAAGGTTAACCGTTCACCCACCATCGGTGGAATTAGAAGAGCTGAATTTACACTGCAGTACAAAATCTAATTTTGAATGCTCCTACGAAGTGTAAGCATAGTGTTAAGCAGCTAGCCGCATGAGATTTGCTGTTACGTTATCATATATTTTTCAGTGGAGACAGCGATGTTTTACGTGTGTGAAGAAGGCCGTCTTTTGGGAATTTCTCATGTCGACTTTTTGATGACTTCCTGCAGCGCCAGAAGGCGGAGTGCGAGATGAAAATTCCGCCCGCCCGAAGTCTCTTCTCGAGGCGGATCTGTGAAGCTGTTTACACGAGCAGGCAGCGAATATGAGGGCCTCCCCACTGTACTACATCAGACGCGGCACCAAAGCAGTTATGCATATTTATGGCTGTAAACACGGAATTCAATCACAGGGCGACAAGGAGTTTACACCTGTCGGCAGGGCTCTGGAGTCGACAGCGCTGGAATCACGCATAGCTCATCCATCTCTCCAGAGATGCTACGTCGATTGGAGGTATCGATCTCTGCTGTTTATTACCAGGATTTTTGTGTTCGAGATTGAACTGAGGTCTATAAGAAATAAATCACTGCGATTTGTCTGGTTATTGCAAAGTGGCAATCAGTAAATAGCAAAAAATGTTCGGCTGGAAATGTTCAGGAATTAGTAAATAATTTGATTTCATCATCAATGTGTCTGTACCCCGAGAAATAGCGATTATAACATCAAACTGGACGAAATTTCCAAAATACATCGCTTGCGTTGTCCTTAGGCGAAGGAGAGAATGAAGCTTGTGCGTAATCATCATTTATAAATCTTATATAGTACGGTCTGCTGCAGGATATCTTACTCATTTTCCTGCCGTATATCTTTTATTTATAAATGTAGGTTTCACATGTATATATGCTCATTTGGGCCAACTATTTTATTTTTGTTTTATTTAGCTTGAATTTTTACTGTGGATGTATTACAACTAGGGACGTTAGCGCTAGAGGTGACCTACTGTTTAACGTGAAATCCGAATCACGGAATATCTTGATGGAGCTCATATGATCAAACACAACTCTCTAAAATCCTACGCCTTCCAGGATTCGAACGCAGGACCAGAGCAAAAATCATTTTGAAAGCAAGCGCCTTAACCATCATATAGCTTTATTAATATTTATTTTTAAATTTTGTAATATCTTCTTATACTACAAATCCTTGTATCGTGAATACTTTAAGCGTAGTACTGATATATTTCAAGATTACTGGTTTAACTTTTTAAGTAACTGAACATTTTTGAGCGAAATACCAAAAGAACAAAAGACATAACTGGACATTATTGAGTTATAGACCTTAATCGTGATTTGATCTAGAACTAATGTTAACATTTTACTACAATTACTTCATATTTATATCATTATCCTTAGGATCTTTGACATTCATAAAAAGAAAAGTATTCGTGAATCTTCCTACTTTCACTTCATTGGAAGATTTCACATAAAATTACTAAATTCTTAAACGTTAAGTACGATTAAGACCAAGTTTGCGCATACAGAATAATTAATTTGCGCTTAGGCCTTGATGCTTCACATATAAAAATATTATGTAAGCTTCAATGCAAGGTTCACGGGTGATCAGCCGGATACCGTCATAAAACCACAACGTTTCGACAAATGGATCTGCTGTCTTCTTCAGGTGCAAAAATCTTCAGGTGTTGTAAGCTAGAAGTAATCGCCTGGACTGGCACACATAAAAATCCTAGTTTCGACATTCATTAAATGTGACACAAAATAAAAAAAGCCATATTCTGACAGGCTACAAACCTAAAGTAGAAGAAATATTTCGTAATAATGTAAAAATTGACCAAACTGGAATCTGAAAATCAAATTGAGGTTTGTTTACGTATGATCTTCGGTAAGTACAAAAAAATTAAAAAAATACATATCTCGTAGGGTTAAGAAATAAAGCATGCGCACGAAACAATTGCGATGTCGTTGCCATATGTGACAGACTCCATGGTGAAACCGAGAGAAAACTCACCAGGTTGGATAGCTGGAATCAACTTTTGTGTTCCGACATCCTATTAAGTGTCTGTATTAATAAGAGGTCCCAGAGCTAAGCGCATGGTTAAAGAGGTCACAAATACACGCCTCTGGTCTCGAAGTATCATTTCCTTCTGTATAAAATACTTCCTATTGTATTACGTAATCTGGAAAAGGTATGCAAAATTTAACGTTACGTGATTGTCTAGGAAATGAATTTGATCGTTGGAGGCTGAACTAAATACAAAGATTTAGGACAGTGGAATCTCTCTACAGTAGACATGGTTAAGCAAGGCCGACAGAGATTGGAATCCTGTAGACAGCGTATCGGTCACAGTTACAATCGTCGAGATTAAAGCTAATACGTATGCGAGTGATTTTTCTGCAATTTGTACGACACTGCGAATAATACGTTACATCTTTCGAAACGCTCATGTGTTTGAGGTTCAGATAATTCCACATATTTCACCCCCTAGAGGCAGACAAGGTGAGCAAAAAGAAAACTTTCAAAGTTTTTTAAACACTAAGCAATATTTAATATGCACAGCTCATTCATTTTCAGAACGCTCAACTAAAGCCTTTCTGTGCTTACAAAGTTCAAAAAACAAAAACAAAAAACAACAAAAAAACAAAACACAAAAAAAACACAGAAAACACAGAAAAGACACTAAGAATAATCTTTTATACTGATTATTATGTTTGAAATATGTTCTTTTTTAAAAAAAATAATGAATGGCGCTATTCCTTTCTCGCTCTATCCACTTCCTGTTGGTGAAAGTAAGCCCAGGTTTTATCCCCAGTAAAGATATCTGCAAGGAGGTCATCAAAGTGCCATAGAAATTTCTCAAAACATCAGTACGTCGCTTTTTTAAATTCAGGATTCGGTTGCTGTGGCGCTATCTTACATACACTTTGTGAAACTGGAGTACATCTTGCACAGTATGGTGTGCTGTATCATGTTTAATGTTTAAACGTGACTGTAGTTTCGTTCAATGTCACTCGGCGGTTTTTCTTCAATGTATTTTAAACTGTTGCAATTATCTCTGGAGCCACGATGTGACTGCCCATCTACCACAGAAGTCACCCTGTTTCCCAACTTCCTACCCGATTCGTAGATTTATTACGATTACAAAACATGGATCACCATACTGCAACTTCATTCTCTTATACACTTCAATAGGTATCACTATGTTCGTCCGTAGTGATTATATTCCAAAGTTAGGCGCCCATCTTTATACTGGTGTTGTGCAGTATTCATGTATCTACATCAAGACGCCACCTACAGTTCTTTCCGCACACTTACCAGCTTACAATGACACTGTTTACTGGCACGAATTTTTTTAAACAAATTTACTGTTTTCATTTACGCAGGCTGGTATCTTCTTCTACTACACTACTACTAAGTAAAACCAAGATGACGTTAACTAAACTTTATGAAAACATTATTTTCTGATGCTTAACATTAAATGGATGTGGAATATGGTTAAAGAAAATATGTGGTGATTGCGGATACGAGGGTTACTAAATATTGAAATTTATTCTCTAAAATAATCGTTTTGTGCTAATTATTAATTTGCTACTACTTGTGTCCAATTCCTTGGAAATGATACGGTGTCATACCCGCGTTCGAACAGGAGTTTACGAAAATCCTCCCATAAACGTAATCGCGGTGGCTGGAAGGATTCGAACAGATGGCGGTGTTACAAAGTCATTCATTTAGGTCATGTCGCGTCTAACCCAAACAATTACATAGAGGTGGCAAACATTCTCCTACTCATCCACTGTGTTAGCGAGAATAGTGAAGAAGGAAATAACACCTCAGATTAAAATACTTATTCTGATATAGTTGCGAAACCCAGGATACCTGGGAAAATTGGAGATAGAATCCAGTGTCAATAATTTTCTGGTTTTCTATCTTCTTTATTGCGATACTTTTATGTTCTAAAATGGCTATTAATCGTATAATTGCTGTAAATGGAATAAATATAGAACTGACCAAAGCTAATATTCAACTAGTTTTCAACAGACATAATACGATTAATAGTATTTTGAAATCAGCAAAGGATCACAGAACGCCTTAACAATCATGAGGAGTACATAAGACTTCCTGTGATAGTGACAAAGTCCCGGGAATTAACCGTTACGTGAAAAGAGCATTGTCACCACACGAGACTCAAGCAGATTATCAATTCAGCAATGGCGGACCATTATTTAAAAGACGGTGGTAATATTATTTAGTGGAAGAGTACTAAAAGCCACAATTAAAAAGCCATCGGAACTTTTAAACACACAATAAATTTAAAAAGACGATGGGGGTTATGGACTGAGTTAGATGTGGAAATGTGCGTTCGTATTTTTATATAAACGCGATGCCTGAAAAAAGTAAAGTCACTTTGCCAAAGAGCGCAATTCTCATTCATACATTTGAGTACATACTCCCATTAGAAAAAACAATCAAGGATTGCTTCAAAATTAGCAAGGAAATAACCGTAGCACTATGCAGCAGTTTCAGCAAAAAGAAGAAATCCCGAAGAAGACCACAGGTGGGGACTGAAACGTCAGGAGCTAAGAAAAACATCAACCAACCTGGGAAAGCTAGAAAATGAATTACGCCTGCATAGCATGACTGTTGTAAAATTTTGAAGAATCCTTTACTAATTAAATATTTGTAACAGGTATTGCTGTCAGTCATACTGTACCAGCTGTCGCAAGGGACTAATTAGTATTTAAGCATGAAGAAAAGTGCTGTGGATGCATTTACACTACTATATTTACATCATAAGCAAACCGCAATATACTGGCATATTATTTGAGATATAAAGTCATACACAGTTTTCTCTGTCGTAATGGATGTATGAAAGGAATGTGTATTATGGGTACGTACGTAGCCTAACCAGACACTCCTCATTTCAATCTCTTCCTTTTCCAGTTGTAGAAAATTAAAGGAAGCGACCAATTTTGTCAAGGCAAATCTGACCAGAATAAGAGTATTATTTAAAATCAAGCTATAGTTCACAAGCGTAACGAGATTGTCTCTAAAACATCAAAGAGCATTACGTATAACAAAAAGAAACAGAAATATGATACGACGTTCCTCACTGTTAAGGACCTCTCACTTACGCTGGTATTATGGATACATTGTAAACATGCCTTTCTCTCTGTTCAAGTCGAATAGCCGTTTATATTCCTGTAGTTACATAGTAATGTATTAAGTGAACATAACGTAAAATGGTATAAGCACATTGGAGTTTTATAGCTTGATTAGGCTATAATCTATACGCTACTCACAATTTTATCACATTCGTTGATTATCTGTGATAGTAGAAATGGAGATAAAATAAAGAAGCACACATCTAGCTTGTATTGTATTGTGCGGTTTAATGACACTAGTAAAACTGCTATAATTCACTGTTATTCCATTACTTATGATTAATTAAGGAAAGAAACGAAAATAAAAACAAAAAATAGGGAATAATTATTTATTCAGTCGGTTTGGAAAGAAATAATGAAACTTTAGCCGAGTTACCATCGTTAACATAGTTACCTTCATCGAGACTAATGGTCACTTACTAGCAACATGCAAATTTAATGTCCATTGTTTTTACATGTAAATATAAATGTTTAGTCATAATATTAAACAAATATTCCATGAAATATGTTAGCTTTGAACACTTATTAAAAAGGCTATGAAAATGGACCTGCTTCACAAACAATCTCGAAATTTCGAAACCATAATTTAATTCAATAACAGAATATCAACATACGGCGTGACCTAAGGTAACTTATAGTTCAAACGAGGAGCGTCAAAAATATAATTAAAACATCTATGAATGAAATAATAAACTATAATTTGTTGAAGCAGTGAAGTTACAAGCCGCTGTTCAAGGCACTCCAATACAATATGCATGGTAAACAATACTCAAAAAAAAAAACCTATAGCAAAACATTTTGATTCACCTTAATTCCTCCTCTTTTAAAAATATTTTTTTTATTTATATCAACACCATGTCCTTTTTTAATATCTTCTGAAGATGTAATTAAAACTTTTTGTGGAATACTGAACCTTTAAAAGAACAACGTTTTTACGATCATTCGATTCTAATAGTGATCAATTTTTTTTTTTTTTTTTTTTTTTTTTTTTTGTATACCTACTGTATAAAATCTAGCAATATGAAAATTTTAATCAAGACTTTCCTCAGGTGGTTCTTATTTAAAAACCTCATTATTAAAAACTGAATTCTTAATTTATGATCTTCGTTTTATATATTTCCTAATGAGAACGAAAGCAATATAGTTAACGAAATTTTCTTTCAGCAGATACCTGTGAAAAATGTTGAACGTGGTTTTAATTTACGTTTTTCGTATTTTACTACACATTTAGTCTCTGGATACTCAGCGCAACTTCATAGTGTTAAATATTAATTGAGTTCTCGCTGATGACAACATCGTTAAGCCATGACCTATTTACAGTACTTAAACCTATTATTATGACGTATATACTTAATATGGGGCTGTCACATATCGCAACGGTTGAGGCGTTTGACCTGAAATTTCATGGTCCCGAGTTTAATTCCAGCTGACCCCAGGAAATTTTTGACCAAAACTTTCTTTGGTTAGGATTCCAAGTTAAGCTGTTGTTCGAGCAATTGGAGAGACAGAATGGGCACCAATTTAAAATTCAGTTTGCATATTGTACATTATATCGGATGATCATACGAGTTTAGTTTGCTTCCCTTGATGCAAAGGAGAAGCTCTGTAAATGATATTTGGTGGAAGATCTATTGTGAAACGAGGCTCTAAATACAAGCTGTGACATTAAAATATCAAGATGTTTAATTCCATCACTCTTTTACTCATACTGGTCCTAAAAATAATGTTTCTTTCTACAAAGCATAACGGGTATGAATGTATAAAAATGAATATTTCTTTAAAATAATAACTGATGAATTTCAAGCCTTCCTATATCAAGGTTGCTACCTTAATACGTCGATCAAGCAATTTTGATGGTTAAATGCAACTTGCAAGTATAACTTACGTACTTGATCATAAACATTTGGAAACTTATTCTTGATATGTGAACTCAATTACTTGGAAAAGAAAAGTGAAAGTCACTCATCAGTTAAAATTTAAATTGCAGCTATGAATGACGAAATATAATGAGAAAACGTCAAACATATGTATTAAACATGAAATTACATACAATTTGTTTAACTGTATGCAGCATGAATTTAGAGACTGTTATAATCAGCTTCACTATGCAGGGTAAGCAAACCAAATAGTGATCTCCCAAATTGTTATAAACATAAGAATTAAGTCGACTCGTAGCTATTCACTTTCATTCATACATTCAACATAAATACAAATATTAACCTGCAATTAAAATTAAATTCTACCAATACGCCAAAAAATTAGAAGTATTAGATTATTCCAATAATGTTGTCATTCTGTTCAAAACATCTTGGCCCCGTATTCGGGAGAACGCAGGTTCGAATCTTCGCCCGGACATCGGGATTTGGTTTTCCCAATATAATCCAAGTGAGTGCCGGAACGGTTCCATCAAAAGGCTATGGCCGAATTCCTTCCAGTTCTCTGCCCCCAGTCACTTCCCGCCTTTAATGAGGCTGATATCAATGAGGCGTAAAGCCAGAAGTAAAAACGAAAAAGGAATAATATCGTTTTGCCTGTAGAGAGACAATGAATACGCTAAAATAACTAGCGGAATCTCATCAACGCCTCACATTCAAGTCATATAAGAACTACTAACGTCACCATACGAAAACCGACGTTCATTCGGGGTTGTTGCCTTAAAAAAGCTAGGTCTGCTACCGACTCAATGTACATATAACCTCGCGACCAATAGAAAGGAATATTTATTCAGTAACATTTTATCATCAGACAATATAATAGAGCCACAAAGTTCATGCTCATTGTTCAATAAAAAAAAAAAATGTCATCGCTTCCCCTTAATACGTTTTCTTTCCGTAATCATGGAGCAAGAGCTGAAAATGTTTCATGTGTGTTCTTTAATACTAGAATATCTGTCTTTAATGTATTTTTTTTACCCAGTTTGAATTTAAATACAGCTACCGAAAGCTGTCCTTGAATCTCTCAACATTGGTACCTCACAGGAGGAAAGAAGCCAGCGACCAAAATTAGAATTTTCTGTGAGTGGTGCCTTCTTTGTCCAGTCTATTCTGAAGGCCAAGATCACATAAATAAGGACTGTTCTGGTTTCAAAGGCCAACATAACTGGCCAAACGCCATAATATTTAGTCATTACGCGTTGTGAAATCTTATTCGTCCTTAAAAAATAATTTTACAAGAAGATATCTCATTTATATTATTTCTTTTGCGAAATTAGCAGCAACATGTTATAATGTGAACCTTTCTCACTGAAGGTAAAGAATCAGCATATCCATTGGTATGATGTACTAGAACTTCGTAATTACATCAGAGAAAAGTTTTGTGTTTTAATAAAAGGAGTGATAGTGTTTTGGTATGTTTCTTAAATTATATAACTTGTTATTGCACAGCATGAGAGCATGCTTCTTATTTTACTTTGCTGCACATAGAAATAAAATATTGCTCCTTCTCATGCAAACTGGTAGCTACTAAAGTTTTACGTTTTGGTTAACCAATGAAGTATACTTCATTTCCGTAATAAATTAAGATAGCTCATGTTATAAAAATCACAATTAATCTTGCATTCTCGTATTGGACAAGAAAAGCATGGAACTAGCCTTAGTTTACAACAAGCGTAAAAAAATATTGTTCCTGTAAAGTGAAATGTTTTAAGATTATTGATTTAAAGATGGTTGTAAACAACTCCAGTTCATAAAGTATCAAGCAAAATACTCCATGACTATTAGTCTTTTTTAGGTAAATGGTTTTCTGTAACACAAATGTAAAAACATATCCTGCGTGGGAAAACAACTTGTACACCGACGGAGTAATCTGTCTGTAAACAAGCAGCAATATGTAATAAACTATAATTAATGATGTGGTAACATAATATTTTCCCGTGCAGAGTAAATTCTCCATATATAACCACAATCAAATACATAACCTCTAGAGAATCTCAGAAGAGGTATAATAAATTTCCTGTCACGGATGTAATAAAATTATGGATGAGATGTCTGTGCTGCTACCAAGATAACCGGAATAGCAACAGAGCACTTGAGAAGAAATTCATAGTAACAGAGAAACCAGTAGCTCGAATCATAAAAAAAAATACCGGTAAGAATTTTGTAAATTACTATTCTATCGACCCATTCACTACAACAAAGCTGGCGGCGACGGCTTGATTGCGTGAATGCCGTTGTCCACGCCCAGTAACCCCGCGGCCCCTGGGGATGCGGCCACCGAACACTCACCGATGGGTATCTTGTCGAGCCTGGCAGGCGCCGGCAGCAGCAGAACCAGCAGCAGCACCGGCGCAGCCGTCATGCCGTCGCGTGGCGGCGCGCAGCCACACTGACGCCTCCGTCGGGATGCTGCGCACACACTGCCGGCGCCGCGTCGAGACGAGCCGAGCAGCGGCGACGGCGCCCGACGGCGAAACACCGACTCGACCTTGTTCAAAACACCGCCCAACAGCTGGCCACCGCGAAATTACCTCCCTTGCTCTCGCCAGTTCGCTTTCAACCAGTATGTAGGCCCAGGTATTACTTTCATTTCTATTTTAATTACACTCTAGATTTGTTTCATATAATCGGTCTTATCCTACTTAATTTTTATAAACGATCTCGGTGACAACGTTAATTGCAGGATGCGATTTTTTGCTGATGATGCACTTATTTATAGGGAAGTGAGGTGCTCCGACGATTGCTTAGAAATTCAGCGCGATCTGGATGTTATTTCGGAATGGTGCCGTGAATGGCAGCTTACACTTAACTGTAAATAGTGCAAGGCAATGCACATAAGTAATAAAAAGACCCCGCTTGCTCTGGAGTACAAAGTTAACAATTCAGTTGTTGACACTGTAGATTCCCTGAAGTATCTAGGCGTAACAGAACAAAGCAACATGAAATGGGACTTGCACATAACTTCCGTTGTAGGAAAAGCTAATTCCAAACTACGATTCATAGGACTTATTTTGAGAAGTTGTAATGCTCATACAAAGGAAATAGCGTACAAAACACTAGTGCGTCCGCATTTGGAATACTTTTGTGGAATCCGTATCGCAAGGGATTGATTGACACATTAGAGAGAGTACAGAGAAGAGCCACTCGATTCGTGACTGCTAGTTACAGTCCTTACGTAAGTGTCACAGAGCTAATTCGTGGGTTGGGCTGGGATTGTTTGGCGGACAGACGACGTCGTTTTCGTTTGAATTTGCTGGAGAATATGCGAAAATCTTTAAGTTACGAGTGCAACGAAATACTTCTTCCGCCAACCTATTTAGGTCGCAATGACAATAGGGACAAGATTAGAGAAATAAGATGCCGTACTGATTCATTTATGTATTCCTTCTTTCCTCGATCTGTTTGGGATTGGAATGCGCAGAATTAGGATTGGTGCTTAGCACCCTCTGCCACCCACAGTAATTGTGATTTGCAGAGTATAGATGTAGATGTAGAACACTTATAATTAGCGAAACAAGCCAATGACATGTTATTTTCTTCTAATCTTCAATTACTTTTTTCCAGATCTAAAGTAAAGTTAGCTGATGATGTGGTTATTTATAGGGAAGTAAGAAATTTGGCCGAGTGCTTAGAAATTCAGCGCGATCTGGATGTTATTTTTGCTTGGTGCGCTGAGTGGCAACTTACTCTAAATTGTAAAAAGTGCAAGACAATGAGCATAACAAACAAAAAGAATCCGATTGTTCAGAAATACGAGGTAAACAGTTCAGTTATTGATATGGTCGATTCTATGAAATATTTGGGAGTAACAGTACAAAGGAACATGAAATGGGACATACACATTAATTCGTTAGTAGGTAGAGCAAATTCTAGGCTGCGATTCATAGGTCGAATCTTGAAAAATTGTAATGAACAAACAAAGGAGATAGCGTACAAATCTCTTGTGCGCCCACATTTGGATTATTGTTGTGCCATTTGGGATCCGTTTCGTAAGGGATTGATCGAAAGTATAGAGAAAGTACAGAGAAGAGCCGCTCGATTCGTGACCGCTTGCTACAGTCCTTATGAAAGCGTCACAGAACTGATTAGTAGACTAGGCTGGGAGTCTCTGGTAGATAGACGACACACGTTTCGTTTAAACTTATTGGAAAACATGCGTACTCCCACTTTCACTTTTGAGTGTTGTGAAATACTTCTTCCACCAACCTATTTGAGTCGGAAGGACAGGAAAGATAAAATTAGAGAAATAAGGTGCCGCACTGATTCTTATATGAATTCTTTTTTCCCTCGTACCATTAGGGATTGGAATGCACAGCAAAGAGATTAGCTTTGGTGCTGAGCACCCTCTGCCACCCACAATTTTGTGAATTGCAGAGTATATATGTAGATGTAGATGAAAAAGCCCCCATCCTATATCTTCGTATAGAAAGTATTTACTTTTTAATTTAAGCATCAGCGGTAAAAGAAAAATAACAACGTTCACAAACTCTCAGGAACGGGTTGGGGAGCACATGCCGTAGCTCTCAGAACATCAGCTCTTGCCCTGGTAGACTCAACTGCTGAAAACTACGGTCCAGTATGGCTCAACAGCGGTCTCACAAAAATAAAATGACATTCAGCTAAATGACACAATGAGACCAATATCTGGAACTGCCTGTACTATCTAACATCCCCCCACCAAGTCTCCGAAGACAAGCTGCTTTAAAAAAGGAATGGCAGAAACTCAAGATACCAATTCATTAGGACTGCACACATAAAAATCCAAATAGACTAAAATCTAGGTATAGCCTACAGCGTTAAAGTTTGGTCAAGTGCTGGTCCAAAGTCACGCGGAAATGGACCAATTCCAACCCCGATAAACATGCACTAATCCAAGACCCTAAACGACAGCCTCCTGGATTCAACCTTCCTACGAGAACCTGGATGACACTGAACCGAGTGAGAATAGGCCAGCAGCTGCTGGATGAAGAAGTGGGAGATGATAGAGAATTCTTCTGGTGACTGCGGTAACTATGAGCAACACATTCATCACATCGCCATGGAATGCCCTGTTAGGAGATTCTGTAGTACAATCCATCAGATTCACGAAGCAAACACAGAAGCAATTGAATGTCTGCGATCGTTGTACATCAGTCTATAGTAACATCCATGTTTCTTTGAAATAAATAAATAAAGTAACCATCCTTTAAATAACGTCTTCTTTACGAGTTCGCTGATATTTTTAAATTTTAACGCTGATCCGTAAATAAATACTCCAATTTGTACTACTTTTCCTCTTTTTGGTCTTCATATCTACAACATATAATAACCTCATACCTCTTCTGAACACGCAGATTTTATTTTTACATGGTATACATTAGTTTTCATTTTTTGAAGCAATCAGTGTTTGATAGATTTATTGTGTATCGTTGAGTGGTATGGTGACTCTGTGGTTAAATCATCTGATTGGAGGTGGAAAGGTCTCCGGTTCGATTTTTTTTTTTTTTTTTTTGTAACTGCTTTACGTCTCTTTTTAACATTGAGGTCTTTAGAGACGGGAAAGGATGGGGGGCAAGGATGGGGGCAAGGAATGGGAAGGAATTCGGCCATGGCATTTTGAAGGAAGCATCCCGGCATTTGCCTGGAGTGATTTGGGGAAACCATGGAAAACCCAAATCTGGATGCCCGGACGGGGATTCGAACCACCGTCCTCCCGAATGCGAGGCGAGAACGCTAACCGTTACACCGCCCCCTCGGTCTCCGGTTCGAGTCCCGGTCGATGTTGGATTTTTTAAATGCCTTTAATCCGACCTTCAACTCGAGAAAATTGCCAGAATACTTCCGTGGTTCGGACTCCACGTTAAACCGTAGGTCACCTATAACTGATATGATTTCCGGCTTACGTTAAGGAGCTACGATTGGGTCGTATTGTGCAGCCAATAAAACCCTGTCTCCAGGTACTTACAACTACATGGGCCTTTATCTTACTTAAGTCCGTTAAGCATGACACAAGACAGGATGAACACAACACTTAATTAAACCTGCCAATGCCCTGGATCAAAACCGAGTTGTAGATCCTTGTAACGCAAGGACAGGGCATGTAAAGTTTTTGTTCATGTGAATTATGATACGAAGCCACGACTGTAAAATGCAAATCCAATTTAACCGGGAGGATTGCTCCGTTGGGTTGGGTACAGAGGAAACGAACTGACCGTCCTAGCTCTGATAACAGAATTAGGATGCCTCTTTCGGTAGGGTCCAATTATCCTCTCGCTTGAAGAACACGTTTGGATTAACTAAATAGTTAACTTTATACCTTTCTAGGAGACACGATTGGTATTAATTAAAATTTGACCCATCTTGTGTTCCCCTTAACCTTACTGAAATAAGTTCAGTTACGGAAATATTGTCAATTGTAAATCGAACAATATTTCTGTCGTTTAAGACTATTTCTGTTCTGTATTATTTCAGTGAAGAAACGTCACTAGAGTATGATTTATGGTAATAAATTCGCAGCTCGTATAGGGACTTGTTAGTAGTATGAGATATTATCTAGTAGCACATATTTCCTGAAGATTATGGGTCCAGATTGACGCAAATCTGTCAAACAGTTTTATATTTTTCTAGTGTGCCAACCTAGTGCTCACACTAGAAAAATCGACGTCCATCTGAACGAGTGTACGAGAGTAATAACTGGCACACTAAAATCCACCCCAGTCCCCTAGTTACACCTAATCAGCAAAATACTACCTCCAGAGGAAGGACGCCAGAAAGCAACGGCACGTGAGTGGATAAAACTACACCATCCTGACCATCCATAGGATCTCCCAATCCACGAGGAGCTAAATAGCCTACCTCTCACTCGTCTTAAATCCAGAAATCCAATATGGTAAGATGTATTTGACTTCGATGTCAAGGAAAAATGGCGACAAAGCTGGAACTCTTCATCTATGAAACATCCATATATTAAAGATCCGACAATTGGACTTCCGGGACTCCACTTGAAAAGAGAGCAGTGGGTCAAACTAAATCGCCTACGAACAGTTCACGCCAAATGCAACGCCATGCTGTATAAGTGAGGTCTTCAGGATTCTCCTGCTTTGAATGCGGATCTCCTTCCCAGTGTTTGGGGCATATCATCAAGGAATGCACTTTAAGGAAGTATGATGGACCATTTAAAGATGTTTTCAGTGCTATAACTTCCTCCATAGAATGACTGAACATCAGTTTTTGAATGCTACCAACGTTCTTGTCATTGTATATATTTGTATGTATTACATTAGTTGCTTAGCCATAAGATAAATAAATAAATAATAATATAGAGTATCCAGGGAAAGCATATGCAATCTACAATAACCAAAAACTTTTATAGTAATAGCTCTAAACATTCGAAAGGGGGTGAACAGAAGTGTTTCTGCAAATAATAATAATAAAATACAGCAGACAATTTTGTTGGAAAGGAACGACATTAAAGACAGAAAAAAAATATAGAATCGTGTTACTGTGAGTTACTCCAGTGTATGGGGCTTTCCGGTACCGTGCACACAATGCGTGATTAAATTAACTTAAGAAATAACGAATGGTTAAAATTATGGTAGGTATTTAAATAATCTGAAAAAAATATTCGAAACATATTTACTAAGGCATTCACGAAATTCAGTGTTGAGAAAAATTGTACGCTAGTGACTTTTTTTTTACTTATGGCTTTATGTCTAGTCGACGCCAAGGACATTAGCGGCGGGTGCGACTGGGAACAAGGAACGGGAAGGAATTCGGCCATGGACCTTTTGAAGAAAGCATCCCGGAATTCGCCTGGAGTGATTTGGGGAAACCATAGAAAACCCAAATCTGGTTGCCCGGACGGGGATTCGAACAGGTGTCCTCCCGAATGCGAGGCCAGAGCGCTAACCACTCACCCACCACGCTCGGTATATACGCTAATGAGCCAAGTATACCAAGAGTTCTCATTTCGTCATTCTGTTAAAATCAGAAACAGCACAAACATCCCTGTAGTATAGAAGCCAATAAGTTCTGGTGATTTTAGCTCACATAAGCTAACGGGCTACTTGACTGGCAGAGCCAAAGGATGCGAGGATTGCAACATTAGCCTAAGCCGTTAAGATGTCGGCGAAAAATGAGCCTCACATTACGTGGGCGAGAAGGAAAATTGTAACTTATCAGTGAATTGTGGAAAGAGTGTTCCACTGACATGAATAAATATTTATTAGCAAAGTTAAAATAGGATCAGAAGATGGAACGTGATCCACACCAGTTTGAAGATATTTCTAGTTTTTTGCAAACTATTTGCCTGACGATACTGACTGAGGTTATTTGTGTGCTATATCTAGAATTAATATCCAATTTTTAGCCCTAAGAAGTAGTAATGATCATACCACTCCAGAAAATGAAGTCTGAAGTTGTTAAATCGCTTATAAAATTTGAATTGTTGAGATGCAGAAGGAAAACATTCCACTTTTTGGCCGTTTTAAACTGCGATAGCCATTTTGTTCACCAACCCTTCCTCCATCTATTGACCTAAACAGAGAAAAAATTCCTCCACTTCTAATGGGTTAAAACAAGCTGTTAAAATTTGAGTGACATGCAAAAAGAAAAGATTCCAGGAATGTTTTCTTTTTGCTCTCATTATCCTGTTAGTTTCTACTTTCTTTGGCAGAGCGCACTTCTAGGCGTTAGAATGTGGAAATATAATAGGGATCTTTTGATTTATATTGTTGTTATATGTTTACATTGGTAAATTGTTGTGCTATTTCAGACCTATAGCTCTAACATTGTGATTGTTGTTAGTGAATCAGCGTTCTTGTAACAGTGTAAACTTTGTATCAAGTTTGTGTTGTAAGAGAAGAACGGTGATAGTGTGATGCCGCTGTCAGAATCTGAAGTTGATAGCCCCAAGAAGATAAGAAGGTGCTCAGGAAATTTGAGACAATGTATGAAAGAAGCCCGAAATAAAGGGGAAGAGTTTGTGACTGATAAAGGTTTTCTTGTAGAGAAGAAGAAAACTGGTGAAGATTGCAGATGTAAAAAACAGTGTATATTGAATTTTGATCAAGAAGAGAAGCACAGAATTATTGCGAACGGTTATAGTGGTAGGGATAAAAATGAACGAGATACATATTTGATGAGTTTCATTGAGAGACATGATACTTCATTCAGCAATCAGTGAGATGCAAAAGGAAAATATTCCATGCTCTTTGGACGTAAAATACAAGGTCATGGAGAACATTACATGATATTTAACAAGTGGAAAATATTAACCTCAATTAGTACTACAAACCTTTTCTCTCCCACTTACCGTTTCCATTTTATAACGTTTTTTTTCGTTTACTGAAAAACTAGGTTACATGGAATGTTTCCCTTCTGCATCTCACCAATTAATTTTGTGATGTCAAAGAAAACTGTTCTGTACACTGTTAGTTCACTTAAAGTAATTGAACCTTATAATGGGCTTGCGCAATCATTGTCAATGTTTTCCTGGTTATTTGGGTGGAAACATGTCAATTCTTTTTAAACATTTCAACCATCTTATATCAAAGGAGCGCCGTGCCTTGGACCGGTGCAGCATATAAATAGCTATTTACAGGCGGCAGGTATCCCAGGCATGGCAGTTCTCTGATGAAAGCAACAGAAAGGTCACTGAAACGTTATATTTCAACAACTTAACGGACTTCCACCCGGATAATCAAGAAAACATTCACTGATTCTTCGGGATATATAATTTGTAGAACTAAAACTAAATTAACCTGAATCTGTAGAGAGAAGGAAATTGTACCACAAATTATACGGTATATGCCGGAATAAATAAACCGATCACGTGTCAGATAACTGCGCATAAGCGAAACTATTTATCAAAGAAGCTAGTAACACCACTTGCATGGGAATAATCTTGCATGACATGTTATTCACAGGCAGAAATATTGTAATAAGAAGAAATGAAACATTATAAACGTATTTAAAATGTATGTTGTCGTTTATGTTATAACTACATGCAACAAAAACAGTTAAAGAGTATGTAAATTAATACCGTGTCTTAAAAATTATATTAAATTCCATAAAAACGATTCCTCGAAATTTAGTCAGGGATCTGCACCGGCGGGTGTCAAAAAAGAATCTGTAATCTCAATGAACTCACGTGACCATAAATGAGAATAATGTATGAATCAATCACTCAATTATTTAATGCAGTTTTGCTGTAGACAATTTCTGTACGTGCTCAATTAGGTGAATTGTTAATAAATCCACCAACGCAAAAGGTTTTTTATATATTTTACAGTCGTGCACGTTTTGTCTTGTAAATAATTCTTTGTTTATGATACCTCGAAAAGAGTGAAAGGCGTATGACAGAAAAACATAAAGATCAGTTGCATTGGTGGCTACTGAATATTCAAATGAAATATTGACTGAACTAACAACTGAAACATGTTTATGGGCAAGTCCCAACTTCGTTTTGTAAAAAGTCCATCAGATTTATTAAAGATAAAATAAGCAGCGTGCGAGAGAAACCATTAGGTGTATGTACAATTCACAATACATATCAGTTGTTTTGTAGGAGGTAACATGGTTATCCGTTTTGAGATCAGCAGTGGAACTGCAAATGTGTGAGTACTGTACTTCTGTACTTTGATAATTATTATCATACTAATTATCAGAGCACAAGCTGTGATAGTATATGACTCATAGCACATATTAATACGGGTGCTTTTGAAAGAAGATTGGTTGATATTTCACCCATTATACTCTAAGATAACAGAGGTGGAAATAATTAATCAGAAATTGCTATTACATGGAATTAAACAACCAATGAATCTTAATTTGGTCTACTTTCTGATTCTGTATAGCTGTAAATTTATCTCTGTGTTATTTGCATCAACATTCTCTGACTTCAGGAATAAATGCGAAGATTTCAGTGCGAGCAAAGAGAATATAGTTAACAGAAATAAATGGTTTTTAGTATACGACTGTGTAGAGCACATTACAGAATTTCCTAAATTCTGGTTGGGTAAAAGACTGATACTTGTAGCTTTAGTTGACCGTCTTCCACTCATGTTAAGCGCACGTATTATTTAAAGAATTTAGATTACATCAGAAGACTTATTCCATGCACCAGATGAATAAGATGTTAGGAGTAGAAAAGCCTATGGCGCAAAATTTGCTTGACAAACAGACAACGTGCAAATTACCTAAAATAGTTTTTCATCAAACCGATTTAATAAGTATTTTTATAATCACGTAGGCAAAATAACTGACAACCAAACATATGTGAGCGAGAATATCAGACTTTTGTTAGTGAATTAATTTTACCACTTTACCTGTGTACTGCGAAGGTAAGTACCCCATGATGAGTTATTTACGGTATGACAAAAATACAAATTGAATCACGAAGAATTATATTTGATTTATAAATAGACACTGTTCGTAAATTATACATCCATTTTTATCTCATTGCTGCAGTATGTTATATCCTCAACAGTCCCGAGCTCATAATAAAAGTGCAAGTGAACTACTATTGTGTTATTTACTTTGTATTAATGCTAGTTAACAATGAATGACGATGAAAAAAAATTTTAAACAATAATTAATTTTTTATAGATGGTATCATATATGATACCTTGGGACTCAAGCAGGTAAATTATATACACAACTTTAGTGCTTCATGCTGTTTTATTACAAATAAATAAGTCATAAACAATACACATATTCTTCAGATTTGTTGTAGGTCCGTAGATAGCCCAACATACAAATGTAATATAAAAATTAATATAAAAATTTTCAACAATTGTGAAGTAAACAATTCAAAATAATTAAAAAAATTACAACAATAAAAATATTCAAAGTAGTTTTTCTTTTCTTGATATTAGCACATGGTCACTGTTAATATTATTTGTCTCAATTTAATTTAATTTTACTTTTTGTAAAATTTGTTAAAGCAATTCCTGTCGGTAGTGAGTTCACCTGTGGCTACTGAGCTGCTGCCAACAATGTTCGATTTGAGTTCACTGGAGGCGTCACCAATCTGAAAACTAAAATTGAAAAATAATTATTCTAAATAAACTATCAAGTGTGAAAAAAGTAATTACTTTGGTAACATACTTATTCTTACTCATTTGTATGCCTCCAGAACTCTTTTTTTTTTTTTTTTTTTTTTTTTTTTTTTTTTGAATTTGAATTTGAATTTGAATTTGAATTTGAACAAGAGGCACGGCTTCCTTTTCTGAAGCACTTTCTTCACTTTGATCTGGAGGTGTCACTGATCTGAAAACTAAAAGTGACAAATAATTATTCTAAATAAACCATCTAGTGGGAAAAAAGTAATTACTTTGGTAACATACTTATTCTTACTCATATGAATGTCTCCAGAACTAATTTGTTTGTCGAATTTGAACAAGAAGCACTTTGATCTGTTTGCGTCATCAGATTCATCAAACTCCATGTCAGAATGATCTTGATTAATTCTACTGACCAGCTCAGTGATGTTTTCATCAGTCAGGCCTGGAAATCAAGTGAAAAGAATATTTAATTACACTTCCACTGATGTAAAAAAAAAAAAAGTAGGCATTGAGTCCCAAGGTATCATATATGATACCTAAAAGTTTAAATTTTTTAAATTCGTTATAACATTAATTTATAGTTTGATTTTAACTGGGAAATGTCTGTACAGATTTAATAAGTAATTAAAGCACGTGAAAACACCTGTAAATGGAAAAAGAATATGACTCTACCTTCATTTCGAAGAGACATGCTGTGCAGCTTTAGAATCCAAAGTTTCAAAACAGTGCTGGGACCTTGCGACACTCGGCAGTAGATCGAATGAATGAGCTGTGAGAAGATGATCGTAGATGATACCACAGGCCAGAAAAGGTTCAGCTGTGCAGAGGCCCGAGAAACAAATAATTTCTTGAGGTATAATATATGATACCTCGGGACTGAAGAGGATATAACGATTTTAAGAACACCGAGCGTGGTGGGTGAGCGGTTAACACTCTGGCCTCGCATATGGATGGACACCGCTTCGAATACTTGTCTGGGCATCCATACTTGGCTTTTCTATCGATTTTACCAAATCACTGCAGGCGAATGCCGGGATGCTTTCTTAAAAAGACCATGGCAGAATTTCTTCCCGTTCCATGTCCCCAGCCCCATCCCACTTCTAAAAACCTCGAGGTCGACGAGACGTAAAACAATAACTAAAAAAAGATCTTTTAAGTAGAAAGTGCACTGTACCATCACTCGTCCATTGTATCCTAATTGTTGTTTGAACACTACAGTGTTACTGTCCAGCCATATCATCTCACCTCGATCTCACCGAACAAAGCTGGGACTTAATCGAATGGAATGTTCGATCCTCTTAGTCAGCCGATCAAATCGTCGACAGTAATGAAAGATTATTTAGGGATAATATATCCCTGTCGCTTCCCAATGCTACAAGATACTTGACTGCTATTTGTAAGTTAATTTCTCTGCATGCAGTATGTGCTAAGGATCCATTTGTTTGACGGTTTTAAACGACTTGAAACTGTAAACGCGATAGAGGTAAATGTATACTTTATATAACAGCTTTTTTTGAAAACTAATTTAACTAACAAAATTACTTATATGTGGAAAAAATTTCGTATGTCCGCTTGTAACATATAACATAGCGGAATGTTTTTATATATAAATATATATATATATATATATATATATATATATAAATCATTTGAAGCACCCATGATTTCCCACACATTTCACTGGTGCATCTTTAAAATTTAGACAGTGATTTCATGTCAGCTTTTGTCAATTTGCTTTTAAAAAAATGAATTCTACTAGATACCGACCTTATGTAGCTTCTACCGTATACTAAGATCATTTCTGACGGTCTTAAATAGTTTAAAGTCCCTTCAAACTGAACGGAAATTCTTCAATTTTTCAAAGAGTATCCTTGGGGTCAAATACAAATAAAGTTCGCATTTCAGCCGGATCAGGTTATGCGGTTCGAGTTATGATCGTGGAAATGAATTTTTTGTCCTTAAAAATAGATATTAAATTCATGATCTGGAAACTATTCCAGACCCATGACCATACAAAAAAATAGGGTCATGGGCTTACACCCAGTAATAAAAAGTTCTCTAAGGCGAGTGTAAAGAACTTACAAATGAATGAAAATCAGATCAAGAACTCTCTAGTTACACACACACACAAATATTTTACATTTAAAATTATGTGAATGATATTTAATTTAATTGCAATGGAGCTCAGGCTCCGGTGTCAATTTCCCTACACACCCAACTTCACCCTAACCTGCACCCACCTACATTTGCCCTCTACAAATTTTAACTTTAAATCCTTTAAGGTTTTCGGTAAGTTATTCATCATTCCCCTCGGTAACTCATTCCAATCCCTGACACCCTTACCTAAAAAAGAAAATCTTCCCACACCCTTGTGCCTGAAATCGAGTGCCAGCTTGTGGTCATGGTCATCTTTTCCTCCATGCACTACTTTTCATACCTACTGCAATATCTTTCCATGCCTCATCGCCAATATACGCTCTGTACACTCCCATGACCCTCCTCATCCTCCTCCTGTCTTGCAATGAATCCCATTCCAGCTCCTTTATCATATCCGTCACTGATTGCATTCTGCGATAATTTCCAGAAACAAATCTAGCAGCCCTTCTTTGCACCCTCTCCAACTCCTGTATTTGATACTCAAAATGTGGGTCCCATACTACACTACCATATTCGAGCAGTGGTCTAACCAAAGTTTTGTAACCTAATTCCTTTACTTCTCTCGTGCATCCCCTCATCGCTCTCTCCAACAAGTGCAGGATTTTTACACCTTTTCCTACCACCTGTCCAATGTGTCCTGTCCAGTTAAGCTTGTTATCAAATGTAATGCCAAGATATTTACATTTCAAGTCTTCAGCAAGCAATTCTTTCCCCACCTTATATTCATAATCATACATTACACTAATAAAGTCTTTGACGTAGACTAGTTCCATAATTACAAACGATATCTGGGAAGGAAATCGAAGACTATTTACTGGTAATAGCCCATGTGTAAAACCAATATTGATTGAATCACTGCAGGAATTCCATATTCAAAGACATGTTGTTAGAGACACTCCTTTTGTTTTTTATTTCCACACATTGCATTTACTTAGTTTACTCACACATGATAATGTCACGTCATTAACGCCTACAGCTGTCTTACTAAAGGGAATTAGGTTTCCATTCGTTATTTTAAAGAAACTCGCATACCACTAAATTGACCAAGCTGGATCATCTGAGTGACTCGATAACCTACATAGTGCACTGGGAACATTCCTGATGACTAGCTAGCTGGAAGATGAGTTAACGGCAGTTATTTATTTATATGGTACATCGTGTTATGTTTTATGCTCGAATAAATAATTACAGCTTGGTGGAATTTCCAGATGCTGTCAGAAATTTTGTTTAGTTGATGATGCTCTTTCTGAAACTTATATTTTTATCAGTCGAGACCGACAAATCTTCATCTGAGTACTATGAAACGTCATTTTGATTTTCATGTTTTATCGCTCATGTTAGTGTGAAGAAGTCCACTATTTTCTATGACCTATATTATTCAACATTTTTGATAAAACTTTGAAGTTTTATACACTGTCTCTAATAAGGTATGAATTGTAATTCAGATAGTGCTATTTAGTTTCGTGAATTCAGCAACAAATGTTTGTTTTATATAATGTGGTATTAGGAACTACTCGTATTTTGCTGTAATTCTGCATTCTAGATTTTGCCTTTGATTAATAATAATTTTTTTCAAAACAGCTGAAGACACTTGCCGCGATATTGCTGGTTCTAATCACTGTGTTCTCCTTCTCGATTGCTTTAGAACAGAACTGTTTAGTTCCAATAACCTTTTCTACAGACGTCAAATGAGAAATCAAGACTCGAAAGTTATCTGATCAATTACAGTGCCATAAAAGTGGCGTTTTCATTATTTCGACTCAGGTTACATCAGCTTACAGCAATAACGGGAAGGTTGGAGATAAATTTAAATTGATCAGAAGTTGGTTATTATTTTTGCAGATCGCGTCTTTCCAGTGATACTTTGGTCAATGTTAACTCAGTAAAATGGATTTGGTCTAAGTCACTGTGAACGTCGCTTGTAGTTTTGTGCACTTGTTTTATTGATTCATACCGTTATATTGACAATAGCTAACTTTAGGAATATCTTTTGAGGCATCGAAAATAAGCCTTTTGTAAGCAAACCATCATGTGCTACTTATTTAAAACATTTGAGATTGCGCGTTAAATTGAATTCGTTGAAAATTCTTTTTGTAAAATGTTTTTTCCTTAAAAAATAATGATTTTAAAGCAGTCATTCTTTTCGCGAAATTGTCTTTCAAATCGTATTAATAAAACAACCACAAAAAATTCAGTTGACAAAAAATTTAATGGGATCTTAAAAAGTTTTGAAAATTAAAAAAAAAAGATAGTACATGCGATTTTGTTCGAAAATAAAATATCTTCTATACTACCTTGTTTCTAAAAAATACTGTTTGATTATTTTGAGATACCATAAATTCAGAAATCATTGCTGTATATTTGTAAATTTTGAAAGCTTTTTGGATCCATAATTTTGAAAATAAAGAAGAGAATGACATTTCTAACGGATTTTCGAAAAAAATTTAGTAAGAGTTGTACAATACAGGGAGAAATGCAAACATTGTAAAGCAGTTGGTTTGCCAGCTTTTTGCTCAGCTTATATAATTATTTTGACAGTAATAACTTTTCATAATTGGGCACACACTTTGTACTGACTGTGGGTAATTTAAATTATTTTTAACAATCGTCTGCGCACTTCCGTAACTCACTGCAACTGCAGTATCAATTCAACCGGCAGTTTTTTGTGTCACGAATCTGTATTTAGTAATGTATTCATTGGTTTTATGTTTGTTCTGCTACTTGAGCGTCTCTGTGATGAACTTCCTACACTACTATAAGGCCCGAAGTACATTCACTTCAATGTGGAATACCAACCAGACAGGTTTCTCACAATCAACCAAAGTTCTTAAAACTCTTCTGGCCTTGCCGAAATTTTAGACCTGAACCCATAAGTTTAATACCAGGTATCTCAGTTAAACACGGTCAATTTACTTCCCATTTAATCGTTATGACAACAAATAAATAAATCACTATTGAATTTTTTTTTTTTTTTTTTTTTTTTTTTTTTTTTACTGATTTCATTCCTCCCAGCAGAAGGCTGGGAGGCGGGCTGCTGGAGAGTCATAGGGGACTCTTTTCAGCCAATCTACTACTACGGGGAGGGAAGGGGGATGGAAGGTCGGCCGTGGCCTTGTAGGGAACCATCCCAGCATTCGCCTAAGTGTCTGAGGAAAACCACGGAAAACCTCAGACAGGATGGCCGAACCGAGTTTAACCCCGGTCCTCCCGAATGACAAGTGGCAGTGCAAAATAGCACTGCCCAAGCCTCGGTGTCACTATTGAAACCAGCTTGTAGCATTTAGCATACTGGTGCCCTCATAGCAGCTGTGAGTTGTTGACACTTTAAGGAGCATTAAACTGTCTCCCCCATGAAATATCCCATTTACAGTATGTTTAGTAGAATTTTTTTATTAAATTAGAAACACTATTAATTCTTCATCTGCCTCTTATTTATTTCATTTGAAACGCCTGTTCATTAATAAACCTCTACCTAAATTTCTCGTAATTATCCAAGTAATTAACATTTAATACTGAGTAGTATATTGCGCTGATCATATTGTTACTCAGTCGCTTTATCCGGCATTTTTTGGGATGTTAACGTTGGTAGTTTGAAAAGTTCTTACGTAACTTTATTGGTTCACCAATAGTTGACTTTATAAGTAATTTACATAACGAAGCAGTTTTGTGGAGCAAAAGTTTTCTGGTTTTTATTAGTTTAAATAAACCTAAAAAACAAATACATTGTTGGCTAATATAAAAAGATTGTAATTTCCATTTTAAAGTTTCTCTGGTTTACCAACATACACGATTCCTATGGACAAACTCTAGTTATTAAATCAACCAGAAGAAAATTGATGTAAATAACTGCAGAACATAAACAAACTCGAAATCCAGTTCATATAAAAAGTAAATAAAAGATTTTCTTATAACACGAAATGCTCAATTTGTTAATTACGGTTATTAAAACAATAATTAATGGAGAGATATAGCGTAGGCCCACAAAAAATCGCCCTTACACAAGTCAGTTTAATTTAGCGGGTCGAAAATATTCAAACAGAACGAAGTGAATACAAAATGATCTTTATGCTGATGTTACTACGTACGTGAACAAAAATTTTGTAGTAGCGGCCGATCTACTAGAATTACTTTATTCTAGTAGCGATTTTCGAATGTACTGATGACACATAAATCCATGTAATCAAAACTGTTTTACTGATTAGGAAGTGGAGGTGCAAAATTTGGGACTAGATTTGGTGTTCTTTATATATCCCATGTACTAAGAGTGTTACTGTATTTACACATCTGCATAATTTAAAGTTTTCTCCGAGAGCATAGTTTCTTGGCATTCATTTTTAATTCAGGTCTTAAAGAGGACGGCGAACCTGTGGTAGCCGCAAATAACTTCTCTTGTATGGTAAAATTTTTATTTTCCGCCTAGAATGTCTTCTTGGATTCCTTGGATCTTTTGATCACTTAAGAGCGGGCGTTTTGTGGGCGACATTCCCTCCACACAGTCGTAAAAAAACTCGTTCGCTTGTTTACTGTGAGAAGCTTCTCTTCAAGACGCTGCAATTTACACAAATACCTTCCAAAGTGTACTCTAAACCACTGCTGTTAAAATTTCAAAGCACCATGCCAAAAAGCTTTCATAAGTCGATTTTCAGTAGTTATACTTCCCATGTTTGCAACGAAAATAAAAACAAGAATTGTTAGTACAATACAATATAATACGTTAATATGGGTGAAGGTAAAAATTCTCAGAAATTTAATGTTATTAAAGAGTCATTTTATCGACCGCCAGTTTGTGGATTGGCTAACGCTGAATATTTTGGAGAGTCAGTTAATAATGTTTTTAAAATCTTTAAGGGACATATATTGATGATTGTTGCTTATTTTAGCAGCCGTTGGTTAATTGGCACTCTTGAACGTTCAGGTCAGGCGGAAGAGATAGGTTAATAAACGAAACGTTCCTACAATCATTCGCGAAAAATTCTCTTGAACAGATGGTTGAAGTGGAATGCGGTGCGATGAAGAAGCCTTGTCCATACTGGATGTTTTTAAATATACAGGGTGCTTCAAAAAAATGTATACACACTTTGAACTTCCATAGAAAATTTATTTACCGTTCTACAAAGTTAAATTTCAGGAAAATAGAAAGCTAAAAGTCCAATGTAAATCAAACATAAACAACAAATGTTAATACTGTTCAAATTGGTGACCTGCAGCATCAATACAATTCTGAGTACGAGTCACCACAGATTCTGTACATCGTATCAAAACGTCCAATGAGATTTCTCTACACACTGCTTGAATCTCATTCCAAAGAATGTCTAGGTTACGTGGTTTACGTTTGTACACCTCATCTTTTACTGTGCCCCACAAGAAGAAATCCAGTGGTGTAAAGTCTGGAGAGCGTGCTGGAAACTCGATTGGCCCCCTGCGTCCTATCCACCGGCCCGACAAATTTTGATCCAGGTAAGCTCGTACGTCCCTGTGATAGTGCGGCGGAGCACCATCTTGTTGAAAATAAAAATCATCATTACCGTATAATGCACGAATGGCAGGAAATATGGAATCAGCAAGCACTGTTAGGTAATTAATACCAGTTACAGTGCCTTCAAATCGAAAAGGTCCAATGAGTCCCCTTGAAGACAAACCGCACCACACATTTACACCTGGCAAATTTACAGCTTTTTCAATTGTAATGTGAGGATTTTCTTCACCCCAGTAAACACAATTGTGCCTATTGACAGTTCCATTAAGTTTGAATTGGGCTTCATCCGACCAAATGATGCTACCCATAAATCCCGGTTCACGTATCACCATCTCCTGAATCCATTCACAAAATTGCAACCTTCTATCTGGATCGTCGTCACTTAGCTGTTGCACCAGCCTTGGAATGTAAACACGATACTTGCCTCTCTTCAGAATGCGTAGCACGCTGCTAGCACTTACATCACTTTCACGTGCCCCTTGCTTTGAAGATTTGTTAGGAGAGCGTTGAAACAGTTCCAAGACTGCCATTGATAACTCATCACTTGTAGCTGTTCGAGGCCGACCTGAATGACCTTTATGCACATCACACACTGTTCCATGAACTTCGAACTTGTCTCGTATGCGTGTAATTGTTAATCTTGAAGGTGGTTCTGTATCATACTCCCTTCTCCACTGTCTTTGAACTTCATTTACATTCTCAAACTTCCAGTACCACTTAATAACCTGCTTACGTTCTTCAAAACTCAAACGTACGTCCCCCATGTTGATATTACAAATTCCAACTGATAATATAACATAGAGGGACGATTATGCTGGCACCTGGCGAAGAAATATAACACTAGCCTTGTAGAGCGGGAAAACAACAATAGTTTAAAGTGTGTATACATTTTTTTGAAGCACCCGTATATATATAAGCAATTCGGATATTGTAAATACAGTTTGTACTAAAGACGTTACAAGCGATCATGAGGCAGTTGTTTTAATTTTGAAATTAAGTCTGACGTTGAAACGTAATAAAGGTAAACTCGAATATTGATTCGATATGGCAAACGATACGGTTATGGTTCATCACTTATTGGAAATTTTTTAAACCTACACGCTGGATACAATTGTTGAAAATTGAGGTAATTTTGAGGCAATAATATGGACGGCCAGTAGGAGGAGGTTGTCTTAGCTGGAACACCCGTGACGTCACAAGATGGCCGCCCGGAGGAGGTTGTCTTAGCTGGAACACCTGTGACGTCACAAGATGGCCGCCCCCCGTTGGTGTGACCAAGATGGCCGCCGAGCGCACCGCCCGGTCGTATGACGTCACACGTTAGTTCCTCGACCTGTCGCACAGATGGCGGTAGCTGCCGGGCTTTGACGTCACACGTTAGTTCCCCGATCTGCGGATAGATGGCGCTGCACCGTTAGTTCACAGATCCGCTGGCAGATGGCACCATCTCCCAAGGGCTTAATTTCTAGTTCATTAGGTGGCGGCTAGATGGTGTTCGGTGGCATTATTTCCGGCGCGCTTTGCGAAATGTGTACACTGTTATCTCTGTTTACTAAGCGTGACGAAAGCGTCCTGTTAAGCAAGCACTGAACATCTTGGCTACTATCGACACACAGTAAAATATTTTGTATCGTGAAAAATACTTAAGCGATTTTTTTACGTGAACAGACATCGGTAGCGTAGGGGTTAGAGTGCCGAAGGTCGCCGGTTCGAGTCCGGCCGCGGTGTTTTAGCCGTTCCAACTCGTCAATTTCAAAATTTTAGTTTCCATACCTAGAGAGGATACCTGCCTTGAATAAAAAAAGCATAAATGTTTCCTTTTAACGGGAAAAAAAGCGTCATAAACTCCAGATATAAATTCTATGTGTACCTGTTTTCATGAAATTATTTAGCGTTTTTGCCTCTCATTCGGGAGGACGGAGGTTCCAGGCATCCATGGTTTCCCCCAAGTGAATGCCGGGGATGCTACCTTCAAAAGGCCATGGCCGAATTCCTTCCCGTCTCTAAAGACCTCGCTGTTAACATAAATTCCGTTCATCGAAGCAGGCAGACATTAAAAATTAATTCACCGACGAAGAGACGGGAAACAAACTCACTTTTTCATTATGAACAATATAATATAACTCACGAGTGTCACCTACAGTCCGTGTATTTTAAAGGATGTATTAAATTAGGGGTATTTATATTTTTATTTATATTTCTCGTGTCCAGGACATAACAAGTTGAAAAAACAAATAACATTAATTAATTAATATTAACTATAAACACAATTATATAGAATGTGACCAGAATTCCGCAATCTTGATGGCCGTCTCGTTTGCCCTGTAAAGGTCGTCGATATTGCAGGTTTCAGGGAGATTCCTGCATATCAGAAGATGTTGTGGGTTCTGAAGCTCACCACATTCACATAGATCGTTGTCATTATATTATATTTACATCGGGACACTTCAGTTCTTAGCCTTCCATATAGCATATGGCTGATTACATCCCGCAGCCGGTGCCTCTTTGATGTTCCTCCACCAGGACAAATTTCAAAATTAGGGGTAATGAAATTGTGTGTCTCCAAGTGAATGCCGGGGATGCTACCTTCAAAAGGCCATGACCGAATTCATTCCCATTCCTTTCCCCGTCTCTAAAGACCACGTTGTTAGAGAGACGTTAAAAAAAAAGTACCTGTTTTAGCGTTCTGACCTTGTATTCGAGAGGACGGCGTTTCCGAGGAGCATCCAGATTTGGGTTTCCATGGTTTCCCCAAATCACTCCAGGTGAATGCCGGGATGCTTCCTTCAAAGGACATGGCCGAATTCCTTCCCATTCCTTGCTCCCCATCCTTTCCCCATCTCAAAATGCCAGGTTGTTAGAGAGACGTTAAAAGTTTAAAAAATGAAATTATTGTGATAAAGTATAGCAAAACCACACATACGTTATTCCTTTCAAAATTCGTAGCCTCAAAAACCCATCAATGGTGAAATCCTTTCATTGAAACCGAGAGACATTCACCGATGAAGGTAGGGAAAACCATAAAAAAATTCCGTTCATCGAAGCAGGCAGACATTAAAAATTAATACACCGACGAAGAGACGGGAAACAAACTCAATTAGTCACATCATGTTGGATTCGTTATAAACAATTTAATATAGCTCGCGAGTGTCACCTACATTCCGTGTATTTTAAAGGATGTATTAAATTATGTGTAATGAAACACAGACACTTTTTGGACTCAAAGAGGCATTGAAGGGGTTTACTGATGGATGTAAGTATAACCTCGATTGGTTGAGAGCCTCTAAACTAAAGCAAAGTTGTCGATTTAAAAACTAGGCTCGTAATTGTTGCCATCCAGGTCAAACCTTTGTCGTTTGTCTATCCAGGCCAATCTATGTATCAATTCTGTTATGCTTTCGTAAGCAATCACAAATTGAGTGTCCTTAGCTGTACTTTGTCTAAAATTCCAATAAATCCCTTGTGACACATCAGTGATTGACACCTTTAACTGTATTTTACAGTACAGCACTTATGTTCCAGGAACGAAATACCGTCTGTTAATCTTACTAATTTCACACCTGGGGAATCTAAGTACGCCAGTCCTATGTGATAAAAATCGAGTCACGCTAAGGCAGTGCTTTCGCAAAGTCTTCTGCTAATCAGTAGCCAGGTACCAAAATGTTCATTTAAGGTGGTTCTACTGCAGTTTTCAGGGAAATTCTCCCCTTTTCCAGGAAATTATTTTTCAATAAATCAGGGGGACGAAATACGTCTGTTAATCTTACTAATTTCACCCCTGTCGAATCGAAGTACGCCAGTCCTATGTGATAAAAATCGAGTCACGCTAAGGCAGTGCTAAGCACTGAACATGCCTGAGACCATCGCCTGTGACCAAGGTGGAGATACTCCCTTATAGAAGAAATCCAGTGACAGCTTCTACTGATATTCTATTCCTAATTCTTTCACCAAGATCCACCCCTAGCCTCATCGCCAACATACGCCCAGCACTTCCTCAAACCTCCTTCTATTTTCCAATGATTCCCACTCAAACCCCTGATCAGTTACAGACAGGGTTACCTTCTGTTCGTGTGTTAAAGTAAACCAAAAATTCGCAGAGTCTTCTCCTAATCAGTAGCCAGGTACCAAAATGTCCATTTAAGGTCGTTCTACTGCAGTTTTCCAGGAAATTATTTTTCAATAAATCAGGACCCAGGGGAGTTCTCCATTCGGTTTAAAATGTTCCCATCTAACGCCA
>JARYHS010008074.1:33573269-33694625 GCA_031002005.1 Vandiemenella viatica | reverse complement strand
GCGTGTAGGATTGTTATACGTTTTTTTGGGAGTTTACATAACCTATCTTTTCGAATTTTCGTTGTTTATTCAAAATAATTTATTATATCACTCATTTTTATTGATACTAGTTTTGGGACGCTGGGTATTGCTTAGGTTTCTACAGAATGGCTAATCAGATGCCAGGTGCAATGGTTATTTGTGATACTTCAGGTTCGTAAATAAAAAAGATGAAATAGTCACTGTAGGTGCATTAGAGAAATACTATTTAGATTGGGAGCACAAATAACAGCACAATTAACTACACAAGTAACAGCACACTTACTACACAACTTACAGCTACACAACACAATTAAGTGAGGAATAAAAGCTCTTATAAGTCTTTAGATGATCGACTATCAAAATTTGAGACAGTTATGAAAAATCTTTGATGATTTAAATGAGTGTTTTGAAAGGACTGATAAGCATATAAATGTTAAAAGAGGAAACTGAGATGTGTAAAAAGAAGCCCATTGTAGATACTGGTATTGATAAGATCTAGTAATTAGGAGTTGAAGAGGAAGTTGAAGTAGAGTATAATAATGTGGATATCCAATTGCTGGGATTGTAAAAGTAGGATAGTCAAGATGAATTTTCAGGAAGTAAGCAGAAGTGTAGAACCTCCCACTCAAATTTACTTGACCTAACCATCAAGATATCACCAAGCATACCTGACAAGACTGAGGTGGAACACTTCACAGATGTAGGTGGTGTAACCCGGTCAGAGTTATAAGGGGTTTGAAAGCATGAGAAGTTTCAGTGCTCATGATTACCATGAAAAGGTAAACTGTGACAATTTTTCCATTGTTGAGGAGAATTATGTTTGTGATTATGAATCAAGCAATTACAGAATAATGGTGTTGAACATTCTCAGAGTTCTTTACATATTTTTGAAGTTGGTTTGCCAATTCTGTTTCTGGCAAAGTAAGATTACTGTAAACAAAAGTGTTTTGTATGAATAACTGGGAAAAAGTGAACTGGAAATATAGAAAAAAGGTTTTCCTTTGTATAGGGTAAGCTATGCTTACTGCCTCATCCTGTGTACAAATTCAATCAGGATATTGAACCTACAACTCAGAAATGATGAATTACTTTAAAGTGAATGAAAAGGTTCAACACCAGTGCATGCACAGGTTTGTACATATAACTCTATCAATTGGAATTTACTATTATAGTTAGTCATAGTTGGCATTTATAGTTATTCAGTGCCACAAAACACTTGTAGATAGTACTGATTGATGTGTTGCCCACAATTCTTCAACTGTAATGTTAGGAAAAGTTTATAATCACTAAGTGGAAGCTGTCATTTACCGTATTGACGATCTTGGTCAGATGTGCAATGTTTCGGCTGTTACCACAGCATACCATTACATAAAAGTTTATTGTCAATTAGGACTTTCTTTTAGGAAATATATAGTTTGTAAGGTATACCGAGCATTAGAATGAATAGAATGATTGAGAAGAAACAGGTGTTTGCTATGATAGAATAATGTGTTATGAATTAAGAAGTAAAATATCATATAGAGAGGGTACAGCATGGCAGTCAAGACTCAGTTCCTGTGAATAAGGCCACGTCCAGCATTGCCTTTATATGATACTGAAAAGGTTCAGTATTTTGGTTCACACAGGCATAGCTGAGGTCACAGGTAGAACCTTTAAATTACTCTGTTGTTACATCTCATAGCTAGATATGAATATATTCAAGATGAAGTAAGTGGAGAAAGTTAATTACTTTGGGGAGAATATAATGTAATGTATTGAAGAAATAAAATAAAATGAAGCTGGTGTGGTGATGCTAGATTACAAGAAACAATGGTGTCCCCAGTAGTATTAGCGAGGGTTGGTTGTACTGTTCCAGGTTACCAAACTGTTATTTAAATAATGTTGCCGGTTTATCCAACAGTAAATTGATCAAAAAAACCCAAAAAGATCATTTTATGAAGAATATAATGTACCAAGGGCAGTTAATGGAATTTTTACTACTGAATGGTATGCTTGGTAAACAGTTGGAGGCCCATGACAGCTGAAGATGATTACAAAGATAATGTCTAAATAACAGTCGTTTACAATAGCAATCTAAGAGCATACTGTGGAATGGACATACTGTAGTGTATATACTTATTGTAGTTTTGGTTTTTTTTTTAAATTATTGTTAAATGATAAGAACAGTAACTTGGTGAAATAATGTGTGTTCAGACAATGTGCAGTTTTTCAACCAGTTGCTACTCATGGAAATCCAATAAGAAATTACATCAACCATCGGGTCCTCGTTATATATATATATATATATAAAATGTTTTTATCAATATACAATGTAGCTCTCCTTACTTAAAGAGGTAACATTTCCGGAAAGTTTACATGACCATTTATACTGGTATTGATGGCAAATGGTATGGTAAACTTGGGGGGCTGTAGCATAACAGATATTCTAATGAATCTTTGAAGTATGAGTTCCCATGGCACGGGCCTATCAACACTCTTTTAAAAGGAAGGGTTTCTATACAACGAGATATACAGATATCAACTAGGAGATTTCCTAGGTCATCGCTAAGGAGAACTTGCAATAAGTCGATCCTGTATCAAACCATGTATTTGGAGAGTAATAAAAGATTGATTTAAATTGTGCAGAGTATCACGGCTAACAAATTAATTATTTGCTATGCTGCACAAAAGGTATATTACCATATATAAATAAAGATAACCATTTGAAAACCACTTTGGAGTTACTAACAATAAGAACATAAGAAATGCATATGCTGTGAAATGTTTTTTTTGTAATTTTCCTTTCAAATTATGTCAGATGCTCTATTTTTTAAATATATCACTATTTGATATACTACACATATAGAATCTACAAAATTTGTAAAAAAATGTTTGATTTCTCACAAATTTAATTATATGTCGCGTTGGAACCGGGGACAGGTGTGAATTCGAAGGTTACTTGTCAATGAACACAGCACTTAAACTGAGAACAGGTTTATTGAGAACTCAAACATACCACGCCGCACCTGACTGCCTCTGGGCAGAATGCTCTTCTATTTATACACAGATAGAACGTACTAGAGATACAAGAGTAGTTTAACAAATGAAATGTGTAGAAGTTACAAGTGACCTTAGGAAAACATGTAGAATCTTCTGGAAATAATAAACAGAATTAAATAATTTTTGTCAGTGGGCGGGATTGAACCGGCGACCCTTCGGTACCGCAATTCGTGACGCTACCCGCTGCGGCCATGCTGGACAGACGGTACACTGGCGTTCATGCGGCATGCTCCCTCTCCTGAGGAAAACAGCGTCCCGCTGTTAGATTTCTTTTGGGGCACGTGAAGTGTCCTGGATCTTGATCTTGTCGTGGGTCTCATCTGTATGGCAGTTCTGGAGGGCCCTCCTGTTTGTACTATTATCTTCCTGTCCGACTTCCTCAGTATCCAAACCGTCCTCAGAGTCCTTGAACAAGAAGCTGGTTGTGCCAGCTGCTCGTCAGGATTGTAGTAAGGCTTCATGCGGAGGACGTGAACAATGTCCCTTCGTTTCGTCGTTTCGAAGACGGCTCATAATCCTCGACTTCGTATGTGACGTCTGACCGGCGCGCGATGACACGATACGGACCAAAGTACCGCTTCAGTAACTTTTTGATAGCCCACCTCCGGACAGGGTTGTAAAAATCCATACGAGATCTCCCTGGGTTGTACGCAACAGGCGGTGCTTGCCGTCATACCGCTGACGGTCCCTCTCCTGGGTGGCCAGTGTTCGTATGCGAGCCAGCTGTCTTGCTTCTTCGACCCTGATAATGAGCTGTTTTATATAGTCATCCTGAGTGTCGTCCGGCGGAATGGGAAACAGCGTATCCATTGTGGTCTCAGCTTCACGGCCATGGAGCAGAAAAAACGGAGTGAAGCCTGTCGTATCTGCCCTTGCGTATTATAAGCAAATGTGACCACTGGCAGTATGTATCCCAATCCTTCTGCTCAACATCCACATACATCGACCAGGCATATCGGCTAATGTCTTGTTGAAGCGTTTCTGTGAGACCGTTTGTCTGAGGGTGGTATGCAGTTGTCATCCTGTGGACAACGTCGCATCTTGACATGACCTCTGATACTAGTCTTGACTGGAATACCTTTCCACGATCGGATATCATCACAAGTGGTGCTCCATGCTTCAAAATAATGTCTTCTACCTAGAAATTTGCAACCTCTGGAGCTTCTGCAGTCGGCACAGGTTTGGTGACAGCGTAGCGCGTGAGGTAGTCGGTGCAGACTATTATCCATCGGTTACCGGTTGTCGACTTCGGGAACCTCCCCAAAAGGTCGATCCCAATTCGGTGGAATGGAACTGCTGCAGGTGGAATTGGTACTAGATGACCTGGAGGTAATTGCGGCACATGTTTCCGTCGCTGGCACTCTTTACAGTGACTCACATAACTGCTTGACAGATCGGTAGAGACCCTTCCAGTAATACCTGCGTCTGATTCTGTCCAGGGTCTTCACAAATCCCAGATGACCGGATATTGGAGCGTCGTGGAAATACTTGAGAATAGCTGGCTGGAGATGAGCTGGAACGACCAGAAGCCACTTGGGGCCTAGTGGATCGTAGTTGTTCTTATACAATGTCCCATCTATCAATTGAAACCCTCCTTTGGCCGGTTTCTCCTTTCTCCAAGGCGTCTATGGTTCTTAATAACTCTGAATCTTCCCTCTGTTCAGCTGCAACGTCACCTAATTCAGCGAGGGCTGAAATTCCATTCATGCTGTTGTGTTCTATTAAAGGATCCTTGAAAGGCTGTCGGCATCCTTGTGTTTGCGTCCGTTTTTGAATACCACCGTGACGTCGTACTCTTGAAGTCTAAGTGCCCATCTTGCTAGTCGACCTGATGGATCCTTCAAGCTGGTTAGCCAACATAAAGAATGGTGGTCTGTTACGACGGTGAAAGGTTTGCCGAATAAATACGGACGAAACTTGTTGATAGCCCAGACAACTGCGAGGCATTCTTTCTCGGTTGTAGAGTAGTTTATCTCGGGGCTTAGAGAATACTCTTGATGCATAGGCTATCACCTTCTCAGCACCTTCCTGAATTTGCACAAGCACTGCACCGATCCCATAACCGCTGGCGTCAGTGTGAAGTTCAGTTTCTGCATTCTCGTCGTATAAGGCTAGAACTGGTGCGGAAGTTAGAGCCTCCTTAAGTGCCTGGAAAGATCTTTCTTTAGTTTCATCCCAGTAAAACTTGGCGTCTCCCTGCAAAAGTTCTTGCAGTGGACGTGCCATGTTACAGAATCCTTTTATGAAACGCCGGAAGTATGAGCACAGCCCAAGAAAGCTTCTCACATCACGAATGTGCTGAGGAGTTGGAAATTCCATGACTGCCCTTACTTTATCTGGATCAGCGCGGACGCCATCTCCGTTGACCAGGTGCCCCAGGATTTTATCTCTTTGGCGACGAAGAGGCACTTCTTCGGATTGAGGCGGAAGTCCTGCAGTCTGAACACACTTCAGCACCGTTGACAGGCGACTCAGATGTTCTTCAAATGTTTTCGAGAAAACAACAATGTCATCTAAATAACAAAGACACGTCGTCCACTTAAGGTGTCGAAGTAAGTTGTCCATCATGCGTTCGAATGTGGCCGGAGCGTTGCATAATCCGAATGGCATTACTTTGAATTCATAGAGGCCATCAGGTGTAATAAAAGCCGTCTTTTCTCTGTCAGCTTCGTCAACCTCGATTTGCCAGTAGCCTGTCTGCATGTCCATGGTTGAGAAGTATGTAGCTCCTTTCAAGCAGTCTAAGGCGTCGTCGATGCGCGGCAGTGGGTAGACATCTTTCTTTGTGATTTTGTTCAGCCGCCGATAGTCGACACAGAATCGCCACGTACCATCCTTCTTCTTTACGAGGACCACCGGAGATGACCAAGGACTCTCCGAAGGTTGAATAATGTCATTATGCAACATCTTCTCCACTTCCTCTCGAATTATTCGCCTTTCGACTGGTGACAATCGGTACGAGCGCTGGCTAATGGGCGGATGATCCCCAGTATTGATACGATGCTTTATCGTGGGCCGTTTCGTCTGACCTTTTTTTTGCTGGGGTGTGAATACACCAGAGAATTGGCGTAGTATAGCTAACACCCGGTGGTGTTGTTCCTTGGTCAGGCCGGACCCTATTGGCAGTTCCATAGTTGTTTCCTCCAGCGTGTTGTCGGTACTAGTAACAGAGCATGGATCTTCGTTAATGACGTTGAGCTCGCCCTCCTGGACTGGTTCAGCTGTCCCTATGCACATTCCCTTGGGGATAATTTGTGACTGCTCGTGACAGTTGGTGATCCAAATGTCTCCTCGACCACCGATAATGCTTATGATAGCCGCTGGTATGTAGATTTCTTTCGTGAGCCTAATAAACTTTCTACTATCGACAAGCACTTCAAGGTTGCGGTCGTCCGTGTTTTTGACTGGGACTCTTCTCATTGCGAACGGCGGGATTGTCACGTTGTCAACGGCGAATAACTTCCCAGAAGATTCTGTGTTACGTGTACCCGTCGCAACGACTTCTTCAATTTGCAGCTCAGACGTTCCACAGTCAATGACAGCTTGGGATGCCTTAAGGAAGTCCCATCCAAGGATGACATTATGACTACATTCTGTTAAAATGACAAATTCAACTGGCTGGGTCCTGTTGTTGATGGTTATTCTCGCGACACAAGCTCCAGCTGGCTGGACGTACTTTCCATTTGCGACCTTTAGCACAGTTGCCCCCGTATCACGGAACATTGTCTTCTTTAGTGTGCGACGATAATTGTCCGACAATACGGAGAAAGAAGCTCCTGAATCAACCAGCGCCCGGACAGGTTGGCCGTCGATTATAACGTTGATGAGATTTCCCGACATCTTAGTGACTGTCATCCATGGAGGATTTTCATCTGCGGCGGCCTCACCTCCGTAGATGGTCGCCTTGCTTAGTTTTCCTGCGTGCGGCGGCTAGGGGAGCGGCTGGTAGCTCTGTCCGGCGACGATGAACGGCAGCGGCGCGTCGGGGATCGACCTCGTCTAGGGTACGGCGATGGGCTTCTTCCCGTAGGTCGACCGAACTCGTCAGCGGGTGGCTGCCTGGGGTAGAACTGTTCGATGGCGGACGTCTTGCGGCAAAATAATCGTCAAATACTCGTCTTCTCTCTCTGCAGTAGCGTATGACATGTCCAGGGCGCCCACAGTGGAAACATACTGGCGCGTTGTCTTCTGTCCTCCAGACGTCCGTTCGTCTGCGGGACGTCATAGGTGCCGGAGGATTTGGTTGTGGCCGTGTCGGCCGGTTCCTAGGCTGCCGTTTGGCAGCTGCAGCATACGTCATATCAGGGCGAGGCCATTCTTCACGTCGAGTGCGATTGGCTCGGCAGACAGGAGCTATTGTCTGAAATACCTCTTTTTCCGCCGCGTCGGCTCCTTCATGACCCACTGGGCTTACATCCATGGCCATGATCTGATGCTCACTCGGTTCAAGAGTCCCAGCTGCCATGAACTGTTGTAATTCTTCTCTCACAATTTGTCGTATGAGACGACGCAAAGTCGTGCTGGTCTTCCACAACTGCCATAGGGACTACGTTGGGAAGTCTGTCATACTTCTTTCGCCCAACCCTCCTTTGTTGCATCTCCTCAATCCGCTGGCACCACTTGATGAACTCTTCCGTCGTAGCGACGTCTTTTATCAGAAGAGCTTGGTACATGTCTTCTGCAATACCTTTCATTAGGTGCGTGATTTTGTCGGCTTCAGTCATATTCGGGTTGACTACGTTGCATAGGGCCAAAACATCCTGTATGTAAGATTGCGTCGGCTCCCCATGTCGTTGGGCCCGGTTCTTCAGTTGTTCTTCCGCCGAGCGGATTTGTCGCTGGTGGTCCCCAAACGTTTTCTTAAGTTCCGTCTGGAACATTTCCCAGTTATTCAGTTTTTCTTCGTTGTTCTCGAACCACTGCTGGGCGGTTCCGTCCAGATAGAAATAAACATTTGCCAAGCACATGGTATGATCCCACCTGTTGTACTTGGCGACTCGGTCGAACCCTTTTAGCCATTTGTTAGGATCCTGTCCAGCGTCTCCAGAGAACACCGATGGGTGTCGAATGTGCAGCTGGCTTGCCGCCATGGGTTTCCTAATGACGCGGACTTTCGGAAGGACGTACTGAGTATATCCTTTGTAGTCCGGTTCCAGTCCGTGTAGGCGGCGACTTTTACGTTGCCTAATCGGAGCCACGACGATGCAGCTGTTGCACAGGGTACCCGGCGTCTCCACCAAACTATGTCGCGTTGGAACGGGGCAGGTGTGAATTCGAAGGTTACTTGTCAATGAACACAGCACTTAAACTGAGAACAGGTTTATTGAGAACTCAAACATACACGCAGCACTGACTGCCTCTTGGGCAGAATGCTCTTCTATTTATACACAGATAGAACGTACTAGAGATTACAAGAGTAGTTAACAAATGAAATGTGTAGAAGTTACAAGTGACCTTAGGAAACATGTAGAATCTTCTGGAAATAATAAACAGAATTAAATAATTTTTGTCAGTGGGCGGGATTGAACCGGCGACCTTCGGTACCGCAATTCGTGACGCTACCCGCTGCGCCATGCTGGCAGACGGTACACTGGCGTTCATGCGGCACTTTATGTCAAAAAGTAAACGATGATTACTTTATAACTGGTACCGGTAATATTAATTTCAAAGAAGTTTCTGTAAAGTTATCAACTCTGATAAAACATTGATAAATTTTTAATTATCTTTCTTTTTAAATGTTTTACAATTGAACTTGCAGTGCTAATATTTCCACGGGTCAGGCAGTATGACAAGAACTGTTCGTTTATTATTCTTTGGAATCAAAGAAAACTCTATTTGTAGGCTTTCTGGTACCTGAATTGTCTACGAGATGGCGCTAGTGCAGTTTTCGATATACGGAGAGACAAAATTTTCATATTTTGTAAACTCGCTTTTAGTAGGGAAGACAAACTATTCAGGTAATCATAAAAGTCAAAACATTATCTAAATACCAAATTTCATCCAAATCGTCACAGCCGTTTCCGAAATCTGAAATATTATATATATACAAGGAATTGTTCGTTTAAAGATATAAGATTTGTTTGCAAATGGTGAAAGAGCTAAGTTTTGAACGGAGCGAGAAGCCTGAAAGGTAATTTGTACCCAGCGCGTGGAGAAGCTATCACCCGCAATTCACAGACATCAAGCCAGTGAATTGGAAGAGAAGTGTGTTCACCTGAGCGTATGAACAAGGAAAGGTCTGCTCAGAAAATAGCCATCTCTGCATCTCAAGCACCCAGGAGCTCTTTATTTCAAAACGACTGGCTATTTTATTCCTGGAAGATGCTAACTAAATTTCGGTTATCTTATTTTCATTGTTGCGGAAGGCGAGTGAGACGTTTTATACTCGCAGTCAAACATACATGATAAAATGGTATTTAATGATGCCTGTTATACCATTAAGAAATAAGGATACCGAAGCTTAAGCAGGCTACTTGCCATTCGGGAGGATCGGGGTTCAAACCCGGTTCGGCCATCCTGTCTGAGGTTTTCCGTGGTTTTCCTCAGACACTCTAGGCGAATGCTGGGATGGTTCCCTACAAGGCGACCTTCCATCCCCCCTCCCTCCCCGTAGTGTAGTAGGCTGAAAAGGATTTCCACGATCCTCAGCAGCCCGCCCCCAGCCTTCAGCTGGGAGGAATGAAATAGTTACTATTAAGGACGCTGTTTTTCTACACTGATGTTGAACTGTGCGTGTCTGTATTGTATCAGATGAATCAGAAAGAAGAGCAGCAAATGGTTTTTTCCATGGTTTCTCAAATCATCCAGGCAAATGTCGGGATGCTTCCTTTAAAAAGTCATGGCCGAATTCCTTCCCATTCCTTGCCTCCCATCCTTTCCCGTCTCTAAAGACTCGCTGTTACCGAGACGTTAAGCAGATAAAAAAAAGCAGATGGTTTACACTGGATGCGATCTATACATATTAAATTGTGACAGGATAGAGGTTATAAGCACCTCCGGGTTTGAAAGTAATCGAGCGACAATCTTCAGCTGCTGTAACGGGTTCTCACGCTATTCGTGTTTGTATAGTTAAAAGTTCGTTGAAGCAGCTACACTTCCTAACACGATTTTTCTTAAGCTTTCTTCCACCACTAATTACTCTTTTTAATTAAAGGTTCGTTTTGCCGTGCGGTCGCCAGTCTTTCGGCTATGCTAATTGGTTAATTAAAGTCACAGAAGAAGAACACATATGCGTACTAGTTTTCGTAGATTTATTCCTCTGAGACTACACAGTCAACAAGCATGCCACCAGACAATAATACTAATGTTTCTTCGTCACCGAAGATAGCAGATTCAAGTACAGTTAAAACAACTAAATAAGCAGTGATCACAATTCTCGAAACTAATTAACAAACAATCGTCATAGTCCGATTCTGCAGTAGTTTATTAAACACAGTTTATATTGAATCAGGTCACTCGGAAGAACCTTCATAGTCCAACATATACTTTAGCACACATCCCACAGTGTTCTTTAGTACGGAACACACGCCAAGCGGCCGTACGATGTATTCACGTGATAAACACACTGCCGTCAACCTTCCGCTCCCGCCGGCTGTTCCGTACGTTACCACTGACAATCACCGACTCCCCCGCTCGGCGCTCGCCCACCGCCAAAAGCCTTACATACCTCTCAGATTACACTATCCACTCCAAATATAACCGTAACGTTCATGGTTACGTTACACCCCCACCGTTACAATGTGGCAAAAGTCGGCATTGACAAAGCACCGACTTTTGTCATCACAAACCACACTTGTTCACATATACATAGAAACATTTTACAAAAAAATACAAGATTAAATGTTTACCAAACATAAAGGGAAGTCTGGGTGGCTGCTTGCTTATCCTTAAACTAACATAATTACATACACATTAAGAGTAACACACACAGTCTGAAACAGCATGAAACAAATCATCCAACCTTTCAATGTCCATATGTCCTTGCTTAGATCCATGACATATAACCAAGAAATTACAAATTGAGTTACAATATATTTTGACAACAATTTTTCCTCTCTTTTTTTCTGATGTATGACACATGCACTGAATCGTGCCTTGTTTACTTCGACAGTGCACTGACAGTGTGCCCTGCTCAGGCAGGTGCCTCATTCACTGACTGTTGTACACCAACACTGATCACTCCACACGCGGAAAGACGCAAACTGACATTACGCTGCGCCACACTTACATCATCTTAACACTTTAATGAAAGGGAAAACCGCACTTCTAAGTACATTGTCAGCCTCGGGGCTAAAATTACTGGGAAACACAACCAGCAAGAATGCCTTCCGCAACTGTGTATTAATACTACGTGGGTCACCAATCTGTACCCAACTACCAAAAGTCCTTTCCCCACTAACTTATTGACAAAGCCTCTTACACATTCTAATTGCGACTGCGATTGATTGTTACAAGAAAACTACTGAAAACTTACTTAAATCATGGCAACACTTAAAGCTTGGAGGTGCGGTAGATGCGACAGTGCTGTGAGGTGGGCCCCTCTATCCGGTGCCTGACACCCCACCGACACTCCCCTCCTCACCAAAATATTTGTAAGGTTTCAGAGAAATTACATTGAAAGTCCCGGCAACTTCTCTCCCATCGGCATATTCTAATTTGTAAGCATTATCCCTCAAACAGGCTTTGACCCTATAGGGACCTTCGTACAAAACTTTAAACTTTCGTATCTCCTTCTTTACTCGTGACGACTTAAAATGCGTTTGCACCAAAATAAATAGTGTGCGGGTCGCTAATCTGCGCACAACCGCAAAAGACATTTGATACAACAACTGTACAATACCATAGAAGAAATAATTGTGATGACCAAACACCCTAAAAACCTAAACCTACCATAACGCTAAGGTATTTATGCATGGATGTTTTCCATCATGCGCAGTGTGGCAACTGAAGACTGTACCTCACCCTCTCTACCTAACGTACCTACTTCTTTTTCTTTACAATATTCCTTCCTTCACCAAACAGCATTAAACCCCTCTTCTTCTTACGCTTCTTCCAACTCTCTTCTCTTCTCCCTCCTTTCTTCTTATTTACATTCTTTGCTTCATCATATAACCGTAACTTCTTCCTGTGCCTCTTCCAACTTTCTTCTCTCAGCAAATACCTTTCTTCTGGCTTCACATAGTATCCTCTATTCTGCCTAGTCTCTTTCTTCCCATTAATTACCTTCTGTTTTGTGTCTTTACCTAATGGATAGTTCTCATTTACCATCATACAATGTTTCACTTCGAGATTCCCTTCCGGCAAAGTTTCAGGCTTCACTGTTTCTCTCTCCTGAAGTGTTTCTTTCACCTCAAGGACTGCTTCTCGCTGTCTTCCATCTTCTTCTACTGACCTTATTTCTTCTTTTACTACAGTATCTTTCTTAACAATTTTGTCGTCAGTCACACAAGCCTTCTCCTGCTCATCTGGCTCACAAACATCATTTTTATTCCCAGTTTCTCTTCCATTGGATCTATAAGTTAGTTCTGAAATTATCTTTGCCTTTTCTTGTCCGAACCACCTTATCTCCTTCCAACTTGACCACTCTTCTGACGAGTCATCACTCTCCTCCTCATAAATGCGTGCTTTAGCGATGAACAGTTTAGCATAATCTCCGACATTCATCCAGATCACTCTTTCCTCTCCTTGATCGTTTGTAATTGGTTCATTAGAAATCTCATCTTCATCTCGCCCCTTCGTATTGTCTTCTGGTTCTTCTTTTGATAGCCTCGTATCGTCTCCTGTCCCCGCTGAGGCTGAAGCAGTGACAGGCACTAGTTTACCTGTGGCTCACTCTCCACAACGGCCACCTGCACCTGATTTACAGACTCTTCTCGGGACCGATCATCTCCAGTTGGTCCTTGATATCCACCTCTAAATCCTCCTCCCCCTGTTCCACGACCACGTCCAAATCCTCCTCTCTGCCCGCGGTTATTGTAGCCGCCTCGATTCCTGTTATCAAAATGATTGTAGCTCTCCTGCTGCTGATGTGAACTACTTCTATCGCCTTCCGATTGCGATTTCTCCGCGTAATGTGTGGGTGTCCTCACCCCATATTCTTTTGCTCTTATACTTTTCTCTTGTTCGTCCAGCCGACCCAACATCTTTACCGCCTCGTCAATGGTACATATATTGTGACTGACAAATACAAGCTGTGTCGACTCGGGCAAACGCGCACTAATCATCCGCACATATTCCCCTTCACTAAATGGTGAACTTAAATGTTTACAAGAATTAACACACTTCAAGAAAAAATTTTGCTGAGTGCCACCACCCGGCGAGTATGGTTTTCCCATCATTAAATTCCGCCGAACAGCAATTTGCCGGTCGATGGACCAGAAATGTTCCAAAAAAGCTGACTTAAACTCCTCAAACGTCTCGCAATTATCTGCCGCCCGTTCTCCCCACATTCGGGCATTCCCCTTGATATGTTTACTGAACATTTCTATCTTCTTCCTTTCTACGGCCCTACAGAACGGCCCAAAATTTTCAAACTTCTTCACAAAATCAACTGGGTGTATCCCCCCATTATCACAAAAGTCCTCCCAGTCCACTTTCTCTTCTACCATGCACGCAGTGAGCGCATTCACATTTGGCAAGATTTGACATTTGACAACCTCTTCTCGCACAACTTGTGGAACCCGTAACTTTAGACTTTTTTCAATTTGCTTCTCTTGTAACTGTAACTTTTCATTCACCCACACTGCAGTAGAAGCCTTAACCTTTTCCACCTGACACGACAATTTCTCTACGCCGACTGTTAAATGGTCAACTTCTTCTTTTACTACCGTGTATTTTTCGGTAAGGGTTTCTCCTAAAGTCTCCACCTTCGACAATCTTTCATCATGGTTATCTTCTATAAGCTCGACTGTTTTCTTTAGGGATTCCATATTTTGGTGCAAAACCCTAGTTACTTGTTCGCAGTCTGAACGATACTGAGTCAATTTACAAGATATTTCAGCAGTTTGTTGTGCACAAAGTTCCCTATATTGTGTCAATTCTTCCCTAAACTGCCCTAGTCGCGATTCAAAAGCATCCCGAAGACATTCGATACTCTCCTTATTTTCATTTAATTTAGATTCAAGTGAAATACTATTTTCATTTAATTTGGATTCAAGTGAAATACTATTTTCATTTAATTTGGATTCAAGTGAAATCTTGTTTTCATTGAATTTAGCTTCAAGAAAGGACTGAATTGACATGACAAATTGTCCCTGGAAAGCACAAAACATTTCCGACATGGACGCCTCATTACTTTCCCTAACCACTTCTCTTGACTTGTCAACTTCTGATTCACTAGCAAAACTCGTCATCGACTGTAAATGATTAGACACAGTATGTGAGGAATGATTAATGCCTACACTGGGTGCGTCACCAAGGAACTCACCTCCCCGCACCATCTCTCCATTCACACCACCCTCTACCTCAGATGCCATATTGCGAAATTATTTCACAGAATAAATTCAATCTTCCGTTGTAGAAAAGACAAGAAGTAACCAACGCCGTCAATCCAGCAAACACAATACACCAGTATACATTAGCCCAGAAAAAAAAGGTAAAATTCTGTTTCCAAATGTCTTAACTTAACTACCAAACAAGATATACACCATGTCATAAAATACACTTTCAATTGAATACATACACTACTATCAATGACCAAAAAAAATTACGGAAACTCTACAGAAATCTCTCTCTATGAAATCGAAACTCTTGAAGCAAACCCGTTCAACTACAGCTGGCGTATATCTGGTTTGTTATTACTTCCACATTAAATATCCTTTTTTTCCGATTCCAATTAACAGCAAAATAAAATATTTTTTTTTTTTTTTTTTTCCTTGAAAAATAATTTGCTAAGCAAATCTACCACAGTTCTCCGGCATTTCAACTTTAATAAATTAACGAAAGAAAAGGAAAAAACCTCTGTTACTCAATATGCAAAATAATAATAATTAATTTTTTTTCTTAAAAAAATCGCGAATTATTCGTGCCGGTTTGTGCTTTTACAAAGACTGAAAAATAAATCTCGCACTTCTTTGGAAAATCAACAAAAAAAATCTACAAATTAATTCGTTAACAGAAACTGACATAACTTGCCCCAAATCAGAATAACATTATGCTTGCATGCATAAAATTTGCAATCCGCATAGTCAGTAGCTCATTTGAAGATTCATTAATGCAAAAGAAATAATTACTACCGCGGAAATGTGATTCCAATCGAAACAGTATATTTTTATTTTTTATTTTAATGTCAGTTTGTGTCTTTCTTTAATTAAAAAAATTGTTCGCACTTCCCTTTCGAAGAATCTCAGTTGCTGACCGCGCTGCCGTCGACCGCTATGACGCCGCGCCGCTTCTGCGTGCCCGCGTTGTTCCGCTGTCGCATCTCTCCGCTGTACCGCGTTGCCCCGGTGTCGAGTTGTTGCTCTGGTGAGGCTTCCCGTCAGACTGCGTTGTTCGGTTCCGATCGTGAAAGCTCGGGTCCTCTCGTTTATTACATTGTTGTGTACTCGCCGCCTCGAAGTAGCCGTACCATCGCCGATTGTTGTCTTCCCGCTCTACTCACTGCTTATTATTTCCAGCACTTTTTTTTTTTTTATTAATCACTGTCCGTCCTTAACAATTTTAACTGCAACTTGTCCTGTCACGTTGAGCCATGTAACGGGTTCTCACGCTATTCGTGTTTGTATAGTTAAAAGTTCGTTGAAGCAGCTACACTTCCTAACACGATTTTTCTTAAGCTTTCTTCCACCACTAATTACTCTTTTAATTAAAGGTTCGTTTTGCCGTGCGGTCGCCAGTCTTTCGGCTATGCTAATTGGTTAATTAAAGTCACAGAAGAAGAACACATATGCGTACTAGTTTTCGTAGATTTATTCCTCTGAGACTACACAGTCAACAAGCATGCCACCAGACAATAATACTAATGTTTCTTCGTCACCGAAGATAGCAGATTCAAGTACAGTTAAAACAACTAAATAAGCAGTGAGCACAATTCTCGAAACTAATTAACAAACAATCGTCATAGTCCGATTCTGCAGTAGTTTATTAAACACAGTTTATATTGAATCAGGTCACTCGGAAGAACCTTCATAGTCCAACATATACTTTAGCACACATCCCACAGTGTTCTTTAGTACGGAACACACGCCAAGCGGCCGTACGATGTATTCACGTGATAAACACACTGCCGTCAACCTTCCGCTCCCGCCGGCTGTTCCGTACGTTACCACTGACAATCACCGACTCCCGCTCGGCGCTCGCCCACCGCCAAAAGCCTTACATACCTCTCAGATTACACTATCCACTCCAAATATAACCGTAACGTTCATGGTTACGTTACACTGCGAACGAGGTTACGGTAAAATGCATTCTTCTACGTGTCCTATGGGCTGTCCCGGTTAGCGACTTCTTCGAACAATCACGGAATCGTAATACGTCCTTTTTTTTTTTTTTTTTTTTTTTTTTTTTTGCTGTTGTCAGTCTTTAGACTGGTTTGATGCAATCCTCCATCCCTTCCTATCCTGTGCTAACCTCTTCATTTCTACATACCCCCTACAACCCACTCCTCAATTATCTGCTTCATATATTCTAATCTATGTCTTCCTCTACAGTTCTTACCTTCGACTGTTCCCTCCACTAACAAATTAACCAATCCAGCATGTCTCAAAATATGACCTACCAGCCTGTCTCTTCTTCCTGTAAGCTTCTTCCATAAACTTCTTTTCTCACCCATCATTTCCAAAACTCGTTCATTTCTTACTTTGTCTGTCCACCTAATTTTCAGCATTCTTTTGTAGCACCACATTTCAAATGCTTCAAGTTTCTTTCTTTCCGGTATTCCTAAAGTCCATGTTTCGCTGCCGTAAAGTGCTGTGCTCCACACATAGAGTTTTAAGAAGTTCTTTCTGATTCCTAGATCAATATTTGAAACTAAAAGATTTCTCTTTTTCATGAAGGCTCTTTTTGCTAGTGCTATTCTGCTTTTAACATCATTCCTGCTTCGGCCATCGGTTGTAATTTTGCTTCCCAAGTAACAGAACTCACTCACTTCTCCTATTGCATCCGATCCTATTTTTATATTTAATCTGCTAGCATTGGTATCATTTCTGTTACATTTCATCACTTTTGTCTTACTTTGATTTATATTCAGTCCAAAATCTTCCTTCAGTATTTTGTTCATGCCATTCAATAACTTCTCAATATCCTCAGCCCTCTCTGCTAACAAGACAATGTCATCAGCAAATCGTAGCATACTGATTTTTTCTCCCTGAAAACTTATGCCACATGGAAATTTTTCTTTGACTTTCTTCATTGCTTCTTCTACATACAAGTTGAATATTAATGGGGATAGACTACAACCTTGTCTCACACCCTTTTTAACTGATGCGTCCTACATATATTAATTAATTTTATTGTTATACGTAAGGATCACAATGCAAACAGTATTTTTTTCATAATCTTGTCTTATTTCGTGCAATTTCTAATCATTAGATGATGTTATATAATTATGTGATTAAGGAAGTTAGAGAAGATATGGAAGGATTAGAAATAACCCTGGATAATCTACGAAACAAAACAGAAAAACTCAAAAAATTGAAAGATGAAAAAATAAAATGTAAACGAAAAATACACAAACGCACACAATGAAGAGGGTATTTACAGATGAGGAAAGACAATGAAGATCACAACGAATGAAAACATACTAGGTAGTTCGAAAAGAACGGCGCATGCACATGCCAAGAAGACAACCAGAAAATGACTAAAGTGATCCAATGGAGCCGTAAAAGCCTAATAATAATAATTTGAATGAGATAATGTAATTTTGTATCTATTTTAACTTTGCTATAACGTAATATCTAATTTCATGTATTAAAATTCTGTAACTCTTTGGCTAAATAAATTATTCCAGAATAGGAAAGGAAATGTCCAATTTTCTGGTAAATATAAGTTTGAAAAAATTAAATAATTTTGGAATAGGTAAATGTACGTATGTGTATTCCTTTTGTAATCAACATATTATTCTTTGAATAAACAGACTAAATTGAATTTTGCTAACCGACCATCTGGTGACCCCGACTTCGCTCGTGTTTGTCAAGAAATTTGAAGGTTTATATGTTTTCGCACTGAACCTTAAATATTTCCAGGGTAAAAATAAGTCTATGTTACTCCCTTTCAAATCAGGAACCAGACAGTAATAGTACCATAAAAATCAGTTAACGCACTAAATATGTTGCATATAAATTATTTATATTTGTTAATAGCTAAAAATGTGTCGTATTCTAGAACATTCTAGTTCATTCAAGAACCTTCTGGAACAGTTCAGTACATTTAGTAACATTCTGGTACGTTCTAGAAGATTTCAAAGTTAAAAAAAAAAAAAAAAAAAAAAAAAAAAAAAAAACACTTTGGTCGAAATATGAAAATGACCTAGGTTGACCATTTTTAACCACCACATCACCCACACCCTCACAACTACCGACATGCAACCACTATAGTACACGATGGGAGACTCAAGGCTACTACTATACACAAACACCAGTGGTTTGCGCTAAGTAGTTGCGGCTACAAAGTGAAATATACGGACGTACCCGCATATATGTAGAGAGATTAAAAAATTTTCATTACTCGGACCCGTGCGTTAGTTAAAATTAAAATTATCATTAAATTACACTCTATGATATGAATAGAGTACTATTACACTGTGGAAACGACAATCGTTGGCTTCAAGTAATGTATAAATGAAATACCATTAGCGGAATTCTACTTTCAGGGGCTTCATATTCTCTATATATAATTGAAATGCTTCTAACCGATTGAATGAACAAAATTCTTATAATTGTGGCAATGTATGTATTCAGAAACCCGATCGTGGTGGGTGAGCGTTAACGCTCTGGTCTCGTATTCTAGAGGACGCGGGTTCGAATCCTCGCCCAGGCAGGAAGATTTGGGTTTTCCATTGCTTCCCCAAATTACTCGAGGCGAATGAGGGATACTTCCTTCAAAAGGCCATGGCCGAATTTCTTCCAGTTCCTTATCCCCACTTCCATCCCGCCTCTAATGACGCTGACGTCGACGAGGCGAAAAGCCATAAACAAACAAAAAAGTATTCATAAAACTACAAAATGAGTACAACTGAATATAATTAAATTCAGATAAATACGAGAGGTGGTGCTTGGCATAATAAAGAAAACAAATAAACATTTTTTTAAAAATTATTGCCATATTTGATTAGATACAATTTATACTACCCGTGGCTACTGCCAAAATAACAAATTTTATAAATAACTTTAAAAATCAGTTATTTTTTTTTAAATCCTACAATTCAATTTTTATTTTTTTTACCCTGCAAGTGTACTTTGTTTTACATTCTCACCGTTAGGTGCGGGTTATTTTCTCAGTATATATTTCTAACATATTTTGCTTTGAATTCCGAACGAGCTAATAGAACAGCCATCCCAAATGAGATATTTCCTCCCTCTATTTTTTCGAGCGGAATTAGAGGTTAGCTTGGTGGCGCTGGATTACAGACAGGGTGACGCCCTTTCATAATAAAGCCACGTAACGAAAACAAATGGGCGTTGTCTGCCTGACGGCAATTTAAAACTCCTGCTGCTGCGCAACATATCCAACATACTTCGCAAAAACATTTAATATGTGGCGCCTCTGTCTCTAAACCATGATTGATGCGAACCAGAGGTCGAAAAAGATTGCTCTAAATTAATATATGAAACACACTTAACAAACTATTAGTATGGCGGGCTTACAGAAGCTTCTTTCTCAAACCTCAGTTCAGCGACGCTTTCCAGAGCATTTTTCGTTCATGTCTCTCTTTTTTTTTTCACAATATCGCATTTTATGAACTCAAAATCTTCACCGGTTCTAAAACAAATTTGATATTAAATTATTTTTATAACTCGTATCGCCCAGATTGAACAATGCTACATTTTCTGTATCAGCCTGTATCCCCTATTTTACTGTAACTTTACATATAATTTTTATACTCTGTTTGAGAATAATAATAAAAATTTGAATTTTTTATTAATAGTTGGTTAAAACCCGATGTAATTTATAGTGTGATACAAAAAATTGAACAACTTTCTTAATGTTTTAATAAATTTACTTATTTTGAAAACTTCTTTTAATATTCTTTCCCAATAAAACGATATTTTTTTTCTATTTAAAGAGTTACTGGAATTCTTATTGATTATTTATAATTTGACAGTGAATATCTGACGATCCTAAATAACCGGAAGTGTGTGAGATGGTGATTATATTTTGTAATTATTACGTCAGAAGTTTTTAAGTTGTTTTTGACTGTTGGTAACACTAATTAGTTCACACAACTGGAGTTACGACAGTATTTCTAAAGCTAATTGATTTAGGAATGGACGAAAACGAGTGTACATATCAAGCCATAAATATTTCTATTACTAATATTATTATTCCGCGATCCACTAAAAGTGGGCGCGGAGGTTGCGTTGCTCATATTCCAATGTGTAATCGTTTATGCATCGGAAGGGATATACGGAATATGGCAGGGGGCACCCATGGGCTGTTTTGAGAAACCATCCCTGCTTTCGCATGGAGCGATCTGGGAAAACCATGGAAAACCCAGATGAAGATGGCCGGAGCAGTTTCTTGAGACCAATTCCTGTAGGATTCTAAGTTTTCTCGCTTGATATATCCTTCCTAGTCCCTCGTGAAAGAAGATTAGTATAGAAAAAGTCGTTACTAGTCCTGATTTATCTTATCTTATTTTCTTGGTCATTCCTAGATATGAGTATTACTGGTAGGAAAATGTGATTGCTGTCATCCTGAAATAGATCTGAAGTCAATTTTTCAATAGCTTCTGCCGAGATCAACGCCTTCGGTGTGCCAAATCTTCCCAAGCTAATTCCTTGAACATCTCACTTACCATTTTCCTCCACCTGTATATACCTGTTACAAATTAGGCGGCTCTTTCTTTAATCTTCTCCAATGTCACTAAGAACCCTTTTGATGGGGACCCCGTACAAAAGAACATTAGTCTAAATGAACATCACACCATATCCCTCAAACTATATATACCTGCTACAATTCTAGCGGCTCTTTTTTGGATCTTCTCCAAAGCCTCCATTAAACCCTTCTGATGGGGCCCCATACAGAAGAACAATATTCTAAGTAGGATCGCCCTAGTGTTTTGTATGAATTCAGTTAAACTTCCGGCAACACTGATTTAAATTAAGACCTAGAAATCGGAGCATAAGGTTTGCTTTCCCATTTACCTTCTAAATATATTAATTCCATTACAGATTATTAAAAAATTGTTACATCGAGATATTTAGCGGAATCTTCCCTTCTACAGACAGTGGCATTGTATATTCAGACTTAAATAGCGTCCTCTCTTTATTTATATCCATGTCTTTGATTTTTTTTTAACGTTTAAACCCAGCTGCCAATCTTTGCACCAAATGATTATTTTCATAACATCGGCTTGAAACAAATCGCAGTAGTCCTGGTTTTTTATTTCACTATGAATAACAGCAAAATCGTCAAATAGTCTTTTTTCCTCTTTTTTACTTCACACAACTCATTGATGTAAATGAGAAAATACTCCTCCGGATCTCACTTCGGTCAGTGATGAACACTCACCGTAGAGAATAGCACCCTTCAGAAAGTCTGTAACCCTGTAGTATATTTGTCGAGGTACGCTGTAGCTACTAAGTTTTGTAAATAACCTAATATGAGGACCGGTGTCAAAAGCTGTTTTAAAATCTAGCAAAATTAAGTCAATCTGAGATCGCTCACCTGTCTTATGGCACACGTTTGGAAGTTCCCCTTCATCCAAAAAAAAAAAAATCAAAAAAAAAAACATTCTAAAATTCTGAAAAATATTGAAGTTATCGAGATCGACCTGTAATTTTGAGGATCATTAAAATTCCCTCTCGAAAAAATGGACTTACGATGGCAGTCTTCCACTCAGAATTTTTCCTTGATCCAAGGAGGTGGTAAATAATTTAATCAAATACGGTACAATTTCCTTTGCGTAAGTAGAGCATAATCTAGTAGGAATAGCGTCTGGTCCGGGAGCCTTGTCAGTTTTTACGTTCTTTAGCTGTTTCATTATTCCCTCGACCCAAAGATCTAGATCTTTCATAATTTTGTCGGTAAAACTGATACATATCGGAATCTGATCTACGTTTCCTGTTTGAAAGATCGTTAAAAATATTATTTAAAATTTCTGCTTTCTTTAAACCAGTTCCCAATAACCCCCCGTTTTCATTAATCAGTAATGGTATAACCTTACAAGAGCCTGTTATTACATTGATATGCAACCAGACCGTTTTTGGATAAGTAATCAAAACTTCAGATAAATTCCTGACTTAAAATTCTTTTTAGAGATTAACGCGTAGCCTTATGCACTTCCGCTCACAGCAGAAACTAATTAAACGCGTTGTTGTTATTCTTAACAAACTTCTTAGGAAGAGATTGGTTTATGACCGTTCATATTATTGCTTCAATATTACCTCAGTTCCCAACATTTGTATCCGGCGTGTAGGCTTAAAAATTTTCCGAAAAGTGATGAACCATATCCGTATCGTTTGCATTATCGAAGCAATATTCGAGTTTACCTTTATCACGTTTCAACGTCAGACTTAATTTCAAAATTACAACAACCGCCTTATGATCACTTGTATCGTCTTTAGTACAAACTGTATTTACAACATCCGAATTGCTTATAAGAAAAAGATCACCGAGCGTGGTGGGTGAGTAGTTAACGCTCTGGCCTCGCATTCGGGAAGACGGCGGTTCGAATCCCCGTCCAGGCATCCAGATTTGGGTTTTCCATTATTTCCCCAAATCATTCCAGACGAATGCCGGGATGTTTCCTTTAAAATGCCATGGCCGAATTCCTTCCCGTTCCTTATCCCCAGTCCCATCTAGCCTCTAATGACCTCGACGTCGACGAGGTGTAAATCCATAAGTGAAAAAAAATATCCAGTATGAACAAGGTTTCTTTATCTCACCGCGTTGGCTCTTCAACCATCTGTTCAAGATAATTTTTCGTGAAGGATTGTAGGAACGTTTCATTTATTAATCTATCTCTTCCGCCTGACCTGAACATACAAGAGTCCCAATTAACCAACGGCTGTTAAAATCAGCAACAATGATCAATATATGTCCCTTAAAGATTTTAAAACCATTATTAACTGACTCTCCAAAATATTCCGCGTTAGCCAATCCACAAACTGGCGGTCGATAAAATGACCCTTTAATAACATTAAATTTATGAGAATTTTTGCCTTCACCTATATTAACGTATTATATTGTAATGTACTAACAATTCTTGTTTTTATTTTCGTTGCAAACATGGGAAGTATAACTACTGCAAATTGACTTATGAAAGCTTTTCGGCATGGTGCTATGAAATTTTAACAGCAGTGGTACAGGGTACACTTTGGAAGGTATTTGTGTAAATTGCAGCGTCTTGAAGAGAAGCTTCTCACAGTAAACAAGCGAACGAGTTTTTTTACGACTGTGTGGAGGGAATGTCGCCCACAAAACGCCCGCTCTTGAGTGATCAAAAGATCCAAGGAATCCAAGAAGACAGTCTAGGCGGAAAATAAAAATTTTACCAGACAGGAGAAGTTATTTGCGGCTACCACAGGTTCGCCGTCCTCTTTAAGGCCTGAATTAAAAATTAATGCCAAGAAACTATGCTCTCTGAGAAAACGTTAAATTATGCAGATGTGTAAATACAGTAACACTCTTAGTACAGGGGATTTATAAGGAACGCCAAATCTCGTATTCTCGTCTCAAATTTTGCACCTCCACTTCCTATTTAGTAAAACTGTTTTGGTTACATGGATTTAAGTGTAAACAGTACAATCGAAAATCACTACTAGAATAAAGTAATTCTGGTAGGATCAGCCTCTACTACAAAGATTCTGTTCAACATCAACATCAACATAAAGATCATTTTTTATTCACTTAGTTCTGTTTGAATATTTTCGACCCACTAAAATTAAACTGACTTGTGTAAGAGCGATTTTTTGTGGGCCTACGCTATATCTCTCCATTAATTATTGTTTTAATAACCGTAATTAACAAATTTAGCATTTCGTATTATAAGAAAATCTTTAATTTACTTTTTATATGAACTGGATTTCGAGTTTGTTTATGTTCTGCAATTATTTACATCAATTTTCTTCTGGTTGATTTAATAACTAGAGTTTGTCCATAGGAATCATGTATGTTGGTAAAACAGAGAAACTTTAAAATGGAAATTACAATCTTTTTATATTAGCCAACAATGTATTTGTATTTTAGGTTTATTTTAACTAATAAAAACCAGAAAACTTTTGCTCCACAAAACTGCTTCGTTATATAAGTTACTTATAAAGTCAACTATTGGTGAACCAATAAAGTTACGTAAGAACTTTTTAAACTACCAACGTTAACATGCCAAAAAATGCCGGATAAAGCGACTGAGTAACAATATGATCAGCGCAATATACTACTCAGTATTAAATGTTAATTACTTGGATAATTACGAGAAATTTAGGTAGAGGTTTATTAATGAACAGGCGTTTCAAATGAAATAAATAAGAGGCAGATGAAGAATTAATAGTGTTTCTAATTTAATAAAAAATTTCTATTAAACATACTGTAAATGGGATATTTCGTGGGGGAGACGGTCTAATGCTCCTTAAAGTGTCAACAACTCACAACTGTTATGAGGGCACCAGTATGCTAAATGCTACACGCTGGTTTCAATAGTGATTTATTTATTTGTTGTTTTACCTATTAAATGGGAAGTAAATTGACCGAGTTTTACTGAGAGACCTGGTATTAAACTTATTGGGTTCAGGTCTAAAATTCCGGCAAGGCCAGAAGAGTTTTAAGAACTTTGGTTGATTGTGAGAAACCTGTCTGGTTGGTATTCCACATTGAAGTGAATGTACTTCGGGCCTTACAGTAGTGTAGGAAGTTCTTCACAGAGACGCTCAAGTAGCAGAACAAACATAAAACCACTGAATACATTACTAAATACAGATTCGTGACACAAAAAACTGCTGGTTGAATTAATACTGCAGTTGCAGTGAGTTACGGAAGTGTGCAGGCGATCGTTAAAAAGAATTTAAATTACCCACAGTCAGTACAAAGTGTGTGCCCAATTATGAAAAGTTATTACTGTGAAAATAATTATATAAGCTGAGCAAAAAGCTGGCAAACCAACTGCTTTACAATGTTTGCATTTCTCCCTGTATTGTACAACTCTTGCTAAATTTTTCCGAAAATCCGTTAGAAATGTCAGTCCCTTCTTTATTTTCAAAATTATGGATCCAAAAACCTTTCAAAATTTACAAATATATAGCCATGATTTCTGAATTTATGGTATCTCAAAATAAACAAAGAGTATTTTTTAGAAACAAGGTAGTATATAAGATATTTTATTTTCGAACAAAATCGCATGTACTATCTTTTTTTTTTAATTTTCAAAACTTTTTAAGATCCCATTAAATTTTTTGTGGTTGTTTTATTAATACGATTTGAAAGACAATTTCGCGAAAAGAATGACTGCTTTAAAATCATTATTTTTTAAGGAAAAAACATTTTACAAAAAGAATTTTCAACGAATTCAATTTAACGCGCAATCTCAAATGTTTTAAATAAGTAGCACATGATGGTTTGCTTACAAAAGGCTTATTTTCGATGCCTCAAAAGATATTCCTAAAGTTAGCTATTGTCAATATAACGGTATGAATCAATAAAACAAGTGCACAAAACTACAAGCGACGTTCACAGTGACTTAGACCAAATCCATTTGACTGAGTTAACATTGACCAAAGTATCACTGGAAAGACGCGATCTGCAAAAATAATAACCCACATCTGATCAATTTAAATTTATCTCCAACCTTCCCGTCTGAGGTCTAAATAATGAAAACGCCACGTTTATGGCACTGTAATTGATCAGATAACTTTCGAGTCTTGATTTCTCATTTGACGTTTGTAGAAAAGGTTATTGGAACTAAACAGTTCTAAAAGCAATCGAGAAGGAGAACACAGTCATTAGAACCATCAATATCGCGGCAAGTGTCTTCAGCTGTTTTGAAAAAAATTATTATTAATCAAAGGCAAAATCTAGAACGCAGAATTACAGCAAAATACGAGTAGTTCCTAATACCTCATTATATAAAACAAATATTTGTTGCTGAATTCACGAAACTAAGTAGCAGTATCTCAATCACAATTCATACCTTATTAGAGACAGTGTATAAATCCGCAAAGTTTTATCAGAAATGTTGAATAATATAGGTCACAGAAGACAGTGGACTTATTCACAATAACATGAGCGATAAAACAACAATTTTTTTAATTCGGGCTATGCGAATCGTCGACGTCTAAGTCATTATTGATCACAGAAGATTTGTAGCAAGGAACGGGAAGGAATTCGGTCATCAGATTTTTAAGCGACCATTCCGGCATTCGCCTGTAAGGATTTTGGGGAAACATGGAAAACCGAACGAAATGTGTTTGTCCATTCTTGAACTTGAACCCGGTTTTCCCGAACGCCAAGCCCGCGTTCAGTTGATATTTGAAGATTGTCGAATATGTTTTGAAACATGGTTCTCACCAGAAATGAAGCATGAAAATCAAATGACGTTTCATGGTACTCAGATGAAGATTTGTCGGTCTCGGATGATAAAAATATAAGTTTCAGAAAGAGCATCATCAACTAAACAAAATTTCTGACAACATCTGGAAATGCCACTAAGCTGTAATTATTTATTCGAGCATAAAACATAACATGATGTACAATATAAATAAACAACTGCTGTTAACTCATCTTCCAGCTAGTTAGTCATCAGGAATGTTCCCAGTGCACTATGTAGGTTATCGAGTCACTCAGATGATCCAGCTTGGTCAATTTAGTGGTATGCGAGTTTCTTTAAAATAACGAATGGAAGACCTAATTCCCTTTAGTAAGACAGCTGTAGGCGTTAATGACGTGACATTATCATGTGTGAGTAAACAAAGTAAATGCAATGTGTGGAGATAAAAAACAAAAGGAGAGTCTTTGAATATGGAAATTCCTGCAGTGATTCAATCAATATTGGTTTTACACATGGGCTATTAGCGGTAAATAGTCTTCGATTTCCTTCCCAGAGATCGTTTGCATTTATGGAACTAGTCTACGTCAAAGACTTTAATAGTGTGATGTATAATTATGAATATAAGGTGGGGAAAGAATTGCTTGCTGAAGACTTGAAATGTAAATATCTTGGCATTACATTTGATAACAAGCTTAACTGGGCAGGACACATTGGACAGGTGGTAGGAAAAGGTGTAAAAATCCTGCACTTGTTGGAGAGAGCGATGAGGGGATGCACGAGAGAAGTAAAGGAATTAGGTTACAAAACTTTGGTTAGACCACTGCTCGAATATGGTAGTGTAGTATGGGACCCACATTTTGAGTATCAAATACAGGAGTTGGAGAGGGTGCAAAGAAGGGCTGCTAGATTTGTTTCTGGAAATTATCGCAGAATGCAATCAGTGACGGATATGATAAAGGAGCTGGAATGGGATTCATTGCAAGACAGGAGGAGGATGAGGAGGGTCATGGGAGTGTACAGAGCGTATATTGGCGATGAGGCATGGAAAGATATTGGAGTAGGTATGAAAAGTAGTGCATGGAGGAAAAGATGACCATGACCACAAGCGGGCACTCGATTTCAGGCACAAGGGTATGGGAAGATTTTCTTTTTTAGGTAAGGGTGTCAGGGATTGGAATGAGTTACCGAGGGGAATGATGAATAACTTACCGAAAACGTTAAAAGAATTTAAAGTTAAAATTTGTAGAGGGCAAATGTAGGTGGGTGCAGGAAAGGGGGAAGTTGGGTGTGTATGAAAATTGCCACCGGAGCGTGTGCTCCATTGCAATTAAATTAAATATCATTCACATATTTTGAAATGTAAAATCTTTTTGTGTGTGTTAAAATAGTTGTAACTAGAGAGTCGTTGATCAGATTTTCATTCGTTTGTAAGTTCTTTACACTCGCCTTAGAGAACTTTTTATTACTGGGTGTAAGCCCATGGCCCTATTTTTTTGTATGGTCATGGGTCTGGAATAGTTTCCAGATCATGAATTTAATATCTATTTTTAAGGACAAAAAATTCATTTCCACGATCATAACTCGAACCGCATAACCTGATCCGGCTGAAATGCGAACTTTATTTGTATTTGACCCCAAGGATACTCTTTGAAAAATTTCCGTTCAGTTTGAAGGGACTTTAAACTATTTAAGACCGTCAGAAATGATCTTAGTATAAGGTCGGTGTCCAGTAGAATTCATTTTTTTAAAGCAAATTGACAAAAGCTGACATGAAACATGGTTTCTTGCAATCACTGTCTAAATTTTAAAGATGCACCAGTGAAATGTGTGGGAAATCATGGGTGCTTCAAATGATTTATATATATATATATATAAACAACATTCTGCTATGTTAAATGTTACAAGTGGCCATACGAAATTTTTTCCACATATAAGTAATTTTGTTAGTTAAATTAGTTTTCAAGAAAAGCTGTCATAAAAAGTATACATTTACCTCTATCGTGTTTACTGTTTCAAGTCGTTTAAAACCGTCAAACGAATGGATCCTTAGCACATACTGCATGCAGATAAATTAACTTACAAATAGATGTCAAGTATCTAGTAGCATTGGGAAGCGACAGGGATATATTATCCCTAAATAATCTTTCATTACTGTCGACGATTTGATCGGCTGACTAAGAGGATCGAACATTCCATTCGATTAAGTCCCAGCTTTGTTCGGTGAGATTGAGGTGAGATGATATGGCTGGACAGTAACACTGTAGTGTTCAAACAACAATTAGGATACAATGGACGAGTGATGGTACAGTGCACTTTCTACTTAAAAGATCTTTTTTTAGTTATTGTTTTACGTCTCGTCGACGTCGAGGTCTTTAGAAGTGGGATGGGGCAGGGGACAAGGAACGGGAAGGAATTCTGCCATGGTCTTTTTAAGAAAGCATCCTGGCATTCGCCTGCAGTGATTTGGGAAAAACCATAGAAAAACCAAATATGGATGCCCAAACAAGGATTCGAAGCGGTGTCCATCCATATGCGAGGCCAGAGTGTTTACCACTCACCCACCACGCTCGGTGTTCTTAAAATCGTTATATCCTCTTCAGTCCCGAGGTATCATATATGATACCTCAAGAAATTATTTTTTTCTCGGGCCTCTGCACAGCTGAACCTTTTCTGGCCTGTGGTATCATCTACGATCATCTTCTCACAGCTCATTCATTCGATCTACTGCCGAGTGTCGCAAGGTCGCAGCACTGTTTTGAAACTTGGGATTCTAAAGCTGCACAGCATGTCTCTTCGAAATGAAGGTAGAGTCATATTTTTTTTCCATTTACAGGTGTTTTCACGTGCTTTAATAACTTACTAAATTTGTACAGACATTTCACAGTTAAAATCAAACTATAAATTAATGTTATAACGAATTTAAAAACTTTATATATATATGATACCTTGGGACTCAATGCCTACTTTTTTTTACATCAGTGGAAGTGTAATTAAATATTCTTTTCACTTGATTTCCAGGCTTGACTGATGAAAACATCACTGAGCTGGTCAGTAGAATTAATCAAGATTATTCTGACATGGAGTTTGATGAATCTGATGACGCAAACAGATCAAAGTGCTTCTTGTTCAAATTCGACAAACAAATGAGATGTGGAGGCATTCAGATGAGTAAGAATAAGTATGTTACCAAAGTAATTACTTTTTTTTCACTTGATAGTTTATTTAGAATAATTATTTGTCAATTTTAGTTTTCAGACTGGTGACGCCTCCAGTGAACTCAAATCGAACATTGTTGGCAGCAGCTCAGTAGCCACAGGTGAACTCACTACCGACAGGAATTGCTTTAACAAATTTTACAAAAAGTAAAATTAAATTAAATTGAGACAAATAATATTAACAGTGATCCATGTGCTAATATCAAGAAAAGAAAAACTACTTTGAATATTTTTACTGTTGTTATTTTGTTTAATTATTTTGAATTGTTTATTTCCATTGTTGAAAATTTTTATATTACTTTTTATATTACATTTGTATGTTGGGCTATTTACGGACCTACAACAAATCTGAAGAATATTTGTATTGTTTATGACTTATTTATTTGTAATAAAACAGCATGAAGCAGTAAAGTTGTGTATATAATTTACCTGATTGAGTCCCAAGGTATCATATATGATACCATCTATAAAAAATTAATTATTGTTTCAAATTTTTTTTCATCGTCATTCATTGTTAACTAGTATTAATACAAAGTAAATAACACAATAGTAGTTCACTTGCACTTTTATTATGAGCTCGGGACTATTGAGGATATAACATACTGCAGCAATGAGATAAAAATGGATGTATAATTTACGAACAGTGTCTATTTATAAATCAAATATAATTCTTCGTGATTCAATTTGTATTTTTGTCATACCGTAAATAACTAATCATGGGGTACTTACCTTCGCAGTACACAGGTAAAGTGGTAAAATGAATTCACTAACAAAAGTCTGATATTCTCGCTCACATATGTTTGGTTGTCAGTTATTTTGCCTACGTGATTATAAAAATACTTATTAAATCGGTTTGATGAAAAACTATTTTAGGTAATTTGCACGTTGTCTGTTTGTCAAGCAAATTTTGCGCCATAGGCTTTTCTACTCCTAACATCTTATTCATCTGGTGCATGGAATAAGTCTTCTGATGTAATCTAAATTCTTTAGTTAATACGTGCGCTTAACATGAGTGGAAGACGGTCAACTAAAGCTACAAGTATCAGTCTTTTACCCAACCAGAATTTAGGAAATTCTGTAATGTGCTCTACACAGTCGTATACTAAAAACCATTTATTTCTGTTAACTATATTCTCTTTGCTCGCACTGAAATCTTCGCATTTATTCCTGAAGTCAGAGAATGTTGATGCAAATAACACAGAGATAAATTTACAGCTATACAGAATCAGAAAGTAGACCAAATTAAGATTCATTGGTTGTTTAATTCCATGTAATAGCAATTTCTGATTAATTATTTCCACCTCTGTTATCTTAGAGTATAATGGGTGAAATATCAACCAATCTTCTTTCAAAAGCACCCGTATTAATATGTGCTATGAGTCATATACTATCACAGCTTGTGCTCTGATAATTAGTATGATAATAATTATCAAAGTACAGAAGTACAGTACTCACATATTTGCAGTTCCACTGCTGATCTCAAAACGGATAACCATGTTACCTCCTACAAAACAACTGATATGTATTGTGAATTGTACATACACCTAATGGTTTCTCTCGCACGCTGCTTATTTTATCTTTAATAAATCTGATGGACTTTTTTCGTTGGAAATTTATCTACAAAACGAAGTTGGGACTTGCCCATAAACATGTTTCAGTTGTTAGTTCAGTCAATATTTCATTTGAATATTCAGTAGCCACCAATGCAACTGATCTTTATGTCTTGCTGTCATACGCCTTTCACTCTTTTCGAGGTATCATAAACAAAGAATTATTTACAAGGCAAAACGTGTACGACTGTAAAATATATAAAAAACCTTTTGCGTTGGTGGATTTATTAACAATTCACCTAATTAAGCACGTGCAGAAACTGTCCACAGCAAAACTGCATTAAATAATGGATTGATGGATTCAGATATTATTCTCATTTATGGTCACGTGAGTTCATTGAGATTACAGATTCTTTTTTGACACCCGCCGGTGTAGATTCAGCTGACTATAGTTCGAAGAAAAGATTTTATGGAATTTAAATAATTTTTAAGAAACGGTATTAATTTACATACTCTTTAACTGTTTTTGTTGCATGTAGTTATAACATAAACGACAACATACATTTTAAATACGTTTATAGTGTTTCATTTCTTCTTATAACAATATTTCTGCCTGTGAATAACATGTCATGCAAGATTATTCCCATGCAAGTATTGTTACTAGCTTCTTTGATAAATAGTTTCGCTTATGCGCAGTTATCTGACACGTGATCAGTTTATTTATTCCGGCATATACCGCATAATTTGTGGTACAATTTCCTTCTCTCTACAGATTCAGGTTAATTTAGTTTTAGTTCTACAAATTATATATCGCGAAGAATCAGTGAATATTTTCTTGATTATCCGGGTGGAAGTGCGTTGAAATATAACGTTTCAGTGACCTTTCTGTTGCTTTCGTCAGAGAACTGCCATGCCTGGGGTACCTGCCGCCTCTAAATAGCTATTTATATGCTGCACCGGTCCAAGGCACGGCGCTCCTTTGATATAAGATGGTTGAAATGTTTTCAAAGAATTGACATGTTTACACCCAAATAACCAGGAAAACATTGACAATGATTGAGCAAGCCCATTATAAGGTTCAATTACTTTAACTGAACTAACAGTGTACAGAACAGTTTTCTTTGACATCACAAAATTAATTGGTGAGATGCAGAAGGGAAACATTCCATGTAACCTAGTTTTTCAGGAAACGAAAAAAACGTTATAAAATGGAAACGGTAAGTGGGAGAGAAAAAGGTGGTTTGTAGTACTAATTGAGGTTAATATTTTCCACTTGTTTAATATCATGTAATGTTCTCCATGACCTTGTAATTTACGTCCAAAGAGCATGGAATATTTTCCTTTTGCATCTCACTGATTGCTGAATGAAGTATCATGTCTCTCAATGAAACTCATCAAATATGTATCTCGTTCATTTTTATCCCTACCACTATAAACGTTCGCAATAATTCTGTGCTTCTCTTCTTGACCAAAATTCAACATTCACTGTTTTTTACATCTGCAATCTTCACCAGTTTTCTTCTTCTCTACAAGAAAACCTTTATCAGTCACAAACTCTTCCCCTTTATTTCGGGCTTCTTTCATACACTGTCTCAAATTTCCTGAGCACCTTCTCCTCTTCTTGGGGCTATCAACCTCAGATTCTGACAGCGACATCACACTATCACCGTTCTTCTCTTACAACACACACTTGATACAAAGTTTACACTGTTACAAGAACGCTGATTCACTAACAACAATCACAATGTTAGAGCTATAGGTCTGAAATAGCACAACAATTTACCAATGTAAACATATAACAACAATATAAATCCAAAAATCCCTACTATATTTCCACATTCTAACGCCTAGAAGTGCGCTCTGCCAAAGAAAGTAGGAACTAACTGACTAATGAGAGCAAAAAGGAAAACATTCCTGGAATCTTTTCTTTTTGCATGTCACTCAAATTTTAACAGCTTGTTTTAACCCATTAGAAGTGGAGGAATTTTTTCTCTGTTTAGGTCAATAGATGGAGGAAGGGTTGGTGAACAAAATGGCTATCGCAGTTTAAAACGGCCAAAAAGTGGAATGTTTTCCTTCTGCATCTCAACAATTCAAATTTTATAAGCGATTTAACAACTTCAGACTTCATTTTCTGGAGTGGTATGATCATTACTACTTCTCAGGGCTAAAAATTAGAAATTAATTCTAGATATAGCACACAAATAACCTCAGGCAGTATCGTCAGGCAAATAGTTCGCAAAAACTAGAAATATCTTCAAACTGGTGTGGATCACGTTCCATCTTCTGCTCCTATGTTAACTTTGCTAATAAATATTTATTCATGTCAGTGGAACACTCTTTCCACAATTCACTGATAAGTTACAACTTTTTCCTTCTCGCCCACGTAATGTGAGGCTCATTTTTCGCCGACATCTTAACGGCTTAGGCTAATGTTGCAATCCTCGCATCCTTTGGCTCTGCCAGTCAAGTAGCCCGTTAGCTTATGTGAGCTAAAATCACCAGAACTTATTGGCTTCTATACTACAGGGATGTTTGTGCTGTTTCTGATTTTAACAGAATGACGAAATGAGAACTCTTGGTATACTTGGCTGATTAGTGTATATACCGAGCGTGGTGGGTGAATGGTTAGCGCTCTGGCCTTGCATTCGGGAGGACACCGGTTCGAATCCCCGACCGGGCATCCAGATTTGGGTTTTCCATGGTTTCCCCAAATCACTCCAGGCGAACGCCGGGATGCTTTCTTCAAAAAGTCCATGGCCGAATTCCTTCCCGTTGCTTGTTCCCAGTCGCACCCACCTTTAATGTTCTTGACGTCGACGAGGCGTAAAGCCATAAGTAGAAAAAAAGTCACTAGCGTACAATTTTTCTCAACACTGAATTTCGTGAATGCCTTAATAAATATGTTTCGAAAATTTTTTCAGATTTTTTAAATACCTACCATAATTTTAACCATTCGTTATTTCTTAAGTTAATTTAATCACGCATTGTGTGCATGGTACCGGAAAGCCCCATACACTGGAGTAACTCACAGCAACACGATTCTATATTTTTTTTCTGTCTTTAATGTCGTTCCTTTCCAACAAAATTGTCTGCTGTATTTTATTATTATTATTTGCAGAAACACTTCTGTTCACGCCCTTTCGAATGTTTAGAGCTATTACTATAAAAGTTTTTGGTTATTGTAGATTGCATATGCTTTCCCTGGATACTCTATATTATTATTTATTTATTTATCTTATGGCTAAGCAACTAATGTAATACATACAAATATATACTATGACTAGAACGTTGGTAGCATTCAAAGACTGATGTTCAGTCATTCTATGGAGGAAGCTGTAGCACTGAAAACATCTTTAAATGGTCCATCATACTTCCTTAAAGTGCATTCCTTGATGATATGCTCCAAACACTGGGAAGGAGATCCGCATTCAAAGCAGGAGAATCCTGAAGACCTCACTTATACAGCATGGCGTTGCATTTGGCGTGAACTGTTCGTAGGCGATTTAGTTTGACCCACTGGTCTCTCTTCAAGTGGAGTCCCGGAAGTCCAATTGTCGGATCTTTACTATATGGATGTTTCATAGATGAAGAGTTCCAGCTTTGTCGCCATTTTTCCTTGACATCGAAGTCAAATACATCTTACCATACTGGATTTCTGGATTTAAGACGAGTGGGTGGTAGGCCATTACCTCCTCGTGGATTGGGAGATCCTGTGGATGGTCAGGATGGTGTAGTTTTATCCATTCACGTGCCGTTGCTTCTTGTCGTCTTATCTCTGGAGGTGGTATTTTGCTGATTAGGTGTAACTAGGGGACTGGGGTGGATTTTAGTGTGCCAGTTATTACTCTCGTACTCTCGTTCAGATGGACGTCGATTTTTCTAGTGTGAGCACTAGGTTGCCACACTAGAAAAATATAAAACTGTTTGACAGATTTGCGTCAATCTGGACCCATAATCTTCAGGAAATATGTGATACCTGATAATATCTCATACTACTAACAAGTCCTTATACGAGCTGCGAATTTCTTGCTATAAATCATACTCTAGTGAAATAATACAGAACAGAAATAGTCTTAACCGACAGAAATATTGCTCGATTTACAATTGACAATATTTCCGTATCTGAACTTATTTCAGTAAGGTTAAGGGGAACACAAGATGGGTCAAATTTTAATTAATACCAATCGTGTCACCTAGAAAGGTATAAAGTTAACTATTTAGTTAATCCAAACGTGTTCTTCAAGCGAGAGGATAATTGGACCCTACCGAAACAGGCATCCTAAGTCTGTTATGGGAGCTAGGACGGTCAGTTCGTTTCCTCTGTACCCAAACCAACGGAGCAATCCTCCCGGTTAAATTGGATTTGCATTTTACAGTCGTGGCTTCGTAACATAACTCACACGAACAAAAACTTTACATGCCCTGTCCTTGCGTTACAAGGGTCTCCAAATCGGTTTTGATCCAGGGCATTGGCAGGTTTAATTAAGTGTTGTGTTCATCCTGTCTTGTGTCTTGCTTGCCAGATATAAGTAAGATAAAGGCTTGTGTAGTCGTAATGACTTGGAGACATGAATTTTATTGGCTGCACAATACCACCCAATCGTAGCTCCTTAACGTAAGCCGAAAATCATACCAGTTATAGGTGACCTACGGTTTAACGTGGAGTCCGAACCACGGAAGTTTTCTGGAAATTTTCTCGTGCTGAAGGTCGGATTAAAGGCATTTAAAAATTCCAACAGAGACCGAGATTCGAACCGGGGACCTTTCGACCCGCAATCAGATGATTTAACCACAGAGTCACCAGACCACTCAACGATACACAATAAATCTATCAAACTCTGATTGCTTCAAAAAATGAAAACTAATGTATACCATGTAAAAATAAAATCTGCGTGTTCAGAAGAGGTATGAGGTTATTTTATGTTGTAGATATGAAGACCAAAAAGAGGAAAAGTAGTACAAATTGGAGTATTGTTTTACCGATCAGCGTTAAAATTTAAAAATATCAACAAACTCGTAAAGAAGACGTTGTTTAAAGGATGGTTAATTTATTTATTTATTTCAAACAAACATGGATGTTACTATAGACTGATGTCCAACGATCGCAGACATTCAATTGCTTCAGTGTTTGCTTCGTGAATCTGATGCATTGTACTACAGAATCTCCTAACAGGGCATTCCATGGCGATGTGGTGAATGTGTTGCTCATAGTTACCGCAGTCACAAGAAGAATTCTCTATCATCTCCCACTTCTTCATCCAGCAGCTGCTGGCCTATTCTCACTCGGTTCAGTGTCATCCATGTTCTCCTAGGAAGGCTGAATCCAGGAGGCTGTCGTGTAGGGTCTTGGATTAGTGCATGTTTATCGGGGTTGGAATTGGTCCACTCAGCGCGTGATTTTGGACCAGCACTTGACCAAACTTTAACGTTGAATACCTAGATTTTAGTCTACTTGGATTTTTATGTGTGCAGTCCTAATGAATTGGTATCTTGAGTTTCTGCCATTCCTTTTTTAAAGCAGCTTGTCTTCGGAGACTTGGTGGGGGGATGTTAGCTAGTACAGGCAGTTCCAGATATTGGTCTCATTGTGTCATTTAGCTGAATGTCGATCTTTTTTGTATGACTGCTATTGAGCCATACTGGACCGTAGTTTTCAGCAGTTGAGTATACCAGGGCAAAATCTGATGTTCTGAGAGCTGCGGCATGTGCTCCCCAACTCGTTCCTGAGAGTTTGTGAAACGTTGTTATTTTACTTTTGCCGCTGATGCTTAAGTTAAAAAGTAAATACTTTCTATACGAAGATATAGGATGGGGGCTTTTTCATCTACATCTACATCTACATATATACTCTGCAATTCACAAAATTGTGGGTGGCAGAGGGTGCTCAGCACCAAACCTAATCTCTTTGCTGTGCATTCCAATCCCTAATGGTACGAGGGAAAAAAGAATTCATATAAGAATCAGTCCGGCACCATATTTCTATAATTTTATCTTTCCTGTCCTTCCGACTCAAATAGGTTGGTGGAAGAAGTATTTCACAACACTCAAAAGTGAAAGTGGGAGTACGCATGTTTTCCAATAAGTTTAAACAAAACGTGTGTCGTCTATCTACCAGAGACTCCCAACCTAATCTACTAATCAGTTCTGTGACGCTTTCATAAGGACTGTAGCAAGCGGTCACGAATCGAGCGGCTCTTCTCTGTACATTCTCTATACTTTCGATCAATCCCTTACGAAATGGGTCCCAAATGGCACAACAATAATCCAAATGTGGGCGCACAAGAGAATTGTACGCTATCTCCTTTGTTTGTTCATTACAATTTTTCAAGATTCGACCTATGAATCGCAGCCTAGAATTTGCTCTACCTACTAACGAATTAATGTGTATGTCCCATTTCATGTTCCTTTGTACTGTTACTCCCAAATATTTAATAGAATCGACCTTATCAATAACTGAACTGTTTACCTCGTATTTCTGAACAATCGGATTCTTTTTGTTAGTTATACTCATTGTCTTGCACTTTTTACAATTTAGAGTAAGTTACCACTCAGCGCACCAAGCCAAAATAACATCCAGATCGCGCTGAATTTCTAAGCAATCGGCCAGATTTCTTACTTCCCTATAAATAACCACATCATCAGCTAACAATCTAAAAAGGCTTTTTCGGTGTATACGGAAATTTTTACTTTAGATCTGGGAAAAAGTAATTGAAGATGGGAAAAAAATAACATGTCATTGGCTTGTTTCGCTAATTATAAGTGTTCTACATCTACATCTATACTCTGCAAATCACAATTACTGTGGGTGGCAGAGGGTGCTAAGCACCAATCCTAATTCTGCGCATTCCAATCCCAAACAGATCGAGGAAAGAAGGAATACATAAATGAATCAGTACGGCATCTTATTTCTCTAATCTTGTCCCTATTGTCATTGCGACCTAAATAGGTTGGCGGAAGAAGTATTTCGTTGCACTCGTAACTTAAAGATTTTCGCATATTCTCCAGCAAATTCAAACGAAAACGACGTCGTCTGTCCGCCAAACAATCCCAGCCCAACCCACGAATTAGCTCTGTGACACTTACGTAAGGACTGTAACTAGCAGTCACGAATCGAGCGGCTCTTCTCTGTACTATCTCTAATGTGTCAATCAATCCCTTGCGATACGGATCCCAAATTCCACAACAGTATTCCAAATGCGGACGCACTAGTGTTTTGTACGCTATTTCCTTTGTATGAGCATTTAACTTAACTTAGTCCTCAACCCGAAGGTTGGTTGGATCCTCCCGAAGGAGGCATACTAAGCCATTGTGTCAGAGGTAGGACGGCCAGTTCCTTTCCTCTGGGACCTACAGTTTAACGTGGAATCTGAACAACGGAGCGTCCTGGCATAGCTCATATGATTAAACACAACTCTCAAAATTCCTGCGGCTGCCGGGATTCGTGCCCGGGGCAGGAGCAGCGAAAGTTTTGAATGCAAGCACTTAGCCACTGAGCCACTAGCATTATAACTTCTCAAAATACGTCCTATGAATCGTAGTTTGGAATTAGCTTTTCCTACAACGGAAGTCCCATTTCATGTTGCTTTGTACTGTTACGCCTAGATACTTCAGGGAATCTACAGTGTCAACAACTGAATTGTTAACTTTGTACTCCAGAGCAAGCGGGGTCTTTTTATTACTTATGTGCATTGCCTTGCACTTTTTACAGTGAAGTGTAAGCTGCCATTCACGGCACCATTCCGAAATAACATCCAGATCGCGCTGAATTTCTAAGCAATCGTCGGAGCACCTCACTTCCCTATAAATAAGTGCATCATCAGCAAAAAATCGCATCCTGCAATTAACGTTGTCACCGAGATCGTTTATAAAAATTAAGAAGGATAAGACAGATTATATGAAACAAATCTAGAGTGTATTTAAAATAGAAATGAAGGTAATATCTGGACCTACATACTGGTTGAAACGAATTGGCGAGAGCGAGGGAGGTAATTCGCGATGGCCAGCTGTTGGGCGGTGTTTTGAACAAGGTCGAGTCGGTGTGTCGGCGTCGGGCGCAGTCGCCGCTGCTCGGCTCGTCTCGACGCGGCGCCGGCAGTGTGTGCGCAGCATCCCGACGGAGGCGTCAGTGTGGCTGCGCGCCGCCACGCGACGGCATGACGGCTGCGCCGGTGCTGCTGCTGGTTCTGCTGCTGCCGGCGCCTGCCAGGCTCGACAAGATACCCATCGGTGAGTGTTTGGTGGCCGCGTCCCCAGGGGCCGCGGGGTTACTGGGCGTGGACAACGGCATTCACGCAATCAAGCCGCCGCCGCCGGCTTTATTGTAGTGAATCGGTCGATAGAATACTAATTTACAAAATGCTTACCGGTATTTTTTTAATGATTCGAGCTACTGGTTTCTCTGTTACTACGAATTTCATCTCTAGTGCTCTGTTGCTATTCCGGTTATCTTGCGAGCAGTACAGACATCTCATCCATAATTTGATTACATCCGTTATAGGAAATTTATTATACCTCTTCTGAGATTCTCTAGAGGTTATATATTTGATTGTGGTTATATCTGGAGATTTTCCTCTGCACGGGAAAATATTATATTACCACAAGTTTTATTATAGTTTACTACATATTGTTGCTTTTTTACAGTCAGATTACTCCGTCACAGAGGCAGTTTACAACTAGATTTGCTCTACTGGTTTCTCTGTTACTATGAATTTCTTCTCTAGTGTTCTGTTGCTATTCCGGTTATCTTGCGAGCAGTACAGATATCTCATCCACAATTTGATTACATCCGTTATAGGAAATTTATTATACCTCTGCTGCGATTCTCTAGACGTTATATATGTGATTGTGGTTATATCTGGAGATTTTCCTATGCACGGGAAAATAATATGTTACCACATCTTTAATTATAGTTTATTACATATTGCTGCTTGTTTACAGACAGATTACTCCGTCGGTGAGGCTGTGTACAAGTTGTTTTCCCACGCAGGATATGTTTTTACATTTGTGTTACTATTTATTTATTTATTGACATTCGGTTATGTAACCATACAGCCATCACTTGTAACATGATTCATTATCGTTAACTAATAACATGTTTGATTATTCTCATTATTATATTGCATCTGTTAATTATCGTTATACTTATGCTACTTACAATTTTGATTATATTGGTTAAAATTTTAAATAGAACTTATCTAAACGTAATTTAAGTCTTTCAGGTATAAAGCCGAATCGCAGTAGCAGTTGATACAATTCGTTTTGTAGTCATTTTGTAGGTATACGTGAGGCAATACCGACATTGGTATTCATGCGTCTAAATTATTATTTTCTTTTGTTCAAGTTCGGTTATATGACCATACATCCGTGAATTTTAAGATAATTCATTATACTTAATTAGAAAACTATTTACTTAACAAAGAGTAATTTACATGGGGTATTTTGCCTGATACTTTACGGACAGGCGTTGTTTACTACCAAGTTTAAATCAATAATCTTAAAACATTTCACTTTACAGGAACAATTATTTTTTACGCTTGTTGTAAACTAAGGCTAGTTCCATGCTTTTTTCGTCCAATACGACAATGCAAGATTAATTGTAATTTTTATAACATGAGCTCTCTTAATTTATTACGGAAATGATGTATACTTCATTGGTTAACCAGAACGTAAAACTTTAGTAGCTACCAGTTTGCATGAGAAGGAGCAATATTTTATTTCTATGTGCAACAAAGTAAAATAAGAAGCATTCTCTCATGCTGTACAATAACAAGTTATATAATTTAAAAAACGTACCAAAACACTATCACTTCTCTTATTAAAACACAAAACTTTTCTCTGATGTAATTACGAAGTTGTAGTACATCGTACCAATGGATTTGCTGATTCTTTACCTTCAGTGAGAAAGGTTCACATTATAACATGTTGCTGCTAATTTCGCAAAAGAAATAAGAGAAATCAGATAGCGTCTTGTAAAATTATTTTTTAACGACGAATAAGATTTCGCAACCCGTAATGACTAAACATTATGGCGTTTGGCCAGTTATGTTGGCCTTTGAAACCAGAACAGTCCTTATTTATGTGATCTTGGCCTTCAGAATAGACTGGACAAAGAAGGCGCCACTCACAGAAAACTCTAATTTTGGTCGCTGGCTTCTTTCCTCCAGCGAGGTACCAATGTTGAGAGATTCAAGGACAGCTTTCGGTAGTTATATTGAAATTCAAACTGGGTAAAAAAAATACATTAAAGACAGATATTCTAGTATTAAAGAATACGCATGAAAAATTTTCAACTCTTGCTCCATCATTACGGAAAGAATACGTATTGTGTGGGAAGCGATGATTTTTTTTTTTTTTTTTTTTAATTGAGCATGAATTTTGCGGCTCTATCATCTTGTCTGAAGATAAAACGTTACTGAATAAGTATTCCTTTCTATTGGTCGGGAGGTTATATGTACATTTATTTGGTAGCAGACCTAGCATTTTTAAGGCAACAACACCGAATGAACGCCGTGCCGGTTTAATATGGTGATGTTAGCAGTTCTTATTTTCTTATTTGACTCGAATGTGAGGCGTTGAGGAGTTCTTTTAGCGTTTTCATGGTCTCTCTACAGGCCAAACGTTGTTATGCTTTCTTTCTTTCTTTTCTTTTTTTTTTTTTTTTTTTTTTTTTTTTTGCTTCTGGCTTTATGGCTCATTGATATCGAAGTGACAGGGGGGCAAAGAACGAAAGAACTGGAAGGAATTCGGCCATAACCTTTCGATGGAACCGTCCCGGCATTCACTTGGAGTGTATTAGGAAAACCATGAATACCCAAAGCTGGATGGCTGGGCGAAGATTCGAACCTGCGTTCTCCCGAATACGGGGCCAAGATGTTTTGAACAGAATAACAACATTATTGGAAGAATCTAAAACTGCTTATTTTTTTGGCGTGTTAACAGAATTTAATTTTAGTTGCAGAATAATATTTGTATTTATATTGAATGTATGAATAAAAGCGAATAGCTACGAGTCGACTTAATTCTTATGTTTATAACAATTTTGGAGATCAAACTTTGGTTTGCTTACCCTGCATAGTGTAAGCTGATTATAACATTCTCTAAATTCATGCTGCATACAGTTAAAAAAATTGTATGAAATTTCATGTTTAATACATATGTTTGACGTTTTCTCATTATATTTCGTCATTCATAGCTGCAATTTAAATTTTAACTGATGGAGTGACTTTCCTTTCTTTTGCCACGTAATTGAGTTCATGTATCAAGAATAAGTTTCCAAATGTTTATGATCAAGTACGTAAGTTATACTTGCAAGTTGCATTTAACCATCAAAATTGTTTGATCGACGTATTAAGGTAGCAACCTTGATAAAGGAAGGCTTGAAATGCATCAGTTATTATTTTAAAGAAATATTCACTTTTATACATTCATACTTCTTATGCTTTGTAGAAATAAAATTTTTTTTGGGGGGGGGGGCAGTATGAATAAAAGAGTGATGGAATGAAACATCTTGAAATTTTAACCGCACAGCTTATATTTAGCACCTAGTTTCACCATAGATCTTCCACCAACTATCATTTACAGAGCTTCTCCTGCATCAAGGGAAAAACAAACTAAACTCGTATGATCATCCGATATAATGTACAATCTACAAACTGAATTTTAAATTGGTGCCCATTCCGTCTCTCCAATCGCTCGAACACCAGTTTAAGTTCTAACCGAAGAAAGTTTTGGTCAAAACTTTCCTGGGGCCAGCTGGAATTAAACTCGGGACCATGAAATTTTAAGTCAAACGCCTTAGTCGTTGCGATTCCTGACAGCTCCGTATTAAGTAGATACGTAATAATTATAGGTTTAATTACTGTAAATAGGTCATGGCTTAACGAAGCTGTCATCATCGAGAACTCAATTAATATTTAACACTAAGAAGTTGCGCTGAATATCCATCCACTAAATGTGTAGTAAAATGCGAAAAACGTAAAAAAAAATAACGTTCAACATTTTTCACGGGTATTGGCTGAAAGAAAATATCGTTCACTATATTGCTTTCGTTCTGATTAAGAAATATATAAAAGATCATAAATTATGAATTCAGTTTTTATTAATGAGGTGTTTAAATAGGAACCACCTGAGAAAAGTCTTGATTAAAAATTTCATATTTTTAGATTTTATACAACAGGTTGAAGAAAGAGAAACAATAAAAAAAAATTGAAAAATTAATCGCTATTAGAATCGAATTGTTGTTAAGACGTTGTTATTTTAAACAAGCAGTATTCCACGAAAAGTTTAAATTGCATCTTGAGAAGATATTAAAAAAGGACAAGGCATTTATATAAATAAAAAAAATATTTTTGAAAGAGGAGTAATTAAGATGGATCAAAATGTTTCCCTATAGGTTTTTTTTTTTTTTTTTTTTTTTTTTTTTTTTTTTTTTTTTGCTTTAAATATTGTTCACCATGCATATTGTATTGGAGTGCCTTGAAACAGCGGCTGGTACCTTCACTGCTTCAACAAATTATAGTTTATTATCTCATTCATAGATAGTTTGAAATAGCGCCGTATGTTGCTATTTTGCTATTGCGTTACATTATGGTTTCGAAATTTCGAGATTGTTTGTGAGGCAGTTCCACTTTCATAGCCTTTTTAATAAGTGAACAAAGCTGCTATATTTCTTTAATATTACAGCTAAACATTTATATTTACATGTAAAAACAGTGGACATTAATTTTGCGCGTTGCTAGTAAGTGACCATGAGTATCGATGAAGGTAACTATGTTTAAGTTGGTAACGTAGCTAAAATTTCATTATTTCTTTCCAAACCGACTGAATAAATAATTATTCCCTATTTTTTTTTCGTACGGACTTGAGAGTGTATTTCCTTAATTAATCTTAACTAATGGAATAACAGTGAATTATAGCAGTTTTACTAGTGTCATTAAACCGCATAATACAATACAAATTAGATGCGTGGTTCTCTATTTTATTTCCGATTCTACTAGCACAGGTAATCAAAGAATGTGATGAAATTGTTAATAGCATGTAGCTTAGCCTAATCAAGCTAGAAAACTCCAATGTGCTTATACCATTTTACGTTATGTTCACTTACTTTGTAACTGCAGGAATATGAACGGCTATTCGACTTGAACAGAGAGAAAGGCATGTTTACAATGCATCCATAATAAATGAGAGATCCTTAACTGGGAGGAACGTCGTATCATGTTTCTGTTTCAGTTTGTTATTCTTAATGCTGCTTGATGTTTTACAGACAATCTCGTTACGCTTGTCAACGCTAGCTTCATTTTAAATATAACTGTTATTCTGGTTAGATTCGCTTTGACAAAAGTGGTCTATTCCAATTTTCTACAACTGGAAAGGGAAGAGATTGAAATGTGGAGTGTCTGGTTAGGCTATGTATGTACACATAATATACATTCCTATTATACATCCATAACGACAGAGAAAACTGTGTATGAATTTATATCTGAAATAATTGCAGTATATTGAGGTTTGCTTATGATGTACGAAAATACAATAGTAGAAATGCATTCACAGCACTTTTCTTCATGCTTAAATACTAATTATTCCCTTGCGGCAGCTGATACAGTATGACTGACAGCAGTACCTGATGCAAATATTTAATTAGTAAAGGATTCTTCAAAACTTTACCTATCATAACAGTCATGTTATACAGGCGTAATTAATTTTCTAGCTTTCCCAGGTTTGTTGATGTTTTTCTTAGTTCCCGACTTTTCAGTCCCCACCTGTTGTCTTCTTCAGGATTTCTTCTTCTTGCTGTATTGGGCTAAGGTTATTCCCTTGTTAATTTTGAAGGTGACTTTACCTTGTTCAGGCATCGGGTTTATATACAAGTAAACACGCACATTTCCATAGCTAACTCAGTCATTAACCCCAATCGCCTTTTTAAATTTTTGATGTGTTTAAAAGTTCCGATGGCTTTTTATTTGTGGCTTTTAGTACTCTCCCACTAAATAATATTACCACTGTCTTTTAAACAGTGGTCCGCCTCTGCTGAATTGATAATCTGCTTGAGTCTCGGATGGTGACAATGCTAATTTCACGTAACGGTTAATTCCCGGGACTTTGTCACAGTTACAGCTTGTTAAGGTGCTCTGTGATCCTTTGCTGATTTCAAAATACTGTCAATCGATTATGTCTGTTGAAAACTGGTTGAATATTAGCTTTAGTCAGTGCTATATCTATTCCATTTGCAGCAATTATACGATTAATAGCAATGTTAAACATAAAAGTATCGCAATAAAGAAGATAGAAAACCAGAAAATTATTCACACCTGCAGCACTGGATTCTATCTCTAATTTTCCCAGGTATCCTGGGTTTCGCAACTAGATCTTGGTAGTTTCTCATTACAGAATAAGTATTTTAATCTAAAGTGTTAGTTTCTTCTTCAATACTCTCGAAAACACAGTGGATGAGTAGGAGAATTTTTGCCGCCTATATGTAATTGTTTGGGTTAGACGCGACATGACTTAAATTAATGCATTTGTAACACCGCCGTCTGTTTGAATCCTTCCAGCCACCGCGATTAGGTTTATGGGAGGATTTTCGTAAACGCCTGTTTGAACGCGGGTATGACACCGTATTATTTCCAAGGAATTGGACACAAGTAGTAGCAAATTAATAATTAGCACAAAATGATTATTTTAGAGAATAAATTTCATTATTTAATAACCCTCGTATCCGCAATCACCACATATTGTCTTTAACCATATTCCACATCCATTTAACGTTAAGCATCAGAAAATAATGTTTTCATAAAGTTTACTTAACGTCATCTTGGTTTTACTTACTAGTAGCGTAGTAGAAGAAGATACCAGCCTGGGTAAATGAAAACAGTAAATTTGTTTAAAAAAATTCGTGCCAGTAAACAGTGCCATTTTAAGCTGTTAAGTGTGCGGAAAAAACTGTAGGTGGCGTCTTGATGTAGATACATGAATACTGCACAACACCAGTATAAAGATGGGTGCCTAACTTTGGAAAATAATCACTACGGACGAACATAGTGATATCTATTGAACTGTATAAAAGAATGAAGTTGCAATATGGTGATCCATTTTTGTAATCGCAATAAATCTACGAATTGGGTAGGAAGTTTGGGAACATGGCGACTTCTGTGGTAAATTGGCAGTCACATCATGGCTCCAGAGATAATTGCAACAGTTTAAAATACATTGAAGAAAAACCGCCAAGTGACACTGAACGAAACTTCAGTCACGTTTAAACATTAATCATGGTACAGCACACCACACTATGCAAGATATACTCCAGTTTCACAAAGTGTCTACAAGATAGCGCCACTGCAACTGAATCCTGAATTGAAAAAAGCGACGTACTGATGCTCTGAGAAACTTCTATAGCATTTTGATGACTTCCTTGCAGATATCATTACTGGCGACAAAACCTGGACTTACTTTCACCAACAGGAAATGGATAGAGCGAACAAGGAATAGCGCCATTCGTTATTTTTTTTAAATTACATTTTTCAAACATAATAATCAGTAGAAAAGGTTATTCAGAGTGTTTTTGTTTTTGTTTTTTTTTTGTTTTTTGTTGTTGTTTGTTTTTGTTTTTTGCACTTTGTAAGCACAGAAGGGCTTGAGTTGAGCGTTCAGAAAACAGAGACAGCTTTGTATGAGCTGTGCATGTTAAATATTGCTTAGTGTTTAAAAAACTTTGAAAGTTTTCTTTTTGCTCACCTTGTCTGCCTCTAGGGGGTGAAATATGTGGAATTATCTGAACCTCAAACACATGAGCGTTTCGAAAGATGTAACGTATTATTCGCAGTGTCGTACAAATTGCAGAAAAATCACTCGCATACGTATTAGCTTTAATCTGTAACTGTGACCGATACGCTGTCTACAGGATTCCAATCTCTGTCGGCCTTGCTTAACCATGTCTACTGTAGAGAGATTCCACTGTCCTAAATCACTATGATAGCTGGCTCTTTGTATTTAGTTCAGCCTCCAACGATCAAATTCATTTCCTAGACAATCACGTAACGTTAAATTTTGCATACCTTTTCCAGATTACGTAATACAATAGGAAGTATTTTATACAGAAGGAAATGATACTTCGAGACCAGAGGCGTGTTTTTGTGTCCTCTTTAACCATGCGCTTAGCTCTGGGACCTCTTATTAATACAGACACTTAATAGGATGTCGGAACACAAAAGTTGATTCCAGCTATCCAACCTGGTGAGTTTTCTCTCGGTTTCACCATGGAGTCTGTCACATATGGCAACGACATCGCAATTGTTTCGTGCGCATGCTTTATTTCTTAACCCTACGAGATATGTATTTTTTAATTTTTTTGTGCTTACCGAAGATCATACGTAAACAAACCTCAATTTGATTTTCAGATTCCAGTTTGGTCAATTTTTACATTATTACGAAATATTTCTTCTACCTTAGGTTTGTATCCTGTCAGAATATGGCTTTTTTATTTTGTGTCACATTTAGTGAATGTCGAAACTAGGATTTTTCTGTGTGCCAGTCCAGGCGATTACTTCTAGCTTACAACACCTGAAGCTTTTTGCACCTGATGAAGACAGCAAATCCATTTGTCGAAACGTTGTGGTTTTATGACGCTATCCGGCTGATCACCCGTGAACCTTGCATTGAAGCTTACATAATATTTTTATATGTGAAGCATCAAGGCCTAAGCGCAAATTAATTATTCTGTATGCGCAAACTTGGTCTTAATCGTACTTAACGTTTAAGAATTTAGTAATTTTGTGTGAAATCTTCCAATGAAGTGAAAGTAGGAAGATTCACGAATACTTTTCTTTCTATGAATGACAAAGATCCTAAGGCTAATGATATAACTATGAAGTAATTGTAGTAAAATGTTAACATTAGTTCTAGATCTAATCACGATTAGGGTCTATAACTCAATAATGCCCTGTTATGTCTTTTGTTCTATTGGTATTTCGCACAAAAATGTTCAGTTATTTAAAAAGTTAAACCAGTAATCTGGAAACAAATCAGGACTACGCTTGAAGTATTCATGATACAAGTATTTGTAGTATAAGAAGAAATTACAAAATTTAAAAATATATATTAATAAAGCTATACGATGGTTAAGGCGCTTGCTTTCAAAATGACTTTTGCTCTATTCCTGGGTTCGAATCTCGGTAGGCGTAGGATTTTAGAGAGTTGTGTTTGATCATATGAGCTCCGTCAAGATATTCCGTGATTCGGATTCCACGTTAAACTGTAGGTCACCTCCAGGTTTTTTTTTTTTTTTAACTGCTTTATGTCTCTCAACAGCGAGGTATTTAGAGACATGAAAGGATGGGGGCAAGGAATGGGAAGGAATTCGGCCATGGCATTTTTAAGGAAGCATCCCGGCCTTTGCCTGGTGTGATTTGGGAAACCATGGAAAACCCAAATCTGGATGCCGGGACGGGGATTCGAACCAACGTCCTCTCGAATTCACCTCTAGGGCTAACGTCCCTAGTTGTAATACACCCACAGCAAAAATTCAAGGTAAATAAAACAAAAATAAAATATGTAAGACTGGAGATTTTCTCGGCGTTGTAAATGAATAAAATTTTCTCGGGTAACTAGCCGAGTTAGTCCATCGTTTGACCACGACGTTTCGGCGGTCACAAACTCTGCCGCCATTGTCAAGTGACCGGCAGCAGTCACTTGACAATGGCGGCAGAGATTGTGACCGCCGAAACGTCGTGGTCAAACGATGGACTAACTCGGCTAGTTACCCGAGAAAATTTTATTCAAAAATAAAATAGTTTGCCCAAACGAGCATACATACATGTGAAACCTACATTTATAAATAAAAGATATACGGCAGGAAAGTGAGTAAGAGATCCTGCAGCAGACCGTACTATATAAATTATAAATGAGATTGCGCACAAGCTTCATTCTCTCCTTTGCGTGCTCTTAGGACAACGCAAGTGATGTATTTTGGAAATTTCGTCCAGTTTGATGTTATAATCGCTTTTTCTCTGAGTACAGACATACAGATGATGAAATCAAAATATTTACTAATTCCTGAACATTTCTAGCTGAACATTCTTTGCTATTTACCGATTGCCACTTTGCAATAACCAGACAAATCGCAGTGGTTTATTTCTTCAATCTCGAACACAAAAATTCTGGTAATAAATAGCAGAGATCGATACCTCCAATCGACGTGACATCTCTGGAGAGATGGATGAGCTATGCGTGATTCCAGTGCTGTCGACTCCAGAGCCCTGCCGACAGGTGTAAACTCCTTGTCGCCCTGTGATTGAATTCCGTGTTTACAACCATAAATATGCATAACTGCTTTGGTGCCGCGTCTGATGTAGTACAGTGGGGAGGCCCTCATATTCGCTGCCTGCTCGTGTAAACAGCTTCACAGATCCGCCTCGAGAAGAGACTTCGGGCGGGCGGAATTTTCATCTCGCACTCCGCCTTCTGGCGCTGCAGGAAATCATCAAAAAGTCGACATGAGAAATTCCCAAAGGACGGCCTTCTTCACACACGTAAAACATCGCTGTCTCCACTCAAAAATATGATAACGTAACTCGAATCTCATGCGGCTAGCTTCTTAACACTATGCTTACACTTCGTAGGAGAATTCAAAATTAGATTTTGTACTTCAGTGTAAATTCAGCTCTTCTAATTCCACCGATGGTGGGTGAACGGTTAACGTTCTGGCCTCGCATTCGAGAGGACGCGGGTTCGAATATCCGTCCGGGCATCCAGATTTGGGTTTTACTTGGTTTCCTCAAATCACTCCAGGTGAATGCCGTGATGCTTCATTCAAAAGGCCATGGCCGAATTCCTTCACGTTCCTTGTCCCCAGTCCCATCCCGCCTCTAATGACCTTAGCCGTCGACGAGGCGTAGAGCCACAAAAAAAAAAAAAAAAAAAAAAAAAAAAAAAAAAAAAAAAAATCTTCTAATTCCACTGGTTCCAACCTAGTATTCGCAGCTTTGACCGTGATTTATGCGTGCGGTAGTTATACTTTACAACTGATCTGGTTTCTATGTTCGGACCGAGCGTGGTGGTGTAACGGCTAGCATTCTGGCCTCACATTCGGGAGGACGGCGGTTCGAATCCCCGTCCGGGCATCCAGATTTGGGTTTTCCATGGTTTCCCCAAATCACTCCAGGTGAATGCTGGGATGCTTCCTTCAAAAGGCCATGGCCGAATTCCTTCCCATTCCTTGCCCCCCATTCTTTCCCGTCTCTAAAGACCTAGTTGTTATAGGAGACGTTAAGCAGTTAAAAAAAAATCTATGTTCGTCATACAAGTTACCTCTGATAAATCTATGTCAAACGTAAGAAATGCGGCTAAGAAAATTTGTTAGCTTACTTTGACTGGTGGCTCAGTGGTTAAGGCCACTGACTGCAGATCGAATGGTCCCCGGTTCGAATCTCGGTCCCTTAATCCGACCTTCAAATCTAGCACAGTTTGCTGTGAAATTTGATGTAATCCAGAAACCTACCGTGGTTTGGATTTCAAGCTAAGCTGTTGGTCCCCTACACACTGTGGGATTACCGTATTAGGTTATAGCAGGCTACGATATAGGCGTAATTTGCTGCCACTAAATACCCCGTCACCATGTTCACACAAGCCTTTACCTATCGCCGTGAGTGCTAGAGTAGATATATTTCGCTCAATGTTAGTGCCATTGGATTAAATTAATTATGGTTTGATGACCTCTGTCTGTATATCTAAATTTTTTTCAATTATTTTATGATTCGTACGGGCCATCTTTGAGATGCAGTTATAAATTAACGCCTCTGGTAGTAACACCTGACACACATAATACGAGGGATGATCAGAAAGTAAGGTTATAAAGCTACAGTGAAACGTCATCATTTTATTTCATAAAGCCAACTGATAGTACATATGATAGGTTGTTTTGCGACATAGTCTTTATATTGGTTCAGGTGCTTGTCGCTTCGTGAGATGAGTTTGAAATTTCCTTCCTGATAAATTCCTGTCCTAGCATGTTGCCTGAAACGAATCGTCGTCAAGTGAGGAAAAATGTGAAAGTAACTTGGAGTGAGGAAGTGTGATATTGCAGTGCTGGATCCTCGTCGGTGACGTTATCTCTACCGGCCGTAAACTGTCGACATCTGACGAGACATCTCCGTAAGCATCTACCACATGCAGGTGAATTTCAGCAAGGGTTACATGTTTCGCCTACAGAATCGAATAAATGAGCGGATATCTTCGTGAGACCAGTCTTCCAAACGAATCGCCATTTTTGTTTACCTACAACGCTAGATGTAGGTAAACAAAAATGGCGGGTGGCTGAAAAACTGCACAGTTACCTGCTGCATGTCTTAGAATTGCCACACACTACTGATTTCTCTATAACGGACAACATTCCAGAATATATCGCCATTGTAACCTTAGCTTCTGATCATCCATCATATTTAGACCAATATGGCCTATTATTATTATTATTACTCCGCGACTCACTAAAATTATGTGCCGAGAGTGCAATGCACCTATCCCAAAGGGTAATGGTTTGGAAGGGATATACGGGATATGGCAGGAGGCGCATGGCTATTTTGAGGAACCATCCCGGAATTCGCCTGGAGGTTTTTTTTGTATTAGTAGACTTACCAAGGTTGCGTTGCGTGCTGAAAAGTTCGCACAATGCACTCAGGAGGTATAATAAATAGTTCCTGTTAAAATCCCGGCCGTCCTGATTGGAAGTTTTAGGTGGTTTCCTGTTGTTGCCTACGACCCTACGCTACTGATGAAATGGTCCCCAATTTCCGCTTTATGTGTTATACAGGGTGTTACAAAAAGATACGGCCAAACTTTCAGGAAACATTCCTCACACACAAACAAAGAAAATATGTTATGTGGACATGTGTCCGAAAACGCTTACTTTCCATGTTAGAGCTCATTTTAGTTGGTAGAGGCGGACCAATTCCATGGCCCCCACGCTCTCCTGACCTCAGCCCTCTTGACTTCCATTTATGGGGGCATTTGAAAGCCCTTGTCTACGCAACCCCGGTACCAAATGTAGAGACTCTTCGTGCTCGTATTGCGGACGGCTGTGATACAATACGCCATTCTCCAGGGCTGCATCAGCGCATCAGGGATTCCATGCGACGGAGGGTGGATGCATGTATCCTCGCTAACGGAAGACATTTTGAACATTTCCTGTAACAAAGTGTTTGAAGTCACGCTGGTACGTTCTGTTGCTGTGTGTTTCCATTCCATGGTTAATGTGATTTGAAGAGAAGTAATAAAATGAGCTCTAACATGGAAAGTACGCGTTTCCGGACACATGTCCACATAACATATTTTCTTTGTTTGTGTGTGAGGAATGTTTCCTGAAAGTTTGGCCGTACCTTTTTGTAACAACCTGTATATCTCACTCACACTTGTTAATAGTGCAGTTTTACCTTAAGATGCCGTTTATGCTAATCGTAGCAAATGGAAACATTTTCCTTTTTAGTTGATATTTATCTTTTATATTATTTTATACCTCAGACAACTTGTGGGGCTAATCTTTCTTATTTACGGATCGTCACATGTTATATTTTACTATTTTTTTTTTTACATTCTAATTTTTGAAAATTCCTGCTCTGCCCAATATATTAGTGCTGTTGCTTAGTTTATGTTTCCAGCCAGTATGTTCTTCTATGTTTCTGTAAAGAAATCAATGGTTTATTCTAATCCGTTTGTACTGGTTCATTTTCATTTTTCATAATTCGTGTTAACCGGCAAACTATTAATGCGCCGTTTATGTTATGCGGCGTGATTCTGTCTCATAACATTCTTTTGGTATGAGTCTCTTCGTTTTCTCTTGCCGAATTCCTGCAACTGACCCGTCATCTATTTCGCTGTCAGCACGGTCGATATGTGTTGCGTATGATGCATTTCCACAATTTCAGTCGCTGTCATCCTGTGTCTTGTAAATTAGATGCTTAATACCGAGCGAGGTGGTTGAGCGATAACGCTCTGGCCTCGCATTCGGGAGGAGGCAGGTTCGAATTACCGTCCGGGCATACAGATTTGGGTTTTCCATAGTTTCCCCCAAACCTTCCCCGCCTCTAACGACCTAGACGTCGACGAGAGGAAAAGCCAGAAGCAAAAAAAAAAAAAAAAAGATTTAACTTAATGAATGTTTAATATACAACCTGCACAAGACTTTGATTTGTAAAATTGTCACAAAAGACTAAACTGCTAGCATTCGATGGGACCCGGGTTCGAATTACCGTCTTGGCATATAGATTTTGGTTTTCTATGGTTTCCCCAAGCCACTCCAGGCGAATGCCGTGATGGCTCCTCAAAAAGGGTCATGAACGAATAACTTCCCAATTCTTGTCCCAGTCCTTTCTCGCTTCTGATGACCTAGACGTCGATGAAGAGAAAAGCCAGAACCAAAAAGGAATCCATCTTGTTTAATGAATGTTCAGTACTCTCCCTGCGTTAGACTCTCATTTGTAATAATTGTCACAATCACAAGAGACTTCACTACTGGGTACGACTGGTGCCAAGATCATATTAGTTTTCATGTAAACATTTGATTGCGAGTGCTGTGTCGATTGGCAGAATTAAATCAATATAATTTAGCTTTAATGCCTTCAGCTCAAATACTCCAGGAAATGTTGGAATATTTGAATCCTATACTTTCTCAGATTTCCTAACTTTTTCAGATACGACATTAGTAAACGGGGCACTGTACTCCTTTACTTATTTACTGTATAATTGAAAAGTAATTCTGTAAAATCTCATCAAACGTATGCCGGGTCAATAAAAATGTATTTCCCCGTTACACATTTATCTGGATGAGACTAAAAATGTGGGAGGCACATTTATTCACTCAATAACCTTTGAACAAGAAATCAAGACTCAGGTATAGATCAAATTTTAGTAAAATCGTCCATGCTCAGGATTTTATCAAAGGTGTTGATACATGCAACAAGTAATTCTAGCTATAGAAGAGAAAATTAAATTGTGCAACAGCTAATTTTATAGTTTTATGTGAGAGAGAAAGCAAGTTTCCTGAGTTCAGCTACAGAATTTCGTGGTATTTGACAGTTTAACTCTTCACAAAAGCTTTAAGGAAATGTCATAAACGCTTGCATTAAATTTTTTACAGCTTTCTGTGAACATACTGAGAACTGGTATTTTTTTATCGTATCATCCCAAGCTTTTAATATGGAATGCTGCATATTAAATACAAGCGGAGAAAAACAAATATTTTTGATAAACTGCTTCCACGCATGACGAAATACGTTAATTCAATACGCAGCACGTTGCTACTGAAAATTGTCCCGGTATTTAAACGAATATCACTGTATTTAACGTAATTCTAAACCCATATTCGTGATGAAAAAGTACAGTACGTTTACATGAGATTAAATACCACAGTGTTTATTCGCTTAAAATATTGCTTCATAAAATAGTTACAGTATTATTTGAACTGAATTTACAACTAAAGTTTGCTCTGTAATACTTGCGTTTACATTTAGGTTAACCGAAATGAAATAGGTGTTTTGAAATACAAGAGAAATGTAACTGTTGAATGTATATTCACCATCATCATCAGTGTTCTGCCCTAAGGCACATTTTCACATGGATGCTTTCCATGTCCTCCTGTCATTTGCCCTCTTCCTCAAGACCATGTAGTTTTCGTTTCCTTTGATGTTATCTGTTATCAGAAGCCACCAAGAGGTAAAAGCGATGGAAGTGATCAATAGTAGGGCGATTATTAATTGAGAAAATAGACAAAGCACTGAGGTGTGTGTCACTTTATGGGGCAAAGACGTGGACATTGAGGCGAGAAGATAAGCGTTTGAGATGTGGAGGAGGAGAAGAGTATAATGGAGAATTAGTTCGTGGTAGGAGAGTAAAAGTAAGAAGGAGATGTAAGATCAGTGCGTATTTAGGCGAATAATAATAATAAAAAACATACAGTGCATGTTCAAGTCCAAAGAGAATTGCTCAAATGCTTATACTGAAGTGAGAGCCAGGTTATCAATGGATGAAACTGTATGCGGTTTCGCTATATACTGTATTATTAAGTCACTGTAGTAGTAGTGGCAGAAACTGCTGTACTTGCAGAGTTTACAATGTTTCGTTCGGTAGTCTCAGATAGTATCTTTGCAAGAAGAAAATTGGTACTTGGACGAACTCTCAGACAGAATCATATTTGGGTTAAAGAAAATCTATGATGTATAGAAGTTCTCGGACCTCCCAGCGGGGAAGTGCATCAATTTGATGATACGTATCGAGTAGCGGTTGGAGGCCAGAGAACTTTTTACCCAGTTAACATACCTGCAAATCTTCCATTCGTTCAACATTTGTGATATTATTGTTGTTATATTAGTTCATTAATTATCATCGTCACCAATTTAGTCTCTTGAATTTTGATTTGTAGTCTAGTTTTGTTGTAGGGAATTCCAATACGAATATATGAGGACATAAATTGCATCGTGTTTAATAATGATATATGGTTATGTCAACCTCTCCTTCACGTGGTGCACCCTGTTTGCACGGACGAGGCTCTGGCGACTGAATGATTCCCGGTATAAGGAATCACCCACTGCTTGCCAACGGCCTCCGAAAGGAGGGCGGAAGAGTGGGGAGTGGTTCAGGGCACCCTCTTGCCCTTGGGGTTGGAAACGGCCCCTAAAGGCGGATGAATCAGAAATGATCAACGGCATGGGGATGCAGAAGGCAACGGGAAACCACTGCATTAAAGACCCAAAGGGTATCCCGAGGACATGTAATCCTCTCAAATTACATATGATGGAGGATTGCATCAAACCAGTCGAATGACTGACGACAGCAAAATATATATATATATATATATATATAGTGAGCAGCACTTTTTCCATAATTGATGAGAACATTGCTTAGTAATGATTAAACCCTTCATGAGCCACCGTAAGTTTAAATTCAGTGAAGTTGCAATAATCAGTCAGAACTAGTACTTACCGGGCATGGTTGGTGAGCGGTTAATGCTATGGCCTCCCATTCGGAAGGAAGCCGGTTCGAGTCTCCGGCCGGGCATCCAGATTTGGAATACCAGGATGTTTCCTTGAAAAGGCCAGGGCCGAATTCCTTCCTGTTGCTAAGCCCCAGTCCTTTCCCGCCTCGCTATTGAAGAGGTGTAAATCTATAAAAAGAGAAAAGAACGTATGACATTAATGGCCGTCGCTTCAGTAACCTAACCTGCTAAACCTGCCGGGTAATGGGAAACTATATATATATATATATATATCTGTTTAATGTCTCTCTAACAGCGAGGTCTTTAGAGACGGGAAAGGATGGGGGACAAGGAATAGGAAGGAATTCGGCCATGGCCTTTTTAAGGAAGCATCCCGGCATTTGCCTGGAGTGATTTGAGAAACCATGGAAAACCCAAATCTGGATGCCCGGACGGGGATTCGAACCGCCGACCTCCCGAATGCGAGGCCGAACGCTAGCCGTTACACCACCACGATCGGTGGAAAACTATAGCTTTACGTGGTAACATGTTAGCATAATTCATATTAACCCTTTGACTGCTGTAGACGCGTTAACGCGCGTGGCTACTACTGCGCCCAGGTGCTCCAGACCGCCTTGCCGCTCTGTCTGTGCTCCAGACGTGTTAACACGCTAGCCTCTTAGCGGCCTGGCTATGAAGCCATATTTCCACCCAGGGTGGTTAGTTGTTTTCCTCATTCGGCCCTTGAGCATTGTCAGCTGCGATCTAATTTGTGTTGCTCTTTTCCTTTTAGTTTTCGCTGAGAAAATGGCATACATTCATTATTTTTTTTTAACTGTTTAACGTCTCTTAACGGCGAGGTCTTTAGAGATGGTAAAGAATGGGGGGCAAGGAATGGGAAGGAATTCGGCTATGGCCTTTTGGAGGAAGCATCCCGGCATTCACCTGGAGTGATTTGGGGAAACCATGGAAAACCCAAATCTGGATGCCTGGACGGGGATTCGAACCATCGTCCTCCCGAATACGCCGTCGTGTTTGTACCGCGGAAGAAATCATGGAGATTCTTACTAGAAGCGACAGTGAATATGATCAATTTGATATGGATGACAGTGATAACCCTTCGACAGGATCTCGATGTAATTTTCCTAAGCTGTGTACATCAGCTAGTGGAAAATGACCATTTTTCAGAGTTTGAAGCTACGGATTGTGCGAGCGAAATGTGTGGAAAAAGAGAATGCTTTAGTGACGCGTTTGACAGCATGTGCTTGTCGATTAAGCTGCAGGACACAAGTGTGGATTACGTTAACATTCCAGCAGTTTGTCATTTTTCCTGATATTTCTAACGGAATATCATATGATATCTATTGCTGATGAGACCAACAGATACGCGACAATCAATTCACACTATATTTTCACTATGAAGTGGTTTAAAATGTTCTTTTTCCACATTCTCGAACACTGCATTTTAAATGCTCACGCTCTTCACCGAGTAGTGACCGGACGAAAAATGCCAGTTGCAGAGTTTCGTCTGTTGCATCCATAAATTTAAATTTCGTGAGGTATTTTTCAGGATTTCCTGACACCCCCCCCCCCCGTCTTGTAAGATCAGGTCCGTGAGACGCCACCCTCCCCCCCTAGAAATCGCCCCTCGCAACTTTTTGAGACCTTTTTTCCAAATTTAATTCATATTGCAAATTCAAAGAAGAGCACGCCAATGCGTAAATGCGCTGTATGTTCGATACAGAAAGTGCGTCGAGAAACCAATGCAGAACATGTAATGTATCACTGTGTGTTGTACCATTTTTCAAGGTTTATCACACAAAAAGAATTACTAACCATGGTTAACTGCAGAGTAATAATTATATTACATTTATACACCTCTAAAACTAAACGAAAAAAAAAAAAATTAAAAATATATTAACCCGGGTGAAAAAGAAGGCTGGAAAATTTGTGCAGAATTTGTGAAAGGTATTCGGAAAGGTTCTCTCCAGATTAATTACTACGCTCACAAACTAAAAACATTTCAGTTGCTGTAATATCTATTTAGTATATGAAGTACCTGCATGTTTGATTACGCAGACATTCACTTTTAGAGGAGCTTTAAACTGAAAAACTTTAGATGTTATATTGACTGTATTTATTTTGTATCTGCGGTTTCAAATCGCAGAGCGACAGCAGAAGAACGTCAGACACAACGCTCCAGACGTATTCAGTACACAGCGGTCCGGTCTAATGCGGCATTCCAGCGCAGGTAAACAGCTTAGGCGTAAACAAAGCCGCACTCAGCGAGGGCTCGGCCGGGCGAACCGTAGCAGTTAAAGGGTTAACAAAGCGAAGATTTTCCAGGGGTGAAGTTCCAACACGGACTGGGATTCAAAACGGGTCACTCCGTTACTCAGTTAACCAACTGAGCCAAAAGATCGCTATATAAAATAAATTTAAAAAAGTGCTAATTGAGTGATTTTAGCAAATTTGATTCTTTAACAGCTAAAATTTTTGAAGAAAGAAGCAGATGTATAATCCGATAGATCATTTCGTGTGGTACAAATCCTGTCTTGAAAAATTTTACAGTATCTATTTTTTATTATTTGAAGGTTATAAACAAACGCTCCTTAAAAGACATCTTTGAAAACAAGCTATTAAAAATTAGCAAGTAATAATTTTCTAAATGTACTTCAAAATAATGTTTTAAATACTACAGTTTAATACAAAATCTGTGTACGGAACCCTTGACAAATTAGTATCATCTTCTTTAACCTCCTAGTTTTTTTTTTAATTGTTTATGAATACTCGTACTTCCTGACCACCTTCTGCTAGACTACGGCTCTATCGTTAGCATCCACGAATCGAATACTTTGGGCACACAGTAAGGGGGGCCCCTGTGCACCGTAGTACCCTTCAGCTGTTGGTTAGAGCGTCTTTTTGACAAAAAAACAAACGTTGCATCTCTACCACTTGTCATACTGAAACTCGAGGCTGGTACATACAGCCGAGAGGATATATCGGACGCAGGGAATGGTTCGCATATATCTGCGACATAAATCTAATAACTCAAGCCCGAGAAAGTCCTGGGAAAAGCGAGACACAGGAGGAGGAAAATCTCCACCTCGGGAGAAAAGCGGAATAAAACCTTTTCCACCCTCTGAAGCGATTTTGTCGGAGAGCGTCAAATAGACCTCGACGATTAGAAATGTGCGTAACAATTCACTCTTGCGAAAGAACAGTTCAATATAAGGAAATAAAATAATATGGAACTCTAAATTTCATCTGGGAGTAACTCTCAATCGTTGTGCTCGACCACCATTTACAGAAAACATACCATATCAGACACACAAATGATTGTCGTTTCGCTGACAAACCCACGTCTAGGTATTGGAGGTATTATTACCTGTTATATATAGACTTCATTTCACATGCTTGGATCTTGCTAAGGTCCCTTGATGTTAGTGTGCATGTTTCCAAAGCATATGTGAGAATAGGAATGAGATATGATTTGTACAAGACAATGTTTGTTCTTCTGGGAAACCTCATGTCCCATAGTAAGCCTCGCACGGTACTGTAGAAGTTGGCTCCTTTGGTTACTCTACTCATTATTTCTAACTCACTTCTACCATTATTGGCAATTATGCTCCCCAGGTAGCTGAATTGGTCAACAACTTCAACTTCGTTGTCTTGTAATTTTATATGACAGTCTGTATTCTACAGTTTTTTTGTTCAATTTCATTCCATATTCTTCAAACTTATCATTCCACATCTTCAGTTTGTTTTGTATTCCTTCTTCTGTTTCATCCCATACTGCTACATCATCTGAAAACACCAGTGCCTGTGGATCTCTATTGAATGTTCTTTTTAGTTCTTTTAAGATGTTATCCATCACCGCTATGAACAGAAGGGGTGAAAGGGCACTTCCTTGTTGTTTCTTAGAGTTTCTTGAAGTTTCTTAGAACGGCCCTCCAGAAAACTAGATTTGACCACTTAAAGAATGGTGAAATTAGATCAAACCTAGAGCTAAGGGAATCCATGGAAGAGAGACTTAGGTCATCAAGACTTCGGTGGTTTGGGCATGTGAAGAAAATGACTAGTAAAAGACTGCCAATAACTTATTTGGAAAAAAGGATAGTGGGCAAAAGACCAGTGGGAAGACCAAGAAGAAGATGGACAGACCAACTGAAGGAGGACGTAGAGAGAAGAGGCTGGAATTGGGAGTGCATCACAGACAGAGAAACCTTTCTGGACAGGAAAAGGTGGAAAACAATCGTCTATAACAACCAAAGCTCGTAAACCACACCCGGGAAACTGGAGATGGTCCCCAACGATAAAGATGATGATATATAGACTGTACGGAAATTATATATTTTGAACGTTGTCAAGTTCTTTATGAGACTTAAGCTGCGTCCAAACAGTTCTACATTTTTACAAAATTTTCGAGCGAAGCCTTTGGCCTTCCTCAGGGGTCAAGCCACTTGCTGTCTCTACCAGGGACCGAAAAAGCTTTCGTATTGATTGTTAGTGTTAGTTTCTTAACCTACAGTCAGAGGATTTATAACTCAATAAATGATAACTGTGTCAGTAAAAGTGTATTACATGCCCCAGAGTCAGCAGAACTATAGTGTGAATGAATTGTAATAAGTTTTTCGCTTGACGTGGTGGCGAGCGGGAACAAGACTGAATAATTGCCGTCAAACGTATTGTGTTGCTTGTACAGAAATTACTTCGTAAGGTACAATTGCTTAATGTTTGTTTGGTTTTTGTAAGAAGTGGCCAGAAAGCGGGTGGTGCAAGAACTTCTCGAAGAACTGTAAATGAATAATTCATAGTGCGCGGAATATAAAGAATAGTCAGCAATTGTAACTTCAAATGCCACCTGGTATTTTACTGGAATCGGTTGTTCCCAATGAACCAATTTTCCTGTATCTCCATCAACAGGTTGTTAATACTTTTTGATATGACAGATTACTTTCTTCTTATCACCCTTCCTTTGAGTTTTTTATGTTCTCCTGCTAATTCTTCTTTTACTTAATAGTCATCATCTGCATACTCCAATGGTATACATTCACATTTTCTGATCTTTTCAGTAGTATTCTTTATGGGATTATAATATTTCACCAATTGCAGTGTTTACTTAATAGTTCCTGTGTACCATTATGTGAGACTGCGGTTCTGATAGGTGTTAAGTTTAGTAAAATTTGCATTTTGAAATGCACTGTATTTTCTTTTAATTTCCTGTTCACTGCAGATACCTCAGTATTTAGAATCGAATGTTATTTTATTCTCTGAGGAGAAAAAAGAGGAAACAATATATATAAATATTAGTGAACGCTGAAGTAATTTTTTTTGAAGATATATCTATTCATTCTAAATGCTGTATTGTAAGTATTTACTTGATTAATACCAATCGAGAATAATAATAATTAAAAAAAGTTTACTTATATACAAAAATGAATTTTCCTGTCCGTTAAGCTCTCTTTGTCAATTTTTAAAATGAGTTTTTAGTGTATCATTGGTTGTGATGTTAATACGTCAATATTATTAATTTTCATGATTGATTTGGATTTATGATCAAAATTTTAACGTTGGTAATCATGAAAATGAGTTCAGAAGTTGATTAAATTCCCTTCCAACATGAAATTCCTGGTCAACGAGATTGAATAAGAGGAAAAAAAGGACAACTGTTAAATAAACATCATATTATTAAAATTTATATAAATTCCAAAGTATTTATTGACATAAAGCAAATATGAACCTTTCAAATTATTTAACGTAGACACGAAAAACAAAACATCATAACAATATTAATAAACAAAAACATTTTATCACGAAGAATCCCATCCAGTGACGTCAGTCATCAGCGAGTTTCAGGATGTTTAATAATGATTTCGCGGTGAACCGATGACTATGCAATATTTTACTATTCAAAATTTCTGCTGACGGGGCTGAGTATAAACGTAAGAAACAGACCAAATCTGCATCAATCACGTAACGTGATGGTAATTGCCTTCGTAGGTATGGCTTAAGTATCAATCGTCGGGTTGCAGTATTATTACAGCCTGACATCATAGAAAATACTATGTTTTGTTGATCAGACTACAGGTTCTGTTACTAAGCAACAGCTCGTAACAGTCTTCCACGTACGTTATGCTGAATGAGAACATAATCAGACACTCAGGTCCGAGTCAGCATATCTAACAATGACAGAATCAATTTTTGGAATGGCTCTTAAAAACAAAATCAGAATTGTGGAATGCTTCTTACAACCAAAATAATTGTTCTACTCTCCGTTTCGTCCCTAAAAGACTTCGCATGGCGTACTTCTTACTGTTCGATAACCTCGACGCCGCCAGTAGGGGTAACGGAGAAACGGAACGCCTCGGTAAGTCACAGCAAAATTCAAATATTAGTTTATAACAACCGAATCTCTAATTTCTTATTCAATAGCCACATCAACACAGCGCACTTTCAGTCTTTTGTTTCCCGTTGGCCAGTATAAAAGCGCATTTGGTGTTCTCTATATAATGGACCTGTTTTTCTCATCCGTTACTCTGTGGAGTTGTGAAATATAAATAATTATTCTTCTACTATTTTTTTTTTTTTTTTTACTTATGGCTTCACGCTTCGGACGTTAAGGTCACTAGTGGCGGGATGGGATTGGACACAAGGAATGGAAAGGAATTCGGCCTTGGCCTTTTGTAGGAAGCATCCTGCCATTCGCCTGGAGTTATCATCTTTATCGTTGGAGACCATCTCTAGTTTCCCGGGTGTGATTCACGAGCCTTGGTTGTATTCGATCGGCTTCCACTGTCTCCTATCCAGAAAAGATTCTCTGTCCATGATGTATTCCCAATTCCAGCCTCTACGTCCTCCTTTAGTTGGTCTGTCCATATTCTTCTTGGTCTTCCTACTGGTCTTTTGCCCACTATCCTTTTTTCCAAATAAGTTTTTGGTAGTCTTGTAGTAGCTATTCTCTTGACATGCCCAAACCAGCGAAGTCTTGATGACCTAAGTCTCTCTTCCATAGATTCCTTTTGATCTAATCATTCTTTATGTCGTCTAGTTTTCTGGAGGGCCGTTCAAAGAAACTTCATTTAACATGCTTGGATCTTGCTAAGGTCCCTTGATGTTAGTGTGCATGTTTCCAAAGCATATGTGAGAATACGAATGAGATATGATTTGTATAATACAATTATTGTTCTTCTGGGATCCTTCATGTCCCATAGTAAGCCCCGCAAGGTACTGTAGAAGTTGGCTCCTTTGTTTACTCACTTCTACCTTTATTAACAATTATGCTCCCCAGGGGGCTGAATTGGTCAACAACTTCAACTTGGTGGTCTTGTAATTCTTTCGGCTTATTTTTAGTGCTGCAGGTATTTTTTATTCAATTTTATTCCATATTCTTCAAACTTATTATTCCACATTTTCAGTTTGTTTTGTATTCCTTCTTTGGTTTCATCCCATACTGCCTCACCATCCGCAAAAACCAATGCCTGTAGATCTCTAATGAATGTCTCTTTAGTTCTTTTAAGATGTTGTCCATCACCGCTATAAAAAGAAGAGATGAACGGGTACTTGCTTGTTGTACTCCTTTGGTTGTACTAAACTATTCAGAGTGGTTTGGGCAAACTGTGGATAACCCAATTCTGGATGCCCGGACGGGGATTCTGACCGCCATCCTCTCGAATGCAAGACCAGAGCGTTAACCGCTCATCCACCACGCTAGGTATTATTCTTCTACACCACCTTTTCCCAACATTTAGTAGTCAGCTCCTTCGATGAGTGGCGTTGTCAAAATTGTAGTTATGGATTTTATGGGCGCATACCCTTGCTGACGCCAAGTATTTTATACCTACTGCCATGTTGTAGGCTACTGAGTAACAATGTGGGAAGTATTGCCACGTGTGTGTAAAACGTGTTAGTATGCTCGATGTGTAGTAAGTGTTGTTTTTTGGGGACTGCACCACTTTATTGACCTTCTGAAAACTGGTACTAACCTGTTGAAATTTACATCAGTCGCTTCGTCAGCATGTCGTCTTCACGTTTTGCGATCAAACATTGCGGAAAAGTCGTCAGGAATTTAAATCAAAACGCCGAAATATGAAGGGCTGTGCAACTGCAAAATGCTATGAGCACTGCAAAAGCAACACAAAAATTATTGGTACAGGGATCATTTCAACCTAAATTGTTTTGTTTTGTCATAGAAATCATGGTTAGGTTGAAGTACGACCTGTACCAAGTGAAAAAAAAAAATCCGAAATTTTTGCTTTGCGGCATCCAAGCAAATGGCGTATTTGTTTACAATGGAAGCAATCGATTATCTCTGGTTACTCGTCGCTGTGTAAGATGGCGGGCATCGCCGTGTTACAACTCGCATAAATATTGCCAATTTGTCAATTTTGTGTGACATTTTACAACGGAGAGGGGCTGAAAAGGCAAGAAAACATTACAATTAAGGATTAAATCAACATTTTAAGAGACCGTCACTGATTTATCAACGTTGGCGGTATCTAACGGCTGTGCGTCACTCTCATATTTCGGCATTTTTAATTAAATCCCTGGTGACTTTTTCTCAATGTGTGATCGCAAAATTTAAAGAGGACATGTTGACGAAGCGACTGATGTAAATTTCAACAGGTTAGTACCTGTTTCTCGAAGTTCAATAAAGTGATGCAGTCCCCGGTTTTTTTTTGTGAAATGTGTGGTTTATGAGGCAGAAATTAGGGAGCGTCCCGGCATTCACATAGGCGAATGCGGAAATCCGCCTAAATACCACAGCCAGGGCGGCTGATACGCGCTGGCCTGGGCTCGTGTTCTTTCCATTACACCTCCCTTACCCAGCAAACAGGCAAGGCATTCTACGATATCCGAGCAACTGAAATTAGATGAATTTTATAGTCGATTCTTTATATCTCGACTAGACAAATCGAACGTAAAGAATGAAGAATTTTGATATCTCGCTTAGTTCTCGAGATATGGTATTCAAAATTGATGATCTTAGGTTGAAAAGTGGCCTGAATCAGAAGAAAAATTACCCCAACCGTCTTATTTGATGATGAATTCTTCAGCAAATCGACGAGACAAATCGAAAGTAAAGAATAGCATTTTTTTATATACCTGTCTTAATTCTCGAGATATCGTGTCTCAAAATTGAGGAGGTTGACATGCTGCCTGGACCAGAAATTTTTTGGCAATGATGATGAATTCTTCTGTAATTGGACGTGACAAATCGAAAGTAAAGAGTACAATTTGTATATATATATGTCTTAGTTCTCGAGATATCGTATCTAAAAATTGAGGTGGTTAGGTTGACGTGCCTGGAACAGAAACATTTCATCGAAGTCGCTAGGAACTGTCACGCTGAAAATGCAGAAAAGGTATTTTGTTTTGTTTCTAGCTGTGGTGGTTAGGTTTAAATGCGGCCTGGACCACAAAAAAAGTCACCAAAACACAAAGATCACTGATTTTTAACTTTGAATAACTAGAGATCTAAGCGAGATATAAAAAAATATTATTCTTTGCTTTAGATTTTTCTTGTATATATAAGAATTAACCATTACATTCATCAAATTTCATTGGCTCGGATATCGAGTTTGAAATATAAATGATTGTGTCACGTAAAGCTTATCCCTTTGTTTATCGGTGATTTCCTCAAGTCTCCTCCCCTAAACACAACCCTTCCCCTGCTAACAAGGTGCAGCAACCCCTCACACACACACACACACACACACACACACACACACACACACACACACACACGTCACTTCTGGCCGTGTAGATGTTCCTTTCCAACCCCTCTATCTCCTTTGATCCTCGTATTACCGGCAACCAACCTCTCTGTCCTAGGACATAACCTCTTCTGTCCCGCTCACCGGGGGCGTAATCCAAAGGAAACTTTATTGCGAATATTACTAACATTCATTTTATTGTTGTAGCTACCGAATAATCAAACACAAATATGTAATACTCTTGTGGAGAATCATATAACCTTCTATGCCGCAATTTGTGGATGTACACTTTTAGTTAACGGTTACTATAATGTGAAATACTGTTACCTTCCCAGGCTAAACTGTAAATTGCTGGTCTCGGTAGCGTAGGGGCAGAGTACTGGCTCCGCGTACCGAAGGTCACCGGTTCGAGTCGGGCCAAGGGCATGGGTGTTAAGTGTTGTGTGTCTGTGTGAATGTTCTGTCCGTCCTGTGGTGACCATACTTAGTAGCTACAATATTTATATATATGTACTGGATGACTGATTCACTGGAAGTTATAATAATCACCTCCTGTATGGCCTCAACTGTCAAATGCCATCAACAACAACAACAACAAAAAACAAAAACAAAAAACAACAACAAAAAACAACAACAAAAAACAACAACAACAAAACAACAACAAAAAACAACAACAAAAAATGCTGCATTGTAACCGTCACTAGTAATAGAAAACAATGAAGCAAATACATTATCTTTCAGTGTGGCAGCGGATTTCAAAAAGGTTTTAATCCATCATGGTTCGTATCCATGTTCGATATTCCATATCATACATCTAACTTTTACATGGAATATCTTTTGTAAGCTGATATGTCAAGTTACTAATTTACATTTTGACATACCTATCCTTTAGGGATGGCAGTACACACGCGACGAACGAAGTCCACGTACTGTTCCATTATTAAATGGCAGAGCCGCTGAAAACATTATTCAATAGAGTGGTTGCATCGCGTGAGTTCGTTTGGTAGAGCTGCTACGGGACTCGAAATGGGCACGCGTTCATTTAACACTTGGAGTCAACATTGCGGGAAATAAATCAGGCAGAAGCCACATGAGCATCATACCAGCTTCGTGATTCTACGAAATGTATTTTGAGGTAGGGGAGCGTCAACAAAGTACGTGTCTGAGCCTATGGGGAGGGGTTGGGTAGAAAGCTACGCTGGGATACGTGGGGGTGGAGACTTGGATCCGAGCCAAGCTACGTAGCTTTTCGTTCAAATTATTTGCCACAGTTAAAATAAGGTACTAAACACGTAATAGTATGTGGGCAGCTACTATGGGGCTAGGCGGTGCAGTGCACGGGGGCCCCTACGCTCAGGGGGCCTCAAAGCATAGGGTAAGTCCGGGTTAGATGGACCACCGGGATAGACGGACCAGTTGAATATTTGGCTGGTCTGCTGCAGTCGGTGTTTGGAATTGTTATTCTTGAGTAGATGGACCCTCGCTTAGTTTTGCTCGGGAGTTTCATATGTATTTTAGAAGAAAACTTCGATTATTTCTTTTGGTGAGTTGAAAAATATTTTATACGAGATTTCGTTGTTATGTGGTTAAGTTAGTTTAAATGATTTCAACGTAAGATCAATGCTATAACCTAAGTGTATACTTTGGTACAATCTTAACCCAGAATAGCGTGCCGGTAGCGTTGTTTGACTGAACGGGGAGCTGGTCCATCTATCGCGACAATTAGGGATGGATGGTCCAGTGAAATTTGGGATAGTTGGACCACTTAAAAAACCTGGGATAGTCGGACCATTTCTCCTATTACGGATATACTTTCTATATAAATGAAATAATACGTATAAAAACTTATTTTAAATATAAAAGCTGATAAGTTTGGATTTTTTTCTGTTACTTAAAAATGCCTACTTTTTATTTTAAAAAATGGCACGTCGGGGGAAGGAGAATGGTCTGAAGACAGTTTGAAAAATGAAGTCAAAGCTGTTGAGAATAAGGAAATGGGAGTTAATGCTGCAGCAAAATAGAAGAAAGAAATGTAAGAAAAGAAGAAAGGCAAGGAGGAAAAGAAGAAAGACAGGAGGAAGAGAAGAAAGGGAGGAAGAAAAAGAAGTTAAAGGGGGATTAATAAAAGGAAGAGAAAGCAAAAGAAGAAAGAACTTACGTCATCCTCAAAATCTGAAAATATCGATTTTAATACATTTTGTAACGACCAAGCGTCGTGGGTGAATGGTTAACGTTCTGGCCTCGCATTCGGGAGGACGCTGGTTCGAATCCCCTTCCGGGCATCCAGATTTGGGTTTCCCATGGTTTTCCCAAATCACTCCAGGTGAATGCCGGGATGCTTCCTTCAAAAAGGCCATGACCGAATTCCTACCGGTTCCTTGTCCTCAGTCCCATCCCGCCTCTAATGACCTTAGCCGTGGACGAGGCATAAAGCAATAAAAAAAATTGCCACGATAACCATTATGAAAGTGACTGGGATTTGATTATTGTGTGTGGTGTAATGAGAACTACAGTAAAACAAAATTAGATGAAAATTGGATTAAGTGTGTGTCATGCTCTCGCTGGACACATGAAGGCTGCACAAGATTAAAAAATAAATGCAATTACTGTGGGAAGCGGGATTCTCGAAAGAAAATGACTGCAGGATGATTAAATCTTCTTAACCATGTGAAAATAAATTAGACCACCTATATTTTTTATGTATGTTGACTAACAAATTTACTTATCCTTTTTCAAATAGTTTATACCCCTATACTTATCACTTTTCAAGCAGTTTATATTGAAAATAAACAATGTTTATACCTTTGATAACTTGTATTTCTTGTGTTACACCCTGATTTAGTAACTGATACCAGAGGTCCATCAATCCCTAGGAGGTTGTCCATCTAACCAGAGTACCCTTGGTATAGATGGACCACCGAGTAAATAAAAGAAAAAATCATAACTTCAAGTGTGATCAATGTAACAGCTGAAGTGGTGTATACAATTCTTTTATGTCATATATACGTATTATAAAAATATGTAACAAATCCTAGCCTTTGCAAACTTTCTGAAAAAATTACTTTAAAAAAAACTTGGTCCAACTATCCCGGACTTACCCTACCTCTGGGGGCCCCCAAGCGCAGTTCAGAGGCCCACGAGCAAAGTGGCCAACTTTTTTTTTTTTAGCTCTACAGTCGTCTAAGGGGGCCGAGACACAGGAAGCCCCTCGCTAAGGGCCCTCGCACTGCTCAGGGGGCCCCCCAACCGCTGCTCAGGGCGCCCCTAAGCACAACTCAAGGGCCCCATCCTCAGCTCAGGGGGTCCTTACCAGCATCACAAAACGAAAAAAGGGTCGCCCATCTGGCCTGAGGGCCCAAAATAAACTTTTTGCACCGGGCCCTTGTTGACCCAGCTACGCCACTGTATGTGGATATTTATTTCTGGCTTTCATTAGCTCCCTACGAAATTTAGATATCCAGTGCTGCGCATGCGTGTGAATTGAAGTCATAGCGTTGGGTTGTACGCGGCTAACGACAATGAACTAACCGACACGCGACGGCGCATAACAATTCGAAAAACATTAGACATGTATTACCTAGACTCAAATTCCATCACAGATGTCACACAGGGTTTCCCAAGGCAGTAACAGTTCGCATTGTTTTGATGGTTAGAAATAAAGCTGTTTTGATTAGGATCACGCGCGTGCGACCACTCCGCTTGTTGATAAAATAATTTTAATTTTGTTCCGTCAAGTGAATTTCAGTACGTCTTTAATTATAGTGTTCGCTGAAGCGTTATTTAAGTTCAGAATGTGGCGTGAAGTGGTCCTGTACAGTAAACTGTAGTAGGCTTTACTAGTTTGTTTCAACTAGTTATCACTGACAATTGAGTTATAGAAATATTTTAAATGGATCAAAGAATCATTGTCTGGTAATGTAGAAATAAAAATGGCTGAACGGCAGGGAAAAAAATGCAGCTCAGCTTTTTTACGTGGCATGTATAGTTTGTTGTTCAAGGTATCAGTTTCTTGACACCACAGTAAATGACCAATGGGATCCATCTGATGAAGTAATGTCACGTATTGGTAAAGCCATGACTACTTTCTATAAAATGAATTATTTATTGATTACCACGAAGATGAGACTCCTGCACCGCTATGTGTTCTCTGTCCTCCTGTATGGCGTTGAAACGTGTACATTAACAGAAACTATCAGTAAAAGGTTAGAAGCTTTTGAAATGTGTCTAAATCGAAGAATGATGAGAATACCATGGACAGACCACACCACAAATGCTGAAGTGCTCCGCAAAATGAAAAAAGATATGGAAATATTGACCACTGTAAAAACACGAAAGCTTCACTACCTTGGCCACATAATGAGGAATAATAGCCGTTATGAGTTCCTGCAGTCTATTCTCCAGGGGATAATACCAGGAAAGAGAAGTGCTGGTAGAAGAAGAATTTCTTGGTTAAAAAATCTGAGAATATGGACCTCCAAGACAACTACGGAGTTAATCCGAGCATCAACCAGCAGAGATAAGACAGCCAAGACGGCTAAGGTCATTATAGGCGGGATGGGACTGGGGACAAGGAACGGGAAGGGATTCGGCCATGGCCTTTCTGAAGGAAGCATCCCGGCATTCGCCTGGAATGATTTGGGGAAACCATGAAAAACCCAAATCTGGATGCCCGGACGGGGATTCGAACCGGCGTCCTCCCGAATGCGAGGCCAGAACTTTAACCGTTCACCCACCACGCTCGGTAAGATGGTTGCCGATAGCCGGAACGGATAGGGACCAGAAGAAGAAGAAGATAATTTGTTCTATTTTATCAATTAATGAACAATGATGAGTAAGAAAAGGACAATTTTTTTAATAACACCTAAAGAGGAAAGTAACAGGACTGGACCTGACAAAGAGATTTTCCCAGAAATTGATTAGTTGCAAGAGTGGCTAGTATCAACATTCATTTTAACTATTTATAATTAATAAAACGATATAAACCAAATATTGGTCATGCACATTACATACACAATAATTTCAAAGATAGTCTGTTAAGAGAAAACAGTTCAAAATTTCTTCTCGAATTGATGGGGAAAAAAGCTACATGCCACACAATGTGAAAATGGGGGGAGGGGGGTTGTCGAGCCAAAAGCCACTACAGGCTACGTGGAGGGAGAAGAGGAAAGGTTCAAGCGAGCCCAAAGTGGAGCCACGAGATTAATGGACGCTCCCTAGATTCGTAGACGACAGAAGGAAGAATTAGCTAACGTAATTAATATCCCTTTAGTGGTTTATACTAAATGAATTTATACAAAATCACAGTTACTCATCTCTTTTACTGGGTATATTGTGAGAGGAATTGTATCTCAAATTTTAAAACTAGATCTAAACAGATGTATATAGATGAAAAGCGTATTTGTAATTAATTAACTTACCTATCAACACAACGTTCGTTTTATGTTGGTAACAAATGATTATGATTCTTACAATTTCACGATCGTTGATACAGGTCCAGGTTCTATGATCAGTCTACACGATATTATGAAAATAACTGCGTGGTGTAAAGATTGGCAGTTGAAGTTAAACGCTAAAAAGTGCCAAGTCATGCGTGTAAGTAAAAAGGTGACACCATTTAGCTTTGAATATACAATTAATGGCACTGTCCTTAGAACGGTAGATTCCGCTAAATACCTAGGGGTAACAATTCGTAATAATTTGTCGTGGAATGAGCATATCGAGAATGTAATTGGTAAAGCAAATCGTATGCTTCGATTTCTAGGTCGTAATTTAAAACAATGCACTCCGGAAGTTAAATCGATTGCGTACAAGTCACTAGTGAGGCCTCACCTGGAATATTGTTGCTCTGTATGGGGTCCTCATCAAAAGGGATTAATGGAGGCATTAGAGATGGTCCAAAGAAGAGCCGCCCGATTCGTGACAGGTATATATAGTTGGAGGGAAAGCGTAAGTGCCATGTTGAAGGAGTTATGTTGGGAAGACCTGGAGCACCGAAGGCGTTGCTCTCGACGGAAGCTAATTGAAAAATTCTCGACTGACGTATTTCGGAATGACAGCAAACAAATATTGCTACCACCGACATTCATATCTCGGAATGACCGCGAAAATAAGATAAGATAAATCAGGGCCAGAACCGATTCATTTCTCTACTCATTTTTTCCACGAGCCATTAGGGAATGGAATAGAATAGATTTACCGGGCGAGTAAACACAAAATCGGACAGGAGTAGCTTCCGATAAAGCACTCCGGCCATCCTGATCTGGGTTTTCCATGGTTTCCCTAGATCGCTCCAGGCGAATGCTGGGATGGTTACTCACAATAGCCCATGGGCGCCTCCTGCCATATCCCGTATATCCCTTCCAAACCATAACCTAGGTGCAATGCACCCTCCGCCAAACACTTTTAGTGAATCGCGGAGTAATAGTAATAGTAGTAATAGTAATAGTACACGTGAGAGATAACTTACATAGATTTATAACTCCCTCTGAAGTCTTGCATATACAGTATATTGCAGCAATATGATGAAAAGAAGTTTAACTAGACAAGTTGTGCATTTTCAAATGCGGACATGAGTATATACGTGTTACAGTTCGCAGCCAAATTCAAAATTCGTTTTACTTACAACCTGTTTTTACCTGTTTCTTTGTAGAGACACTCCGAATTATTTGTGGAATTCATCTTACCGACATTTTTACAGATTACATTGGCCTCGTGAACGTTGGGAAACGTTCTGAACTTTAGGTTCATATCAACCATTACGAATTTATCGCACAATGCCGAAATAATGTCTAGAATGCGCTGAATTATGAACCTTGCACTTGACCAATCTTACAACGTTTATTTGTAGTTAGCTAAAGTGAAAAGGCTACACTTGGTGCTTTAAGCAACAAAATATAGGAAAAATAACTCTTACCAAAGTTTAAGGCTGTGACGAGAATACAATATATGAGACGAACATAAGCGTTCAATATTCTGGCTTAAAACCTTATTCATGTACGGGGGATCGGGACATTTGGAAAGTGAGGATATTTGCCTTTCACAACTACTTGCCTGTGCTCATTTAAATTTCGGAGTATTCCTTCCCGAAAAAAATAGTTTTTCCTGCAAGTTTTGTCTATTTTCTCTTTTATACATAGTATACAATTTCCCTGATCCACTTACAGATCTAGTGTTTATAGACCAAGCAGCGGACTCACTGTATAATTTCGTTTAAAACAACTTATATCTGCCACGTGATTTTTTTTTTTTTTTTTTTTGCTGTCGTCAGTCTTTAGACTGGTTTGATGCAATCCTCCATCCTTTCCTATCCTGTGCTAACCTCTTCATTTCTACATTTCTTCATTTCTTACACCCCACGTCCTCAATTATCTGTTTCATATATTCTAATCTCTGTCTACCTCTACAATTCTTACCTTCGACTGTTCACTCCACTAAAAAATTAACCAATCCAGCATGTCTCAAAATATGACCTATCAGCCTGTCTCTTCTTCCTGTAAGCTTCTTCCATAAACTTCTTTTCTCACCCATCATTTCCAAAACTCGTTCATTTCTTACTTTGTCTGTTCACCTAATATTCAGCATTCTTCAGTAGCACCACATTTCAAATGCTTCAAGATTCTTTCTTTCCGGTATTCCTAAAGTGAAAATACAGAGTGTTAAATTTCTCAAAGTCTGATACTCATCAGTTTCGCTGGTATGAGCGATCTGTAACGGTACCTCCGAAGTCCATAGTAAGCACTGGAGCAATGCTGCGGCACGCTGCTTCGGTGCAGTGGAAATCCGCAAACACCATTCATCGCTGCTGTTTGACGGACTAAACCATTGTGCAATCACGGTAAGCGCTCCACACACCGCGTCATCGATATTTGACAATGCGAGCTGCGACAGCACGCTGCACAACAAAGCGAACCCTTGCAGAGTTCGTTAGAATCAACAATTCGAGTCATCTTCACTTTTCATCATCATCTGTGATTGCGTTGAAAAGTTCCGTTTAGTGATTTTTTATTCATGATTCGATTCTATGAACTCTTCGTTGCTCAGCGAAAATATAATGCCTATTTATCATTTATTCCATTTTTACCTTATTACATTTCATTTTTTAAATATTTTTGAGGTTATTTAAATTGCTCGTTTAGTTAATAAGGGTTATTTAACATATTCTCCAATTATTGATGGAATTAAAATCAAATTATCAGTATGATCGTGGTGTGGTCAGTTCTGCAAAAATTAGAAAAACGGAAGTTCTGTTTTACGACAAGGAACTATGAAAATGACCAATTGAAACAATAATAAATATTACTAAATTTCCAAAGGGGTTTGGCAGTCAGCAGAGCAAGAATTCTATCCCCCGTCCCGCCATTCATATTTGGATTTTTCAATTTCTTCCAGCTCCTTGGCCGTAGACCCAACCGTCATCTAATGACTTCGAAATCTAATAACCGTGCATCCCTTAGAAATGAAAGACAAAAGCAAGAGAGATGTTTCTATCGGATAGAGATGCAGCTAATATTATGATGGATGTACAACATGAATTCCCATTTCTCGGTAAAGTTTGTTCTTACTAGATCATACACCCCATGAGGACAGTGGAGAAACACAATATTTTTGATCTGGAACTAGTATCACTCAGTGATACCCATCAATATGATATCTTCAATACCTATAGTCCAAGGCACCAAATTAGTCCTGTCAAGGTCACGCAGTCTTGCCTCCACCACTTGCCCGTATTACCCCCTTAGCCTCAGTTGAGTCGGCGGGGTTGTCAAACGTTCCTCCACTGCCAGTCGGTTCGCACTTTTTGCTGCAGTCGGTTTGTTTCGCTAGTGTCAAGATTAATTGGTTTGTCTTTATGATGAGTGACGCTGCGGAACAGAATCCTACATGCAGTGCGTTACCGGAAAGAAGTAATATCGGTCTTCGTACAAGCCGTCCAAATATTAGAAACCAAAGTAAAGTTGTCGTGACATATGTTTTCAAGTATTTTATGAACCTTTCCCACAGTGAAGTAGCCAGGAGAAACATTAACTTTGCCCTAGTTCAAGCATTGACAGCGGAGACTTGTGGTATTTTCGAGAAGTCGGTACAACGTATCACCGATATTTTAAGTTCGGCAGAAACCGAAGGTATCAGCCCTGTTTTTGAATCACTATGAAATAAGTATAGATGGGAGCACAAATCCACTGAACTTGATGATTTTAATAAAGAAGTAGTGCGCAGGACTGTTTAGACTGCAGTGTTTCCCAACGTGGGCCCCCCCCCCACAGGGGGCAACTTGGTTTTCTTAGGGGGGCAATTTAGAAATTGACTTGCTACGACTTTACCGCTTTCTCTTCGGGTTATTTAAATGCAATGCTAGATATAGGTACAAAATATAGAAAAAAAAGCAAATTCTTAAAACAGTTCTGTAAATAATTATTATATTTAGTTTCGTTTGATGTTAGCAAAATATATCATCTGGATGATTTGAGTCGTCAACTTGACCTTTTTGGGATTCATCGAGTAATGTTCCGCCTGTCTCGGGAACCCGGACCTTTTAAAACGCGCCAATAACACCGTTGTTCGTGAGTTTTCCATCTTCATATTTAGCCGAATCTGGATTTAGTGCAAGAAATGATTTACTGATAAAAAAATGAAATCGACTGGAGTCTTGAGATTAAAGCTTACTAAATTGGAGCGAAATATAAAATTTCTATGTAGCAAGCATCAAGCGCAAGGATCACACTAAATTGCCATAATAAATCTTTATTAAAAATCTTTTGAATTTTAGTATTATTTCATTATATGTTTTTTGATTTTACTTACTGTGTTTTATGACAATATTAAAGTGTTTTCTTTAAAAAACCATCCTATATGAGTTTCTTTAATAACAAATAATTGTTTTAATTAAAAATTATGTATGGGGGGCAAAAAAAAAAATGTTAAAAGTGGGGCATGACCCAAAAAAGGTTGGGAAACACTGGTTTAGAGTACTATGACAGAAGAAAATGCCCAACGAGTATCAAAATACGGTTCGATCTCTGCCGTAAAATCAGATATTCACGCTCAGAAAGATCCGTACTTTGTATTCTGAAAAGGCCTGGTTTTAAATTTAGGAAGATCATTTTTATATGTACTTTTTCATATAATACTATGTTACGATAATATTTCTTAGATGAGCTTTAATTTGAATATTTTGAGAAGGAGGCCGTCAACCAGTATTGGACGCAAGCGCAGCGCGACAAAATACGCGCAAATTATTAAATAAACCAGAAGGATTCGTTTCAAAATGCTGTTATATTTAAAAAAATTAATTTCAATATTTTCTGACAAACTTTCTAGCTGGAAGTTATTGCGTGAAGAAATAGAACGGAAGTTAGTGAGCGACAACTTTTTACATCATACATTCCCAATAGGAACAAACAAGCGATTTGAATAAATTTTTTTCATAACATTCTTCGCTAATAATGAATATAATATATTCTGTATTAATCTATTGACTTCCGGGAAGCCGCATAATTTTTTTCATCTATTTTATATCATTGGTTTAGCTTTTTCTGTTGGTTGAAATGAAGTAAGTAATTTAATTCATAACTTTCATGGGAACTAGTTTTTTTTAAATAGTCATGTGAATATTTCGAATTCAAAAACACATCACCTTGTTCCATAAATTCAATATTATTTTTTACAATTTTTCCGCACATAAGTTGATTTTTCTGAGGATTTGTAACACTCTACGGAGACGCACTGACCTTCGAAGGTCCATTTTCGTGGCGGCTACTATAGTAGGTATTTTATATATTAAAGCAGATGATAGCAGTCTTAGTTCCAGTAAAGTAGCACTTATTCGCGTTTTTTATGAATAATTAGTCAATGTTAGTCACAACAGGAGGTACAATTTTGATAATAAGTGTAGTGGTCGCATTTACTTTAAATTCATATACGAACGAAAACACTCAATGCCATACATGGACCATAAACAACTCCAGCCTAATGAAATTTCAGAGTGTGCCGACATCGATTTTAAGGGTAAAATACGAACAAATTGAAACATTTCCATTAGCTACTCAACCGTCTTCAAGATGCAACCAGAACTTCAGTGAATCATCACTGAAACAAGGTAAACTTATGTACAGGAGAAAAGTATTCTATCATCTTTGCACAAAATTTTAATAATAATTTTTTAACTGTTTTAAGAAATACGGATCAAAGCTGGGTGATAGTGAAGTATTTACTGAGTATTACCTATTACCAGTAACTACGTTCACTAGGATTTTACCTTACAAGGTTAATACAGGTCATCTGTGGACGTTACCCGCACGCACAATTTGACCACCTAATTTACGGTAAAAGTAGTCACACATGTTGCAAATACAGTGCAGCCACTACTCTCAGATGAATATTAATTTCAATTGTAAGTAATATGATGTTGCTACGTGGATCACGGCAAACATTTCGACTGGAAGAAACAACTACCCTATAAATGGATGCAACTTTGCCCTTACTTTTGTCTTATTTTATCAGATCTTTCGATGTAACATTAAACTGAAACATATCCTGGAGCCTTCTGCGTACCAAGCATGGTGGGTGAGCAGTAACTCTCTGGTCTCGCATATGGGAGGACGGCGGTTCGAATCCCCGTCCGGGAATCCAGATTTGGGTTATTCCATGGTTTCCCCAAATCACTCCCACGATGTCGACTAGGCGTAAAGTCACAAGTAAAAAAAAAAAAAAAAAAAAAAAAAGCTCTTTATTTGAGAGCTTTAGGATGCCTACTGTCAAGATATATCCCTATATTTCTTGTATATCCTGCGATACCATAAGTAAGTTTTTTAAAGGTTGGTATACCTGTGAGCACCGAGAGGAAGAGTGAAGGAAGCTAAAAAGTGAGTAAACCTAGAGTAGTCAGAATAATTTTTTTAACGATTCTCTTCATTTGTAGGATAGGGTTGGTAGGTGGCCGTTTATTTATGCTCTTGAAGTGATTGCTGGCTTTGATCTTCAGCGAAATCCTAAGTCGAACCATTTTTGGATTCGCATAAGTTCCACCTTTTCTTTGTCATGATTCTTATTGATATTTTGCATATGTGCCACCGTTTCTGTTAGCATGTGCCGACAAGGAAGCGCTCACGAAAATCTCGTATTGCTCCAACCCGGTTGATCAACATTTCTCTTTGGTTTTCTATCTACATCTACATCCATACTCTGCAAATCACAAACATTGTGGGTGGCAGAGGGTGCTAAGCACCAATCCTAAACCCGCCCATTCCAATCCCGAATAGTGCGAGGAAAGAAGGAATACATATAAGTATCAGTACTGCATCTTATTTCTCTAATCTTATCCCTCCGGTCATTGCGACCTAAATAGGTTGGCGGAAGAAGTATTTCATTGCACTCGAAATTTAATTTTTTCGCATATTCTCCAATAAATTCGAACGAAAGCTACGTCGTCTGTCTTCCAAACTATCCCAGGCCAATCTATGTATCAATTCTGTGACGCTTTCATAAGGGCTGTAACAAGAAGTCACGAATCTAGCGGCTCTCCTCTGCACCCTCTCAACTGAGTCAATCAGAACCTTGCGATACGGATCCCAAACCCCACAACAGTAATCCAGATGCGGACGCACTAGTGTTTTATACGCTATCTCCTTTGTTTGAGCATTACAATTCCTCAAAATACGACATATGAATCGTAATTTAGAATTTGCCTTGCCTACGACGGAAGTTATGTGCATGTCCCATTTCATGTTGCTTTGTACTATCACCCCCAGATACTTCACGGAATCAACCGTGTCAACAGGTGAATTGTTTATTTTGTACTCGCTTGCTTAATGGATGGAACAGATTGACGGCATGAAGCCCGTAGTGAGCGTTTAGTAGAAATTTATTAAACGGTCGCAGTATGTTTGCAATATTGGAGTTTGATGTCATGCCCCAGACTTCTCACCCATATAGTAGGGCTGATAAGACGACGGTCTTGTAGCTTCTGATTTTTAATTCTCTGATGAAATTGGTACTTCTCATAATAATTTTAGATAGATTGCTACTCCTTTTCTTCTGTGTTGCAAAACGTGCTGTCGAAAAAGAAGCTTATTTTTGAATAGGAGAGTAATTAAGTATTTCTCGACCAGTGAGAAGCATCTGTATGTTTTATTTACCATTGCTATTTGAGGAAATGTGATAGGTTTATATTTAATAAACTTGGTCAGTTTAATTAATTTGTTATGCCTGAATTACTTTATGTGAAGTAATTATAGTGAAAATAGGTACAGGGTCAAGACCATGAGACCAATAAGACTATCCAAGTCTTATTGCTCCTAAAAACCAGGTTTATTTCAAGTAAGAGACGGAGCTGGAGAGTACATGCAAAAAACGCAACCCCTTATATTCGAATTGCCTTCCCGCACGCATAATGTGTGCGTACTAAATGGTAGCCACCAGATTTGGACAGTAACACGCATCAAGGCACTGGACTGCACAATGTTTGAAATCTCCTGGCCATGACACTTTTAGTGAATCGCGGAGTTATAGTAATAATAACAATAAATCCTATGAAAATCCGTCCAGATGTTTTTGTATAATCGAGCTCCACGAAACAGAACGTGTTCCTCGCAGTCTAAAAGTTTCAAGTTCACTATAGAAGCAAATCGATTTGATTGTTCTGTTGAGTCGATGATTGTTATCAGCTGTTCTTAATAGATGTTTTCTCGTGTTCGAACTGTTTGACGTTGTATATGCGATCACAGTAAGAAACTTTATCTCACTACGTAGTATATCAATTATTAAGGAGAGCGAAGCGGGACCTCAAGCCCTTACAATAAACGAAGATTTTTACATTTTTATGGAACATTAAAAAAAAAACAAAAAAAAAAAAGCTGCTTCACATCTAGACGTGAAATTGAACATAATAACTCAGACTCATCTCTAGATGTGTCATCAATCTACACATGTATATAATGTATGCAAGTACTGCCAGATGCATAAAGACCTGCCATCTGTGAAAACAATTTTAATCGAAAATGACATTGCCACAATTTGAACTATTGAAAGAACCTTACTAAATAATTAAATTATATAAACAAAATTAAACACTCTACATGGAGGTGTTGAAAACTGTTTAGCAGGAGAAACATAGTTTCACGTAAACGAAAGATACCATAAATGCATGCAGCTCGGCAGTTTAATGAAGTTGAACACAAGAACCACAAAATATTAGATAAAACGAGTGATCTTACCATACAATGCAATCCGTCTTTATTCGCCTGAATTTCAAAGCGTCGAAGATAATGGCACGCGGCCAAGGTAACCCAGGCACTGATTAGACTATCAACTAATTTCTGTCAGTAAAGTGAAAGCTGTTTTCATCATCATATGTTCATAAGATTATTGTTGTGCCATTTGGGACCCGTTTCGTAAGGGGTTGATCGAAAGTATAGAGAAAGTGCAGAGAAGAGCCACTCGATTCGTGACCGCTTGCTACAGTCCTTATGAAAGCGTCACAGAACTGATTAGGAGATTAGGTTGGGAGTCTCTGGTAGATAGACGACACACGTTTCGTTTAAACTTATTGGTAAACATGTGTACTCCCACTTTCACTTTGGAGTGTAGTGAAATACTTCTTCCACCAACCTATTTGAGTCGGAAGGACAGGAAAGATAAAATTAGGGAAATAAGGTGCCGGACTGATTCTTATATGAATTATTTTTTCCCTCGTACCATTAGGGATTGGAATGCACAGCAAAGAGATTAGCTTTGGTGCTGAGCACCCTCTGCCACCCACAATTTTGTGAATTGCAGAGTATATATGTAGATGTAGATGCCGTGTTTCTCTGTATTGTTCTACCCTTACGTCTAATGCCCAATACTGAGCGATAATTACTTCTATGTAAGCCGGCAATAGCAAAGTCTGCCGAAGTTTCGCTATTTGGAAATATTCGACACTGGGATGCGTGCTGCAGTGTGGAAGAGGGCGGCATTCTGTATTATTGCTATCGAATTGTATGTCTTAGCTTTTTGGGGTTGTGAAATGATGAGTTTTGCTCAAGATATTTGAGGCTTATCAAACAATTCAGATCGAGGAGATTTATTTGACGATGATCTTTAACACGAGCAGTTTCTGTATTATATCGTTGCGGTTTGCTGTTAGTTATTCTGCTTTCAGACAAGTCCCTTGATTTTGTAATGTAAACAAGGTGGATTTAATCTTTATCTGCCACTGCTGGTCATAATTTTTTGAGCAGTTGACGAACAAAATTGGTACCGTTCAAGTAACAAGACGCCTAAACACGTCGAAACTTTCCTGTCCATCTAACTTCACGCAGTCGCCATCCAGAAATGTTAAACCAAAACTTTAAAACGTCTACTGAAAACAGAAAACTAATACACATCCTCAGTTCGTTCAATTGACTGTACAGTATCTGTTATTTTTCTGCAAGAAATCGCATACATCATTCGGTACAGAATTTCGTTTAGCAATAGTAAATATGCTTTACAATAAAGTTACTCGTTTTGTATCTAGTGTACTAGTGTTTGAAGGTGAAAGCAAATGACAACTTCAGGAAATGTCTAGACACAACTGAAGTTTAGATTTTTGTAAGTACGAAGGTGAGTCAAATGAAAACCTAAAATATTTTTTTAAATATTATTTATTGTGCAGAAGCGGTACAAAGCTGTATCACTTTTCAACGTAATCTCCCCTACGCTCAATGTAAATCCTCCAGCGCTTACAAAGTGCATAAATTCTTTAAGAAAAAAATTATTTTGGTAGTCCGCGCAACCACTCATGCACCACTCATGCTTCACCAGAACGGAACTTCTATCCTCCAATTGTTTATTTGAGTGGTCCAAACATATGGAAATCACTTGGGGCAAGGTCTGGTGAGTATTGTGGATGAGGAAGACACTCAAAATGCAGGTCTGTGATTGTTGCAACAGTAACGATTCTTGCAAGGAAGTCATCACCTTCTCGTTCAGTGTCACTCGGCGGTTTTCCATCACTATGGCTTCAACTGCTGCAATGTTCTGTGGAGTTACAACTCGTTGTGTCTGACCTGGACGAGGAGCATCTTCCACTGAAGTCACACCATTTATGAACTTCTTACTCCATTCGTAGACTTGCTGCTGTGACAACCATACATCACCGTACTGAACCTTCATTCTTCGATGAATTTCAATAGGTTTCACACCTTCACTACTCAAAAACCGAATAACAGAACGCTGTTCTTCCCTGGTGCAAGTCTCAAGTGGGACAGCCATCTTTATACTGATACTGCGACGGTATTTGTGCATCTGCACTATGCTGCCACCTACAGGCCATTCTGCACGCTGCTTGTAGCACGCTTACCACCTTACAGGATAACGGCGCGAAATTTCGATTTTTTATTACAAATTTAAGGTTTTCATTTGACTCACCCTCGTAATTTAATTAGAATAAAGACATTTTCGTCATTTGGTGCATACTCCCATCTGTTCATGGTTTATATTACATGCGTTCTGTTATTCTTCAGCTAAGTATGACGCTGATACGATACGCAGTCGAGAGTTTAATACCTTGGTTTTTTTCTGGAAATGTTCTCCTTACTGTAATGACATTACGTGATTTTTCAGTTAAAATGTTTTTAAGAAGGCCAAATAATTATTTCGTTGCTGATGTCTAAATAATTGGTTCAACAATAGATCCCAAACTTCTAATAGAAGTAAATAAAGTATTTAGAGAACTCAGTTGACGTTCACTTGCTCAATTTAAAGAGGAAGTTCAAGAGTGTTAATTTCTGTTTATAGATGAAATGAGTATGATTGGATGCAGTATTTTGAGGAAACTTGATTTAAGATTACGATGACTTATTCCTTCAAGACAAGATGAACCATTTGGTGGATTGGTTCTGTATTGTTTTGGATATATCAAACAGTTACCACCTGTTTTTGACATACCATTTTACAGTGATAAAATTCAAGGAAATGAATTCCCCTTTGAACGAAAATTGTTATTCACATCGAGTATTCAAAAATATTGTTCCGTATCATTCTCACAAAATGAATCTAAAAAAATATTTCTAGATATACTTTATCGTATTGGGATTGGTGAGAGTACAATCGGAGATTGTGAATAATTAATTACACGTAATCTACAAACATTTCCATTACGAGAACGTAATTTTTACAAAGATTCCATTAGCCTATTTGCAAAAAAATAAAAATGTAAAAGATTTTAATCATCAAAAATTAAAAGCAACCAGCTATCAATGAGCGACGTGAATACATTTATTAATTAGTGGTTATATTAGCTCAAAATTGGGAGTACATTTACGTCATATATTTGGGGAAAGAAACTTTCAAACAACAGGATTCTTTATAACAAGAAATTTATTTCTTTAATTGGTTCTTTTCACTAGCATTGTACCTTTCTGACCAAACTCCATTTCAAAACAAGCAGATTCAGTCAAAAATTAATAACTATGACAATTAAAATAAAATTGTAATTTAAAAAAACTAAAATCACGCTTTCGTAGTAATGTGAACTGAAAGGTTAAAAATAATAATTAAATATAAACATTTTGTTTAACAGTGATAGGACGTCCCACAATTCAGGATAAATTAATTTTTTTGGATAAGCTTAAAGTATAAAGTCACTGATTACAAAATTAATGTAAAAAAGCATTGAGTGCTATTTCAGTTGTCTTATATTTTTTGTCGTTGGCTGTTTGAAAAGACAGAGTCAGTGTCAAAAGTTATGTAGAGCGCACCCCACGCTTTTTTAACATTAAAGTTAATTTTGTAATCAGTGACTTTATACTTTAAGCTTATTCAAAAAAAAAAAATTATCCTGAATTGTGGGACGTCCTATCACTGTTAAACAAAATGTTTATATTTAAATGTTATTTTTAACTTTTCAGTTCACATTACTACGAAAGCGTGAATTTAGTTTTTTAAACTACAATTTTATTTTTAACTTTTTAGTTCAGATAGTTTAAGACGTCAGGAAGCGGGTAAAGACCGAAATGAAAGATTCCATTACATGCAACCATTTTTCTATTGTTACCGTCAGAGTAACGAGAATAGCAGGACCTTGCTAAGAGACTTCTGTATTGCCAACGGTTCTTAAAACGTGTGCAAAATTTTTATGTTCTTACTGTCAATGTAATCAGAATATCAGGACATAGCTATGAAATTATTGTATTGCAATCAGTTATCAATACATCAGCAAAATTTCAAACGATTCGGACATCTGGAATTGGGTTAAAATTAAATTGCAAAATTCCACAACATTCAAACATTTTTCTGTTGTTACTGTCAATGTAATGAGAATAGCAGGATATAGCTATGAAATTCTTGTATTGTCACCGGTTCTTAATATGTGTGCCAAATTTCAAACAGCTCGGACATCTGGAAGTGGGTCAAAATGGAGTTGTAAAATTCCGTTACATTCATACATAGATACATACAAGTCAAGCTAATATAAAGCGTGTAAAAAAAAATCCAGTAACATAATGATTACTTTTATAAAAGAAAGTTCCGTAGTCATAAAGCACAATATGTAAACAAAAGATAAAAATTACGTTGCAATTAATGGAAATAAATAACATAAAAGAATTGTTTCAATTACCGCCGCCAAGGAAAAAAACATGAATTTGAGTAAATTCAGTTTTATATTAATTGTTATGAAATCTCAGTGTATCTTCAAAAAAAGTAATTGTATTGCAAAGAAGCGTATCATAGAGGATCACCCACCTACCGTAGTAGACTAATCATTTTATCTTAAATTGTTACTTTTAGTTGTTTATCATAACAATGGAGTTTGGCAGTTTTGAATTTAAAGTAACTGAGACCAAAATTGCATACTTGGTGAGGAGTATCAAAAGCAAACCGAATTAGCTAAAATATGAAAACCAAGCTTTTGCAGTTGCTCCAACTTCAATTACCTCGACAGCCTAATATCATTTGCTTGTACGAAGCTAAATACGAAAATAAATATCATTTAAACATGTTAAGACTTTTACAGTTTTGTTTCACAAGTATTATAAGAGAAAAGCTTTCAACAGCTACCAGACATTTTTTTATGTAAAGTCTACTACTCCCCGTTCTGACATTCCGACTATAAGCTGCACACTGACTCGAAGCGACGTCAGCCGGTTTCAGGCAAGAGGAATGAAATTTCTCAATATCGAGAAAAGCAGACAGAGCAAAATAAGAAACGAAACAGTCCGACTCCAACATAACGCGTTGCAGATCTGTTAGGAGAATATGCTAAAACTAGACGACCCGTACGAAAATTTCGCGAATAAAATGCGTTAAAAAGTGAGGTTGAATATGATGTCACCAAAGCTTAGTCATTACTCGTCATACTCCTACTTCATTTATCGATTTTGGTTAGAAATCCAGTGAGATAAATGACTCGAAACACAAAAAACGTATTTTAGAAATATTGTCATTTTTGCCCTTTAAGGGTCGAATTACGAAAAATTCGTTTCTTAAAATATAATGTTACCACGGCGGAGACCTCAGTCTTTAATAATATACCTCATTTATCTATATCGGTTAGATATCAAGGGAGAAAAATAGCTCGTGACACAAAAATGCGTTGTAGAACCATTTATCCTTTTCCCATTTAAGCGTTGATTTCCAAAACTTCTTTCTTAAAATATGATTTTACCAAAGCTGAGACATTATTCTTCATAATCATACTTGATTTATCCATTTTGGTTAGATATCCAGGGAGATAAATGGCTCGAGATACAAAAAACGCATTTTCGAAAAATTGACATTTTTGCCCTTTAAGGGTCGAATTACGAAAAATTCCTTTCTCAAATTATAATGTTACCACGGCGGAGACCTTATTCTTTAATATGATATCTCATTTATTTATATCGGTTAGATATTAAGGGAGATAAATCGCTCGTGATACAAAAATGTGTTATAGAAAAATTTATACTTTTTCCCTTTAAGGGTTAAATTCCAAAAACATTCTTCCTTAAAATATGATGTCACAAAGCTGAGAAATTACTCCTCATAATCCTACATCATTTATCGATTTTGGTTAGATATCCAGGGAGATAAATGGTTCGAGATACAAAAAACACATTTTAGAAAAATTGACATTTTTGCCCTTTAAGTGTCGAATTACGAAAAATTCCTGTCTTAAAATATTATGTTACCACGGCGGAGACCTTAGTCTTTAATATGATTCCGCATTTATCTATATCGGTTAGATATTAAGGGAGATAAATCGCTGGTGACACAAAAACGAATTGCAAAAATATTGATACTTTTGCCCTTTAAGGATCGAATTCCGAAACATTTCTGTCTTAATAGATGACGTCACTAAAGCGGAGATCTTAACCTTTAAAATGATACTTCATTAAACGATTTCATACAGGTATCCAGGGAGATAAATGACTCGTAACACAGAAAACAGTATTTTAGAAATATTAACATTTTCGCCCTTTAAGGGTCGAATTCCGAAAACTTCAGTTCTTAAAATATGATGTGACCAAAGTGAAGACCATAAGCTTTAAAATGACACCTCATTCATTGATTTCGGTTACGTATGAAGGAAGATACAGGCTTGTGACAAAAAAATATATATATGATGGTTCGGCCATAGAATGGAAAGGATGTCACATGGGTACTCCAATGCAAATTATGGAAAATAAATAACTACAAAACACCAAACGGCTAGTTACGAATAGGATGTATCAGGTAAGTACAGAAATTTTAGACCAGCCGGAGTCCAGATTTGGAGAAGATACTACATGAGGTGTAAAGGCAGTAGCTTACAGAACAGGCTTGCTTATTACCACTGCTGGTCCAATGGGTTGTGAAAATAAGAGATAATGTATGCGATATACTCTGCATTTGTGATCATCCGGATAGCCACCTCGACAATTTCTGGAATGAACTTCACTGTGAACGGAATAACCTAAACGGATCATGTGAAACACATATTACATTTGTAAGAAGAAGTATTAGACTTTGCGATATTATTTGATGGATTGGCTACTTTTCTTGCTCGTTATTTACCGAGACGGATTTTTTTTTTAACTGCTTTACGTCTTTTTTTAACATCGAGGTCTTTAGAGACGGGAAAGGATGGGGGGCAAGGATGGGGGCAAGGAATGGGAAGGAATTCGGCCATGGCCTTTTGAAGGAAGCATCCCGGCATTTGCCTGGAGTGATTTGGGGAAACCATGGCATACCCAAATCTGGATGCCTGGACGGGGATTCGAACCGCCGTGCTCCCGAATGCGAGGCGAGAACGCTAACCGTTCGGAAAATTTCAATGAATTACAGTATAGATTTGAATATTCAGTCAGTTACAACCAACCTATTATCTGCCTGTCTTTCAATATATTTTTTAATACATTTGCCAGTGACTTTGTTCGCGTTTATACTTTACTGAAAAGCTTGTATCTTTAATGAATTTGGTAAGGAATGATTCTTCAAAATTGCCTGGATCACAAAGCTATATGAGAAATACCAGCGAAAAAAAAAGACGTACAAATAAAAAACCATAAACAGCAGTAAATTAATCGCTCCTAAACTATTTTAAAACATTAATTACAAATTAAGTAATGAGGGATTTTAGCGATGTAATCAGGGTTTTACATTTCAGCAATTGGTCAGACTTCCCGTTTTGATTAGATAATTTTGCAGGGAAGTCATTTTCACTCGGATTCTGGTTTGTAGAAGACTTCTAAAAGAAGGATTACTTGAATGCTAAGTATGATTCGATATGCCATGAGTCCAGCTAATCTCTGAAACTTCAGGAACTCTTCCGAATAATTATCGGCGTTAATTAGATCCACCACGCCTTTTATAGACTTATAATCCAACTCATTTCTTACTATTCTGACAAAATGCTCGACATGATGTCAACCACGGTTTTTAATTTTGGCCTAAAATATTTCATTCACGCAACCAAGTGTTCACTAAGTTTATGTATTATTTGTGAAATATCCCAGTACAAAAATCGATTTATGTCTCTAACCTCGTGGCACTTCAGGCAGTGTCTGTCGAAAATCATTACGAAAAATTACTCCGAAACCACCAGTTTGTTCCGATTTTTGCGGAAGTTGTACAGTGATCGATCTGCTGCTAACACAGCTTTCTTATAGACCATCTTGCATCATCACATACTATTTACCAACAATCTTGGACGACTTTTTCCACATTGCTGTTTTGTGTCAGAGCGTATAAGTGATTTTCATTGCTGTCTAAATTAATAGGAAACATTAACATTACGTTTCCCACAGGAAAGAATATTGGCAACTGTACCTGAAGGCAATAATAAAAGCAATATTTTCTCTACCACCAGTACTGTTGTGGCAAGATTTTTTTCTCTCAATTCTGTACGGGTCATGAAGGAAAAATATTGTCCTTTGGATGGCACTAATAAGATTTTATTCTTCCAGCGTTAGCTTTATGACTTTGTAGTTACCAGCAGGGAGACTGGGTACGGTTGTGACAATTTTCATTTGATCGCTCATAATTTTCTTAGTATGCCAGTGGAAGAAAGGTGATTTTTATAGTAAAATGTACATTTTGCTACATATAAATACTAAAGTTTTGTCCCTAAGTGCAATGGTTAAGTCATAGCAACAAATTAGAAAAAAAAAGAAAAAATGTCACAACCGACCACGTCCCAGGGGCGGTTGTGACAGTGCTTGGGGTGGGTAGTGACAGGTTCAAAAATACAACAAAATGGTCTAAAATCACTTTTATTTCAAATAATATCAAACATAATGTAACATAATCTTCTTCTGGATAAATTTAATTTTTACATGACAATAGAAATTAATCTGGGAACACCTTAATAGCTTACAACTAATAAGGCATTGTAGCATCAATAGTTATTATAAAATTCTTGATATAGATCATTTTTATAATACCTTGTATATGGTAGATTGTCATTGTGACTCCGCATCTATTCGTCACAAGTAGTTTTTCCAGATTTTTTAAGGGTCCAAATACAGGTCGTTCCAAGGACTGCAGGTTGTACGAGCAGTGTGGAGGAAACGAAAGCAAAGTGATTGTATTTTCTTTAGAAAAATCCGTTGTATTACTGTGGATAAGCGAGGAATGGTTACCCAGCACTAGCAAGACTCTATGCGTTGGAGAAGCATTAGGAAATTTCTTAAAAAGTTCCAGAAATCCTAGGAACAGTGAACCTTGCATCCAGCCTGAAGATTTTGCAGTCCCAATTGATCCATAGCAAAATGATCGTGATAACTTACCCGTGGAAATAAATGAAGGATAGTATTTCCAAAGGCATTTTCTGCAAAAGTAACCATGACTAATATACCTCGTACAGCTATCAGTCTTCCTAAAGCGTTTTCTGGGCATCAAAAGCAAAAAATTTACTGTCACAACCGTACCCATAAAATATGTCACAACCGTACCCAACGCACTCCATCGCAAAACAACAATCGCCATGACAATACAAAATAACCTACATCCAAAGTAATCACTGCTGTTTAACAACTAATGTATAACTTATAACGAGGAAAAACACTCATTACTCTATCAGTACACATACAACAACAATTATTAAAAGAAATCTAATAAAAATACTTACTTTTGACTGTTAAAAAGTAATGTAGGCCTCTACGATTGTTAATGTCACGCGATGGCTGAGGCGATACCGTGAAACACGTTTAATCAGGCACGCCGCTCCTCTCTACCCCCTCCCCATCCCGGTATTCTTTATAGCAGCGGTTCCCAACCTTTATTGGTACACGACCCACTTTTAAGTAAAAAAAAATTTCCTCGACCCACCTAATATGAGAGTCTATCTAATATCAGAATGGGAACTGTTCTATGACCTCGATACGCTGTCGACTATCCTATCCTACGAAAAGGCAAATTTTCGTACAAAGGATGTACTGTCAACAAAAACAAGAACTGCTAATACATAAAACAACAAACATATCATAGACCGGGAGGCGACTGCACAGACCATCACCTCATCAAGTTGACTGCTGAAATTCCACGATTAGAAGTAACTCGAGCAGCATACTAAAATGCAACTGCTCTGCCAAGTCGCTTTTTAGTGGAAACCACCTACAGACCCGATTATGGTTAATTGGTAGGTATATCATTGTGTTTTACATCACCCAAATGTATGAAAATATGGAAGACTGGGAGCCGCAAAACACAATGGTAAACTTACCAGTCAACCACTAAAATGGGATTTGTAGGTGTAGATATAACTTGGCACATCAGTCGCATTTTCCTGCTTTGCTATTAATAAAGATAATGGTTAAGACGCTATGGTAAACTGTTTGTTGGCCTGACACTGACTTTTCCCTTGTACATTTAGTCGAAAGATAATGTTATTTTGAAAGAGTTCAAGACGCTTATCTGTGTACTCAGGATGCTTGGTTGACAAATGCCTTGCAAGTTTTGATGGCTTCATGCTTTCATTGGACAAATTTTCGTAACAAATCACGCACTGAGGTATTGGCTCATCTTCAGTACCCGAAAACACAAATCTGTATTTCAAATAATCCGGATTATACTTTCGCAGAAGCGTATTTTGCTTTTTCTTGCTGACTGCATTGTAATTAGAAATACTTGGTTGGATACTCTCTTTTACGGCACGATCCAGTCCTCAACAAACTTTCCATAATCACATTAAATCTACTCTTAATCAAAACAAAACGCAAACAACAACTCACTCTCACAAGCAGAGAAAGACTGTTTGCATCAAAGACTTTGGTTTCGATTCAAGCATAAACAAGAAAATGATAATCAGCGATGTAAAACTGCCGGGGGTTTGCGCGCACATCTCCACCTTAGAGCGGGGCGGGAGAGGTGGTGTTCAGGGGTTGCCATAAGGATTGCGCGATTACTGCCGCTGCTATATCTCACAACGTGGTTATTGCATAATACCGGCTGACTGTTTAAGAAAACTTTTTTTTTCTCACAAAGTTATAATTTAAGCTAATAGCTTTCATGATTACTGCACTTGTAAAATATCGTGTTATATTTTTTAAATAGATGAAATAAAAGATATATTTTTGGGGCAAAAACGTCGATTGTTCCGCGACCCACCAAAACACCAGCCGCGACCCACCAGTGGGTCGCGACCCATAGGTTGGGAACCGCTGCTTTATAGTTTGGCTAATATGACGACTGTCACAACCGTACCCAGTCTCCCCTACTGGAAATAACGAACAATTTATATGTCATTATTTGCAGCTTCCACGACTGACAGAACGGTGGTATTTAACATAAGAGCTTTATGGTCGACTTCGTTGTCTTATTCATAGCAGTTAGAGGATGGTGAGACCGTATGCCAGGCCTGATCGTCAACCACTCAACCACGTAGCTCGGTGCAACCGATCAAAATCACATCTTAGAGTGAAGGAAGTCATCGACTTATTACGTATTAGTCTATTGCCTCAATTTACTAAGTGGTCCCCCTTAAAACCACATCACGAAGTGGTCACTGTAAAGGTATATTTGATAATTCTCGTTGTGAGCTTCATTTCTTTCTTCCCTTTTAATAATTTTATAAACTTGCAAGTCCGTTAACTGCTTCGTTATGATTCAATAGTCAGAAATAATATGGATTTAATTGTTTTTAGTGAAAGAAGGCTCAGTTTGAACAAACTTTCCTTTAATTAAAACAACACCTATCATACCAACACCCGTTCTACATTTCTGAACATCCTGAAAATTATTAATGTAATTAATAATATGATTGCAATCAGAACTTCTGTCAGAAAAACTACAGGTTTCACGGCGACAATTCTGTCTAGTTTTTATTTATATCATCTTAAATTCTTCAAAGCGGTTTCCACAAGATGTAACTCTATTGCCGACGAGACAGTAAGAATTGTCAGTGAACGTCACGCTACACTCTTCATCATGGAACTTTATTTTCTCTAATTTCCCAATTAAAATAAACAAATAATTAATTAATTAATTGATATTTAAATCGTTAACCCCAGCCACTTTCTTGTCTTAATCACATACGACGGTCCCACTGACAGGTTTAGGAATGTCTTCTTAATGAAGAGGTGAGCCGGAGTTTAACGTCATACGAGAATATACTTTTGTGATCCCCGGTCCACTCATATAGATTTCGGTTTCTTATGGTTTGCTGAAGTCATTCCAAGTGATGATTTCTACGAAATGCTCTTACCGAATTCCTACCCGTTCCTTGTCTCCTGTTCTGGCGCCTCTATAATAATTTCGAATGTCCTTTGTTATTATAGAGACGGGTGACCACAGATCAGACCGAGCGTGGTGGGTGAACGGTTAACGCTCTGGCCTCGCATTCGGGTGGCCGCGGATTCGAATCTCCGTCCAGGCATCCAGATTTGGGTTTTCCATGGTTTCCCCAAATCACTCCAGGATGCTTCGTTCAAAAATGCCATGTTCAAATTCCTTCCCGTTCCTTGTCCTCAGACCCATCCCACCTCTAATGACCTTAGCAATAAGTAAAAAAAAAAAAACCAAATCACGGATTAGGTAACTTGGCCAATTGGCTATATGACTATTTTTTAAAAAAAATGGTTTTAAATAGTTTATTGACACACGTTAATTACCGGGTGCTATTTATTTTTTGACAAAAGTGCTTTTTTTACGTAAAATTCAACGTTAAAATTTAGAGTATTTGAAAGCCAGCCAAAACTCTCCTTTGCTGCCTGCCGCGGGGCAACGATACTCGTGACGTCACGTGCCAGCGGGCACTCATTCTACGTATCGTTTAGTTTGTTTCTCTGAATTTGTGTGTAAATTGTTGGAAATATAGTTTATAAATAGTGTGTAGTACATCAATCTTAAACCACAACAATAAAAACTCTCCTAATAAACATAAGTGTTCCTGCATTAGCTGAAATAGGAAAAAAAAAGTCGCTGCATTTTGCTCAGAGAAACCCAGACGACATTGCTACTAAGTCGCATATCACTTATCGTAAATATAATTTGTACCATAATTTCTTTGAGATAATGTAGTACGCTTTTTAAGGTGAGTATCAGTAAAGTTAGGTTTCATAGGTTCGATCCTCGCTTTGGAATTTGTTTTGTTATTTGTGAGCGTTTTCTTTAGATACTAGTTGCTATTGATAGCGTCGCATATTCTTTTTCTAAAATCCACCTAATGTTTTTTACGAATGTTTCACAAATTTTTGGATAGCAAAAGTATTATAAACATTTGAGACATAACCATAAAAGACTTCAAAACTGAAACTGGACGTTACTTGCACACCGATGAAAAGTTAAAAAAAAATCTGAAAATCACTTGGGCATTAAAAGTAAATACCGCTTAATTAGATGCATTTATGTCATAGAGGCAACATACAGTTGTATGGTCACGTAAAAATTCCAACAAAGAGTATTCAAAGCGTTCCGGAAATGTTGCAAGATTAGCGTGAAATGTTATTGTTAAAATAAATCATATTATTCACCGCCGAGTACTTCGGTTTTGTTGCAATGATGATGTATCTCTGGTATGTTTCAAAATTAAAAGCAGGAGGTTATCTTTTTATCAAAGTTTTCTTGTAGAACAGCAATTTATGTTTCAAACGTTTGCATGACGTTTTATTACTTCTTCTAATAAAAACATGATTCTGTAAAGCAATAAACGGCTAACAGAAACAAAAAAATGTACACATGAAAAAAATATTATCCTAATCAAAAGTCGAATTTAGGATCCTCAAACTCCTATAGCACTATTTAACCATGCATCTACCTGGACATCATAGCAACGTTACTTTTCTTCTAGTTAATAGTGAACACTTAAACATCACAGTTTCTGCGTGCGGTGAAGTGAACGCGGTCGGTAAATAAACAATAAATTCAGTTTCGTTGGAAAAAAAATTTTTATCCGTAGTTAAGAAATTTGTCCATAACATCCAGTTATTTAACTGTTGTGCTTACCTTATAATACACTTGCATTTTCTCGTAAACATCTCCTAAAACAATTAACTTAATTTAAAATTTTAGTCATTCTTATGAAGGATTTCTGTTAATCTCTCAGTTTAATTATAAATGATTCTCGAATTGAAGTTATTACATTCTCAAGCTCCGAAGAATAAAAGTTTCTGTAGCTAGCCCGACAAATAATTTACGGTATTTTTCCGCTGTAGGCTTCTACAAATTGTTCTTCAATTTATATTCAACACAAAATCTCATTAGTAACAAGAGATAACCAGTAAAAAAATAGTTGAAAAATTGGATAGCGGGAAACACTCCATACGCAGCCGCAGCGCCTTCAGGCAGGTTACGTCACTAAAGCGATCTCCAATCCCAGAGCGTTTTGTCACGTGACAAGAGGCAAGAAAAAATTGATATTTATTTCGCTTTTTTTTAATTAAAAACAATCCATCTTTCTTTTCAAATTTAACAAAAATAGCTTCCTTAAGCATTAATCTACGCGAATGACTACAATTTGTAATCTATTTTGAATACTGTCAAATAGCCTATTAGTATATTCGTTGTTTTAGCATCTTTCTTTTCTGTCATTAGTCTTTCGGCTGCTAACTTATTCATCTCAACATAAGCATTACAACCTACGTACTCAATTATCTGCTTCATACATCTTAAATTGACTTCTTCTACATTTCATTCCCCCGATTGTTCCCTCCACTAACGAATTAAACAATCATGCATGTTTTAAAATGTGACCCACCATTCTGTCCAGTCGTTCTGTGAGACACTTTCACTATTTTCTTCACCCAATAATTATAAAACACGTTCATTTTTAACATGTTCCTATAATATCATATTTCAAATGTTTCAACTTGTCTTCTTTCTAGTGCCCTTAAAGGACAATTCTCACTTGTGCTCAATATGTACTGTTGTAAACAGATTGATGTGATTCTTAAGTAAGTGTATTTGACTTGAAAATTTTCGCTGGCTCTCTTCTGCATTTGACATCGAGCTTTCTTTCTAAATAAAAAATATTCATTTCTAAAATTACATTATAATCTACCTTATATACTGTAATTGTTATCACTTCTGGTACATTTTATCGTTTTTTTTCTTACTTTGATTTGCATATCATCAGAATTCTTCTTTGAGTATTTTCTTCGTGTAATTGTTATCACTTCTGGTACACATTTCGTTTTTTTCTTGCTTTGATTTGAATATCGTCAGAATTCTTCTTTGAGTATTTCCTTCGAGTCATCCAGTAATTTCTAAGTACTGAAGGGCAAAAAGCATGGAGGTAGCAGTAATAGTCTGAAATATTATCACTAAAACGCTATCTGCTCTTAGTTTCCGCTGCAAGTTATTTACCATGATTGTTGAAATCAATATTATTCTCAGACTTTAAATTTTTAACTGTATTTATGAGGCTTGCCTTTGATTGAATACAACATTTCCTTGCTAATCGTACTATCGCGCGACTGGTTATAATTATAAATAACTCAGTTCTTTCGCTTTCAACAGATTTATATTTATTGTTCACAACTCATATTCCTCTAGGTACTACATCGGACTTATAGTATTCGAAGACTGCAAGGTTCTTCAGCAGTGAAATGGTTTCAAAGCAACCGTTCGGTCTTTATGTCGCTAACCTCCATCTATCTCTTGATTTCTTATCGCCATGGCAACTTACATTTCCTTGCTATAGGAGTAAATATATCGATTTTTGTTTAATTTCATGGCACAAAAATATGGCTTTCTTATAAAATGTTTCTGTCCTTTCACATGCCTCCTCAAGTTCACCATGTCTTTGCTTAGAAGACATTGGTAAACTTATAAAAATAACCTTGCATCCAGTGATACTCTTTCCTCTGTTCCTAGTAGAATTTTTTCCAAAACATTTTACAAAACATTCTCTTCTTAATACTAACAACATAATGAAATGAACTAAAAAACATGTCCGAAAATTCACACAAATGCAAGTCCTGTCACGGTCGCCATATCGCCCGACTGGTTCTAATTATAAATAACTCAGTTCTTTCGCTTTCAACAGATTTAAATTTATTGTTCACAACTCATATTCCTCTAGGAACTACATCGGACATCGATTTTTGTTTAATTTCATGGCACAAAACTATGGTTTTCTTATAAAATGTTTCTGTTCGGTCACAGAACGTTGAAGTGCACATAATTCACTTTTCACACTTCTAGCATAGTATGGTAATGTTAAATTGCGCTACTTCTGGCACCGTATTGTATTTCCATAGTCTACTTTTTGACTTGAAGGTTTTTGTCAGGGTGTGGTTCAGTGTAGATGCTGGTGCTGCAAAGCGCAGGAAGTAAAATGGTTCAGGGAAATTGTCTCCTGCGAAGAGTTGCAAAGGCTGCTGTTAGGAGCTCGTTAACGCGTATTCTCCGGCCGTCGACCTTTAGAAAGAGGTCCAGGAACAAAGGCGTTGTTTAGCGTTCACTGGAGGCGGTATTAATTAGGCCAGAGTTTGGTGTAATCGCTCACATAACGAGGCTTGCCAACTTGGAACCCCCATTCGCGCTGTGACGTCATCCATCACCGCGACGTCGGCAAAAACAAACGACGCCCTGGCTGGGAGCCTGCTAGCCCTTTGTTCCCATCTCGCCTTCCGACGCGTCACGACCGGGTCAGTCTGCGCCGAAACAATTATTCGGCATTTCAGCACAGCACAGCCGCTTGATTTTCCTTGATACATGGTTACAGTAGCTAAACAGTTTCTTGAATCTTTCAGAGAGTGCATAAGATTTAAATCTTCAGAAGGGGATATAGGAGTGATATTTATCATAAAATCTATGTTTCTTTGTATCCTTGTAGTTGTTATAACTAACATGTACACAATGAACAAATTTACACAGGGTGTTACAAAAAGGTACGGCCAAACTTTCAGGAAACATTCCTCACACACAAACAAAGAAAATATGTTATGTGGACATGTGTCCGGAAACGCTTACTTTCCATGTTAGAGCTCATTTTAGTTTCGTTAGTATGTACTGTACTTCCTCGATTCACCGCCAGTTGGCCCAATTGCAGGAAGGTAGAGACTCTTCGTTCTCGTATTGTGGACGGCTGTGATACAATACGCCATTCTCCAGGGCTGCATCAGCGCATCAGGGATTCCATGCGACGGAGGGTGGATGCATGTATCCTCGCTAACGGAGGACATTTTGAACATTTCCTGTAACAAAGTGTTTGAAGTCATGCTGGTACGTTCTGTTGCTGTGTGTTTCCATTCCATGTTTAATGTGATTTGAAGAGAAGTAATAAAATGAGCTCTAACATGGAAAGTAAGCGTTTCCGGACACATGTCCACATAACATATTTTCTTTGTTTGTGTGTGAGGAATGTTTCCTGAAAGTTTGGCCGTACCTTTTTGTAACACCCTGTATAAACTGAACGTATCGTTTCTTATTTACTGTTAGATATAATGCTTAAGTAACTGTCAAAATTATTAAATCGTAACATACGATTGTACCAAGAAATGGCGTACTAAATTAAGCACAACTTACTGGTAGCAATAAGTTTTCTATTTTTATCGTTTAAGAAATAATTAGTGTATACTTGCCAAAGTCGCATGGAGCTTATAATGCAATCATATTTGCATTAAATGAATTCTTAGACCATCTTAATCCCATTCAGCTGAACGTATGATCAATGTTAGAAGTTCAGAAAGATGTGAGTCTCCATTTTTTTGATATATTTATACTGTGCCTTATAGTATGTACGGGAATTGAATGCACGCGGATCGGTCATAGAGGATACTAGCTCCCACCGTCCCACTCAAACCAAGACCGTATTGATCAGATTGATTCATAGGGCGATTCTTATTTCCGATAGTGATGGCCTGTACTAAGACATCTTAGGCTGATTCTCATGCAAAACGGATAGTCGCAGCAGCAAATTACCAGTACAACGGAATCAACAGATAAGCAGTAACAATGAAGGTTGATTCTATTATATCATGAAAATACTTCTGAGACAATAGAAAGAAATCTTGCAGGAAAGATAAAAGATATGCTGCACTGATTGAAGAACAACCTTCGCGTAAGAATATCTACTTTTTATATAAACCATTGTGAATGTAGTAAAACATACGTCGGTCAGTTAAACAATCAGAACCGTCGATAAGTATCGCATCGTGCACCACCACCATACACATTTGTTTAATCTCAACAAGTCCGCGTTTGTCGAATATGCCGTGGAAAACTATCACAAGATAAGAAAATTTAAGTAAAACAGAAGTTTAGGTCGGGACTTCGTATTCCATGATATTTGTTGAGAGATATGACTGAGCGAGAGCAAGGGACGGCGGTATGAAGCGTGGAGGCCCGTGCAGCCGGCGTGCGCTCCTGAAAGGCCTACCAGTTCAAATAGTAGTTGTCTTAAAATTAAATTAAATTGCAATGGAGCGCATGCTCCGGTAGCAATTTCCCTAAACACCCATCTTCCCCCTTTTCTACATCCACCTACATTTACCCTTTACAAATTTTTAAGTTTCAATTCTTTGAACGGTTTTGGCAAATTATTCATCATTTCTCTTGGTAACTTATTCCAATCCCTGACCCCCTTACCTAAAAAAGAGAATCTTCCTACACCCTTGTTTCTGAAATAGAGTGCCAGCTTGTGGTCATGGTCATCTTTTCCCTTCCATGCATACTTTCAATTCTTACACCAATATGTTTCCATGCCTCATCACCACTGTACGCCTTGTACACTCCCATAGCCATCTTCACCCTCCACCTGTCTTGCAATGAATCCCATTCCAGCATTTTATCATATCTGTGACTGATTGGGTTCTGCGATAATTTCCAGAAACAAATCTAGCAGCCCTTCTTTGCACCTTCTCCGACTCCTGTATTTGATACTCAAAATGTGGATTCCATACTACACTACCGTATTCAAGCAATGGACTGACCAAAGTTTTGTATCCCCATTCCTTTACTTCTCTCGTACATCTCCTCATCACCCTCTTCAACAAATTTCAGAATTTTGAATCCTTTTCCTACCACCTGTCCAATGTGATGTGCCCAGTTAAGCTTGATATCAAATGTAATGCCAAGATATTTACATTTCAAATCTTCAGCAAACAATTCTTTCCACACCTTTTAATCATAATAAACCTTTAGTTTTTTATTTGTGTGTCTAATAAGCTGACTCTTGTTTGCATTTATCTTCATTCCATGTTTACCAACCAAACTAGATATCCTGTCCAGATCACCTTGCAACTGTTTACAATCCTCAACCGTTTTAATCCTTTTATTTAGCATTATGTTATCTGCAAGAAAATCTAATTTCTGATAGTAAACAATCAACACAATTATTCATTACATTAATATATTGGATCGGTCCAATACGCTACCCTGTGGCACTCCCATTTTTAATTCCAGTTCTTTTGATACCGCATTTCCTACCCTAACTTTCTGATTTCTACCTTTCAAAAATTCTTCTATTAAGCAAATCACTTTTATAAAATGCACATGGTTTTGTAGGCAGTTCCAGATCAGCCGAATTGTATGGATTAGCCAGTTCAGACGGTGCACTGTTCGTGTGAACCGTTGCCTAATGTTGATACAGCTACATTACAAAACGGCCAGTTGAGTTTCCAAATGTCGCCTGCACCACTACTAGTCTCTATAGATTCTTTAACTTTGTTACCTAACTTGCTATACCTTGACGTTAAGTTGTCCCTTTATTTCTTTGATTGGGGTGTTACGATTCTTTTAAAATCTGCTTCACGTATCGTTCACATTATTTCTATTTTATGCTCTGCGTTATTGGTGTTATATATATTCGTTTCGTTTTTGTATGTACACAAAAACCCCGAATGACTACATCTGACCAATCCAAATTGATTACACACCAGTCAAAAACAAGATAATTGAAATGAACTGACACGTTCGTCCGCACGATGAACGATATAGAAAAAGAGAAATGCATGCGCACATCTGCTGTAAACACTGAGTGTCTCATTGCTCAGCTAGCATCCCCGCGGCACCACGGGGGCTTCTGAAGTTTACCGACTAGCGACCGATGGAGGCGCGCCACCACAGGCCAACACTGGACGCTACGAACGGTTCTATTCCCACGACCTCTTGGTGTGAGCTGTTGCTGCACGGCTCGCAAAGTCACTGGCCGTGGGAAGACACCTTAATACATGTCTCCCCGGGATTTGTCGTATTTGGTTTTATTGGGTAATGATGTAAGGAACTGAGCATGCAATATTTTTCACTGTATGAAAAGCTCTACATAGACTGTGTGTCTCTGCATTTGGCTGTGTTCAAGGTTGCAGTAATCTTGCAGCACCCCGTGAATCCTGCAACTGCGTGCTAAATGCTGGCCGTTTGCTCACAGCAGATAGCTTATTACGGATTAATAGGTTGCGTTTAACTTCCGCGGTGTATCTTATCAAGGCGAGGCAGGTAATAGCAGGTCCAGCGTTCTTGTCGACCTGTCCCTAAATTTGATCAATTAGTTTGTCCTGTATATGGCGATCATGCATTTTGTTCTGTGGACCTCTGTGGCGGAGTTGCTGTCATGCCGGACAACCGCCGCAGTAGACGAGGTGGGGTTCACCACACTTGCAGTACGGGTAGAAAGGCCAATGGTGCCCTGTTTTTGCATCTGAAACACTGTTTGTGCCAAGGTTCCGTCTTTTTCTTTGGCCTTTGCTGATTTTAGTTCGTACAACTCTTTTGTAAGCATTATTTGCTGCTTTTATGCCGTGTACTGATCCTGGAGCATCTCTGTAACCACCATCGAGTCGAACGAGATAATCGTAATACCTGCCTGTACTGGCCAGCAAAACTTGAACAGCCTACCTCAGCTTTCGAAGTGGTGTCTAGCGTAAATGACGCGGCACAGTTTCTATAGCAGCCGCGTATAACTAATGCATCGCGAGGCCATCACAAACCTCAATAAATAACATTTGTGCCTGTGAACACAAAACATGGAACCGGCACAAAACACTCGTAATCATCTTAACTCAGATTGAATAAAATGAAACTCTATGCCTTTTCTGTTAAGATTACACTTGTCTGTGGTCATTGCCAGTTTTACTCAAATGGTACAATGAAGAGTGCCCACCAGCAATCAAAGCTACCCACGAAGTGGAACATTTAATAATCCTGTGGTGATAGTAAAAAAAAGTGAGGCCATCATAGTAGGTTTTTTAATAACATATAGCAGTATTGATTATATAACCTGAGGAAAATATCAAAGGCTACAGTTGAAACATTGTGTGTGATAGATACAATGCTGCAGGATAAACCGAAAAAAAAAATTTCGCATGTATATTCAAATTCATTTTAAATGTCGAATCACACGTTGTGATGAGGTGAAGAAACTAAAGTAATAGGTTTAATTCTGTATCACTTCTCTTCGGTTCCAACAGCTGCACGGTAATGGGTACGTGATTGAGACCGAGCCGTAGTAATTTCCCCCGATGTCATATGCGAACGGCCAGTCGTAATAGTTAAGTATAAAATAAGACAGTTTGCATGATCATGTTAAATTAAACGTTTATTCATGACACGACGTTGGTGATTTGTGAGGCAGTGCGTGTTTTCCATCTCCAATTCAGAGCAAAAAATTACGGAACAGGACTATTTTTAGTGACTTACGCAGTACGAAGCTAAATCACAATTTTGAAATTGAATTATTTGTGATTATGGTTGGTAGCACATGGGGTTCTATATTATTGGCATATATATGATATCATTTCTCAGATAAAAGTACTAATACTCACCTTTCCTTAATTACTATGAGTAGAAACGAGAAGTTTTTCTGTCAGTTACTTATAATTAACTCATTTTTTTTTAAATGATCCTTACTATCCTCAGCAGCAAAGACTCTGAAAAATATGCCTGACAAGTTGTGGGAAAGAAATCTGCATTAAAAGCGATATCTGTATCCTTTAGAATTCCGATATATCAGGATCGTTAACTCAATTTGTTTCGGTAAAATTATAGAAGTGTTGCATCACTGTATAATCCTAGGTCAGGTTTCAAACGAATTTTTGCATACCAATTCGCCACCATCCAACACATTGCTATCTTTTTTGTTGCCTCCTTCGTTTCCTAGGCTTGCGAAGTATCATGATGGAAAATTACTTTAACAATAATAGATGTTGGATCAAGGAACCTTAGCATGATCAAAGCATGTGTAATGAAGTTTCTTAGAACGGCCCTCCAGAAAACTAGACTCGACCGCATAAAGAATGATGAAATTAAATCAAACCTAGAGCTAAGGGAATCCATGGAAGAGAGACTTAGGTCATCAAGACTTCGGTGGTTTGGGCATGTGAAGAGAATGACTAGTAAAAGACTGCCAAAAACTTATTTGGAAAAAAGGATACTGGGCAAAAGACCAGTGGGAAGACCAAGAAGAAAATGGACAGACAAACTGAAGGAGGGCGTAGAGAGAAGAGGCTGGAATTGGGAGTACATCATAGACAGAGAAACCTTTCTGGACAGGAAAAGGTGGAAAACAATCGTCTATAACAACCAAGTCTCGTAAACCACACCCGGGAAACTGGAGATGGTCCCCAACGATAATGATGATGATGAATAATAGATGTTGGGTATTTCCATGGTGTAACAATTCATTTGACCGCGAGAAAAAATCTACTGCGATAAATCCAAAGCAAATCACTACTTTAAAAGTGATATGATAATTACGTAACAACGCAATGAAATTTTGGTTATAATCAATTTGACGGATCGTATAAGCTAAATAAAATTAATACAGTTCAAACTACTATAAGTTTGTACGGTACTACTTTGAATTACGGACATCTCAAACTAACGGCCGTTTGAAATACCTCATCATTAATTAGTATTAATATTATGAAAATTTTTCTGTTAGTATTATTTTATAACTTACCGATATGTTAAGACGTTCAGACTCGAGCTTATATGGCGTTACGTTAAGAATACAGAAATTGAGTATTTTCCAACTTCGGTACGCGAGCTCCGCTTCATAGAAAACCAAAGTCGTAAATGTAAATGTACAGACAAATAGGGAAAAGCAGACATCAAGCAATAAGCAGACATAATGGTTCCCACTTACCATGGACAGTCTGGGTACATTTTAAAAACTTTCCGCCATGTGTATCGGTCTTTAGCAACTACATTCAAAAGTGATTAATGTAAAAGCAAACAACAAATGGACGCTTCCAGTTAATTATACCTGGCGCAATAAATCAGGGTAGGTCAATAACAGAAACTCCCGCCCTATATACCGCAACATTTCCTCCCTTTTCGTCAGTGGACACAACTTGAAACACTTCCATTATCTGTTGCAACTGTCAAAGATGTGTTCTAATCTTTGGTACTAGTTGTATACATTTTTTTTATGAGAATTAAGTTAATACAACATCGTATAAGTATTTTCTTTTTTTATCAATTAGCGTATTCCTGAAACTAATGATCTCTGGTTATGTCTACAATACTAGACTTCTTACAACCCCTCAGGTGATCTAATGGTCGTCGTGCACGTATACATAAGCGTACAATCCGTAGCCTCAACAATTCTCCTTTTTCCTAATATTTGGTTTGCTATGAATTTCCTTGAAATGTTTTTTCGGCTGAAATATAAACTTTTCCAACTCTTTCTTGCGATATGAAAGCAATGAACAAATATAATAATCGAAAATAGTTTTTTACTGTTTTATTATTCGTTAATCTTATTATAAACGTATGTGAACTTTCGCGATTAATGCCATTCAAAGAATCATTGTCGTTCAGAAATACTATGTTTGTCATTAGTTGCAGGGTAACGTATTGAAATCTATCGGCGTATAGAGTTGATAAGGTATCAAAAATATGTTGATTGCCTTCTTCCCTCTTCCCAACATTAAAAATGCAACAGATTATTTTATATTATCAGAATGAAACCGAAGAATTATATCAGATTTCAGAAATTGTTGATGTTGTAGCTAAAATTAATATTGAATTAAATTTTATAGGAATTTTGACCTATAAATAAATTTCTAAACTATTGAAAATGAAATTAAGCTAAAAGAAAATTCGACACGATGATCTGAACACTGATGCAACTTCGGTGTGTTCAAATCTGTTGAATGGATTCATTATATTAGTGAATTTTCTCATTCGCCGCCAATCCGGTACGGTTGGAAACAAAAGAAGAAGAAGAAGAAATGCGCGGCATGGTCATCCAACGGTTTGAAACCTAAAGCTGGAAAATTTATAAAATTAGGCCCCAGGGAAGTACTGTTCCATCCTGTAACCACAGATTGTGTGCCATTGAACAATTTGAAATCAGTTTTAGGGTATCTATTGGCAAAGTAAGAAAAAATAAATAAATAAAATAAAACGGTCCTTTATTGTGTTGTACAATTATATTCACAGTGAAGTGTGTATAAAAAATCGCTTAGAGAGTTTATTGATGTTAATGTATTTATTTGAACTGTTTGAAATAGCTTTTTGTAAAAGTATTTTATATCAGAATGCAATCATCTCGAATCCTTTTATTCGTCACTTCCTGTAATTGATACACAATATTGTTTATATAGAAATTTAATAACCTCTGCTACTGTTATTCCCTGGCGCTGCAGTTACCATAGCGACTGTAGAGCGCTGCTGGTTGTGTTTCGTCCACACAGGCGGTGAGATAAAGTGTGTCCCTGCCGCCGGTGAATCTTCTTCTATCTTAAACACTAAACAAACAATGCGTTTTAACGTACACTGAGTGTCGTATGTGAGAAGTCGGTGAAATTTCCTTCCACTGATACTTTATTCATCGCTGTAGGATTTGTATTAGCTGAGAAAAAGGTATATTGACTATAGAAATCATATATAGGATATTCCATGATATACGAGGGTTATTCCAAAACCAAGGTCAGATTCGCTCTGACTATTTGAATTGGGCACCAAGGACAAAACACGCATGCGCGCCGACTCCCGGCATACCTTGCGCGTCAAGCGCCGCCATTAGCGTTGTTACTGTTGCTGTGTGCTGTTTGTACTGTCAGTTCACAATGTTTAAGACAATTTATCGATCCGCCAATTGTGAAGTAAGGGCAGTGATACGGTTTTTGTCTGCAAGAAACGTTTCAGCGGCAGAAATTCATCGGCAGATTACTGAAGTTTACGGTCCTAACATAATGAGTGACAGTAAAGTGCGCAAGTGGGTGCGAGCTTTTAATGGAGGACGGGAAAATGTGCATGATGAACCACGGTCTGGCCGACCATCAGTGATTTCAGAAGATTTGGTCAATGCGGTTGACCCAAAATTCCGGAAGATCGACGATTCACTATTTCAGATCTCGAAATACTCGTACGAGTAGATTTCCCGAATGTGAGTAGAATGACTTTGTACAGTATTGTGTATGAACATTTTAATTTTCACAAATTGTGTGCCCGTTGGGTTCCCAGGCTGCTTACTGAGTCCCAACAAATGGAAAGAATGGCTTATGCTCTTGTTTTTTTTTGGAGCGATATCATAAGGAAGGTGACAGTCTTTTAGACCATATTGTCACAGGGGATGAGACATGGGTTTCTCACATAACCCCCGAGTTTAAACGTCAGTCGATGGAATGGCGTCACACGTCATCGCCAGTCAAGGTCAAGGCAAAGCAGACAATCTAAACACGCAAGTTTATGGCGACCGTGTTTTGGGATAGACATGGAGTATTGTTAGTCGACTTTATGGAAAGAGGGACAACGATCAATAAAGCAGCCTACTGCGCTACCCTGACTAAACTTCGACGTGCAATCCAGAATAAGCGACGTGGTCTGTTGTCGTCTGGAGTGTTGTTGTTGCATGACAATGCCAGACCCCATACTTCGAAAGAAACGCAAGCTCTAATCAAGAAATTTGGATAGGAACAGCTTGACCACCCACCATACAGCCCGGATTTGGCGCCAAGTGATTTCCACTTGTTCCGCTACCTAAAGGAGTTTCTTGGCGGCAAGCGCTTCGACACAGATGATGAAGTGAAAGAAGCAGTTAAAAACTGGTTATCTTCGCAGGCGGCCGATTTTTACGACTTAGGACTTCAAACGCTTGTTGACCGATGTGACAAACGTTTAAATAAGCATGGAGATTATGTAGAAAAATAGAGAAATATGCAAGGAATGTAAATAAAACAATTGTTTTTGAAAAAATTTTGATTTTGATTTTTTTTTCTTAACCGGACCTTACTTTTGGAATTACCCTCGTATATAGGATATAGTCAGTAAAAAGAAGATGGTGAATAAGAATGTTAAGTAAGTAAAAATTTGTTGTTATTAATTAAGCTCGAGAATATCCAGAAAGAAGAAGAAACATCAGGAAAATTATTGGACCAACTAAAACGGAAGAACACTACAGAGTAAAGTGAAACAAAACAGTAGAGTCCCACTCAGACATAGCCAATGACATCATAAAACGCAGACTAAAATTCTACGGTCACATCTACAGGATGTCAGATCACAGATTAACTAAGCAGATATTCGATCTAATGCGACCGTTAAAGATGCCTAACAGCTGGATCGATCAAGTAAGACAAGACCTGAAAAAAGCAAATATCAGGAGATCAGAAATCGTAAATCGCAAAATCTACAGACAAAAAATACGCAACTGGATAGTCATGCCAGAAATCAAATCCAAGAGGACCTGCGCAACTTGGACAGAAGAGAGAAAAAACGCCTTCAGTAAGCCGATGCGAGACCACTGAAATGGCAAAAGAAACTCCGACAGAAAATGATTAAGTTTTGCGTGATCTTTAGGTTTATTTTCATAAAATAATAACATTAATAAGTTTGAAGTGAAGCAATTTGAGCCAAAATGTGGTTCCCGTAAGATATCTCAGTAACCAAATAGTGAAAACCTGTAATTGCAACATACAATGACGAAATTATAACTAGAAAATTTTTCATAAACTTTAAAAATTAAATCATTATTTCTAACCAAAATGAATTAATTGATTGGTAGAAGGAACGATGTGAGGCTTGTATTAGAACGTCCATTCAAACCCAGGTGCCTCAAACTGAATATATTCTTTCCATCTCTCCACTTTTAACAGTGAGGCGATTTGAGACAGGTAAATACTCATAGATCCCTTTTTAATTCACAGTCAAATCTTGTAATTTAACTAAACCTGATTACAGAACTACTTTCTGTAAAATAAGTCCGCCTCTTTTCCGAATCTCTATTGTTGCCTTCCCCGCTGCTCTTTTTAAGTGCTTTTGCGTTCACTGTTTGTTTCTGGCGCTCTTTCATCTCTTTATTTTGACGAAACACGGAAAGAGGAAAAGCTGGATAGAAACAAAGGAAGGCAGATTAAATACAAAGCAACGATCCATTCGAACAAGAGTCTTTTCGCTTTCTACACAGCACAGCTTACACAAAATACGTACATAAATAATTAGTAAAGATTGAAGTTCTGAAGTAGATAATTCTTCAGCTCTGTCTGAGTACAGTTTTACTGTGTATTTCTTCAGCCTCAGTCAGCGCTGTGGTCATTAATTTCAGTTCTTCCTCAGTTGTTATGACAAACGAACATCAGCACCAGCCATCCCCTTACAGGCAGAGCCACCAAGCCCAGATTGCACGTCATCCTCTTGTATCTCGAAATACAGCGTTCCAACTTCCCAGACGCTAAACCAACTTAATGCCACTTTAATTACGAGTTTGTTGTTTTGCCGAAATTATTTTGAATCTGCCTGTGCTGAGTCAGTTCTCAAATTAACCTGTCAGACACACCTTACCACAGGCAAAACTTATTTGCGTCATCCTAGGGTTAAGGATATATGTGGCGTTTATCTAGCTATAATCTGCAGATGACGGATACAGAAATTATGTATTCGACAGCTTCAAAGCCTGTCATTATAACGGGTTGAATATTTTGAGAAGTCGTTTTTTCCACATTTGTTTTACTAAACACTAGTATTACTAAATAAAACTGATACCCTATAATTCGATTGTAGTTTATATCGCGATATAGTTGAAACCATTATCATACGGACCGAGCGTGGTGGGTGTGTGGTTAACGCTCTCGCCTTGCATTCGGGAGAACGCTGGTTCGAATCCACCTCTGGGCATCCAGATTTATGTTTTCCATGGTTTTCCAAAATCACTCTAGGCGAATACATCCTTAAAAAAGGTCATGATCGAATTCCTTCCCGTTCCTTGCCCCCCCCCCAGTCCCATCCGGCCTCTAATGACCTCGACGTCGCCGAGGAGTAAAAAAAAAAAAAAAACATAATAATAATGTCTGTAACACTGCGTAACTGAAAACAAAGAAAAATAAATCGTAACAACTTACCGTATGCCACCTAGTATTAATTAAATAAATGGAACTGTTATTAAATAATGCGCGTAACCCTAAGTTACTAGTAACACCTCATGTCACTGTTAATTCGGAAACGATGGTCGGGAGCATGACGTCACAGTGTAACGGACAAAATGATTAAGCTTAGCCTATTATTAGTTTTGATTCCTAACGCAGTTATAGAATTAATATTAAGCTTCTTTGCATTGACAGAAGACTTATACGATCGGTTTTCCATGACTGATTCCTCGCTATTGGTATGTCCAACAGTAACTTTGGAGTAACAAATTTATAATATTTCAGCTACTTTCTTGGATGCTAATGAAAACAACAGCGTTCTTTCCTAGAGATAATGGAGAACTGTCACCTAAAATGAGAATCATATATATTATTTCTATAAGGTATTTTTTTGTCACAAGCCTATATCTTCCTATATACTTAACCAAAACCAATGAATGAGGTGTCATTTTAAAGCGTATGGTCTCTACTTTAGAAACAACATATTTTAAGAAAGAAAGTTTTAGGAATTCGACCCTTAAAGGGCGAAAATGTCAATATTTCTAAAATGCTGTTTTCTGTGTTACAAGTCATTTATCTCCCTGGATACCTATCTGAAATCGTATAATGAAGTATCATTTTAAAGATTAAGATCTCCGCTTTAGTGACATCATACCTTAAGTCAGAAATTTTTCGGAATTTGACCCTTAAAGGGTAAAAGGATCAATATTTATACAATTCGCTTTTGTGTCACGAGCGATTTATCTCCCTTAATATCTAACCGATATAGATAAATGTGGTATCATATTAAAGAATAAGGTCTTCGCCGTGGTAACATTATATTTTAAGAAAGGAGTTTTTCGTAATTCTACCCTAAAAGGGCAAAAATGTTAATTTTTCTAAAATGCGTTTTTTGTATCTCGAGCCATTTATCTCCCAGGATATCTAACCAAAATCGATAAATGAAGTAGAATTGTAAGGAGTAATGTCTCAGCTTTGTGAAATCATATTTTAAGAATGAATGTTTTTGGAATTCAACCATTAAAGGTAAAAAATTTTCTATAACGCATTTTTGTGTCACGAGCGATTTATCTCCCTGAATATCTAACCGATATAGATAAATGTGGTATCATATTAAAGAATAAGGTCTCCGCCATGGTAACATTATATTTTAAGAAAGGAGGTTTTCGTAATTCGACCCTTAAAGGGCAAAAATATTAATATTTCTAAAATACGTTTTATGTCTTTACAGTCTTTTATCTCCCTGGATTTCTAACCAAAATCGATAAATGAAGTAGGAGTATGAAGAGTAATGACTCAGCTTTGATGACATCATATTCAACCTAACTTTTCATCGCATTTTTTTCGCGAAATTTTCGCACGGGTTGTCTAGTCATACCATAATTAAACTCTAACGCAACTAAAAAGTATCTGCAATTTTGAATGTGTCTTTTTTTCTGTCGCGCGTAAGGGGAATGTAGTGTACTACTCTTAGGGCCTACAAATCATAATTAGAACATAGTAAAATAGGCCACTGGGAACACATTGAAACCTGTTCACATGTCCTTCTGACCAATGGGAACCACTCTTCCCCCTCTCCCAAGCTGACGACAGAGTGCATTTTGTAGCTAAGCAATAGTAAGTAATTCGCTGACAATGAAGATGTAATTTAACTATTAATTTCACTATTTAACTACGAAGAAGACTTCGGAAATGCCAAGATTTTCTCATTACTTCCTGTTGTGAGCTAAGATAGAACTCATTCTCGGTGTATCTATGAGTTAGCTGTCGAACGATTCCACAGTTATGTATTTCATTTGGCCAAGTGCTATGCACAGTTATTTCATACATATGTCTACATCAGTCTTTCTACAAGTCTTAACAGCTTCCAGAAAGACTTTCGTGCTAATGATAATTCCTTAAATCGAATTTACAAGCTCTATGTAATGGTGGCACAACTGTCATCAACGCTAACTATTAACAATTTGAAAAACAACCTCAAAATAAAAACATACACTTGTTTTGTTACCAACTTATCTGTAACAGAAGGTATAACTATTCAAATACTGATTGGTATTGGGGGCAAATTTTTAATTCCTAAGCAGTAATATTGCTGAGATAGACATGGTAACAAAATAGTCTAAAAATAAGAGCTTTGATGGCCACCCATGTATTTATTTCCCATTAATTTTTTTTAATCATAGTACTATACTTGACAACTCTGAATATCAGTATCCCAGATCTGGATTAAAAACAAACAAAAAATTATTTACTTCTATAGAATCGTGTTCTATTGTTATTGTCGCGTTGGAACCGGGACAGGTGTGAATTCGAAGGTTACTTGTCAATGAACACAGCACTTAAACTGAGAACAGGTTTATTGAGAACTCAAACATACACGCAGCACTGACTGCCTCTTGGGCAGAATGCTCTTCTATTTATACACAGATAGAACGTACTAGAGATTACAAGAGTAGTTAACAAATGAAATGTGTAGAAGTTACAAGTGACCTTAGGAAACATGTAGAATCTTCTGGAAATAATAAACAGAATTAAATAATTTTTGTCAGTGGGCGGGATTGAACCGGCGACCTTCGGTACCGCAATTCGTGACGCTACCCGCTGCGCCATGCTGGCAGACGGTACACTGGTGTTCATGCGGCATTGCTCCTTCTCCTGAGGAAAACAGCGTCCCGCTGTTAGATTTCTTTTGGGGCACGCTGAAGTGTCCTGGATCTTGATCTTGTCGTGGGTCCTCTGTATGGCAGTTCTGGAGGGCCCCTCCTGTTTGTACTATTATCTTCCTGTCCGACTTCCTCAGTATCCAAACCGTCCTCAGAGTCCAAGAAGCTGGTTGTGCCTAGCTGCTCGTCAGGATTGTAGTAAGGCTTCATGCGAAGGACGTGAACAATGTCCCTTTGCTTTCGTCGTTTCGAAGACGGCTCATAATCCTCGACTTCGTATGTGACGTCTGACCGGCGGCGTATGACACGATACGGACCAAAGTACCGCTTCAGTAACTTTTCTGATAGCCCAACCTTCCGGACAGGGGTAAAAATCCATACGAGATCTCCTGGGTTGTACGCAACAGGTCGGTGCTTGCCGTCATACCGCTGACGGTCCCTCTCCTGGGTGGCCAGTGTTCGTATGCGAGCCAGCTGTCTTGCTTCTTCGACCCTGGTAATGAGCTGTTTTATATAGTCATCCTGAGTGTCGTCCGGCTGGAATGGGAACAGCGTATCCATTGTGGTCTCAGCTTCACGGCCATGGAGCAGAAAAAACGGAGTGAAGCCTGTCGTATCTTGCCTTGCTGTATTATAAGCAAATGTGACCACTGGCAGTATTGTATCCCAATCCTTCTGCTCAACATCCACATACATCGACAGCATATCGGCTAATGTCTTGTTGAAGCGTTCTGTGAGACCGTTTGTCTGAGGGTGGTATGCAGTTGTCATCCTGTGGACAACGTCGCATCTTGACATGACCTCTGATACTAGTCTTGACTGGAATACCTTTCCACGATCGGATATCATCACACGTGGTGCTCCATGCTTCAAAATAATGTCTTCTACTAGAAATTTTGCAACCTCTGGAGCTTCTGCAGTCGGCACAGGTTTGGTGACAGCGTAGCGCGTGAGGTAGTCGGTGCAGACTATTATCCATCGGTTACCGGTTGTCGACTTCGGGAACCTCCCCAAAAGGTCGATCCCAATTCGGTGGAATGGAACTGCTGCAGGTGGAATTGGTACTAGATGACCTGGAGGTAATTGCGGCACATGTTTCCGTCGCTGGCACTCTTTACAGTGACTCACATAATGCTTGACAGATCGGTAGAGACCCTTCCAGTAATACCTGCGTCTGATTCGGTCCAGGGTCTTCACAAATCCCAGATGACCGGATATTGGAGCGTCGTGGAAATACTTGAGAATAGCTGGCTGGAGATGAGCTGGAACGACCAGAAGCCACTTGGGGCCTAGTGGATCGTAGTTGTTCTTATACAATGTCCCATCTATCAATTGAAACCCTCCTTTGGCCGGTTCTCCTTTCTCCAAGGCGTCTATGGTTCTTAATAACTCTGAATCTTCCCTCTGTTCAGCTGCAACGTCACCTAATTCAGCGAGGGCTGAAATTCCATTCATGCTGTTGTGTTCTATTAAAGGATTCCTTGAAAGGCTGTCGGCATCCTTGTGTTTGCGTCCGTTTTTGAATACCACCGTGACGTCGTACTCTTGAAGTCTAAGTGCCCATCTTGCTAGTCGACCTGATGGATCCTTCAAGCTGGTTAGCAACATAAAGAATGGTGGTCTGTTACGACGGTGAAAGGTTTGCCGAATAAATACGGACGAAACTTGTTGATAGCCCAGACAACTGCGAGGCATTCTTTCTCGGTTGTAGAGTAGTTTATCTCGGGCTTAGAGAATACTCTTGATGCATAGGCTATCACCTTCTCAGCACCTTCCTGAATTTGCACAAGCACTGCACCGATCCCATAACCGCTGGCGTCAGTGTGAAGTTCAGTTTCTGCATTCTCGTCGTATAAGGCTAGAACTGGTGCGGAAGTTAGATCCTCCTTAAGTGCCTGGAAAGATCTTTCTTTAGTTTCATCCCAGTAAAACTTGGCGTCTCCCTGCAAAAGTTCTTGCAGTGGACGTGCCATGTTACAGAATCCTTTTATGAAACGCCGGAAGTATGAGCACAGCCCAAGAAAGCTTCTCACATCACGAATGTGCTGAGGAGTTGGAAATTCCATGACTGCCCTTACTTTATCTGGATCAGCGCGGACGCCATCTCCGTTGACCAGGTGCCCCAGGATTTTTATCTCTCTGGCGACGAAGAGGCACTTCTTCGGATTGAGGCGGAGTCCTGCAGTCTGAACACACTTCAGCACCGTTGACAGGCGACTCAGATGTTCTTCAAATGTTTTCGAGAAAACAACAATGTCATCTAAATAACAAAGACACGTCGTTCCACTTAAGGTGTCGAAGTAAGTTGTCCATCATGCGTTCGAATGTGGCCGGAGCGTTGCATAATCCGAATGGCATTACTTTGAATTCATAGAGGCCATCAGGTGTAATAAAAGCCGTCTTTTCTCTGTCAGCTTCGTCAACCTCGATTTGCCAGTAGCCTGTCTGCATGTCCATGGTTGAGAAGTATGTAGCTCCTGTCAAGCAGTCTAAGGCGTCGTCGATGCGCGGCAGTGGGTAGACATCTTTCTTTGTGATTTTGTTCAGCCGCCGATAGTCGACACAGAATCGCCACGTACCATCCTTCTTCTTTACGAGGACCACCGGAGATGACCAAGGACTCTCCGAAGGTTGAATAATGTCATTATGCAACATCTTCTCCACTTCCTCTCGAATTATTCGCCTTTCGACTGGTGACAATCGGTACGAGCGCTGGCTAATGGGCGGATGATCCCCAGTATTGATACGATGCTTTATCGTGGGGCCGTTTCGTCTGACCTTTTTTTGCTGGGGTGTGAATACACCAGAGAATTGGCGTAGTATAGCTAACACCCGGTGGTGTTGTTTCCTTGGTCAGGCCGGACCCTATTGGCAGTTCCATAGTTGTTTCCTCCAGCGTGTTGTCGGTACTAGTAACAGAGCATGGATCTTCGTTAATGACGTTGAGCTCGCCTCCTGGACTGGTTCAGCTGTCCCTATGCACATTCCCTTGGGGATAATTTGTGACTGCTCGTGACAGTTGGTGATCCAAATGTCTCCTCGACCACCGATAATGCTTATGATAGCCGCTGGTATGTAGATTTCTTTCGTGAGCCTAATAAACTTTCTACTATCGACAAGCACTTCAAGGTGCGGTCGTCCGTGTTTTTGACTGGGACTCTTCTCAGTTGCGAACGGCGGGATTGTCACGTTGTCAACGGCGAATAACTTCCCAGAAGATTCTGTGTTACGTGTACCCGTCGCAACGACTTCTTCAATTTGCAGCTCAGACGTTCCACAGTCAATGACAGCTTGGGATGCCTTAAGGAAGTCCCATCCAAGGATGACATTATGACTACATTCTGTTAAAATGACAAATTCAACTGGCTGGGTCCTGTTGTTGATGGTTATTCTCGCGACACAAGCTCCAGCTGGCTGGACGTACTTTCCATTTGCGACCTTTAGCACAGTTGCCCCCGTATCACGGAACATTGTCTTCTTTAGTGTGCGACGATAATTGTCCGACAATACGGAGAAAGAAGCTCCTGAATCAACCAGCGCCCGGACAGGTTGGCCGTCGATTATAACGTTGATGAGATTTCCCGACATCTTAGTGACTGTCATCCATGGAGGATTTTCATCTGCGGCGGCCTCACCTCCGTAGATGGTCGCCTTGCTTAGTTTTCCTGCGTGCGGCGGCTAGGGGAGCGGCTGGTAGCTCTGTCCGGCGACGATGAACGGCAGCGGCGCGTCGGGGATCGACCTCGTCTAGGGTACGGCGATGGGCTTCTTCCCGTAGGTCGACCGAACTCGTCAGCGGGTGGCTGCCTGGGGTAGAACTGTTCGGATGGCGGACGTCTTGCGGCAAAATAATCGTCAAATACTCGTCTTCTCTCTCTGCAGTAGCGTATGACATGTCCAGGGCGCCCACAGTGGAAACATACTGGCGCGTTGTCTTCTGTCCTCCAGACGTCCGTTCGTCTGCGGGACGTCATAGGTGCCGGAGGATTTGGTTGTGGCCGTGTCGGCCGGTTCCTAGGCTGCCGTTTGGCAGCTGCAGCATACGTCATATCAGGGCGAGGCCATTCTTCACGTCGAGTGCGATTGGCTCGGCAGACAGGAGCTATTGTCTGAAATACCTCTTTTTCCGCCGCGTCGGCTCCTTCATGACCCACTGGGCTTACATCCATGGCCATGATCTGATGCTCACTCGGTTCAAGAGTCCCAGCTGCCATGAACTGTTGTAATTCTTCTCTCACAATTTGTCGTATGAGAGACGCAAAGTCGTGCTGGTCTTCCACAACTGCCATAGGGACTACGTTGGGAAGTCTGTCATACTTCTTTCGCCCAACCCTCCTTTGTTGCATCTCCTCAATCCGCTGGCACCACTTGATGAACTCTTCCGTCGTAGCGACGTCTTTTATCAGAAGAGCTTGGTACATGTCTTCTGCAATACCTTTCATTAGGTGCGTGATTTTGTCGGCTTCAGTCATATTCGGGTTGACTACGTTGCATAGGGCCAAAACATCCTGTATGTAAGATTGCGTCGGCTCCCCATGTCGTTGGGCCCGGTTCTTCAGTTGTTCTTCCGCCGAGCGGATTTGTCGCTGGTGGTCCCCAAACGTTTTCTTAAGTTCCGTCTGGAACATTTCCCAGTTATTCAGTTTTTCTTCGTTGTTCTCGAACCACTGCTGGGCGGTTCCGTCCAGATAGAAATAAACATTTGCCAAGCACATGGTATGATCCCACCTGTTGTACTTGGCGACTCGGTCGAACCCTTTTAGCCATTTGTTAGGATCCTGTCCAGCGTCTCCAGAGAACACCGATGGGTGTCGAATGTGCAGCTGGCTTGCCGCCATGGGTTTCCTAATGACGCGGACTTTCGGAAGGACGTACTGAGTATATCCTTTGTAGTCCGGTTCCAGTCCGTGTAGGCGGCGACTTTTACGTTGCCTAATCGGAGCCACGACGATGCAGCTGTTGCACAGGGTACCCGGCGTCTCCACCAAACTATGTCGCGTTGGAACCGGGCAGGTGTGAATTCGAAGGTTACTTGTCAATGAACACAGCACTTAAACTGAGAACAGGTTTATTGAGAACTCAAACATACACGCAGCACTGACTGCCTCTTGGGCAGAATGCTCTTCTATTTATACACAGATAGAACGTACTAGAGATTACAAGAGTAGTTAACAAATGAAATGTGTAGAAGTTACAAGTGACCTTAGGAAACATGTAGAATCTTCTGGAAATAATAAACAGAATTAAATAATTTTTGTCAGTGGGCGGGATTGAACCGGCGACCTTCGGTACCGCAATTCGTGACGCTACCCGCTGCGCCATGCTGGCAGACGGTACACTGGCGTTCATGCGGCAATATCGCAGAAATAGCAATACATCATTAAAGAGAGTGTTTTTGTGCAATAAGTAGATTTCAAGATATTTCTTTCTGTTGCAAAAATTTCTGTTTTGAAACACTATTCTTACTTAAACATTTTATTGGTATAATTTTCTCACAAGTTATGATCGCAGCACCACATATTACAGAGATACGGATTTGCTATTTGTGTTTTGTTCATCGTAGTAGTATTCTGTTAGATTAGTGACAGATTTCTATCTGTTGGTACAACGGAAAGCTTACTGCACATTTCTACGATGCCCAACAAAAGATCTGTGTGCTCTCGGACTGAGCGTTATGACAGGCAAGCCGCTGTACAGAATCAATCTGATGAAGCCAAGAAACAGCGACTTGCGCGAATGAGAGAGAGTCAGCGCAGGCACAGGCGTATACAACAGGCTGCTCAAAGACAACATTTGGTAGACCAACGGAGGGAAAAGTAACGCTGCATTCATCTCTTTACTGTTTGCGAAGAGCTATGAATAAAATGTCTGTGAACTTAATGCACTTTGGACTGTTTATGTTAAGGGGACATCCATATGCTCATTTCTAGGATGGCCAAGAGAAATTCTGTGGATCCTCGGACTGAAGGCAGAAGAAGGCAAGCCGCTGCTGAACAGATGGGCCAGCGACTTGTGCGAATGAGAGAGACTCAGCGCAGGCGTAGGCACACAACAAGAGGCTGCACAAAGACAACATAGGAAACTATTACCACAACCGTATTTACTGCAACTGCGTGAGAGTGTCACAGCAAGAAGATCACAAGAAAAACTTCCTAAAACGTATTGCTGTGCACGCCTTTTTCTTCAAGAGATGATGTGGAAACACACAATGTTGGGGATATGCAACCCCGCAGGGGCCTGGTACGTAAGTGCCAGGTACGGGTTTGGCGAACCCGCGGTGCCGAGCTTGAAACTTGTGAGCGCCGCAAGTTTCCCACACCGTAAACTCCTACCATGCTTCAACGACCACCGTAGGGCGTGGCGGTGGAACGTTGTGTGCCTAGGAGAACGGGGATCTTGGCTTCATCGCCCGGATCGCGAGGACGGTACAAACCTCTATAAAAAAAACCCTCAACCTCAAGGTCGGATACGTGCCGAGGAGGTGCATGGGTGAGAGGCGGATCACTCGCTAACGTACAACCTCAGGCACCTGCGCACCCCTGTTGTACAAGCATTTCTTTTTAAATGGTTTTTACTCGTGGGAACAAAAATGCCTTCCACTAAAAGGTAAATAAAAACACACCCAGTTCTTACAAACGGGCTAGGGTTGAAAGCCCTCCCCCGGATGTAAATAGTAACAGCAAGGTTGTAACATAGACAATGCCTCGTTATTATGACAAGGGTGGAGGGATCTTTTGAGAAGGTCTCTCCATTCTATGTTCAGAAAGGTTTAGAGGGTATTGCGGGTACCCTCAAATCTGTAAAAAAGCTGAAGAATGGAACACTGCTTATGGAAACATCCACCCAGAGGCAGGCTGTCCAACTCCTTAAGTGCGAGAAGCTCGGGGAGTTCGCAGTGAAGTGCGAACTCCATAAAACTCTAAATTCAAGTAAAGGTGTCATCACCAGCAGGGACCTTATGGATTTAGAGACCGAGGAACTCCTTAAGGAGTGGTCAACAGAACATGTGGTCGAGGTTCGTCAAATTAAACGAAGGGTTAACGGCAGTCTTGAGAAGACAGCCACCTTCGTCCTGACGTTCGACACTCCAACGTTGCCCAAAAACATCAAAGCAGGATATTTGAACTTGAATATTCGCCCGTATGTACCGGACCCAATGCGCTGCTTTAAGTGCCAGCGGTTCGGTCATACGACGGCGACCTGCAAGGGCAACCCCACTGTGGGAAGTGCGGAAAGGCGGCTCATGAGCCAGGCACGAGCTGCACGCTCCCACAGGTGTGTGTCAACTGCTCCGGGGCACATCCAGCCTGGAGCAGAGAGTGTCGATTGTATCTGGAAGAAAAAAAGATACAAGAGTTGAAAACGAAAGAGCGGATTTCTTATGGCGAAGCCAAAAGAAATATAAGGCTCTGGCTCCACCAGTCTTCGCTACCAGCTTCGCGAAGACGTTATCAACTCCCGTCAGGAAAGAAAGTATTGCTACCCAGACGTCCGTTGCGGACATGGGCACAAGTCCAATGTGCTCATGTCAGTGCAGATGTGGTGCCACACCCATCAAGTCATACACCTAGGACCTCGCACGTCAGTAGCAATACTCTGACAACATCGACCACATCGACAGCAGGTTCAGCATGTCACCAGCAAAGACACAGCCATCCGCTACAGCAGTGGGTCCCTCTGCAGCAGCAGAAGCGCCCCCTGAAGCAGAGAAACAGCATCTGCAAAAGTAGTGATAACGGCAACGCCATCTGCCGGTAGCGGATGGCAAACAGTGCAAAAAGGTATGGGGTCCGAAATTTAAGCTGACGGACCCCGCTATGTTTGTGAAATCGCCTCCGACTTCTCCTCCCAGATCCCCTTCTGGAAAGGAGAAGAAGGGGAACAGGCCTCGGCGGAATAAAATTCCGCAAGACTCCGAGGCCTCACAACGAAAATCGTCTTCGGACACCGAAGACGATGTCATGCTGGTGGATGAACTTTGTTCCATTCCTCAGCAACTACCTTTGGAGGACCCACCCGATCCGGGGGGGTTGTTTTTAAATAGGTAAGATGGCTCCCATACTTCAGTGGAACGTAAACGGTTTTCAGGCTCACAAAGAGGAAGTCCAGCTCTTAGCACGGTCTAATCCATTGTGTGTCTGTCTCCGGGAGACACACTTTAGACCACAACATCAGCCAGTGCTAAGAGGTTATGACATATTCCGAAAGGACGATACCGAAGGTGATCGAGCGAAGGGCGAGTGGCCGTGTTTGTTCGGAACACTGTCCACTCCGAACCCATTGCTCTAACCCCTCATCTACAAGCAGTAGCGGTGAAAATACACGGTCCAATACAACTGACCGTATGCTCTATCTATCTGCCACCCAGTTTGTCCGTCGACTACGACGACCTGGTTGGCATTACACGACAACTCACTCGGCCCTTTCTCCTTTTGGGAGATTTCAACGCCCACAGTGCGTTGTGGGGTTCCACACCGATTGCCCCCGGGGCCGAGTGATTGGTAGATTGATAGAGCAGGAGGAAATTTGTATCCTGAATACAGGGCAAATGACTCATTTCACCACTGCTACCGGTACGTCTTCTGCCATTGACCTTTCCTTGTGTTCTCCCTCAATCGCGGACTCCATGCATTGGGAGGTGGATCGCGACCTACATGGAAGCGACCACTTCCCTGTGTGGATGCACGTTGAGTGTGAGCGGGGAGGAGGTAATAACCGACGTAAATGGAACGTCAGCGGTGCAAATTGGCAACTCTTCTGCCATTCTGTACTGCTACAACCCTGTGGCAGTATACAGGAGAAGGTGAATCACTTCACAGATGACAACCTAGCAGCGTTTCGTATTGCTAGAGCTAAGGCGCGTCGAGTTATTAAAGACAGCAAGAAAAGGTCATGGCAGAACTTTGTGAGCACTATTAATCGTTCCACTCCTTCGTCAAAAGTATGGGAGTCCATCCGCCGAATATCCGGAAGGTACTCTCGCCCACCAGTATCTGGATTACTGGATCATGGACGTATTATTACCGACGAACGAAGCATAGCGCAGCTGATGGCGGAGAACTTCGCCGCCGTCACTTCATCGGCTAACTTTGAACCTCGGTTCCAGCGACAAAGAGTTGCTGCGAGAGGCGCGCGCTGTGCTTGATTCGTCGAATACAGAGGCATACAATCGCCCATTTACATTTTGGGAACTGGAGTCAGCGTTGAATAGCGCTAACGACACTGCTCCAGGGCCTGATCTGATCCAGTACCAGATGCTGAGGCATCTTAGTAAAGATGCTAAGAGTACCTTCTGGATACTTTTAATGACATATGGACCGGAGGACACTTCCCCGACTCGTGGAAAGAAGCAACACTAATTCCAATTTTAAAACCTGGCAAAGACAAATTGTTGCCAGGTAGCTATCGTAGTATCGCCCTTACAAGCTGCGTGAGTAAGACACTGGAGAGGATGGTTAATCGCCGCCTCGTCTGGTGTCTAGAATCCCAAAACCTTCTGAGCCGCTTCAGTGTGGATTCAGGAAGTTCCGTTCCACCTTGGACAACCTGATCCTCCTGGAGGCGGCAATACAGGATGCGTTCATTCGCAGCCAACATGTTGTAGGTGTCTTTTCGATCTCGAGAAAGCCTACGATATACTGGCGGCATGTTATTTTAAAGCAGTTGCACGAATGGGGTTTTAAGGGTAACCTGCCCCGTTTTTTTAAAATCATTTTTATCTGGTCGTTGCTTCCGGTACAGAGTTGGTGTGATGTGTCTGATCTTTTATTCAGGAAAACGGTGTTCCTCAGGGGTCAGTTTAAGGGTGACTCTTTTCGCTATTGCGATAAATAGCATTTTAAGTGTTATAAGGAGACCTATAGGGTGCTCCTTATATGTGGACGATTTTTAATATTTATTGCTTCATCCAGTCTGAGAAGCGCTGAGCGGCAGTTGCAACTCACGCTGAACAGGCTGGATGAATGGTCAGTGCACACCGGTTTCCGTTTCTCTGCGGAGAAAACCCGGTGTGTACTTTTACTCGTAGCAGAAGCCTTTTATCAGAACCCCATCTTACCTTGAGGAATACCGTTTTACGTTTTACTGAAACAGTTCGGTTTCTGGGTCTAATTTTAGACAACAGATTAACCTGGCTACCACATCTCAAAGATGTGAAAGCCAGAGCCTCAAAAGCTCTAAATGTTTTAAAATGTCTGTGTGGCAGGTCATGGGGCGCTGACCGCTCCTGCCTGCTACAATTTTACAGAGCCTTTGTACGGTCGCGGCTGGAATACGGTTGTATCGTGTATGGTTCGGCACGGGACAGTTATCTCCGTATACTAGATAGGTCCACCATGCAGGAATTCGGCTCGCCACGGGTGCATATCGCACCAGCCCTATTGTCAGCATTTGTGC
>JARYHS010008074.1:33536297-33572269 GCA_031002005.1 Vandiemenella viatica | reverse complement strand
GTTATTCTTACTGTGTTTCCTATTATTCTTACAAGTAATCATAGATAATGTAATAATAATGATACTAATAAGTTCTTAATTTGCGAATATATGGATGCACAGATATGTATTTCTTAAATACATTGGATTTCACTACTTTGGCCATTATAAAACACATATATTTTTTAAAAGTGTGATGAATCTCGCGGGCCGGAAGAATGTTCAAGTCGTTTGATACAATATTTCGCAATGGAAGAATAACGGGATTCTGCAAGAAATACATATTGTTGTAACATGTCTAACGAGTGTGAAAATAAGACTGCAGAATAGAGAACGACTACTCCAACGATAAAGCAAGTCTTACCGAGCGTGGTGGTGTAACGGCTAGCGTTCTGGCATCGAATTCGGGAGGACGCCGGTTCGAATCCGGGCATCCAGATTTGGGTTTTCCATGGCTTCCCAAATCACTCCAGGCAAATGCCGGGATGCTTCCTTCAAAAGGCCATGGCCGAATTCCTTCCCATTCCTTGCCCCACCATCCTTTCCCGTCTCTAAAGTCCTCGCTGTTAAGAGACGTTAAGCAGATATAAAAAAAGCAAGTCTTGGCGGCATGTCTTGCCTTTTGTAGACCACTAGGTATCGTTTAAGGTTTCTTTCGCTCAGGTATAACATCATAAGATCAAATAACTTTTATTTTAAAAATAAATCCAATAGTATAGGGAAAAAATTGTAATTATTATCAGCAGTAGCGGATCCAGGGGGGGGGGGGCGGCAATCTGGAATAATGAGATTGAGATTTCTGTCGGCGAACCCCTCCTCCCCCAGTCAAGCCCCCCCCCCCAAATCAAATCCCAGCCCCCTTCCCCCCAAAACAAAATCCTGGATCCGCCACTGATTATCAGTCACAATCTGCTTCGAAGACAGTTAACAGATTAACAATTATAAGCCATATAGGTAACTATGGATTTAGATCTAAATGTTGCATTCCAGATGGGATTGTCGAGAGGAGGGCATGGAGGTGGAAAGGGATTGATTTGGGTGATATGTTGGGTGAAGAGAGGGATGGGAGAGTGATATAGAAACGCAGTGTTTTTATTTCTAATTTAAAGTTCTCTTCTGAATCAGACCAGCATTAAGTTTCTTATTGAAAGCATTAGATTTGTCGGAAAAACCTACGATTACAAGTTTCTTACTAATTGCGCAGGCTTCCGTGGTAGTCGTAAGTATTATGCTGGTTCTCCAGGTGGAGCCGCGTCGATTTGTTGGAACCTAACGTTTCAGTCATTGTGCTGTGGCCTTTATCACTCCTCTGATGAAGGCAACAGCACGATGACCGAAACGTCAGGTTCAACAAATCGACGCGGCTCCACCAGAGAACCAGGATAATAAGTTTCTTATTGCCTGATGAACTAAATATGATTTAACTGTTAGTTTCTAGTCAAAACGGTGGCGTACAGTATAACTACTACTCTTCCGCGCAAGTCAGCTCCTTGTTCTTATTTCCTACATACGGCCAAGAAGGACAAAGACATCATGCAAATAACCTCTATACCCCGCCTTTGCTGGCACGGCATTTAAAAAAGTAGCCGGTTTCGAGTCTGGACTCGGACCGAGCGTGGTGGGTAAACGGATAACGCTCTGGCCTCGCATTCGGGAGGACACGGCTTCGAATCCCCGTCCGGGTATCCAGATTTGTGTTTTCCATGATTTCCCCAAATCACTCCAGGTGAATGCCGGGATGCTTGCCTTCAAAAAGGCCATGGCCGAATTCCTTCCAGTTCCTTGTCCCCAGTCCCATCTCGTCTCTAATGACCTTAGCCGTCGACGAGGGGTAAAAAAAAAAAAAAAAAAAGGGCAAGGTTAATTTTAATTAAGTGCTAAATCGTCTTCTGTCGTCCTTGCTATTACTCACACAAACACATAAGCAAAGAGCGATACAATTATTAGTACAATAGATGGAAGTGGCTAACTGGTCTCAGAGACCAAAATTTACTGTAGTTTTGCTAATAGTCGAACATAAAGTACACTTTGCCAGATCAGATATCATTTACCAGCCGTGAATTTTATGACTTTATAAAGACGGAAATAATTCAAAAGCGTTAGTATATTTACATTCACAAGAAGTTACTGGATATTCTGGAAACAAAAGTGGTCATAAACAACAATTATCGTTGTAAATAAGTTAACAGTAGTTAGCAATGGTTTTACACCATTCTCTCGTTCCCTTGTTAAATACCTTAGAAACAGCCCGCAAAGTATCTCAAACACCACGAAGGAGGGAGAGAATCCACAAAGTGTGATATGACGTGACAAGGGGGTATTTAGTCATGAACTCCGTGACGTAACATCCATTACATAAAAAGGAACCAAAAAACTATGCCTTAATTTTTTGGGTGAAAACGTGTTCAAATATCATAATTAAGCTACTTCAAATACTGTTGCGTTTTGAAAATTACAATCCGAGACAATATTCGTTTCGCTGTGGTGCTGATAAACTGGAAATAATGTTGAAAGAGTGCATAACACAAGTCATACTGCACGAATTGTTACTTTATTTGAAAAGATTTTAAATGAAAATTGGTATTAGAAGTACTGTTTTATGTAAACATGAATTTTATTGCTACTGACAACAATTAGGGGATGCAAAAATAAAAAATTAAAAACCATGAAATTTGACTGAAATAATTGATGGATCCAGATAGAATATATTAACTTATAATGAATTCAATACTGTATAGGAAGTAAGACGACCTGTATCTAGATCGGAGAACCACTTCTGCCGATATCGCTCCTTTAATAATTAGCTGACGGATCTTCAGTAATGATTCGTCGGCAACGAACCGCACAAGGCAGCGGCGGTGTGACAAATACACGGGGAGCGCTCGCTCATACCTGCCTCCGTATTCATCGAGCGTAAAGTGGGCTGATGAAGTCCCCTGCGTGGGCGTGCGTAATACTTCGGCTGGATGCGTAGCGGGTGATCAAAGAGATAGCCTCACGTGAACCTGCGGTCGATAACTATGCAAACTGCCTTCCAGGGAATAAATCACATTATCTCCACCGAATCTTCTGTCAGGGGAAAACTGCCTTCGGTTGATGAACACTTTGTCATACTCGTAAGAAGTTTTAGGGGCATGACTGTATTATATTTTGTCCGTATCTGTATTAACAGAGGAAGTAATCCAATCTCGTTAAATTACGAGCTTACAGTGATGTACAGATGTTTAGATTCCATACTTTGTTTTCACTGTTTTACGTCATGTCGTCTTTCTGTGTTTTAGTTAACGCTCCGAGAAAATGGGAAATGAAAGCTGTGCATTTAACACGGTCTCTTACATGCAAAAATCATCTTTGTTTGTTATTATTTCAGGATTTTGTCAGAAAATTAAAAAAATTTCTACAAGATTAATTCCATTAAATTTTCTTTGCATCCTTGAATTACAGGATTTAGCTCGAAAAGGTTTCTTTTTTGACTGTTTCTATTATGAATCTCATTATTTAATTCGTTGAAACATTGTTTCATAGGACTCCATATGGATCATTTAACGCTAATAAGAAATGTTTCTACTGAGTTAACCGAGCGGTTAACGCTCTGGCCTCACATTCGGGAGGACGGCGGTTCGAATCCCCGCCTGGGCATCCAGATTTGGATTTTCCATGATTTCCAAAATCACACCAGGTGAATTCCGGGATGCTTCCTTCAAAAGGCGTTGGCCGAATTCCTTCCCGTTCCTTGTCCCCAGTCCCATCCCGCTTCCAATGACCTCAACGTCGATGAGGTGTAAAGCCATAAGTAAAAACAAAATCTACTGAGTTAGCAACTTCTGATCCAATTTAAAATTTTGTAAAATTGTATTCTATGGGGGTACGTAGAAATAAAATTAACGTATTTTGCTCTTTGCCTTAAAAAGTTCAGCGCTCGTCAAATAGATAACTATAATTTTCTTTACAATTTATTTCACTGTAACATAAAGAAATTGGTGACTGTCAAAGTTGTGTAATTTGGACTATTCTTGCTACCGGTTCTACCTAATAAAATTTAGGAACTAGAAATTTCTAATCACAATCTACTTCATCCCATCTTTAAAGAATAATATCGAACTAGAAACACTCACATATAATATACGATGGGAGTTGTAAAGAATACAAACAAATGTTTTTATTTTGAGCTTAATGTTATTTTATTTAAAATGATCTAAATGGAGTGTGCAGAGCATTTCAAAGTACGTAGGGTAAACCTTCCCAATTTCGTGATACTTAGAATTCAGATTGAAACAATGTATACATTTTTATTACAAATATTTTTTATTCATTTTTACATAAATATATAAACACCATTCTCTCATTTGTAACTCAAAAAATAAACTTATTACCAATAACGTGAAAACTATTTACTTGTAATTGAAATCTGGAACATATGACTAATTTCGTGACAATATACTTAATTTCGTGAGTCCATATACTCAGCTTCGTGATCAGGGGCGTAGCTACTATGGGGCTAGGCGGTGCAGTGCACCGGGGCCCTCACGCTCAGTGGGCCCCCAAGCATACCTCACCTCAAGGGGCCCCTAAGTGCACCTCTAGGAGCCCTCAAGCGCAGTTTAGAGGGCCCACGAGCCTTCAAGGCAAACTGGCGACGCTTTTTTTTAGCCGTCGTCTAAGGGGCCCCTCTGAGAACACAGGAGCCCCTCACTATGGGCCCTCGCTGCTCAGGGTCCCCTAAAGAACACTTCAAGGGCCCCCATCCTCAGTTCAGGGGGCCCCTACCAGCACACAAAGCAAAAAAAAAAGGTCACCCGTCTGGCCTGAGCCCAAAATAAATTTTTTGCACCGGGGCCCTTGTTGACCTAGCTACGCCACTGTTCGTGATAGTCAATCTTCACTCATTTTATTCACATTCACTGTCATTTTCGCTTTGTCTTGCACATACACTGCACATGAATACAGTTGGTGGATATTTTTGAATCAATTGATTGACAATTTTCATGATACCACTTCAGACAGAAACAACACTGAATCCATGAGCTCCTGTTCTTCCCACTTCCATAGCGCTGTTTCCACGATTGGCCGAAATATTCATCATCTGGTTTGTTTTTCTGCACTCTTTTCAGTTCACTTTTTTTTTTTTTTTTTTTTTTTTTTTTTTTTTTTTTTGTAACTGCTTTACGTCTCTTTTTAACATCGAGGTCTTTAGAGACGGGAAAGGATGGGGGGCAAGGATGGGGGCAAGGAATGGGAAGGAATTCGGCCATGGCCTTTTGAAGGAAGCATCCCGGCATTTGCCTTGAGTGATTTGGGGAAACCATGGAAAACCCAAATCTGGATGCCCGGACGGGGATTCGAACCGCCGTCCTCCCGAATGCGAGGCGAGAACGCTAACCGTTACACCGGCCCGCGCGGTCAGTTCACTTGTTCCAGGCTGAGATCCCTGATCCAAACTTGAAAGGGCAGATTCATTGCAGCGTTGCCGCTCCTTTGCAAGAAAAACTTGTGATTTAGGATCTCTTCTGGTCTTCGGCAAATTTTTGCTTTGCGGGGGTGTCAAGTTTGGGGATTTTAAAATATCATCTAGCCTTATGTCATTTGTCTCGCATGAATCCGAGGGAATCTTTTCTTCAATAGAAGTTGAATTTGCCGTCGAATTTTCAGGAATCATCTGCGCTGTTCCGAGGGTTTTATCAGGCACCGCTGCACTATTCAGTGGGAATATCCCAATTTTCGTGAACCCAGAGGTGATGTTTCTCCTTTAAAATATCTCGAAAAAAGCAGGATTGAAAATCCTGTGAAAATCTTCTGAAGACTACCAGCCTCATATGTTCGTCTCTGTTTAGTAACAGACCCCTCCAATAACTTTTTTTTTTTTTTGGCCGATATATTTTTGTGCGGCGCCATCTTACCTACAATTTTAAGAATAATCGTAAGAAATGCTTTCGTTTTCATAAGCTTCTCATGCCTCACTGGAGTAGAAAAAGTAGCACGAAATACGATTGGAGCGAAGTTCACCCATTCACCTATATACAGCTTTCGACAGGTTTTATTCTTTTTTAAAAATATATTATTTAATTCACTTTGCAGCCACCTTAATCTTAACGTATTTTATTCGTTTAGGATGATAGCCAAAGCAGTATTTTTAAAATCAGGTTTTGATTTCTGTACCAAGCGACTGCTGTCTGACGTACCATATACAAGATTAGGGTTTAGGTATCAGCTTACGGAACCTTTAATGAGCGAGGCTCGATTATTTCATTACTTCTAATTTAATGCCAGAGAACTGAATGATATTCTGGAACAAATTTCAAGTTCATAATTAATTATATTTCATTTTTTAGAAACACGGTATTTTTGTGCGATGGACGCTTTCGTTGTTTTTGTCTGTAATGTTCCACTGATTGTAAAATCCCTACCACAAATAAAATATTTGGAAAAAATGTAAATAACGCATCATTTTTGTTGAAGTATCTAGAAATTAAAACCAAGAAAACTAATGATTATTTTCAGTATTTGTAGGTAATATCTGAAACTCAAGATTATAAAATATATGACGTTGTGTTACAGTTGATAATTGCATAATTCTGATAAATTTGAAAAATAGAATTAGTGCATAAATACGAATTTTGAATTCAGTAAATTTTTTTAATTTTAAATTAATAATTTGTTGATTTATTTAGTATGTAACTATGATACTGGTAACTCATTTTAATTATCTAGGATTTTAATTAAAATCATATGTTTAAACATCATAGTCACTATCAAATACAGTAATATTATCATTACAACTAATATTATTGAAAATTTCTGTATCGAATTAAAAAATAAAGGATGATTTCTTTAAGTATTTATAGAAGCTGAAGACCATAAATAGGATTTAAAATATTTCTGCATCGACCTCAAAAATAAAGGTGATTTCATTAAGTAATTATAGAAGCTGAAGATCAGAAATAGGATTTAAAAAGGTAGTAAAGTATGTCAGTCATTCAATGTCCTTATTTATATTTAAATAAATAATCCACAATAAAACAAAAATTTGAATTCATTGTTTCTCTGATCTATGAAAATAAGTATTTCATGTCTACAAAAGAATTATTTTAAGAAGATTGTTTTGTTTATCTTGCTACCCATTATTTAAGTGCTGGTTGTAAACATCAACTTTTAATTTTATAGTATTTCTCCACCAGAAATGCAGTTTGCAAACAGCTTTTATCATCACTTAAAAATTTAACAATCTTTGTAATCGAATTTATAGCAGTAATTGTATCGTGTTTACGAAGGTAATTCTTTTAGCTTTATGGGTCAGGAGGAGCAATTAATATTTGGATCGTACTTTTAGTATTACATACCGTTGGCAATTTCAGATTTTCCCCCCTTTAAGTGCCAGTTCTTATAGCAAAAGGAAAGGGGTTCTCCAGACTCCAATCCCCGTTATATCGGGAATCGTTCAGCTGCCCCAGTGTGCCAGCTCGTGTAAACAGGGTCCACTACTTCAAAAAAAATTTACTGTTTTTGGGATGAACATAATTAGTTTCCTTCAAATCCTGAGAACCTCATTTATCAGAAAAGTTCCCCGGTTAAATTCCCGGTCTCAGCTGGAATTTTTAGGGCACTTAAAACTTATCTTCCCCTGTGACAAAGTTGTGAATCTTGGTTCGAATTCCATGTTAAGCTGTAGATGCTCTTACGCCGGTAAGATTTCTGTGTTAGGTAACTACGACAGAGCCAATAAGAAACTCTGTCACAAGACCACAATAAACTATTTATTACTTATTAACTTACAGGATGTTATAGGGAAGATAAAGACCGATTTATAACATTTAAACTGGCAGTTTCAGTTGATATACTGCTGTTTTTTTTTTTTCATTTATTATTATTTCTCAGTAAACCACTAATTTGAGACGTGATGTTTCATCATGATAATTTTTAGTGCTACCTTAAAACATAGGACATTATTCACCGTAATTATACTATTACTAAAGTTATATATTGTCGCGTGTGAACCGAGCGGGCGTCAACACTTACCACACTGAAGGGTTCGTCCTACACTCACTGTCGGCTATGGTTTCCAGTTTCCAGTCGGCATCTGGCTAGGATAAAAAACACACACACAGACTTAATTTACTTAAATCAGGACGTAGGTGCTTCTTGGAATGATAAAAAGAGTTGTAACTACTTCATTTATTACAGAGAAATTGTTGCAAGACAATCTTACAAGGCTGATACATGAATCGGAGCTTTTCCGATAATAGCAATAGAGAACCATAGGGTTCAAGTAATGGCAGATGCTTCTGGAGCCAGCGGAGGGAATATGATGGAAAAATACCCAAAATAGTAACTTGGGTAGCAATAGGACTTGTATAAGAAATATCACATCGTGGAGTGTGTCGTAACGTACGCGCCGAGAAGCGTCCCCGGCCCTGAAAGTGGGGAATACTCTCTTCTCATTGGCCGTATTTCATGCTCGCTGGACTCGCGGAGAAGGCTGTAGCTATACGGTCAGGTTTCCTCTTCGGCCTGTTCCGTGGCAGGCGCCGCTTCCCCGTCGCTTCCAGCGGGCACCCACACGGGTGGAAAGTGCGCCTAGCCTCACCATCCCCGCTGTAATGGCGGGTAGTTTGGAAGAGTTTACTTCCTGAGGTGGTAGTGGTTGCGGTGTGGTGGGTAGTTCGGGGAGATCTGGGAGGGCAATAAGAGTGTTATCTCATGCATACCTGCTGATCGGTTCGACCTACCCTCGGTGCTTTGTTGTACAGGCGTGTACTTCACGTGTTTATAGGATGTGTTCCTCGTGTACCAGCCGTGCTGGTTGACTTTCTCACAGTAAGGACTGCAAGACCAGCGTCCTTGTTGCCGGTGTCGTATAGAAGCAGTGTAGTCTCACACCGTTGCGCTGGCTTGGAAACACTCTGCCTTTGTTACCACTAAATAATTGTACTATAAAATAACACCCACGACAAAATGTCATACTAGCTGCACACCTCGTCCACGCGGAATATGATATTTCTGTTATTAATTCACATATAAACTATCAAAGAATTACTCCCTGATAGGGCCTTAAATCATCTCTTTCTGCTTATATTGTAAGAAGTGTTTTAGTAACCCTTGAAATTTCCGCTAATTGGAAAAGCTTTTATGTTCATCGACGACCCACAGATAACCTTCAGTATTGTTCACATGACTTCTCTGCAAGGAATATTTGAAGTGATGCTGCCCGGCGTGTGTACGAACAGATTTATTCATTTTCATGTATACAGGGTGTTACAAAAAGGTACGGCCAAACTTTCAGGAAATATTCCTCACACACAAACAAAGAAAATATGTTATGTGGACATGTGTCCCGAAACGCTTACTTTCCATGTTAGAGCTTATTTTATTACTTCTCTCCAAATCACATTAAACATGGAATGGAAACACACAGCAACAGAACATACCAGCATGACTTCAAACACTTTGTTACAGGAAATGTTCAAAATGTCCTCCGTTAGCGAGGATACATGCATCCACCCTGCATCGCATGGAATCCCTGATGCGCTGATGCAGCCCTGGAGAATGGCGTATTGTATCACAGCCGTCCACAATATGAGCTCTAACATGGAAAGTAAGCGTTTCCGGACACATGTCCACATAACATATTTTCTTTGTTTGTGTGTGAGGAATGTTTCCTGAAAGTTTGGCCGTACCTTTTTGTAACACCCTGTATAATATAAACTATGATATAGAACCCCGTATGCAATCGCAAATTTTAAAACATCACTCGTGGTGTACAATTCGACTGCCAGAAAATTCCACATCTTTACGAGAAGGTTCCCAAAAACAACCAGAATAGCATTGTCGTGGGCGGAGATGGGGAAGCACGCGTTTCAGCCGCTACGCGTTTATAGCTAAACTTATTGCCAAATCAGTGCCATCTGGGTAGTTGTATTGCTCTACAGTGATTTTTTTGCTATAGCTGTTTTGTTATTGTTTCGTTTTTGGTGATGGTAATTTTATAGGTTCTTCCACTACGACAACGCACCTGCACACGCAGCTGTCTCTGTTAGGCAGTTTTTGGCTAAAAATGTACGCTGCCTCACGCACCTTACTACCCTGAACTGGCTCCATTCGACTTTTTCTTCTTTCCACCCACGAAAAGCGGCATGAAAGGACACCAATTTGACAACATCGAAGAGATCAAGAAAAAAATGAGGAAGGAGGTGTCAGCCATTTCTAAAGATGGCTGCCGAAATGTTTCGAACATTGGAAACACCGGTGAAACAAGCGTATTAATTGTAATGGAGAGTATTTTGAAGGGGATAAGGTTGTTTTGAAAAAAAAAAGCTTTACAAAAAATAAGTCAGGTTTTTTTGGGTGCATGAGTACACCACACACTTGAAACATATTGATACTATAGCTTTCTAGCAGTCGCCATGCCTACCATACTCCTGCACCACGTATCAGAATGATTTGTATAAAAACTCTTTTGCGTCAAGTCAGTAACATTTCGTTTGAATATGGCCTGAACCGGTCCAGTGATTTGCCCGTGATGATGCGTTTTACGAACGCTTGGGATTTTATATATAAACATATTCCTCTAATCGACATGAAATTTAATGTGTTTTCGAAAAACTAAGAACACATTTAGTCACAAATTTAAATATGTATCTACCAGTTAAAAAAATTAATTACTCTACAAAAAAATTGGCTCAGACTCATAAAGATGACGTTTCATAGTTGTACAGTGTACTATCGTGCGAATTTGTGAGTGAAACTCAAAAATAAAATATTATTTTTCGACAGTAAAACAATGGAAGTCATTACGATTATTCGCGAAGATAAACAAAAAAAAAAAAAAAAACAACTACATCTTACTTCCGAATTCTGGCAGAGTCTGCAAGGAATAGATTCGATTATAAAACTATGAACACTAACCTCATGTATATGGAAATGTATGTAAGTGTAATACGTTATTAACAGATTTAGAAACAGAACATCTGCGAACATAAATCATTGACAACATTGCACAGGGTTATCCACATTTTAAAATATCACGATCTTCAAAAAAATCAGAGTAACATTATTTTCACAGCCGTATGTGGTGCTGCGTTTTGGTGTACCGCTGACGGATGAAACTAGTTTAATAGAGGCACCACGATAGCGCGGCAAATTTCTCTCGTAGGAGCCTTGAAACGATGTCAAATTTTTATTCCGTAGACATAACCCTGGCTTCAAAGCCCAATTACGAAGAGAGGTCTGGAAGCAACTCGCCCATTCCAGCACAATTTCGTATATCCACATTTCTGCGAACAGAGAGGCGAAGTAAAGTAAAAGAGATTTCAGGTTGGGCAGCGGCAAGTTGGTTGGGCGGAAACCACGTTTGCCTTTGGTCGTCCACGTCAGACAGAATCGAATGGCGTGGTCCTCCTCTTTGAAGTTCTCCGCCAGGGATGAGAGAGGGAACACCACTAGAAGAACACAAGGAAAAAAACTTTCTCCATGCAACGGTTTAGTTAGCAATCCATACAATACGACCGTAAATTCGCTAGCATTCCGCCGCATACACTGCCCATTGACTCTAGATTTTAAACGGGGTGATTGTTTGGTGCTTGCAATGCCCAGTAATATGTCACTTTACAACTCGGGATTCCAACGTCAAGGCGTCGTAAAGAGTCGAAGATAATTCTGTTTATTTCTTTCTTTGCAATGTTATGAAAACGGTATTATCGTAGTCCTTCAACATTTGAGGTACTATTATATAATTTTTCTTTTATTTGTATGAGAGTTTCGTGTGTAATGGGATATGGAGGTATTATGAAACAATCTGTATGAAATTTCATAAGTAGAAAACTGCAAAATGTTCTCTTTGATTTCAATGACAAAGTTCCTTTTTACTCAGCCCTCATTTCAACATTTATTGTTTCAGAATTTTGTTAAGTGCACGTACAAGAAAAATCGGCGGGGGGCTAACGTGAATGAAAGTTAGGGTAGTCCATATTTTTCAGTCTCATTATTCTGAATGTCTCATTCATTCAAAACTTACACCAGAAAAATTAGGGTCGTTTGCATATTTCTAACTAGTGTCCCAGGGGAAGCGAAAATCACTATGAATTACTATGAAAATTACTACTGAATGAAAAAATGCTGTTATGTACTCTATATAATTAAACAAAATCATAGCAAATATTCAGTAAATCATAGTTCAGAATATTAACTTTTTGATGCAGTCGATGCCTTGTGCGTCAAATACAGGAGGAATCAAAGGTGCTTGTGTTTTTATAGAACACAAACTGGAAAAAATATCTCATATACAGGGTGTTACAAAAAGGTACGGCCAAACTTTCAGGAAACATTCCTCACACACAAACAAAGAAAATATGTTATGTGGACGTGTGTCCGGAAACGCTTACTTTCCATGTTAGAGCTCATTTTAGTTTCGTTAGTATGTTAGTACGCTCTCCTGACCTCAACCCTCTTGACTTCCATTTATGGGGGCATTTGAAAGCCCTTGTCTACGCAACCCCGGTACCAAATGTAGAGACTCTTCGTGCTCGTATTGTGGACGGCTGTGATACAATACGCCATTCTCCAAGGCTGCATCAGCGCATCAGGGATTCCATGCGACGGAGGGTGGATGCATGTATCCTCGCTAACGGAGAACATTTTGAACATTTCCTGTAACAAAGTGTTTGAAGTCACGCTGGTACGTTCTGTTGCTGTGTGTTTCCATTCCATGTTTAATGTGATTTGAAGAGAAGTATTAAAATGAGCTCTAACATGGAAAGTAAGCGTTTCCGGACACATGTCCACATAACATATTTTCTTTGTTTGTGTGTGAGGATTGTTTCCTGAAAGTTTGGCCGTACCTTTTTGTAACACCCTGTATATAAATTGCAGACACTACATATACGATATAGTTTTAAAAACTACTTTTGAAGTGTGCATTGCTACATCACATGGACTCTAAGCTGGATTATTTTCAGAAGTATGGACCTATGTAGACCTTATTATCTAAATTGAAGTTCAATTTGTTGTGAATATTATTGGGAAAGCTTTACACTTTATTTTGTGAAAACAATAGTTGTAAGACAACAGATAAGAGAGAACTATAATGATCTCCTGCAATTATTTATATTTCTAAGTGATACAAAACAGAACCGATTGAAATTCAATTATTTGGTGCTATTCACCACATTAGATCGACTACAAAAACTGTATATTGCGTGAAAATATTTATTTTTCGAAATAAATTTACTTGAGTCGGCAGGAATTACAAAGATTCAGAAATATTGTTATGCGGAAAATTTTCCTAAAAGTGTGGTACGATGCTCATTTACCAGCAAAGCACCATCACAGGACAATTTTATAACACCTCTACTTTTACAATGAAATAAATAATAATGTTGCTCAAACAATCGTTAAAAAAAATTTCAATCATTTGCGGTATCTTACTGAATACAATGTGGCTTCGTTGTTTTTCGATGATATACTTCCTGCAGAAAAAAAATAGAAATAGAAACAAATAATTTTTACTTCACGCGTTTAAACTTGGACCCTGAGGAAATAACAGAGTTTACTCTCAAGGAATAACACAATTTTTTGTTTTATCACAAAGAACATCAATATTTTAATCAATTTAAAATCTCATTTTATTTTATTTTATTGCTCGTGATCCTACAATCTGGAATTCTCAGAATGATTATCAATATGGATTTTTTTTTTTTTTTGCTGTCATCAGTCTTTCAACTGGTTTGAAGCAATTCTCAATCCATTCTTATCTTGAGCTAACCTTTTCATCTCTACATATCCCTTACAACCCACGTCCTCAATTATCTGCTTGATATATTCTAATCTCTGTCTTCCTCTACAGTTCTTTTCTTCGACTGTACCTCGACCCTAGCAAATTAAGCAATCCAGCATGTCTTAAAATATGACCTACCAGCCCGTGGTCTTCTTTCTGTAAGCAGTTGAAACCCTCACAGTACTCATTGGGACAACAGATAAGTGTGAAACTTAAGGAAGAATATGACAACCTTATATTCAAATATGACGAGCAAAAACAATACGTGTTGCATGCAAGTAGTTGCAACAACAGACTGTTGAGGCCATCTTCCAGCTTGTTCTAAGCAATCGTTATTAAAAACTTAAACTTTTAACAGGCCAATTTAATATTACCAAATTTATTGTATTACATGTACGCACTTTTTTGACATTTTTGCAAATTAGGTCTACTTTCTAATCAAATAGGAAAATAATTAGTGTATGAGACGTCTAGAAATGTTCTGGGCTTTTAATTATTTCATTAGGTATAATCAGTTGTCCTGTTGACAATAAGCTAATTGTGAAGTTTTAATTGGCTGTTTCTGCGAAATGACGTCAGTAGTAATTTGCTGCACATCTGTTATAGAAACACGTGAAGATAACACACCGTACAAACGTTGCAGCTAATACGTCGTGAACAGAGAAAATTGAGCTACTTTCTTTGAGGTGTTTGCTCGGGGCTCACACTAAATCACTGAAAAGAATAAGACATTCAGCAAAACATTTTGGGAGCTGCTACTTTTTCTGCTCACTCAATAAAAATTTTAATCCAATTGACAGTACTTAATTCCCGTAGAACATTATAAAAATTACATAATAAGTAGGGCTGTCGTGGTTCCACCTGTTTTCATATTGAATCAAAACATAACAGTTACTCTGTTTTTTGTATAACCATAAATCTCTAGAATTCAGTCTTTACACAGCGCTGTTTTTTTTTTACCTCGACGACAATTCATACGCCGCTGAACCGCCAACATATAAATCTTCAATAAAAACCAACTTAACGTTTAACGCCCCAAAGACTACCAACCCGTGAAACCTATGTGGCTCATAAAATGGATATACAGACACCATCATTTACAAATATACATCAGTATTGTTATAATGTACACTATGGTTTCGTTATTTAACTTAGTGGCGGCTTTTTTAATGAATTATAAACTGCTTATGCCGAAAATTTAAATCGTGTTAAATACTGATATTGAGTTACAGTAGCAACTTCAATGGTTTATGTAGGCATTTCTTTAGTTAATAACCATTTAACAACTGCCGATTTCGGCTTTCGCGCTAGAATTATTGCTTACATCCACCTGTTAATGTCACATCGTAGATATCACCCTCTTACAGTTACAAAATATCAGGCGTAAATGATAACTTTTCTATTACTGCATGTGACCAGTTGATAGATTTACTATCGATCGTGTTGGTTGAGCAGTAATGATCGGTACTATTATTGGGGAGGACCGAGTTTGAATCCCTATACCGGCATTCAGATGTTAGGTTTCTATGGCGGTTCCATTGGATTCCCGAAATCACTGCAGTTGAAATGTCAGAATGATTCCTTCAAAAGGCCGTTAAATAATAAGGTTTGTTTGAAATTGGACCTATATCATGCATCAATCACTAAAGGCTTTCAATTCGGATGAGAAATTATTGAAACAATTCCATATCACCGATACCAATTACGCACATTTGCGAATATGTCTTTGTAAATAAATGTCTCCATCCCGCTTGAGAATTTAAAGTTGCCATTTCTTTTGATTTGCTAACATAAAACAAATTCCTCCCCCCCCCCCCCTCCTATTTTAAAAAATTACACATTAAAAATATTAAATTTTCATATTCCTTTAGCCGTTGCCTTCCACCGTACATTATTTACAGACTTTACATGACAGCAATCCTCCTGCCATATCCCGTATATCCCTTCCAAACCATTACCTTTCCTGATAGGTGCAATGCACCCTCCGCCAAACACTTTTAGTGAATCGCGGAGTAATTGTAATAGTAGAAACTGGTTACAGATTTGCGGCAATCATTACGAGATCCGTTGGAGTTTCTGGAACGTGTCCTTTCATATTCTGCTTGTTAATTATGGACTAGACGTCTCCAACTCTTTACAGACCTGGTACTATATGAAAAAATGATACTTTGTGATCGGAATTCCAGCTAAATTTATTTCTGGGATATATTTTGCCGTTCTCTATTAGAAGATATATAACACAGAATTAATTAAATAAGTTGATTATGCCGGGAATTTACACGTAATAATGAACAAGAATGTTTTTAGCTTGGAATACTGACTTCATGTTGTGTCAGAAGAGAATAACATAAACCACCCATAGTAAGAATCAACAAGTTATGCTGATCAATTCCTAATAAAAATATTGAGCGGTCCCGTGGCTCGGTGCTTAAGGCGTCTCACTGAATATCAAAAGGCTCCGGTTCAAATCCCTGTCTCAGCGGGGATTTTCATAGGCACTTAACCCGGCCTTCACCTCTGGCACAGCTTGGTGTGTAATGTGAAGTACGCCAGAATGCTTCTGTGGTTCGGATTCCACGTTAAACTGTAGGTCTCCTGTACCCGGCAGGATTGTCGGGCTAGGTTAAGGCGGCTACGACAGGAGCGGATTGCGCAGCCAATTGAAACTCTGTCACCAGGTCATTACGACCACACGAAATTATTATTTTAATACAAATGTTAAAATATAATCGACACACATTTCGATTAATGTTTGTGTACTTTTCTGTAATTACAGCGATATAACTGAACACAACGTCTAAAGGAAAAAGATTTATAGCAATCTGATTAATTGCAACAAGGTTTTTAAGAGAAATTTCTATCCAGTTGGTAATACAGTATGGTATATTGCACGAAAATCATATTACCTAACTTTTTTTGGAACTATGCTGCTCACGACATTCTGTTAGAACACATAAGTAGGTATCGAAAAAATATTGGAAAAAAACTGTGAATTTCAACATACAAGGTCTATTAAAATCTCAAAATACAATTTTAAAACATTATACTCCTCCTTTTTTTCCATACGTAATTAGTAGGTACCAAATTTCTCCTCTTCTTATAAAGGATGTAAATAAAAAAATTAAGTCACGCAATTGTTTAAACTGCAAACAAAAAATCAGTTTCTTCCAATGCCGCTGAATATGTCACGTGTTTTTGTGAGTACTGACAACTGTAAGAATCAGCAACTCGAACGAAGACAGAGAGAATTCGTGATAGTTACTGGAATAGTGATAGATTAATCTTAGCTTACTGCGAATTCGGTAGATCGAGAGCGGTGATGTATGTAAGATTCGAGTTGAAATTCCATTCGGTGTGGGCGGAGCGCGAAGAAGCAGCGGCTGTCAGATGGACTCATCCCTAGCAGTGACAGCGAATGGAGTGCTGAGCGCGGAGAAGAGAAAACTCATCTCGGAAATCGAATCAGTCGTGACGACGAGGGAGGCAGTGTCCCTCGCTTCCTGGGCGGCAGCCACTCCGCTAACTCGCAGACGCCAGTCGTGACGACACTTGTCATATTACGTGAAAAGCATTAAGTCAACGCCAGAGTTTACCGTTTTTAGGATTCTGTACATAAGTGATCAAAGACGGAACTCTTAGAGAATAAGCCATTATTTGTCTGTCTATCCACCCGTCAACACAGCCTCATAACTTTTGAATCATTTAACTTAGAAAATTGTAACTGAAAAAACGATTATAAAAAATAATTGGGAATGTGGCTGAGAATAATTATATGGGTCGTAGCTGGCAGTTGCAGGAAAAATCCTTTTAAAACAATTTTTACTTGAGGAAACATGCCATTTGCACCAACGGTTAGCTGTTTTTATATCTTCTCAATTCCAAGATACAAGATACGAGTGTGAGTCAAATATTATCCGCAATTTAGTTGTATTTTTCTTTATATTGGCACTACTTTCGTGTTGCGTAGCTGACGCATACCTGGTTCAATTGATGTTATGTTTGTGCGGGTTTAATACTGCTAGGTTAGTTCCATTAGGGAGCGTCCATAAACCACGTAGCTCCAGTTTGGCCTCCTGAGAACCCCCCCACGTGACCCTACGTGGCTTTTGCTTCTCCCCCCCCATGTGGCACGTAGCTTTTTTCCCTTTTGATTCCAGAAGACATTTTGTATTGTTTTCTCTTATCAGACTATTCTAAATTACATATGGAGTTAATTAACTGAGGAAAATAAATATTGACGCGTGTTCTGTTCCTCATTTTAACAGTGAAAAATGTTACGGAAGGAAAGCTACTTGGCCTGTCTCGGAACCCCCCCCCCCACCCCCCTGGATCGAGCCACGTAGTTTATGCACGCTCCCTTATCGCTGCCCTACCATTAACCCAGGTTGCTCCGCTTTCTGTTTGCACCAAAGAAGAGCAACGTTCAGTGGTCCGTTTTTTGTGGCCGGAAGGTGTATGAAGGGTTAAAACTCATCGAAGACTTTCGGTACAGTACGGGAACAGTGTATAGTCCTGATCTTGCCCCTTCTGACTACCACTTGTTTAGTCCACTCAAAGAGTCATTAAAGGGCCGTCGATTTACCTCGGACGAAACGGTGTAAGAAGTGGTGCATTCCTGGGTCGCAGCTCAACCGAAAAGCATCTTTTATGAGGACTTCAGGAAGCTTGTGCAACTATGGACTAAGTACGTTGAAATCATAGGGGACTATTGAAAAATGATATACATGGAAGTTTCATATTTGAACTGCAGTAAAATTTATAACTGCATTGCGGATAATAACTGACTTACCCTTTTTACGTACATTCTTTCTAGTGGGCAAAGTTCGACAGATATCTGTAAAATGGAATTCAAACCATTGTTCAACGTTTTTTTCTAAACTCCAAGCTGTAACAACGCCAAGCAGTCAAATAATTTTGTAATCCTTAGCTGATAAATGCGATTCATTAATAGGTGAATATTGTAGTAACGCACTAAATTGGAAATGTACAATGAAAAACTCCTTATACTTCCTGTAAACATGCCACGACTGCAGAAACGGAATGGTTATTTTCATAGGATTATGACTGATAGGTTCAAATTTAAAGAATAATCTTCATGTTATTGAGTGACTGTCTCACTCTGAACTGTTTAAACCAATTTCAGGTTGCTTTAAATCCTATGTCCAAATGTTCATTGTAACTTTCTTTATAATATGCGTAAAGACATTTAGCTTTCTCACTAATTACAACCCCGCTTACGATTACACTCTTCTGATTGCTGTTTTCGATCTATGTGGTTATACCCAGTGTGACAATGTGATAGTGTCATAATGTTATTGTAAGTGTGTGTTCAGTGTAGATTGTTGTTTTTGATGTGGCTGAAAGATAAAAAGTGGAAAGTGTAAAAACCGTTGCCGGCACGTTCAGGCCTGCTCTTCCAAAACACTCCGAGTGAGACCGCCAAGCTTAACATTCCCATCTGACGGACAGATCACCGTGAACAATATCGCATGCACTTGATCCGTAAGCACTGCAAGGATGTTTGGTACACAATATGTTGACGTCATATGCTCTAACGTTATGAAGTTTCTAGATGAAAACGAGTTACTTACACCAAACCAACACGGATTTCGGTAGAACCGATCGTGTGAAACGCAACTGGCTCTATTTTCGCATGATGTAATGAAAGTTATTGATGCAGGATCACAAGTTGATGCTATTTTCTTGGATTTTCAGAAAGCTTTTGACTATGTACCACACAACCGACTTTTAGCGAAGATTCGAGTGTACGGTATATCTGATCAGATTTGCGAATGGATACGCGATTTTCTAACTGGTCGGTCACAGTATGTCGTTGTTGACGGCGAAGCCTCTTCTAAGCTATATTTTGACGGTCCTGGCAGTGTAGTGGCTAGCGCGCTGGCCTCGTATTGCAAGGGCCGCTGGTTCGAGTCCGGCCTCGGGCATGGGTGGTTTTAATTAAGTGTTGTGTTCGTCTTGTGCTGTCCTCATTGTAGTGTCAATAATATCATAATGAAACCCTGATACAGCAGTTGGAACATGAACAAATTGTAGCTGGCTAAATAGTCGCAACGACGGAAGGCCATAAAAAAAAGCTATATGCTCGGGTGTTCCTCAAGGATGTTTAATATGACCACTTCTTTTCTTAATTTTTAGAAACGATCTTGGTGACAACGTTAATTGCAGGATGCGATTTTTTGCTGATGATGCACTTATTTATAGGGAAGTGAGGTGCTCCAACGACTGCTTAGAAATTCAGCGCGATCTGGATGTTATTTCGGAATGGTGCCGTAAATGGCAGCTTACACTTAACTGCAAAAAGTGCAAGGCAATGCACATAACTAATAAAAAAGACCCCGTTTGCTCACGAGTACAAAATTTAGTTAACAATTCACTTTTTGACACTGTGGATTCCCTGAAGTATCTAGGCGTAACAGTACAATGCAACATGAAATGGGACTTGCACATAACTTCCGTCGTAGGCAAAGCTAATTCTAAACAACGATTCATAGGTCGTATTTTGAGAAGTTGTAATGCTCATACAAAGGAAATAGCGTACAAAACACTAGTGCGTCCGCATTTGGAATACTGTTGTGGAATTTGGGATCCGTATCGCAAGGGATTGATTGACACATTAGAGAAAGTACAGAGGAGAGCCGCTCGATTCGTGACTGCTAGTTACAGTCCTTACGTAAGTGTCACAGAGCTGATACGTGGGTTGGGCTTGGATTGTTTGGCGGACAGACGACGTCGTTTTCGTTTGAATTTGTTGGAGAATATGCGAAAATCTTTAATTTACGATTGCAACGAAACACTTCTTCCGCCAGCCTATTTAGGTCACAATGACAGGAGGGATAAGATTGGAGAAATAAGATGCCGTACTGATTCATTTATGTATTCCTTCTTTCCTCGTTCTGTTCGGGATTGGAATGCACAGAATTAGGATTGGTGCTTAGCACCCTCTGCCACCCACAGTATTTGTGATTTGCAGAGTATAGATATGGATGTAGATGTAGATGTAGATTACGAGCTACGCAGCACTGTCTCTCCTACCTTTCTGGCCAAGTCTTGATGATGAAAATTTCTTCCATCACCAGTACTCGAACCAGTTATCTCCATGTCAGCGGTCAGCGGTGGTGTGACCCACTGAGCCAATTGGAGCTATGTACTGGAGGACGAAGTAGTTAAACGTTATTATAATTATTTATGATCTGCAACAAAGACCGAAGGATTTGATATTAGAAGAATAAGAAAGAGTCTGCAAGTAGGATATGGGAGGCCGTATCATGGAGGTGAAAGTGGAGAAGGCTTTGGTGGAGATGAAAAACTGGTAAGCCTATGGGATCGATGAGTTACATTTAGAAATTCTGAAAAGTTTGAAAGATGAGGGAAGAAGAGAAATATTGTATTTGTGTAATGAGATATATGATAGATGAGAATGTCCAAAAGACTTTTTTACAACAGTGTTGATACCAACTGAAAAGAAAAAGAATGCAGTGATATGGGAAGATTTCATAACCATTAGTCTCTTATGCCAGGCTGATAAGATATTACTAAAAGTTCTAAATAGACGAATGTCCAGCAGACTATCCATGTCAATTGCTGAAGAACAGTTTGGATTTCAAAAATGAATAAGTGCAAGAGACACTATTGGCTTGCTGAGAACAATAGGTGAAAGATACATTGAAAGAGAAAGAGATTGTTACATGGTATTCATAGACCTGGAAAAGGCTTTTGATAGAGTACAATGAGCGAAGTTAATAGACATCCTAAAAATAAAGACATTGATTTGAAGGAAAGAAGGCTAAAAAATAGATTATACATCGAACAAGGAGTGAGAATGGGGAGTGATTTTATAGAAGAAGGAAAGATTGGAAGAGGCGTAAGACAAGGATGTTTATTGTCAAACATATTATTTAACATATATTTGGAGGAAATTATAAACAGAAGTTTAAGATGTAAAGGAGGTGTATGCATGGGTGGATGTAGGATTAGGTGCATAAGGTTTGCTGATGACATGGTTTTGCTGGCGGAAAGTGTCAAGATACTCAGAATAATGTTAGAGGCTTTAGGGAAAGGGTGTAAGGAATTCGGAATTAGAATCAATAGGACTAAAACTAAATTATGATGGTGGAAAGGAGTAAGAAAGTAACGATGATAACGCTACAAGGAGAAATAATTGAGCATGTGGAGTTCTTCAAATATCTCGGGAGTATTGTGAATGGTGATATGAGTTGCAATAAGGAGGTGAAAACTAGAACAGCAATGGAAAAGGAAGCTTTCAATAGAAAGAAAAATTTACTATGGGGAAGGCTGGATAAAAACCTGAGGGAAAAATTAGCTAAATGTTTTATATGGAGTGTAGAGCTATATGGAGCAGAATCATGGACGCTACGAAAAGAAGATCTAAAGATGTTGGAAGGTTTCGAAATGTGCGTATGGAAGAGGATGGAGAAAATAAGGTAGAGAGACAAAGTAAGGAATGATAAAATGCTGGAACGAGTAGGACAGGAAAGGTCCCTTATAAAAACAATAAGGAACAGAAAAAGGAACTGGATTGGTCATGTGTTGAGTAATGAGTGCCTGCTTAAAACTGGTCTGGAAGTTATTGTAAACGGAGGGAAAAGAAGTGGTCTGTGAAGGAAGAAAATGATTGATGAAATTATGGTCAATGGGAAATATATAGATACTAAGAGAATGACGGAACAGAGGGAGGCTTGGAAGGCTGTCACTGTGCGTGGACCTGTTGAATAACAGGAAAACCTTGATGATCCACATCTACATCTACATATATACTCTGCAATTCACAAAATTGTGGGTGGCAGAGGGTGCTCAGCACCAAAGCTAATCTCTTTGCTGTTTTTTTTTTTTTTTTTTTTTTTTTTTTTTTTTTTTTTTTTTTTTTTTTTTTTAACGTCCCTTTTTAACAACGTGGTCTTTAGAGACGGGAAAGGATGGGGGCAAGGAATGGGAAGGAATTCGGCCATGGCCTTTTGAAGGAAGCATCCCGGCATTCACCTGGAGTGATTTGGGGAAACCATGGAAAACCCAAATCTGGATGCCCGGACGGGGATTCGAACCGCCGTCCTCCCGAATGCGAGGCCAGAACGCTATCCGTTACACCACCACGCTCGGTCTCTTTGCTGTGCATTCCAATTCCTAATGGTACGAGGGAAAAAAGAATTCATATAAGAATCAGTCCGGCACCTTATTTCTCTAATTTTATCTTTCCTGTCCTTCCGACTCAAATAGGTTGGTGGAAGAAGTATTTCACTACACTCAAAGGTGAAAGTGGGAGTACGCATGTTTACCAATAAGTTTAAATGAAACGCGTGTCTTCTATCTACCAGAGACTCCCAGCCTAGTCTACTAATCAGTTCTGTGACGCTTTCATAAGGACTGTAGCAAGCGGTCACGAATTCAGCGGCTCTTCTCTGTACTTTCTCTATATTTTCGATGAACCCCTTACGAAACGGATCCCAAATGGCACAACAATAGTCCATGATGATGATGATATTTATTTAACGACAGTACGAATTATTTAAATACCGAAAATTGTATCAACTTGGAAAAAAGGTGACTGGAGGGCTTATTTTTCCTCGTGACTTTACGCCTCAGTCGAGATCATTAGAGGCAGGGACGGCCTGTGGACTACGAACTGGAAGGGATTCTGCCATGGTCTTTTAAAGAAAACATCCCGGCATTCACCTGGAGTGATTTGGAGAGACCATGGAAAACACTTATCTGGATGACAGGACAGGATTTCGAAGCAGCTTTCTCACTAATGCGAGGCCAGCGCGTTATCGCTTACCCACCACGCTGGGAAGACTGGCACGGGATTGGTGCGGTGATGGTTACGGCGGCTGTAACGTAGTCCGTGTAAACCGCTGCTGGCAGCTGGAGGGTTCATCCCCGCTGCAGCTGGGATCAGCCAGCAACTTAATGGCGTTAATTGGGTACCAGCGCGGCGCCGACGTGACGCTAATGTGTAGTATCACGGAGCTGGCGCGCCGTACAATAAAGTGCGCCGGCGGGGCGGTAATGAAGACCTCCCCCCCCCCCCTCCCCTCATGCAGCCGTATTAAGGCGCACCTCGTTATCAAGAATAATGGCGCAGCGACGGAAACTTCTTCGTCCGTCGCTGTTATCGCAAATAATGACGAGCGGTGGATTTTAGCGCAGGCAAAGTACGCGAAAAAATGGCCCTTCCTAAGCTGTTCGCGCGTCTCCGTTAAAAGGCGAGGAGAGGTGAAGGTGAGATCCACTGCAAGCGCTGCTCGATCCACGTTATTAAAGTCCGTTAAATCCACACTTCAATACATCGTAGCGTCGTAACGAAGCCAATATTATAATAATGCGTACTTTTAAACAATTTATATATATATATATATATTATTATTGCAGCTATATCGATCCTTTTTTCAGGATGTAGCCTCTTTAAGCCTGATGAGCTATATATTAGAATTTAATTCTACATAGTTTTGCTGTAGTTCTTTCCAGGCCGATCGATCCTGAGCCACCCTCTTCCAGTTCACGCCTGTAACTCGACGTATATCCTTATCCCAGCGATCCGGGGGTCTTCCTCTTGCTCTTTTCAGGTTTCTCGGTATCCAGTTCAGCACTACCGTAGTCCATCTTTCATCTCTTTTGCGAGCAACATGACCGGCCCATTGCCATTTTTGGGTCATGACTCTTTTTAAGATGTCTGTTACTTTAGTTATTGAACGGATGTGCGCGGCCCTTTTCCTGTCTCTTCTTGTAAACCCTAGCATTGCTCTTTCCATACTTCGCTGGGCAGTTCTCAGTTTTTGCTTCGTGTGGCTATTTAGGGTCCAAGTCTGGCAGGCATATGTGAGGACCGGTAATACACATTGTTCAAATACCTGTTTCTTAAGATGTACTGGCATATTCGATTTAAAAACTATGGAATTTCTTCCGTATGCTCTCCAGCCCAGCTTTATCCGTCTGTAGATCTCAGGCTTTGAGACACCATTCACATTGATCAGTTGGCCAAGATAGATGTACTGATCAACGGACTCAATACCAGAATCTTTCATGTCTGCCTTTTCTTTATCTTTTTTCTGCCCATTTGTTTTGCATGATTTTGCTTTTTGATATATTTATTTTAAGGCATACTTCACTGCACGCTGCCTCTAGTTCATTTATCAGTTCTTTGAACTCTTCCAGACTGTTTGAGAGTAAAACTATATCATCAGCGAATCTTAAGTTGTTGAGACTTCTTCCATTTATTCTCAAACCTCGGTTTTGCCATTGGATTTTTGACATTGCCAACTCTAGGACTGATGTGAATAGCTTGGGGGATATAGAGTCTCCTTGTTTTACCCCTCTTTCTACTATATATATTGAATAATTAAATCTTAGGAATTTCCGGTGTAACTTTCCACGTGAAATTTTTATATAGTTTAAAAAAGTTTACTAACGATCGAAAATCCTTGCGCACATTTTGTTCAGCTTTAAAGCAATGTTGCAGTAAGACTCAATTTCATTTCACCTAAAAAGTTAATGGCGTTGCGGCCGCAACTTTGCGAAGAATATTGTGATTCAACACCAATCTACTTATCACGAAACCGGCTTCAACGCCAGCATTTCAGATATCTATGGTAAAATGAGGTCGTTTTCTTAACTATGGTTCGCCCAAATACCGATGGGTTTTGATCAACTACTGCCATACCTGACATTCAACAAGATACAGTGCAGCTACTATCATGACAGTGGGAAGACGATAAGAGGGAATGAAGCACGAAGAGCATGTCAAACATCTACTTTTTTTTTTTTTTACTTTTGGCTTTACGCCTCGTCGACGTCGAGGTCATTAGTGGCGGTATGGTACTGGGCACAAGGAACAGAAAGGAATTCGGCCATGGCTTTTTGAAGGCAGCATTCGCCTAGAGTGATTTGGAGAAACCATGGAAAACCCAAATCTGGATTCCCGGACGGGGATTCGAACCGGCGTCTTCCCATCAAACATCTAAACTGATATTCTAGCTAACACTAATCATATTATCCAAATGAAACAACATTACTTAGCGCGTTAGTGACGACAATTTATACCATTCCATATGCCAAAACCGCATCATAACAATGGTTTACAGCACTTTTGGTCCTTACATATCATCTATGTAATCCAGAAACAATGGACTTGTCGTAACAGGTATGTGGGAATGTTACCGCTCCACGGTATATTTCAGAGGAGATGTAATAGTTTCCAGTTGACAGAATAAAACTGTGTAGTAGTGTTACTAAATTTATGGATCACTATGATCGTCAGCATGGGCCTATTACGAAGTAAAATCAGAGTAACAAATTACGTTATCGATATATCTAAACTCGTATATGTAGATACCTCAACGTACAAGGAACAATATTGACGTTATAATCAGTGCGAAACTTAGCTTGGGGTCCCACACGTGGCTATCAGTAAAGCGCTAGAGCTCTTTGAGTGAAGCCAGCGCGTCTGTAAGGACGCTCGACCAGTCAAAGTGTTGTCCCCGGTCCTACCTGGTCCTGATTGACCAGTGGACCATTCTCACCAACTTGTTACCCTCTGGGCGGCTTGTGCGACGTGCTTTAGTTTCGCATCTGATAAAGCAAGTTTGCTTTCACAAAGGACATTTAGCGAAATATGTCAATTGGGCAGCTTTTTGCGATTTACATTCAGCTACTTCACAATTTAAATCGAGAAGAAAGATATATAGAGTATACTTAATGTTACGAAAGATGTTTTTGGAGAATTTTGAATGAAAATAAAGAAAACAATAAAATATAGTAGTATAAATCGTAGCAATGCAGTGGACAAAATTAAACGAAGTAGAAATTGAAATATTCTTTTGTTTGGATTGTATATTCAGAAGAAGCATTTGCGAAAAGCGCTTCTTCAAAAACTAAATCTTTCTACTTCCAAACATTAATCTAGGACTTTTTTCGTAGATTTGAAACCATTACTGTATAAAAACCAAATGTAAGATATTTGAGTGGGTAAAGAATTCGCACAATAACTATACAGTTCCTCCATTTTGCCACTCGAACTTTGAGACCATCATTGAATTACATAAAAAATTTCACTAAACGCTCGTGTTCCCTGATTTTAATTTTCTCCTGGTTAGGATACAATTCCATTTTGCAGAGAATTATACGATGAAGTTCTTGAATACATTCTGAGCTATTTTTTATTTTGCAAAATGGTTTTACTACACTTATATGCAATTCATCTATTGTATCTTCATCAGTTCTTTTCGTTTCTAACAGAAGTTGTATAGCCACTTTTATTTACCACAAATAAATGTCTTTTCTAATTTATTTTTACACTATGAAGCTTATTTTATGGAAGGCTAACTTAGAAGCACTCTTGCTGGGACGGATCCACAGGTTTATAGGGTCAATGTACCATTCCAGTTACTATAATTTTCCCTTTTTAACTTTCTAAACTATTGGTAATAATTTTCATTTGATGTTTTTGTTATATGCAGAACTATAAAGAAATTAATCACCAACTGTGTTATTACTTTGACTTGTGTAAAGTTATTGGTAGAAGAGTGAAGCAATTTTTAGCCCACTTTTCATATAAAATTTCAATGTTTTTTAAGTACCACAGATAATCTGAAAATTCCTTTCCCACTTAATGATTTTTTTTATTTTAACTATCTGATATTTTGTTTCTTCTTCTTCTGTTGTATAAATGTTGATCAGAAACCTCAATGATTTAGTTGAAACCGAGCTGTTTTCTAACACGTTTCCTCTTGTTCTACTTCAACAAAAGGTGGAATTACACCTACACCTCCACATTTCGGTTTTTAATCGTTTCACGGAATCACTTTTGACGTATGTAAGGATGATTCCATTAAAATTCAATGGTTGAATTCCTTCCCGTTCCTTGGCCCCAGTCATTTCCCGTCTCTGCTGACCACGACGTCTACTTGGCGTAAAGACATAATCACAAAAAAGGTTGAATTTCGTGTAAGTACGGGAATCGCTTAATTTAATTTGATTTTGGGAGCAAAATGCCACTTTTAGCAATTAAGTTTCTCTCAACAAGGTATGTGACAAAAATAAGGAGTTCGAATTAATATACTCAAAATGAACATTATTTCGCCCTGTAACTACGCTGGCAGTGCGCCGATTTTAGTTGGAAGCTAATTCATTCAGTATAATTCTAAAGCAAGTCCGCTTTCTGGACAAGGACGTTAATTACAGAACTGGTAAATCATCGTAATTATTTGATGATTTGCAATATTCTTTAGGCATCAAATATAAACAATAATGGTTAATAGGACTGAAGAAAGTAGTCATTTCAGAAAAGCATACGACATAATATGAGCAGGGACAGTTATTACCCGGAGCCTTAATGTATACCTTCAACCAATCTTATCTGCGACTCCTCTGTCGTTATCGTGTAGCAAGCGGGAAAACTTTCGTGGCAGACTTTGTAGAAAGTTCCATGATACTACGACAAAACGATATATCGACTTAGTCATCTTCCTTGCTAAATTGATAAATGGAACTTCAATATGACATCAGACATTTTAATAAGAAAGACAGCTGACTTAAGTTGGGAGATACTGGAAATACAGCTTGAAACAAGACTTGTTGCCGGAACATTGCTGCCTCAGGTGCTTCGCTTGCAATAACTGATGATGACAAACGTAAGCTTAAGGATTACAGTGTAATATTTTATAGCTGTTTTGAAATAAACTCCAATTCTCAATCAAATAATCTGAAGCAATTACCAATTATTAACGACAATTTAATTCATATTACCATAGTACATATTTATGTCCATGAATAACTTGGAGACGCAATTTATCAAACTCGTACGAAACTTTTATCGTTCGTTGTTCACACCAGTTCTATGCTGAGTAGTTTTGGTGTAGTTATACTACCAAAAATTTGACAACAAATTACAGGAAATTTTAATTTTATTATTGCGCCTGACTATCATCATATCATAAGTGAGAATGTTTTTCTAGTTTTTAATTTTATTTTATCAAAAACATGTTAAATAAAAAAAAAATATACGTTCCATGATTTTTAACAGCTCATCAGATTGTTTAATTTCACTCTTTTTCATTTTCAAACGCCAATTGCGTAATAACGAAAGTATAAACCTCAAGCATTATCATATGGCATCCATTACAAATTTGTCGATATCTTGATAAGTTATCAGTCAAATGTATTGTTTCTCTTACATCATAAGTCTTTATCGTAGTAGAAATACTCCTCATTAATGATTTAATAAGTGTTTTGGAATCTTGGAGCAAACAATTTGATGTTACTTGCTTCAGCCAGTAATTTCTCTCGTTCAATTCTGACAATTCTATGAGCATCTAATGCCGAATCTATGGTATCTGCTGGCTTCTTACATTAAGATGCCTTACTCAGCTTCATCTAGATGAACTTATTGGTAAACATACTTACTCCCACTTTCACTTACGAGTGTAGTGAAATACTTCGTCCACCAACCTATTTGGGTCGGAATGACAGGAAAGATAAAATTAGAGAAATAAGGTGCCGAACTGATTTTTAAATGAATTATTTTTTTCCTCGTACCATTAGGGATTAGAATGCACAACAAAGAGATTAGGTTTGGTGCTGAGCACCCTCTGCCACCCACAGTTTTGTTAATTGCAGAGTATATATGTAGATGTAGATGTAGATCTAGATCAAGCACTGTCGTAGAAAACAGGAGATTCTGTGTAAGATAGACACGAAACACACATGAAACAACGTTTCAGATGTTACAAGGCATATCACAGGTGATCGCATCCACTATCGCCCATCTACACAGGAACTCTTAAAAACTAATGTATTTTTTGGGCTGTTCGAGTTCATATACCCTTCGTAATAGATCCATCTCGCAATTCATTATTTGCAACACGCTTAGTGTGTAATGGGTGATAATCTAACTGAAAGTTATGCTCCTACAATTATGTATAAAAAAATGTATTACTATATCTACCCTTATAAGGAACTTATGTAGAATTATTTTTGTATTTCAAATATCTGCCAAGAGACGTTAGCATTATAAATACCAACATGGTAACAAATTATTGTAGGTGCCTCATTATATGTGCTTTATAGAGTTAGTCTGAACACCCTGTCACCGTTTAGAGTTGCTTTAAAGTCGATGAAACGTCTACCGAGATAGCGATATTTTGTGTATATGTGCGTCGTTACTGTTTTTTTTATGAGTTTTTTGTTGTTTCCTCTAAATCAATGGTGATACGATTTATTTTTATAGTCAAAATTTCGTTAATTCTCCATCTAGAAAAATCGACAATATTCAAGATTGGTAGTTTTTTTGTTTTTTGTTTTTTTTTTTTTTTTTTTAATGGCATTCGGCTACTGGGCCATACAGCCAGCTCAATGTGATTTGTTGCTATCAAGTATTGACACAAGGACACTACAACACGGACAAGACATTCACAGACACAACACTAAACACCCATGCCCGCGGCCGGACTCGAACCGGCGACTTTCGGTACGCGGAGCCCCTACTCTACCGAGGCTAGCAAGATTGGTAGTTACTACTTTAATGGCGCTTAATGGATCAATGTATCAGTTTAATATTAGTACTTGCATGTAACGGTTAAATATGTTTGTTGTTCAGTTGTATTGTTACAAAGTTTATTCAAAGTTTTAATATTTACTGCTTCACTTCCTGTACAATCCTGGTAGGTAACAGGACATAAATAAACTTTATTATAGGCTGCTTTGTTGATCATACAGGTTTTAAATTAAAGGCTTCAGCGATAACTGGATTTCTATTGAATTGTTTCGTCACAATATTGCCGGACATCATCAGTGCCTGTAACTTGTAAATGCAATTTTTTTTTCGTGTTGGTGCAAAGCGTCTACAAAGTCATCTGTTCGGTACATACGTTCCAGTCACTAGCAGCTATTAGTAACAGCGAGGATCTACAGGCTCGGTGACAAGTAACTATTTTGCCAAGCAGTAGCTGGACTGCCACGTGACTTGCGCTGGGATGTCACCCTGGGCGACGCGCCCCAAAGAAGCCCACCCGGGCGGAGGCGGCAACTGCGTAATTGCTTCCTCTGCTGTGTGTCGCGGGACGGCTTCCCTCCTTCCGTCAGGGGCAGATAGGAGGGGACCAACCATTCAGAAACAGCTCTCACTATCCACCTAGTGGCAAGGAAAGGAGAGAGGCTAACCGACACAAATCTGAGTAATGTTACTGTACCACGGCATGCGTGAAACTCTTCATTATCATCACATCAGAAGCAGGTTATATTCGTGTATGCGATGTGTTTATTCTAATCATCATCATTATCGTTGGGGACCATCTCCAGTTTCCCGGGTGTGGTTTAAGAGCCTTGGTTGTTATAGAAGATTGTTTTCCAACTTTTCCTGTCCAGAAAAGTTTCTCTGTCTGTGATGTACTCCAAATTCCAGCCTCTTCTCTCTACGTCCTCCTTCAGTTGGTATGTCCATCTTCTTCTTGGTCTTCCGACTGGTCTTTTGCCCACTATCCTTTTTTCCAAATAAGTTTTTGGCAGTCTTTTACTAGTCATTCTCTTCACATACCCAAACCATCGAAGTCTTGATGACCTAAGTCTCTCTTCCATGGATTCCCTTAGCACTAGGTTTGATCTAATTTCATCATTCTTTATGTGGTCAAGTCTAGTTTTCTGGAGGGCCGTTCTAAGAAACTTCATTTCACATGCTTGGATCTTGCTGAGGTCCCTTGATGTTAGTGTTCATGTTTCCAAGGCATATGTGAGAATAGGAATGAGATATGATTTGTACAAGGCAATTTTCTTTCTTCTGGGAACCTTCATGTCCCATAGTAAGCCTCGCACGGTACTGTAGAAGTTGGCTCCTTTGGTTACTCTACTAATTATTTCTAACTCACTTCTACCATTATTGGCAATTATGCTCCCCAGGTAGCTGAATTGGTCAACAACTTCAACTTCGTGGTCTTGTAATTTTATATGACAGTCTGTATTCTTTCGGCTTATTTTTAGTGCTACAGTTTTTTTTTTTTGATTCAATTTCATTCCATATTCTTCAAACTTATCATTCCACATCTTCAGTTTATTTTGTATTCCTTCTTCTGTTTCATCCCATACTGCTACATCGTCTGCAAACACCAGTGCCGAAACTAAATTGATTTATAGAACTATTAACTAAATTAACGAAAGAAAAATCAGGTTAAATGGCGTCTAGTAAGCAATATATCTGGCCATTCTATTTCGAAATTGTCAGAGATATAATGTGGAACACTAAGGAGAAATACAAAGTTTACTTACTGCCAACGGTATATGAGAAAAAAAAGTATACTACTGCAACCAATACTTCCACTATTATATTTCATGTAGCTTATTGTTTAAATCATTTTATGATATTATAATCATACATTGTTACCCATTTAAAACCACCATAGACAATGGCACAACGACCACTGAGTATATGATATTGTAAGCGTGGCTCAAGAGCTGAAACGCTCAAGCAAGACAGTGGAATTTAAATGGGTCAAGGCACACTGTAACCTCTTGGGAAACGAGATGGCTGATCGGTATGCCAAACAAGCTGCTCGCAGAGGTGTAAAACACTACGATTCCTTTTCCAGATGTAATTAGACATATCAAAGGCAACATAAAATTCAAGTGGAACACGGAATGGAAGAGCTCACTTACGATCAAAGGCGAACATTACGGGCGCATTCACCCAGAAATACCCTCCCATCAATGGTATGAAACACATAAAATTCCCCGCAGACTCAGCACTTGTATTGCTAGATTAAAATTCCACCATGGCTGTTTCAAGCAACACCTTTACAGATTACACATTGTAGACTCTCCAAACTGTCCCTGTGGGGAAATTGAAGATATAAACCACCTCCTATTTGGCTGCCGATTGAAGAAGTTGGAAATTGACCATTTCTTAGATACCCTCATGAAAGTAGGAATTCCGGTGCCCACTTGTGCTACCTCACTCCTTGCATCTGATGATTATACGGTTTATAAGATTTTGTATCTGCATATAGAAAATATGGGTATTACAATTTAAATCAATTGTAAATAACATGCACTTAATGGTATGATATTATTATTGATAAATGACTGGTGTTATTCGGTAATACAAAAATGTCTAATGCACGATCTACCATTGTTATATTATTGATGTTCTTGCGTAAAACGAAAATGGTAATTTCTTGTAATTATTATTGGTATTCTATTGATGTTATTCTGTATAATGAAAAGAGTCAACTGCATGATATTATTATTGTTATATTGTAGATGTTAAATTGTAAAACGAAGGTGGCTGTATGGGTACAACCCAAATGCCAACAAAATAAATGAAAAAAAGCTTGAAATTCTAAGCGATAAAATGGATGTAACCGTTGAAATAAAACTTTTTCGAAGAAATATCAAGATATGATGGTAAATTTATGCTTAACGAATTTTAAGTGATCAGGAATACATTTATCGATAATAACAAAAATTACATTTATTAAAAACATCCCTCTCGGTCATAATAGGATCTGCCACTCACGTAACTACAGTGACAGACGTTAAATCATCCAGTAAATAAACTTTGGTACTGTTAAGAGTCGTTTTCCTCGAAATTGGTTAAGAGAAGATTTATACCTTGCACCAGATACAATACCTTCACTCAATCAAAACATTATTAAACTGTAAATTCTGAAGACGCGATATTCTCCTTGACAGATACGAAAACTGCTATAGCACTCATAAACTCACTGAATCAAAATATAATAATGTCACATTGAAATTTATAGAACTAGAATCGGTAAAGAATACGTTTCACATTGTTCATGGAAAATCTGGTTGAAAACTAACATTGTTCATGGTTGCAAATTTTTGTACGCACATTATTTTCATTTGTTGAGAATGAATACCATATCTTTCTGATACTAAGCAGTGACTGTGGATACATGCACTGAGAAAATCAAAATATCAGCCACCTCTTATCAATAATATTCAGATTCCGTGCAAGCTGATATGCTACTTTTCAGCGATTGCAATCATAAAAATGTTTAAATAGTTCTTAATAGAGTTTTATGTAGCGTCTAAAGAAAGAAAAAATTCTGAGAACTTCCCGTTTAAGCATTATTCCTGTTATGGTTCCCAAACAAAATTGCGTAATAAAAGATTTCATGTCAAGCATACCGTTTAATGCGGAGAAGAAGAAGAGAAGATTTCAGGTCAATTAGTAGTTAAAAGATTTTTGTGGTTTATACCAGTAAGAAACATTGATGGAAGTTTTTTATCTGTGTTCTGACGGATCAATTTTATGGTTCGTAGTTTGTAGTAGGACATTCTTTTGTGAATTACGCCAAGAAATCCACATGATTCCACTGTATACTGTAGGATTTCCAAGTTCTATTAAGGTAACTTTGTTGTTATGTTAGGGGCAAAGTGCTGATCAATACGATATAAAAATCAATTTAAGGATTCGACAAAAATATTTTCTAGGTTGTAAGATTCTCCATTTCAGAAACAACCACGAATGATAAATGTGTATAGCTGACATAATAATCGCTTAGGAGCGTGATTTGTACGTAATACACGATTCAGTATGATTTAACAAAGCCAATGTCTGTTACCTGAATGTTTATAATATCCATTTAGTAAAATCACTGCGTATAACTTTTGTCACAAGATTTGGAGCTACTTTTTTTCTTGATTTCCTTCGTTTTATATGGATTAGCAAATTCCTGAAGCGATTACACGAGGATCAAGGCGATTCATTAGCACAGATTTTCCTCTTAAGAGCTGTGAGCACAAAAAATACCTCTGTAGAATAAGTCTTTCCAACCTCGCTAATGGTCGCTAGCGGTACAGAAAAAGGCTTTTATTCAATTAAGAAGTTATTAAATTCTACTTTGCTTCCTTTATAGACTTACAATAGGCTTTCATTAATTAAACTGTTCTCTTTCATTTTTATTTGCTTCCACGGTAGTTATAGCGTTCGATTAAATGCATGACGGGAGCAGTAAAACGACAGAAAATGGATACCACTAAAATCTCTCAGTCGCATATGACACCTGTGCAAAACTAGAGGGACGTAACCATTGCCTGATCACGGTTAATGGTTTTGGTTTTTCTCTATCGAAGAGTCAGATACTGCAGGCTCCTACAAATATAATAAATTCAGTCATGTTTACGAGAAACTGCGGCACACTTGTCGAAATATATTTTTGAATTTATTTATTCAATACGTAATCTCGTATATACCTTTCCGTGCTATCTGTGTTCAAGCGGAATGAAAGTTAACCTAATAAGACACTTGTTTTGATACAATAGCATATCAAACAATAATAAATTATTTTAATAGCGTTAAAAACTATCGAGAGTATAAATATCGTATGAGTGCCTACATGAAAATATAAACCCCATGTGTCATTAATAATATTTTGTTAATGTCATTGTTATTCATTCAGAAGTTTTTGATTAACTTTATTTCATTTTAACAGTTGTGCAACAGCAGGTTTAGTAACACCTTGTAGGAACAAGCAGTTTGAATCAGAATACTTCATTCATTACAGTCAAACAATTTAATTTAATTTAATTTTGGTAACAGGAATTTGTTAATCCAGATCAAACGAAAAGAGAAATACTGCAACAGCGATGGGCCCCTTTTATTTCTTTCATGTGTTTTGTTAATAACTTCGCAAATGACATTCCGCATAACGGTTTTCAGAAAATCGTATATGCAATGGTAAAAATATCTCATCATTCGAGCTCAGAATACATTGGCTTCAAGATTTTGAATGAAATAAACTCTACATTCAAAACAATAATAATGTCAGCCGAAAGAAGGTTCCTAGCCGAAAACAAGGTACTCTCAGTTTTTGTTATGTTTGTGTTTCTTGACATATTTTTTTTTTTGTTTTTACTGTTACTTTTGTGTTTTATACTTTTTTAAAACACTAATCACTTTGATTAGCATATCGCTACGAGCAGTAAATTGATTTCGACGGTAGTATTAGCTTTTTTTTATTGGTGCACAAAGATTTAGCTTTGTCAGATTATCCTAAACGCTATCCTTGAACAGTTTACAGATTGAACATTTTTTGTGTATCTTTTTAAAAGTCTGTGAATATTTTTTCAAGTAGTATCTAGAGATGTTGTATTTAATGATTTTATTTCCTTCATATTTTCAAATGTTATGAAATATAATCAGGGAATGAAAAACCAATTGTATTATTAAGTTGTTAGATAACGT
>JARYHS010008074.1:33274662-33535297 GCA_031002005.1 Vandiemenella viatica | reverse complement strand
GGTAGTCCATATTTTTCAGTTTCATTATTCTGAAAGTCTCATTCATTCAAAAGTTACACCAGAAAAATTAGGGTCATTTGCATATTTCTCACTAGTGTCCCAGGGGAAGCGAAAATCACTATGAATTACTATGAGAATTACTACTGAATGAAAAAATGCTGTTATGTACTCTATATAATTAAACAAAATCATAGCAAATATTCAGTAAATCATAGTTCAGAATACTAACTTTTGGATGCAGTCAATGCCTTGTGCGTCAAATACAGGAGGAATTAAAGGTGCTTGTGTTTTTATAGAACAAAAACAGGAAAAAATATCTCATATATATAAATTGCAGACACTACGTATACGAAATAGTTTTAAAAACTACTTTTGAAGTGTGCACGGCTACATCACATGGACTTTAAGCAGGATTATTTTCAGAAGCATGGATCTATGGAGACCGTATTATCTAAATTGAAGTTCAATCTGTTGTGAATATTATTGGGAAAGCTTTACACTTCATTTTGCGAAAACAAAAGTTGTAAGACAACAGATAAGAGAGAACAATAATTATCTCCTGCAATTATTTATATTTCTAAGTGATACAAAACAGAAGCGATTGAAATTCAATTATTTGGTGCTATTCACCACATTAGATCGACTACAAAAACTGTATATTGCGTGAAAATATTTATTTTTCGAAATAAATTATACTTGAGTCGGCAGGAATTACAAAGATTCAGAAATATTGTTATGCGGAAAATTTTCCAAAAAGTGTGGTACAATGCTCATTTACCAGCAAACCACCATCACAGGACAATTTTATAACACCTCTACTTTTACGATGAAATAAATAATAATATTGCTCAAACAACCATTAAAAAAATTTTCAATCATTTGCGGTATCTTACTGAATACAATGTGGCTTCGTTGTTTCCTGCAGAAAAAAAAGATTGGTAAAGCATTTCTAGAAATAGAAGCAAATAATTTTTACTTCAAGCGTTTAAACTTGGATCCTGAGGAAATAACAGAATTTACTCTCAAGGAATAACACAATTTTTTGTCAGAATGAACATCAATATTTTAATCAATTTAAAATCTCATTTTATTTTATTTTATTGCTCGTGATCCTACAATCTGGAATTCTCAGAATGATTATCAATATGGATTTTTTTTTTTTTTTGCTGTCATCAGTCTTTCAACTGGTTTGAAGCAATTCTCAATCCATTCTTATCTTGAGCTAACCTTTCCATCTCTACATGTCCCTTACAACCCACGTCCTAAATTATCTGTTTGATATATCTAATCTCTGTCTTCCTCTACAGTTCTTATCTTCGACTGTACACTCGACCAGCAAATTAAGCAATCCAGAATATCTCAAAATATGACCTACCAGCCCGTCTCTTCTTTCTATAAGCAGTTGAAACCCTCACAGTACTCATTGGGACAACAGATAAGTGTGAAACTTATGGAAGAATATGACAATCTTATATTCAAATATGAAGAGCAAAAACAATTCGTGTTGCATGCAAGTAATTGCAACAACAGACTATTGAGGCCATCTTCCAGCTTGTTCTAAGCAATCGTTATTAAAAACTTAAACTTTTAACAGGCCAATTTAATATGTGAATTTTTCAAATTACCAAATTTATTGTATTACATGTACGCAACTTTTTTGACATTTTTGCAAATTAGGTCTACTTTCTAATCAAATAGGAAAATAAATAGTGTATGAGACTTCTAGAAATGTTCTGAGCTTTTAATTATTTCATTAGGTATAATCAGTTGTCCTGTTGACAGTAAGCTAATTGTGAAGTTTTAATTGGCTGTTTCTGCGAAATGATGTCCGTAGTAATTTGCTGCACATCTGTTATAGAAGCTCGTGAAGACAACACACCGTACAAACGTTGCAGCTAATACGTCGTGAACAGATAAAATTGAGCTACTTTGTTTGAGGTGTTTGCTGGGGGCTCACACTAAATCACTGAAAAGAATAAGACATTCAGCAAAAAATTTTGGGAGCTGCTACTTTTTCTGCTCATTCAATAAAAATTTTAATCAAACTGACAGTACTTAATTCCCGTAGAACATTATAAAAACTACATAAAAAGGAGGGCTGCCGTGGTTCCACCTGTTTTCATATTGAATCAAAACATAACAGTTACTCTGTTTTTTGCATAACCATAATTCTCTAGAATTCAGTCTTTACACAGCACTGTTTTTTTTTTTCTACCTCGACGACAATTCATACGCCGCTGACCCGCCAACATATAAATCTTCAATAAAAACCAACTTAACGTTTAACGCCCCAAAGACTACCAACCCGTGAAACCTATGTGGCTCATAAAATGGATATACAGACACCATCATTTACAAATATACATCAGTATTGTTATAATGTACACTATGGTTTCGTTATTTAACTTAGTGGCGGCTTTTTTTTAATGAATTATAAACTGCTTATGCCGAAAATTTAAATCGTGTTAAATACATGATATTGAGTTACTGTAGCAACTTCAATGGTTTATGTAGGCATTTCTTTAGTTAATAACCATTTAACAACTGCCGATTTCGGGTTTCGCGCTAGAATTATTGCTTACATCCACCTGTTAATGTCACATTGTAGATATCACCCTCTTACAGTTACAAAATATCAGGCGTAAATGAAAACTTTTCTATTACTGCATGTGACCATTTGATAGATTTACTATCGATCGTGTTGGCTGAGCAGTAATGATCGGTACTATTATTGGGGAGGACCGAGTTTGAATCCCCATACCGCCATACAGATGTTAGGTTTCTATGGCGGTTCCATTGGATTGCCGAAATCACTGCAGATGAAATTCCAGAACAGTTCCTTCAAAAGGCCATTAAATAATAAGGTTTGCTTGCAATCGCGCCCATATCATGCATCAATCACTAAAGGCTTTCAATTCGGGTCAGAATTAATCGAAACAATTCCATATCACTGATACAAATTACGCACATTTGCGAATTTGTCTTTGTAAATAGATGTCTCCATCCCGCTTGAGAATTAAAATGTTGCCAATTTTTTTTTTTATTTGCTAACATCAAACAAATTCTTCCCCCCCCCCCCCTCTCCCCGCCACCTGCATTAAAAAATTACACATTAAAAAACATTAAATTTTCATATTCCTCTAGCCGTTGCATTGCACCGTACATTATTTACAGACTTTACATAAAAGAAACTCGTCACTGATTTGCGGCAACCATTACGAGATCCGTTGGAGTTTTTGGAACATGTCCTTTCATATTCTGCTTATCAATTATGTATCAGACGTCTCCAACTCTTTAAAGGCCTCGTACTATATGAAAAAATGCTACTTTGTGATCGGAATTCCAGCTAAATTTATTTCTGGGATATATTTTGCCTTTCTCTATTAGAAGATATATTACACAGAATTAATTAAATAAGTTGATTATGCCAGGAATTTACACGTAATAATGAACAATAATGTTTTTGGCTTGGAATACTGACTTCATGTTGTGTCAGAAAAGAATAACATAAACCACCCATACTAAGAATCAACAAGTTCTGTTTAGCAATCTTAATATATAAAAATCAATGTTTGTGGGTTTGTGGATTTGTTCGTCTTCTATGCATTCCTATACCATTTATCAGATTGCAATGAAACTTTGGAGAGTTTTCGAGTGTGCGTCTGCGGAGGTTCCTGTGAAAAAAAATTTCCAAAAAGTCACCCCCTATTCCCCATATAACCCCATAATTTAGCAAAACCACATTTTTTATCCGATTTAGATAAGAATTTGTACACTTATACTTTAAAACAAACAGGAAAATACTGCCTACGTATGGTTTCCGAATATTCATCCCCTCTCCCCCTTTCCAACCCCATTACGTTTTTACCCCATAATTTAGGCAAACCACATTTTTATCCGATTTAGATAAGAATTTGTACACTTATACTTTAAAACAAACAGAAAAGAATTGCCTACGTATGGTTTCCGAATATCCATCCCCTCTCCCCCTTTCCAACCCCATTACGTTTTCAGCCATTATTTAGGCTAACCACATATTTTATCCGATTTAGATAAGAATTTGTACACTTATACTTTAAAAAAGAGAGAGAAATACTGTACATATTAATTTCACAAAAACCCAATCCCTCTCCTCTCTTTCCACCACCTTAATTACCCCCTCTTCCCCATAACACCCCATAATTTAAACAAACCCGCAAACCGTTCGTCCGATTACGGTGAAGCTTTGGTGAGTTGTCGACGGGATGACAGAGAAGGTTCCTGTCAAAAAAAAAATTAAAAAACCCACCCCTCCTCCCCATAATTTAGACAAAACCACATATTTCATCAGATTTCAATGGGAATTTGCACACTTATACTTTGAAACAAACGGAAAAATACTGCCTGCATATGTTTTCCAAAGCGCATCCCCTCTCACCCTTTCCAACTGAAAATGAATGAAACAGCAGTTTAAAATTTATATGTAAACATTTTTTCATTTAATCTATGTGCCTACTCAAGTACAGCAATAGTGAAGCATTGCCGGGTCAGCTAGTTCCTAGTAAAAATGTTGAGCGGTTCTGTGACTCGGAGCTTAAGGCGTCTGACTGGAGAACGAAAGGTCCCTGGTTCGAATCCCTGTCTCGGCGGAGATTTTCATAGGCACTTAACCCGGCCTTCACCTCTGGCACAGTTTGCTGTGTAATGTGAAGTACACCAGAACGCTTCCGTGGTTCGGATTCCACGTTAAACTGTAGACCCCTGTACCCGGCAGGATTGTCGGGTTGGGTTAAGGCGGCTACGAAAGGGGCGGAATGCGCAGCCAATTGAAACTCTGTCATCAGGTCATTACGACCACACGGAATTATTATTTATATAATTGACACACGTTTCGATTAATGTTTGTGTACTTTTCTGTAATTACAGCGATATAACTGAACACAACGTCTAAAGGAAAAAGATTTATAGCAATCTGATTAATTGCAACAAGGTTTTTAAGATAAATTTCTATCCAGTTGGTAATAAAGTATGGTATATTGCACGAAAATCAAATTACCTAACTTTTTTGGAACTATGCTGCTCACGACATTCTGTTAGAACACATAAGTACGTATCGAAAAAAATATTGGAAAAAACTGTAAATTTCGACGTAGAAGATCTATTAAAATCTTAAAATACAAGTTTAAAACATTATACTCCTCCTTTTTTCCATACGAAATTAGTAGGTACCAAATTTCCCCTCTTCCTATAAAGGATGTAAATAAAAAAATTAAGTCACGCAATTGTTTAAACTGCAAACAAAAAATTAGTTTCTTCGAATGCCGCTGAATGTTATAATAATTGTACTTTTCTTCTATTTCTTTACTTGCTCTTCGTCTCAGTCCTTTACGCCACATATAATATTTGCTTTCCTTGTTCTTTACTTACTTACGATATGGCATCTCGTCTGTCACGGAACGCCACGTATAATCTTTGAACTTTTTACTAACCTTCTTGGTAGTGTATAAAGTGGCAATACTTCTCTTTTATTCCACCAAAAGAATAAAAAAAACCCATCAAAACATCCACTTGGTTTTTTATTTTAATTTACATTAATAATTGCATCCTTCTGTGCACAGATACAACTCGCAGTTACTTTCCAAGCGTACCTCTCTGTATACTGCTCTCATCTCTTCTCCTTGCCCAAAGATCTTCTTTCTTTACTATCCAGAGATTTTCATGTACTTTGTTCATCTGGCAATAAAGATGCTTGGAATTCTTTGACACAATACTTAAAAAATAATAATAACCCGATATAAAACACTTTTAACAACACACACAGATATAATCAGTTACATTAATCAGAAACCAAATAGTGATTCGAATATCAATAAACACTTCCCATTGAAATAATATAAAACAAACATTAATTACTAACTCTTTAAAAACTAAGATGCTGTGTATTCTTACAATGTGTCACGTATTTTTATGAGTACTGACAACTGTAAGAACCAGCTACTCGAACGAAGACAGAGAGAATTCGTGATAGTTACTGGAATAGTGATAGATTAATCTTAGCTTACTGGGAATTCGGTAAATCGAGAGCGGTGACGTATGTAAGATTCGAGTTGAAATTCCATTCGGTGTGGGCGGAGCGCGAAGAAGCAGCGGCTGTCAGATGGACTCATCCCTAGCAGTGACAGCGAATGGAGTGCTGAGCGCGGAGAAGAGAAAACTCATCTCGGAAATCGAATCAGTCGTGACGACGAGGGAGGCAGTGTCCCTCGCTTCCTGGGTGGCAGCCACTCCGCTAACTCGGAGACGCCAGTCGTGACAACACTTGTCATATTACGTGAAAAGCATTAAGTCAGCGCCAGAGTTTACCGTTTTTAGGTTTCTGTACATTCGCAATCAAAGACGGAACTCTTAGGGAATAAGCCATTTTTCGTCTGTCTGTTCACCCGTCAACAGCCTCATAACTTCTGAACCCTTTAAATTAGAAGATTGTAGCTGAAAAAACGATTATAAAAAATAATTGGGAATGTGGCTGAGAATAATTATATGGGTCGTAGCGGGCATTTGAGGCAACATGTCGTTTGCACCAACGGCAGCTGTTTTCATATCCACTCCTCTCCAAGAACCAACATACAAGGGAAGTCAATTATTATCCGCAATTTACTTGTATTTTTGGTTATGTTGGTACTACTGTCGTGTTGTGTAGCTGACGCATACGTGGTTTGATTGTTGTTATGTCTGTGCAGGTTGGATGCATGGAGGAAAGAAATATAAGGAGACGACGCAAGGGACCTTCAGCACGCATTGAAGTGACGCCGGGCGGAGAGGAGTGGGGAGGCGTGGCCGCCATATTACCTATCCATACAGACACAGGGAATATGAGCAAAAACCTCAAAGGGACTCTACAACAAACGTGACGCCACAATCTGATGATAGATTGTTATGTAACTCGATGAGACAAATAAAAAATTAAGAATAAAATTTTTTGGTATCCTGCTTAGTTTTCGAAATATTCTGTCTCAAATGAGAGATGCTTTTGGTTGAAATTTAGAAGAAACAGTTGGTCAAAGTCAAATTTGATGATGGATTCTTGTTTAAAAAGATGAGACAAATAAAAATAAAGAATAAAAATTGTCGATATCTTGCTTAGTTCTATACTGTCTCAAATATGAGTTAAAATGTAGAGGAAAAATTTCGAAAAAAGTCAAATTTGATGATGGATTCTTACGTAACACGACGGAAAAAAAATCGGAAATAAAGAATAAAATTTTTCGATATCTTGCTTACTTTTCGGTATAGACTGTCTCCAAATAGCAATTGTATGGATAGGTAATATGGCCGCCGCCGCGCATGCGCAATATCAGCCGAGAGTTTAGAGGCGGCGTCACAGATAAGCGGTATTTCCTCTCCATATATTTCTTTCCTCCATGGTCTGATGCTGCTATGCTGCTAGATTAGTTCCATTATCGCTGCCCTACGTTAACCAAGGTTGCTCCGCTTTCTGTTTGCAACAAAGGAGAGCAACGTTCAGTCATCCGTTTTTTCGTGGTCAGAAGGTGTATGAGGGGTCAAAACTCATCGAATAATTTCGGTACAGTACGGGAACAGTGTATAGTCCTGATCTTGCCCCTTCCGACTACCACTTGTTCGGTCCACTCAAGGAGGCGTTAAGGGGCCGTCAGTTTACCTGGGATGAAACAGTGAAAGATGCGATGCATTCCTGGGTCTCAGCTCAACCGAAAACCTTCTTTTATGTGGGCATCAGGAAGCTTGTGCAACGATGGACCAAGTGCGTTGAAATGCTAGGGGACTATGTTGAAAAATGATGTACATGGTAGTTTCATATTTGTACTGCAATAAAATTTATAACTGAATTGCGGATAATAACTGACTTACCCTTTTTACGTACATTCTTTCTGGTGGACAAAGTTCGACAGATATCTATAGAATGGAATTCAAACCTTTGTTCAATGTTATTTTCTGATCTCCAAGCTGTAACAACGCCAAGAGCAGTCAGATAATCCTGTAATCCTTAGCTGATAAATGCGATTCAGTAATAGGTGACTATTATAGTAACGCACTAAATTGGAAATATACAATGAAAGCTCCTTATTTGCGGGAGATACGTTCTGTAAAAATTCCGCGAGTACAGAAACAGAATGGTTATTTTTATAGGATTATGAGGATAGGTGCAAGTTCAAAGAATAATCTTGATGTTATGGAGTGACTGACTGTCTCACTTTGAACTTTTTAAACCAATTTGAGGTAGCTTTAAATCTTATATCCAAATTTTCATTGTGCCGTTCTTTATAATACGCGTAAAGACATTTAGCTTTCTTACTAATTACAACCCCACTTACGATCGCTCTCTTCTGATTGCTGTTTTCGATCCATGTGGTTATACCTAGTGTGATAATACTAGTAAGTGTGTGTTCAGTGTAGATTGTTGTTTTTGATGTGGCTGAAAGATAAAAAGGGGAAAGTGTAAAAACGGTTGTCGGCACGTTCAGGCCTGCTCATCCAAAACACACCGGGGGAGATCACCAAGCTTAACGTTCGCATCTGACGGACAAATAACCGTCAACAATATCGTATGTACACGCTCCATAAGCACTGCAAGGATGTTGGGTACACATTATGTTGATTACGAGCTACGCAGCACCGTCTCTCCTGGCTTTCTGGCTAAGTCTTGATGATGAAATTTCTTCCATCACCAAGACTCGAAATAGTTATCCCCGTGTCAGCAGTCAGCAGTCAACTGTCAGCTGTCAGCTGTCAGCGGTCAGCTTTCAGCTGTCATCGGTCAGCGGTAAGCGGTCATCGGTCAGCTTTCAGCTGTCCTCGGTCAGCGGTCAGCGGTCAGCGGTCAGCTTTCAGCTGTCAGCGGTCAGCGGTCAGCGGTAAGCTTTCAGCTGTCATCGGTCAGTGGTCATCGGTCAGCGGTCATCGGTCAGCTGTCATCGGTCAGCGGTCAGCGGTCAGCGGTCAGCTGTCAGCGGTCAGCGGTCATCGGTCATCGGTCAGCTATCAGCTGTCATCGGTCATCGGTCAGCTTTCAGCTGTCATCGGTCAGCGGTCAGCGGTCAGCGGTCAGCGGTCAGCGGTCAGCGGTCAGCGGTCATCGGTCAGCTTTCATCTGTCATTAGTCAGCGGTGGTGTGACCGGCTAAGCCAACGGGGTGAGCTGTGTATTGGATTTGGATGTAATTAAACGTTATTATATTTATTTGAAGCCGGCCTCGGTAGCGTAGGGGCTAGAGTGCTAGCTCCACGTGCCGATGGTCGCCGGTTCGAGTCCGGCCACGGGCATGGGTGTTAAAGTGTTGTGTCTGTGAATGTCGTGTTCGTGTTGTAGTGTCCTTGTGATTACACTTGAAAATATGCACACTGGAGAAACTAATTCACTGAAAGAATCAGAATCACAATCAGAATGGCTGTGTGGCCTCAGTAGCCAAATGCCATTCAAAAAAAAAAAAAAAAAAAAAAAATTATTTGACGACTGGACGAATTATTTAATTACCGAAAAGTGACTGGAGGACTTAATTTTCCTGATGACTTTGCGCCTCATCGACGTAGAGATCATTAGAGGCAGGAACGGTCTGTAAACTAGAAACTGGAAGGAATTTTTGCATGCTCTTTTAAAGGAAACATCCCGGCAATTTACCTCGAGTGATTTGGAGAGACCATGGAAAACACTTATCTGGATGACAGGACAATTTTCGAACCAGCTTTCTCGCTAATGCGAGGCCAGAGCGTTATCGCTTACCCACCACGCTGGGAAGACTGGCACGGGATTGGCGCGGTGATGGTTACGGTGGCGGTAACGTAGTCCGTGTAAACCGCTGCTGGCAGCTGGAGGGTTCATCCCCGCTGCAGCTGGGATCAGCCAGCAACTTAATGGCGTTAATTGGGTACCAGCGCGGCGCCGACGTGACGCTAATGTGTAGTATCACGGAGCTGGCGCGCCGTACAATAAAGTGCGCCGGCGGGGTGGTAATGAAGACCTCCCCCCCCCCCTCACCCCTCATGCAGCCGTATTAAGGCGCACCTCGTTATCAAGAATAATGGCGCAGCGACGGAAAACTTCTTCGTCCGTACGCTGTTATCGCAAATAATGACGAGCGGTGGATTTTAGCGCAGGCAAAGTACGCGAAAAAATGGCCCTTCTTAAGCTGTTCGCTCGTCTCCGTTAAAAGGCGAGGAGAGGTGAAGGTGAGATCCACTCCAAGCGCTGCTCGATCCACGTTATTAAAGTCCGTTAAATCCACACTTCAATACATCGTAGCGTCGTAACGAAGCCAATATTTATAATAATGTGTACTTTTAAACAATATATATATATATTATTAGCATTATTATTATTATTATTGCAGCTATATCGATCCTTTTTTCAGGATGTAGCCTCTTTAAGCCTGATGAGCTATATATTAGAATTTAATTCTACATAGTTTTGCTGTAGTTCTTTCCAGGCCGATCGATCCTGAGCCACCCTCTTCCAGTTCACGCCTGTAACTCGACGTATATCCTTATCCCAGCGATCCGGGGGTCTTCCTCTTGCTCTTTTCAGGTTTCTCGGTATCCAATCCAGCACTACCGTAGTCCATCTTTCATCACTTTGGCGAGCAACATGACCGGCCCATTGCCATTTTTGGGTCATGACTCTTTTAAGATGTCTGTTACTTTAGTTATTGAACGGATGTGCACGGCCCTTTTCCTGTCTCTTCTTGTAAACCCTAGCATTGCTCTATCCATACTTCGCTGGGCAGTTCTCAGTTTTTGCTTCGTGTGGCTACTTAGGGTCCAAGTCTGGCAGGCATATGTGAGGACCGGTAATACACATTGTTCGAATACCTGTTTCTTAAGATGTACTGGCATGTTCGATTTAAAAACTATGGAATATCTTCCGTATGCTCTGCAGCCCAGCTTTATCCGTCTGTAGATCTCAGGCTTTGAGTCACCATTCATATTGATCAGTTGGCCAATATAGATGTACTGATCTACGGACTCAATACCAGAATCTTTCATGTCTGCCTTTTCTTTATCTTTTTCTGCCCATTTGTTTTGCATGATTTTGCTTTTTGATATATTTATTTTAAGGCCTACTTCACTGCACGCTGCCTCTAGTTCTTTGAGCTCTTCCAGACTGTTTGAGAGTAAAACTATATCATCAGCGAATCTTAAGTTGTTGAGACTTCTTCCATTTATTCTCAAACCTCGGTTTTGCCATTGGATTTTTGACATTGCCAACTCTAGGACTGATGTGAATAGCTTGGGGGATATAGAGTCTCCTTGTTTTACCCCTCTTTCTATTATATATATATATATATATATATTGAATAATTAATTCGTAGGAATTTCCGGTGTAACTTTCCACGTGAAATTTTTATATAGTTTAAAAAAGTTTACTAACGATCGAAAATCCTTGCGCACATTTTGTTCAGCTTTAAAGCAATGTTGCAGTAAGACTCAATTTCATTTCACCTAAAAAGTTAATGGCGTTGCGGCAGCAATTTTGCGAAGAATATTGTGATTCAACACCAATCTACTTTTCATGAAACTGGCTTCAACGCCAGCATTTCAGATATCTATGGTAAAATGAGGTCGTTTTCTTAACTATGGTTCGCCCAGATACCGATGGGTTTTGATCAACTACTGCCACACCTGACATTCAACAAGATACAGTGTAGCTACTATCATGACAGTGGGAAGACGATAAGAGGGAATGAAGCACAAAGAGCATGTCAAACATCTACTTTTTTTTCTTTTTTTACTTTTGGCTTTATGCCTCGTCGACGTCGAGGTCATTAGAGGCGGTATGGTACTGGGCACAAGGAACAGAAAAGAATTCGGCCATGGCTTTTTGAAGGGAGCATTCGCCTAGAGTGATTTGGAGAAACCATGGAAAACCCAAATCTGGATGCCCCGACGGGTATTCGAACCGGCGTCCTCCCGTCAAAGATCTAAACTGATATTCTAGCTAACACTAATTGTATTATCCAAATGAAACAAAATTACTTTGCGCATTAGTGACGACAATTTATACCATTCCATATGCCAAAACCGCATCATAACAATGGTTTACAGCACTTTTGGTCCTTACATATCATCTATGTAATCCAGAATCAATGGACTTATTGTAACAGGTATGTGGGAATTACTATCGGTATGTTATCCCTCCACGGTATATTTCATAGGAGATGTAATAGTTTCCAGTTGACAGAATAAAACTGTGTAGTAGTGTTACTAAATTTATGGATCACTGTGATCGTCTGCGTGGGCCTATTATGACGTAAAATCAGAGTAACAAATTGATTTTATCGATATATCTAAACTCGTATATGTAGATATCTCAACGTACAAGGAACAATATTCACGTTGTAATCAGTGCGAAACTTAGCTTGGGGTCCCACACGTGGCTGTCAGTAAAGCGCTAGAGCTCTTTGAGTGAAGCCAGCGCGTCTGCAAGGACGCTCGACCAGTCAAAGTGTTGTCCCCGGTCCTACCTGGTCCTGATTGTCCAGTGGACCATTCTCACCAACTTGTTACCCTCTGGGCGGCTTGTGCTACGTGCTTTAGTTTCGCCTCTGATAAAGCAAGTTAGCTTTCACAAAGACATTAAGCGAAGTATGTCAATTGGGCAGCTTATTGCGATTTACATTATGCCACTTCACAATTTAAATCGAGAAGAGTTAAGATATTTAGAGTTTACTGAATTTTACGAACGAAGTATTGGGAGAATTTTCAATAAAAATAATGAAATCAATAAATTGGTTATAAAGTTTTATATAACTCGTAGGAATGCAGTGGACAAAATTAAACGAAGTAGAAAGTGAAATATTCTTTTGTTTACAAAATATATTCAGAAGAAACATTCGCTAAAAAGCATCTTCTTCAGAAACTAAGTATCTACTTCCAAACATTAACCTAGGACTTTTTTCGCAGATTTGAAACCATTACTGTATAAAAACCAAGTGTTAGACGGAGATATTCTTCTAACTTTGAGTGGGTAAAGAATTCACATAATTGCTTTTCAGTTCCTCCATTTCACTACGTAAAATCAACTTGACATTAAGTACTCGAACTTTGTGACCATCATTGAATTACGTAAAAAAATTCACTAAACGCTCGTGTTCCCTGCGTTTAATTTTCTTGTGGTTAGGATACAATTCTATTTGCAGAGAATTATACGATGAAGTTATTGAATACATTCTGAGCTATTTTTTATTTTGCAAAATGGATTTACTACACTTATATGCAATTCATCTATTGTATTTTCATCAGTTCTTTTCGTTTCTAACAGAAGTTGTATAGCCACTTTTACTTACCACAAATAAATGTCATTTATAATATATTTTTACACTATGAAGCTTATTTTCTGGAAGACTAACTTAAAAGCACTCTTGCTGGGACGCTTGCTGGGACTGATCCACAGGATTATAGGGTCAATGTACCATTCCAGTTACTATAATTTTTCCCTTTTTAACTTTCTAAACTATTGATGATAATTTTCATTTGATGTTTTTGTTATATTCAGGATTGTAAAGAAATTAATCACCGTGTTATTACTTTGACTTGTGTAAAGTTGTTGGTAGAAGTGTGAAGCAATTTTTAGACCACTTTTCATACAAAATTTCAATGTTTTTTAAGTACCACACACAATCTGAAAATTCTTTTCTCACTAAATGATTTTTTAAATTTTTTACTATCTGATTTTTTGTTTCTTGTCCTTCTGTTGTATAACTGTTGATAACAAACCTCATCGGTTTGATTGAAACCGAGCTGTTCTCTAAAACGTTTTCGCTTCTTCTACTTCGACAAAAGGTGGAATTACACCGTCCGGCACTCCAGATTTCTGTTTTTAATCGTTTCCCGGAATCACTTCAGGCGTATGAAGGGATGATTCTATAAAAACTCAGTGGCTGAATTTCTTCCCGTTCCTTGCTACGACGTCGACCTGGCGTAAAGTCATAATCATAAAAAGAGGTTTAATTTCGTGTAAGTTCGGCAATCGCTTAATTTAATTTGATTTCTGGAGAAAAATGCCACTTTCAACAATTTAGTTTCTCTCAACAAGGTATCTGACATTTATGTGACGGAGGGTAAAATAAGGAGTTCGAATTGGTGTACTCAAAATGAACATAATTTCACCTTTTAACTACCCTGGCAGTGCGCCAATTTTAGTTGCAAGCTAATTGATTCAGTATATACCTAAAGCAAGTCGGTTTTCTAGACAAGGACGTGTATTACAGAACTGGTAAATCATCGTAATTATTGAGGGTTTGCAATATTTCTTTAGGCTTTAAATGTAAACAATAAAGGTAACTAGGACAGCAGTCATTTCAGAAAAAATCATACGACATATTATGAACAGGGACAGTTATTACCTGGAGCCATAATACATACCACCAAACATCCTTATCTGCGATTTCTCTGTAATGATCGTGTAGCCAGCTGGAAAACTTTCGTGTCAGACTTTGTAGCAAGTTCCGTGATACTACAACAAAACGATATGTCGACTTAGTCATCTTCTTTGCTAAATTATTAAATGGAACTTGAATTATGTTATTAGACGGGAAATATCATGAAGCAAATAGAAATAGGAAAAACCACGTTCAATATAACATCAGATATTTTAAGAAGAAAGACAGCCGACTTAAGTTGGGAGATACTGGAAATACAGCTTGAAACAAGATTTGTTGCCGGAAACTTGCTGCCTCAGACGATTCGCTTGTAATAGTTGACATTGACGAACGTGAGCTTAAGGATTACATTATAATATTTTATAGCTGTTTTGAAATGAATTCCAACTCTAAATCAAGTAATCTGAAGCAATTACCAATTATTTACGGCAATATAATTAATATCACCATAGTTAATTTTTATGTCCTTGAATAACTTGGAGACGTAATTTATCAAACTCGTACGAAAGTTTTATCGTTCGTTGTTCGCAACAGTTCTATGCTGAGTAGTTTTTCCTGTAGGTGTAGTACAAAGGGTTAGATACCAATAATTTGGTAACAAATTACAGGAACTTTTAATTTTATTATTGCGCCTGACTATCATCATATCATATGTGAGAATGTATTTCGAGTTTTCATTTTAATTCTAATGATCAAAAACATTTTAAATAAAAAAAATATACGTTCAATGAATTTTAACAGTTTATCATATTGTTTAATTTCACTCTTTTTCATTTTGAAACTCCAATTGCGTATTAAAGAAAGTAGAAACTTCAAGCATTATAATATGGCGCCCATTAGAAATTGGTCGATATCTTAGAAATACTCCTCATTAATGATTTAATAAGTGTTTTGGAATCTTGGAGCCAACAATTTGATGTTACTTGCTTCAGCCAGTAATTTCTCTCGTTCAATTCTGACAATTCTATGAGCATCTAATGCCGAATCTATGGTATCTGCTGGCTTCTTACATTAAGATACCTTACTCAGCTTCATGTAGATGAACTTATTGGTAAACATGTGTACTCCCACTTTCACTTACGAGTGTAGTGAAATACTTCGTCCACCAACCTATTTGAGTCGGAATGACAGGAAAGATAAAATTAGAGAAATAAGGTGCCGCACTGATTTTTAAATGAATTATTTTTTTCCTCGTACCATTAGGGATTGGAATGCACAACAAAGAGATTAGGTTTGGTGCTGAGCACCCTCTGCCACCCACAGTTTTGTGAATTGCAGAGTATATATGCAGATGTAGATCTAGATCAAACACTGTCGTAAACAACAGGAGATTCTGTGTAAGGTAGACACGAAACACACATGAAACAACGTTTCAGAAGTTACAAGGCATATCACAGGTGATCGCATCCAATATCGCCCATCTACACAGGAACTCTTACAAACTAATGTATTTGTTGGGCTGTTCGATTTCATATACCCTTCCGAATAGATCCATCTCGCAATTCATTATTTGCAACACGCTTAGTGTGTAATGGGTGATAATCTAACTGAAAGTTATGCTCCTACAATTATGTATAAACAAATGTATTACTATATCTACCCTTATAAGGAACTTATGTAGAATGAGTTTTTGTATTTCAAATATCTGCCAAGAGACATTAGCATGGTAAATACCAACATGGTAACAAATTATTGTAGGTGCCTCATTATATGTGCTTTATAGAGTTAGTCTGAACACCCTGTCACCGTTTAGAGTTGCTTTAAAGTCGATGAAACGTCTACCGAGATAGCGATATTTTGTGTATATGTACGTCGTTACTGTTTTTTATGAGTTTTTTGTTGTTTTCTCTAAATCAATGGTGATACGATTTATTTTTACAGTCAAAATTTCGTTAATTCTCCATCTAGAAAAATCGACAATAGATGGTTATTCAAGATTGGTAGTTTTTTTTTTGTTTTTTTTGTTTTTTTTAATGGCATTCGGCTACTGGGCCATACAGCCAGCTCAATGTGATTTGTTGCTATCAAGAATTGACACAAGGACACTACAACACGGACATGACATTCACAGACAAAACACTAAACATCCATGCCCTCGGCCGGACTCGAACCGGCGACCTTCGGTACGCGGAGCCCCTATACTACCGAGGCCGGCAAGATTGGTAGTTAATACTTTAATGGCGCTTAATGGATCAATGTATCAGTTTAATGTTAGTATTTGCATGTAACGGTTAAATATGTTTGTTCTTCAGTTGTATTGTTTCATTTTTGACTGCTTTACGTCTCTTTTTAACATCGAGGTCTTTAGAGACGGGAAAGGATGGGGGGCAAGGATGGGGGGCAAGGATGGGGGCAAGGAATGGGAAGGAATGCGGCCATGGCCTTTTTGAAGGAAGCATCCCGGCATTTACCTGGAGTGATTTGGGGAAACCATGGAAAACCCAAATCTTGATGCCCGGACGGGGATTCGAACCGCCGTCCTCCCGAATGCGAGGCGAGAACGCTAACCATTACACCGCCCCGCTCGGTTGTATTGTTACAAAATTTATTCAAATTTTTAATATTTACTGCTTCACTTCCTGTACAATCCTGGCAGCTAAGAGGACATAAATAAACTTTATTATAGGCTATTTTGCTGATCATACAGGTTTTAAATTAAAGGCTTCAGTGATAACTGGATTTCTATTGAATTGTTTCGTCACACTATTGCTGAACATCATCAGTGCCTGTAATTTGTAAATGCAAATTTTTTTTCGTGTTGGTGCAAAGCGTCTACAAAGTCATCTGTTCGGCTCATACGTTCTAGATACTAGCAGCTATTAATAACAGCGAGGATCTACAGGCTTGGTGACAGGTAACTATTTTGCCAAGCAGTAGCTGGACTGCCACGTGACTTGCGCCCTGGGCGACGCGACTCAAAGAAGCCCACCCCGGGCGGAGGCGGCAACTGCGTAATTGCTTCCTCTGCTGTGTGTCGCGGGACGGCTTCCCTCCTTCCGTCAGGGGCAGATAGGAGGGGACCAACCATTCAGAAACAGCTCTCACTATCCACCTAGTGGCAAGGAAAGGAGAGAAGCTAACCGACACAAATCTGTGTGATGTTACTGTACCACGGCATGCGTGAAACTCTTCATTATCATCACATCAGAAGCAAGTTATATTCGTGTATGCGATGTGTTTAATCTAATCATCATCATTATCGTTGGGGACCATCTCCAGTTTCCCGGGTGTGGTTTACGAGCCTTGGTTGTTATAGAAGATTGTTTTCCAACTTTTCCTGTCCAGAAAAGTTTCTCTGTCTGTGATGTAATCCCAATTCCAGCCTCTTCTCTCTATGTCCTCCTTCAGTTGGTCTGTCCATCTTCTTCTTGGTCTTCCCACTGGTCTTTTGCCCAGTATCCTTTTTTCCAAATAAGTTTTTGGCAGTCTTTTACTAGTCATTCTCTTCACATGCCCAAACCACTTAAGTCTTGATGACCTAAGTCTCCCTTCCATGGATTCCCTTAGCTCTAGGTTTGATATAATTTCATCATTCTTTATGTGGTCAAGTCTAGTTTTCTGGAGGGCCGTTCTAAGAAACTTCATTTCACATGCTTGGATCTTGCGAAGGTCCCTTGATGTTATTGTTCATGTTTCCAAGGCATATGTGAGAATAGGAATGAGATATGATTTGTACAAGACAATTTTCGTTCTTCTGGGAACCTGCATGTCCCATAGTAAGCCTCGCACGGTACTGTAGAAGTTGGCTCCTTTGGTTACTCTACTCATTATTTCTAACTCACTTCTACCATTATTGGCAATTATGCTCCCCAGGTAGCTGAATTGGTCAACAACTTCAACTTCGTGGTCTTGTAATTTTATATGACAGTCTTATTCTTTCGGCTTATTTTTAGTGCTACAGTTTTTTTTATTCAATTTCATTCCATATTCTTCAAAATTATCATTCCACATCTTCAGTTTATTTTGTATTCCTTCTTCTGTTTCATCCCATACTGCTACATCGTCTGCAAACACCAGTGCCGAAACTAAATTGATTTATAGAACTATTAACTAAATTAACGAAAGAAAAATCAGGTTAAATGGCATCTAGTAAGCAATACATTTGGCCATTGTATTTCGAAATTGTCAGAGCTATAATGTGGAGCACTAAGGAGAAATACAAAGTTTACTTACTGCCAACGGTATATGGGAAAAAAAAGTATACTACTGCAACCAATACTTCCACTATTGTATTTCAAGTAGCTTATTGTTTAAATCATTTTATGATATTATAATCATACATTGTTACCCATTTAAAACCACCATGGACAATGGCACAACGACCACCGAGTATATGATATTGTAAGCGTGGCTCAAGAGCTGAAACGCTCAAGCAAGACAGTGGAATTTAAATGGGTCAAGGCACACTGTAACCTCTTGGGAAACGAGATGGCTGATCGGTATGCCAAGCAAGCTGCTCGCAGAGGTGTAAAACACTACGATTCCTTTTCCAGATGTGATTAGACATATCAAAGGCAACATAAAATTCAAGTGGAACACGGAATGGAAGAGCTCACTTACGACCAAAGGCGAACATTACGGGCGCATTCACCCAGAAATACCCTCCCATCAGTGGTATGAAACACATAAAAGTCCCCGCATACTCAGCACTTGTATTGCTAGATTAAAATTCGACCATGGCTGTTTCAAGCAACACCTTTACAGACTACACGTTGTAGACTCTCCCAACTGTCCCTGTGGGGAAATTGAAGATATAAACCACCTCCTATTTGGCTGCCGATTGAGGAAGTTGGGTATTGACCATTTCTTAGATACGCTCATGAAAGTAGGAATTCCGTTGCCCACTTGCGCTACCTCTCTCCTTGCATCTGATGATTATACGGCTTATAAGATTTTGTATCTGCATATAGAAAATATGGGTATTACAATTTAAATCAATTGTCAATAACATGCACTTAATGGTATGATATTATTAATTGATAAATGACTGGTGGTATTCGGTAATACAAAAATGTCTAATGCACGATCTACCATTGTTATATTATTGATGATATTCTTGCGTAAAACGAAAATGGTAATTTCATGTAATTATTATTGGTATTCTATTGATGTTATTCTGTATAATGAAAAGAGCCAACTGCATGATATTATTATTGTTATATTGATAATATGAGATGTTAAATTGTAAAACGAAGGTGGCTGTATGGGTACAAGCCCAAATGCCAACAAAATAAATGAAAAAAAAGCTTGAAATTCTAAGCGATAAAATGGATGTAACCGTTGAAATAAAACTTTTTCGAAGAAATATCAAGATATGATGGTAAATTTATGCTTAACGAATTTTAAGTGAACAGGAATACATTTATCGATAATAACAAAAATTACATTTATTAAAAACAACCCTCTCGTACATAATAGGATCTGCGACTAGAGTGACAGACGTTAAATCATCCAGTAAATAAACTTTGGTACTGTTCAGAGTCGTTTTCCTCGAAATTGGTTAAGAGAAGATTTATACCTTGCACCAGATACAATACCTTCACTCAATCAAAACATTATTAAACTGTAAATTCTGAAGACGCGATCATCTCCTTGACAGATACGAAAACTGCTATAGCACTCATAAATTCACTGAATCAAAATAAAATAATGTCACATTGAAATTTATAAAACTAGAATTGGTAAAGAATACGTTTCACCTTGTTCATGGAAAATCTAGTTGAAAACTAACATTGTTCACGGTCGCAAATTTTTGTATGCACATTATTTTCATTTGTTGAGAATGAATACCATATCTTTCTGATACTAAGCAGTGACTGTGGATACATGCACTGGGAAAATCAAAATATCAGCCACCTCTTATCAATTATATTCAGATTCCGTGCAATCTGATATGCTACTTTTCAGCGATTGTAACCATAAAAATGTTTAAATAGTTCTTAATAGAGTTTTATGTAGCGTCTAAAGAAAAACAAATTCTGAGAACTTCCCGTTTAAGCAATATTCCTGTTATGGTTCCCAAACAAAATTGCGTAATAAAAGACTTCATGTCAAGCATACCGTTTAATGCGGGATTAATACTGAGAACAAGAAGAAGAAGAGAAGATTTCAGGTCAATTGGTAGTTAAAAGATTTTTGTGGTTTATACCAATAAGAAACTTTGATGGAAGTTTTCTATCTGTGTTCTGACGGATCAATTTTATGGTTCGTAGTTTGTAGTAGGACATTCTTTTGTGAATTACGCCAAGAAATCCACATGATTCCACTGTATACTGTAGGATTTCCAAGTTCTATTAAAGTAACTTTGTTATTATGTTAGGGGAAAAGTGCTGATCAATACGATATAAAAATCAATTTAAGGATTCGACAAAAATATTTTCTAGGTTGTAAGATTCTCCATTTCAGAAACAACCACGAATGATAAATGTGTATAGCTGACATAATAATCGCTTAGGAGCGTGATTTGTACGTAATACACGATTCAGTATGATTTAACAAAGCCAATGTCTGTTACCTGAATGTTTTATAATATCCATTTAGGTAAATCACTGCGTATAACTTTTGTCACGAGATTTGGAGCTACTTCTTTTCTTGATTTTCTTCGTTTTATATGGATTAGCAAATTCCTGAAGCGATTACACGAGGATCAAGGCGATTCATTAGCACAGATTTTCCTCTTAAGAGCTGTGAGCACAAAAAATACCTCTGTTGAATAAGTCTTTCCAACCTCGCTAATGGTCGCTAGCGGTACAGAAAAAGGCTTTTATTCAATTAAGAAGTTATTACATTCTACTTTGCTTCCTTTATAGACTTACAATAGGCTTTTATTAATTAAACTGTTCTCTTTCATTTTTATTTGCTTCCACGGCAGTTATAGCGTTCAATTAAATGCATGACGGGAGCCGCAAAACGACAGAAAATTGATACCACTAAAATCTCTCAGTCGCATATGACACCTGTGCAAAACTAGAGGGACGTAACCACTGCCTGATCACGGTTAACGGTTTTAGGTTTTCTCTATCGAAGAGTCAGATACTGCATGTTGGTCGCTCAGTGAGAGGTTCCTACAAATATAATAAATTCAATGTAGTCTTCACGGGTGTACCGCCGGATAGTGTTGTGGAAACACAATATTTCGACAGCTGGCTCTGCCGTCTTCTTCAGGTGTAGAGACATCTGTAATGGTCGGCTGACCCACAGATACTGAGATGGTTCGGGTGCCGTTCTTCCTTATATACATGTCCGCGTGGCCTCGGCGATGGCTTACTATGAGTCAGGCCCGCAACCAACTGACGGTTAGTTGCCCGTGGGCAGTTGGTTGCGGGCCTGGCTCATAGTAAGCCATCGCCGATGCCACGCGGACATTGTGACGGTTCTAGGGCTTTACAGAGTGTATTCTAAGACATTTGTCTGAGTTTTATTATAAAAATTATGAATTGCGAGCGTGGTGTAATATTAGGATCCACGCGTAGCCACAGGTATTGCGACACAATCCTGGTGTCTTGGTAAGTGTTGCATCAAAAACCAGCGTCGGTATAAAAAGGACGAGACGCCACCGAGCGGGGCTTTTTTCGTCACCAGTCTTCATCGCAGTCGGACCTTCGGTCCAGAGCAGAGTTTAAATTTGTGTGGCAGTGGGTGACTTCTAGGTGTTTGCGGTAACCGTCTGAGTTGGTCTTTTGTCTTTGTTCGGGGAGTAAGTGGGTCGTCTGGTATTTTATTTTTGTTATTCATCGAAAGTGAGGATTTTAGTATAATCACTCAAATTAGGTTTTTTCGTCGAAACTAGCAAGAGCTAAGTTTACATAAAGTGTGTCAGGTTAGGGAAGCAATAATAATACCAGCGAAATTTCTTATTAGTCGACACTTAGCGGTTGCGCAATTGTTTAAATTTGCAACGTCTATTCCACTGTTTTAAATTCCGTTCCAGTTTAGAAGTTGTATATCAGCCATCAAGTATTGATTTTATAATTTATAATTGTGCAACAAGTGTGCAAGAAATTGATAGGAACTTTAGAAATTTGAAATCGTAAATTTCCAATGTTGTGCAATTTGTGTGATGTTCAAAGAAATAGTTAGGGATTGTTAGCGGAAAGTATTAAGAAATTCAAGGGATTATTTGCGGTCGTAGCAGAACTGTCTTCTGATTTTTTCGGAGAAGAAGAAATTATTTACCTGGTGAAAAATCTGTTGTGTAAGGAATCTTCTGATAGAAATTTAAATAATATACCGGTCGGTGGGTCTAACAAAATTTAAGGAAAGCTGTGCATTAAAGACTTGAAAGAATATCATTTAATTTATGATTTAGTAGTTTTGAGATACCCTTCTAACCTTTTATATATTTCAGAGAAGGTTGAAGTGACCACCGCCGAAGAGAAAGAACATTGTATGTTGTTAATTACTTGATGCTTTCCAGGTAGGCACAAGTAAACGCCACGAGAAGAAGATACTTTATTTTTTGGTAACTGCACAGACCATAAAGTGAGTGATTGTTAAATTATATTTTTGCAACATATAAAGTGCCGGGTTCTTTCAGATGGCGACTCTTGCCAGGATTATTTAACAATATATGTAACTAATTATTTACATTGAGTTTTAGAATCCAGTGATCGAACTACACAACAGAATATTTTAAGATTCTGCAGTAAGAATTCTTACGACGCGAAAGGCTCCAGCTGAGCGATAAGGGTTCACCGACCTGGAGAGGTGGCAGAAAAAATTGGGCGGATGTCACTGGAGGGTGTGAACTGACGAGTGGCTATACAAACACAAGGGGGTCTGTGACCTTCTTCCACACGCCAAGGAATTTCAAAACAAACAAATAAGCAGGTTCTGTATTTGTGCTACGAAATTAAAACTGGGAAAATATGCAGGTAATAGTGCTTCTGAAACAAAAATAAAATATTGAAGAGGATTCTAAAGGTACGTTTAAAAAATCAGTGCCGCCTCGTGGCGGGGAAAAGTGCTTCTTTTGGGGGAAATTAATTTGTGTATTGTTTTTGTTTGTTTGTTACCTCAAATATAATTCATGATGGAAGGTTTGAGTATGCAAGAGATGTTCGAAAAATTAATGGACAGTCAGGCAAAAGCCACCGAAACTTTAAATCACAGAATGGAAAATTTGGGTCAAGATTTGAGTCAAAAGAGCGGGGAGTTGAAAGAAAAAATTGAACAGAGTCAAACTGACTGTGAGAACAGGTTTGAAGAATTGAAATTAAACTTTGAGGAATTCCGGTCCGAACAGGCTGAATGGAAAGCAGATATTGGACAGAAGCTTTCTGAATTTGAAGACGATTTTTGTGGTAAATTTGAGGAATTCAAAAATAGTCAAACTATATCTCTGGTGAAGGCTACGGAAAATTTTGAAACTAAACTCAGGGGCCATGTTGAAAGGATAGAGAACAACCAGACAGGGTTAGTTTCTAGTTTGGATACTAAGATCGGGGCAATTATGATAGAAGTGAAGGATGTTTTGGAAAAGAAATTGGGAGTTACTAAATCAGAGTTACAAGATGAAATTCAAGAAAGAATTTTGGAGGTAAAGGAAAGTTATAATAACGATAATGAGAGTCTTACCCAACAGATTGATGAGTGTAAACAAGGGATGCAAGAAATAAGGCAGGATTTGACTTTTGTAGGAACCAATCATGATCAAATGGGACAGGAAATTGAAAACCTAAAGGGAAATTTGGCATTTACAAGGAAAACGGTAACTGAGGATATTAAGATTCTAAATAAAGAGTATAAAGAATTGGGGAAAGATTTGGTACAGACTGCCATTAATGTTAACCAAGTAAGTGATGATTTGGCTGATGTAAGGAGGAACATAAAGAATCCTGTGGAAACGGAAGAGAGTAGGAGGGTATTAGAGGATAGAAATAAAAAACTGAAATACTGAAATATCCTGGAGTTCTCTCGCAAGTGGCTGTCATTTTAATGGAGCTAATTACCAGGAAACCTTTGATAGCTTTGATGATTCAGGGGAGATTCATCCTGTGGATTTTTTGCAGGGGTTTGAAGATTCCGAAAATTTTAATTTGTGGGATGATAGGAGGAAAGTAGGAATTGTGTTGAGACACTTGAAACGCCGAGCTAAATTGTGGGGAGATAGGCAGCCGAAAACTGGGTTGTCCTATCAACAGTTTAAGGGGAATTTTTTAAAATATTTCTGTGATTCAACTAGGCAGATGGCGGTAAAGAGAGAAATTATGGCGGGTAAGCCATACAACCCAAGTAGAGAAACACAACTGGCTTATTTCTCGAGGCTTTATTATATGGGGAAACATTTGACTGAACCATACACAGACATGGAATACATAAACATGTTAGTTTCGAGGTTACCCAAGGCGACTCGTCAGGTTTTCATTAGCCAAAGAGTCAAAACAGTTGAGGAGGCTACTGAATTATTAAAGGAGATGGATATAGAGGAGGCGCGTGAACCTTCTTTACCCAGAAGGGAGTTTTTCCATCCATCAGGAGGGGCAAGATGATAGAAATAATAGGTATCAGGGGGGCGGATATCGCGGAAACTGGCGTGGAAATGGTAACAGGGGTGATTGTAGGCATCAGAATGGAGATAGGGGAACGCAAGAACAACGTGATAATGCAGACAGGAAAGGGGTGTCAGGAAATGGCCACCAAAAGAAGGAAAACTAATGACTGTCGCTAGTCTAACCCCAACAGTGACAGTAGAGGGAAGGGGTGAATGTATAGTCCAGGGAGTGGACAATTTATACGTGAATAATCCCCTTGAAGATTTAATGGAGGAGGGGGAATTTATTAGGAAGGAAACAGAAAAGACTCCTTGTATTACAATCCATGCTTTTGGTAAGGAACTACAGGTATTAGCTGACACCGGCTCACAGATTTCGGGGATATCGGAGAACCTCGTAAAGGAAATAGCTAAGAATTATAAATTGTCTACATTGCCAGTTTCAGGAATGACTGTTTTAACTGCAACAGGGGGCAGGAGTAAAAAGTCCGACAGCAGATTCTTTTTGAAGGACTTATAGGGGAAGTGCATATAGAAATTCCTCTTTTTGTGATACCCGAATTAAATGTACCTTGTCTAGTTGGGATGGATTGGTTGACTCAGGTAAAGGGCATTGTTGATTGTGGTAGTGGCCTGTTTAAATTTTTTATGAATGACAGAACACACTGTGTCCCATTGGGACACCTCAAGGAAAGGGTTTCGAATGAGGTGCATCACATCAAAGTTAGTTTCTGGGGAACGGGTATAAATAATTTTAGGACTAATTATTTTCCATTAAATTTTATAAATGCACAAAACAGGAGAAATGGGTTGCAAAATGGTAAGAGTTTTCCAGATCAATTAAGGGGCCTACAGGATTTGCCAAGTGAACAGAGAGAGCATGTGAGGAAGTTAATTGAAAGTTATAGAGAGGTTTTCTCGGACAAACCAGGCCTTGTACGGGATTATGTTTGTGAATTCCAGCTTAGAGAGGAGGAACCTTTCTTTGTAAAACCTTACCCGGTACCTCAGGCAAAGCGTCACTTGGTAGAACAGGAGTTAAAGAGGATGATTGACTGGAAGATAATAGAGAGATCCACGAGTCCATATAATAGTCCATTAGTCGTAGTAAATAAAGCTGACCAGTCAGTGCGTTTGGTACTCGATGCCCGAAGGCTTAACAAAGCCTTGATAACGGAAAGGGACCATCCACAAAAATAGAAGAATTATTGTTACAGTTTAAAGACAAAAGATTTCTAAGTTCTTTAGACTTATCTGCTTCCTATTGGCAAATTGCTATATCGGAGAGTTCAAGGAAGTTCACTGCCTTCCTATATAACGGTAGATGTTACCATTTCTGCGTTTTAACCATTTGGATTAAATATTGCAGTATCTACGTTCATAAGGGCTTTGGATAAAGTTTTGGGGCCGGAATTAGTAAAGAAAATAAGTATTTATGTAGATGATTTGATTATAGCAATAGAGACTCTAGAGGAACATTTGGCGTTATTGAGAGAGGTGTTAGAGGCTTTGAAAATAGGGGGTATGACTCTTAAGTTAAAAAAGTGGTGTATTTCTGAGGAGCACAATTAATTTTTTGGGTCATACTGTTTCACCGGAAGGAATATTCCCTAGCGAAAAGAAAATTGGAGGCCATAAAAAAATTTCCATTGCCTAAAAATAAAACACAAATGAAAAGTTTTTTCGGATTGTGTGGATTTTACAGGAAATTTGTTTCAGAGCAATTATTAAACAGTAGACCTTTGGGGAATTTAATCAAGAAGAATATCATCTGGGAGTGGACCCCAGAATGTCAGGTAGATTTTGATAAAATAAAAGGGGAATTAACTCGGCGTGTGATGTTGTACAGTCCTGATTGGGAACTGCCTTTATGTTTGGCCTCTGATAGCTCAGAATATGGTTTGGGAGCTGAGATTTTTCAAGAGGTACCTGTAGGTGATCAAGTCGAACACAGAACAATTGCTTTTGCGAGCCGGGTATTAAATTCCTCAAATTTTGTCTTACACAGTAACTGAGAAATAAGCATTATCTATAGTGTGGTCATTTCAGAAATTTCGATCGATATTGTTGGGACGAAGGACTATTGTATACACAGACCATAAAGCTCTGTCGTTTTTGCTTACCTGCAAGCTTGTGCATAGCAGATTGACCAGATGGGCACTAGCTATGCAGGAGTTTCAGTATGAGATTAAATACCGGCCAGCAGCTCAAAATAAAGTAGCTGACGCTTTGTCTCGGTTACCTTTGGGTCTAGATGATGAAGGTGTTTATGTGCGAGAAGAGAAGGAGCCAAAAATATTATATCTCAAGGGGGTACAATTTGAAAAGGAATTAATTGGGGGGCTAAAGGAAATGACTGATGCTCAGAGAAGAGATGATACTATAAAGGAGGTCATAGAGAAAATGCAAGGGCCAGATTGTCCAGAGAAGTTACCGAAATTTTATATAATTTTTCAAGGGATTCTATTTAGGAGGCCAAATGAGGCGGGAGAAAATTGGAAACTCTGGTTACCAGAGGAGCTGATAACAGCAACAATTTGGCAACATCATTACAGTTATGGCCATTATGGTCCTCGTAAATGTTACAGAATACTGAATGACGTTACGTATTTTCCGAATATGGCTAGGAGAATTGCCAAAATGCTTAAAGGATGCGAATCTTGTCAAAAAACTAAAGCTGACAATCAAAAGCGAGCAGGAGAAATGAAAAATATTATTCCTAGCAAGCCATTAGAGTTGGTGTCGGCAGATGTATTTGGCCCGTTACCTATGGCAAGGGGTGGAGTAACGCAAATACTAGTTACCCTAGATGTATTTTCCAAATTTGTAAAATTGTTCCATTGAAAAGAGCAACTTCAAAGGCAATGGTAGACAAGATAGAGAAGCAATATCTACCAACTATCGGGAAACCACGGTGCATTTTGACAGACAATGCCTCACAATTTGCTAGTAAAGTATGGGGGGATAATTTGTCTAGACTGGGGATAGAAGTCAGAAAACGTCCCTTTATCATCCTTCCGGGAACCCCGTTGAGCGCGTGATGAAAGAATTAGGATGATGGTTTAGGACATACTGCAGTATTAAACACCGAAAATGGATTGATGAAATTAGTAACATAGAAGATGTACTGAACACTCTACCACATGAGTCAACTTTGGTCACCCCTTATGAGCTCATTTATAGGAAAGAACCACCCCGTATAATTAATGAGTACATTACATTCCCAGTATGTAATCAGTTGGATTATAGGGAAAGGGTTGCTTTTGCACTAAAGAATTTGAAAGCAAAGGCTTTAGAAAGAAAGTCCAGGCATGATGCTTTGATTAAAAAATCAGCGTATAATGTTGGAGATTTGGTTCACATCAAGACACATTTCAAATCTTCCGCTTTGGATGGGGAGATTAAAAAATTCTTACAGTACTTTGAAGGGCCATACAGGGTGGCAGCCATTCCAAGAGAGAATTCCTATGAATTGGTTTGGCCGAAGTCTGGCAAAACCAAAGGGAATTATAATGTAACATCTTTAAAGCCAGTTCAGGATTGAGAAATATTGTGAAGACCTAGATATTTTTTTGATTTTTTTGGGGAAAAAAATATTATTATGACGGAGTGAATACTATAGTAAGAACGGGTAGTAATTTTTGCAAATAGGAGACATTTGATTAAATGATATGTTTAACGTTTCGGCACTGAAAATGTTTTTCGTCAAATTGAATTTATTATCCAGGAGATAGGTATGGATAAATTTAATCTATTATACTTCTGATTGTTCTTTTTCTTCACTGTTTTATGCTCGTTAGGAGAACCTTGAACCTCAAGGCAGTCTAGCTTTGTGAATTACGGCATAACCGCCGAAAAGATCATACTAATAGATGACTCTTGATTTTAGGTAAAGGTGAAATGGAAAGCCACAGATATGTCTATCTGTTATTCCAAAATCTTTCATCTTGGTTTAGCATGATGATTACCGGGAATTGGTTCATAATTCTACCAGTTCGCCGAAGAAATTTAAAAATGTTCTCTATGAAAAAAATGTATAACTTTTTTTAAATTATCAATAAGAATTTTCGTTTTTTTTTTTGGTGAATGTGAGAGATAATTGGTTATTCTAGGATTGATTGAGGACACTTGTAATCGTTTGAAGATCTTGTTTGCAGATGTCAAACGCTAAGGTTTTCAGATGATCCTCAGAGACATAAATAGAAAAATGTTTCTGGAAGTGTGGACGTCGTGATGAATGGATGAGGTAAAAAATAGGATGTAATTAGGATTTTTTTTGGTAAAAAAGGAGAATTCCCTATGACGTCGAATGACTGATGATTTTGAATTTTCCAACAAAAATGTAATTTGAAATTTCTGATAGGGTATTGTAAAGGTTTTAGATTACTTCTCATTTGACCAAATGGTATGGTCAGTGAAATATTTTCAGTTCAGGGGATATGTATCCCAGGATTATTATGAATTATTTGGTTCTTTTCATTAATAAAGTATTGAGAAGAAGGCTGAAAGATTTTTTTGTCTATAAATTATTCCAAGTCTTGAAAGCATAATTAATAAGACTTTGTAGCATATTTAGATGATACCTTTGGTATTTGAAAATTTTCAAGCAGTAGTAAATCTTGAAATACTATGTACAGTTAATGTAAAAATTTAAAATGTTTGGAAGGTTATTTAAAGCATAACCTGATATCATTGTTTCAGAAACGCTTAGCAACATTGTTTGAGCATGCGTTTTAAGTTTATTGAGGGTCTGCGAACCCAAATTTAAATTTAGAATTTTTTGGTAAGTGATGGTATTATTACCAGAATTTCTTGATTTATCAGTTAATTGAGAAGATACATTTATACATTAAGATTATTTATGTAAGACCACCACCGAAATTTTTTTTTCAGAATATTGAAAAAAATATTTTTTTAAATTTTTTTTCTAAACTTAATTTTTAACTAAATCACCAAGGTCAATTTAGTAAAAAAATTGGAGGGGGCTGTGACGGTTCTAGGGCTTTACAGAGTGTATTCTAAGACATTTGTCTGAGTTTTATTATAAAAATTATGAATTGCGAGCGTGGTGTAATATTAGGATCCACGCGTAGCCACAGGTATTGCGACACAATCCTGGTGTCTTGGTAAGTGTTGCATCAAAAACCAGCGTCGGTATAAAAAGGACGAGACGCCACCGAGCGGGGCTTTTTCGTCACCAGTCTTCATCGCAGTCGGACCTTCGGTCCAGAGCAGAGTTTAAATTTGTGTGGCAGTGGGTGACTTCTAGGTGTTTGCGGTAACCGTCTGAGTTGGTCTTTTGTCTTTGTTCGGGGAGTAGGTGAGTCGTCTGGTATTTTATTTTTGTTATTCATCGAAAGTGAGGATTTTAGTATAATCACTCAAATTAGGTTTTTTTCGTCGAAACTAGCAAGAGCTAAGTTTACATAAAGTGTGTCAGGTTAGGGAAGCAATAATAATACCAGCGAAATTTCTTATTAGTCGACACTTAGCGGTTGCGCAATTGTTTAAATTTGCAACGTCTATTCCACTGTTTTAAATTCCGTTCCAGTTTAGAAGTTGTATATCAACCATCAAGTATTGATTTTATAATTTATAATTGTGCAACAAGTGTGCAAGAAATTGATAGGAACTTTAGAAATTTGAAATCGTAAATTTCCAATGTTGTGCAATTTGTGTGATGTTCAAAGAAATAGTTAGGGATTGTTAGCGGAAAGTATTAAGAAATTCAAGGGATTATTTGCGGTCGTAGCAGAACTGTCTTCTGATTTTTTTGGAGAAGAAGAAATTATTTACCTGGTGAAAAATCTGTTGTGTAAGGAATCTTCTGATAGAAATTTAAATAATATACCGGTCGGTGGGTCTAACAAAAATTTAAGGAAAGCTGTGCATTAAAGACTTGAAAGAATATCATTTAATTTATGATTTAGTAGTTTGAGATACCCTTCTAACCTTTTATATATTTCAGAGAAGGTTTGAAGTGACCACCGCCGAAGAGAAAGAACATTGTATGTTGTTAATTACTTGATGCTTTCCAGGTAGGCACAAGTAAACGCCACGAGAACAAGATATTTTATTTTTTGGTAACTGCACACACCATAAAGTGAGTGATTGTTAAATTATATTTTTGCAACATACAAAGTGCCGGGTTCTTTCAGAACATGTATATAAGGAAGAGCGGCACCCGAACCATCTCAGTATCTGTGGGTCAGCCGACCATTACAGATGTCTCTACTCCTGAAGAAGACGGCAGAGCCAGCCGTCGAAATATTGTGTTTCCACAACACTATCCGGCGGTACACCCGTGAAGACTACATTGCAGTAGTCATACGCCGGGAAAGTCTTCGTTCTTACATAATAAATTCAGTCATCACGATTATGTTTACGAGAAACTGCGGCACACTTGTCGAAATATATTTTTGAATTTATTTATTCAATACGTAATCTTGTATATACCTTTCCGTGCTAGCTGTGTTCAAGCGGAATGAAAGTTAACCTAATAAGACACTTGTATTGATACAATAGCATATCAAACAAGAATAAATTATTTTAACAGCGTTAAAAACTATCGAGAGTATAAATATTGTTTGAGTGCCTAAATGAAGATATAAACCTCATGTGTCATTAATAATATTTTTATTAATGTCATTGTTATTCATTCAGAAGTTTTTAATTAACTTTATTTCATTTTGAGAATAATTTATTTATTAAATCTTTTTAACAGTTGTGCAACAGCAGGTTTAGTAACACCTTGTAGGAACAAGCAGTTTGAATCCGAATACTTCATTCATTACAGTCAAACAATTTAATTTAATTTAATTTTGGTAACAGGAATTTGTTAATCCAGATCAAACGAAAAGAAAAATACTGCAACAGCTAAGGGCCCCTTTTCATGTGTTTTGTTAATAACTTCGGAAATGCAGATAATCGTATATGGAATGGTAAAAATAACTCATCATTCGCTCTCAGAATACATTGGCTTCAAGATTTTGAATGAAATAAACTCTACATTCAAAACAATAATAATGTCAGCCGAAAGAAGGTTCCTAGCCGAAAACAAGGTACTCTCAGTTTTTGTTATGTTTGTGTTTCTTGATATTTTGTTTTTACTGTTTTTTTGTGTTTTATACTTTTTAAAACACTTAACACTTTGATTAGCATATCGCTACGAGCAGTAAATTGATTTCGACGGTAGTATTAGCTTTTTTTTATTGGTGCACAAAGATTTTGCTTTGTCAGATTATCCTAAACGCTATCCTTGAACTGTTTACAGATTGAACATTTTTTGTGTATCTTTTTAAAAGTCTGTGAATATTTTTCAAGTAGTATCTAGAGATGTTGTATTTAATGATTTTATTTCCTTCATATTTTCAAATGTTATGAAATATAATCGGGGAATGAAAAACCAATTGTATTATTAAGTTGTTAGATAACGTTTTTTAACAATAAAATAGTAGCTATATGAACACAATAACAATAGTTAGTAATCTTTGTTTGTTGAAAGAAACTGACTGATGATTAAAAATGTTCACTATTTTTTTGGTAGATGATGTCCGAATGGAAATAAAACGTATTTTTTTAATCATTTTGTGTGTTTGAAAAAGACAGATATAAATTAATAAAAGTTAAATATATTTCCTGTTCGAAACGAACATAAGTTCAATATAAAAACAGTAAAAGTTATGTATAATTTTTTTTTTCTTTTTCGCAGCCGCCATATTAACATAAATTGCTTACGGGATTCACACTGCGTTGAAATATTACTCCTTCTTCTTCTTTCCGACGTTTCGACCACGGCATAGGTCTTCTTCAGAGACCGTCTACTGAATCTGCTACAGACTGGGATCTGCAGGAGACTGGCGTGGCTAGTTGTTTGCGTATTTGTACTGTCGGTTGTCTGACGAAATGGTTGTTTACATATTTGCACTGTCGATTGTCTGACAATATCGATAATGTCAGACAATCGACAGTACAATTACGTAAACAACCAGCCACACCAGTCTGCAGCAGATCCCAGTCTGTAGCAGATTCGGTAGACGGCCTCTGAAGAGGACCTAAGCCCTGGTTGAAACGTCGGTAAGAAAAAGAAGTAGGAGTATTTCAACACAGCGTTAATCCCGTAAGCAATTTATGAATGTGTTTGGTGTAACATAGTCGTGTTCAGTGTGTGTGTGAAAAATTATCGTAAAATAATCAAGAAATACATGGCGTCAGAAGTACAGTTCTAGGCTCACCTTTTTCACACAGTTAAATCTCACCAAAAAAAAAAGCACAGGAGAAACGATGAATATGATCGGAGTGTTTGAAGCAATAAAAATTACTGCTTTACATCGGAATTTCGAAATTATCAGTGTGACAACAACTCATCTTGTTTTCGAACAGCTTGTGTCTGAAATCGAAAATACACTATTGCTTATTCGAAATCTAAAAAAAAAAAAATTCACAAGGAGATCTCAACCATGATGGTGCCAGTAATAACTTCAAAGTGTAGAAATAGTCCGATGTACAGACTGAGCAGACAAATAACAATATTATTCCTGTGTAATTTGAATCCTAAATAGTTGAAACGGCACCACGACTGATGTAATATATCCCTAGTTTACATTTGCTTTCGGTAAGGTTAAATTAGTGCTGGGAAATATTTTTGTCTGAATGCAAAAGTTTACTTTTCAAACAAAACAAGATTGTAAGCACAAAACTTAGATCTGGATGTCGAGCCAATTTTTTGTTGTTGTTTTAGTACTTAATAAAATAATGAGGAGGTCTACTTGCCGCTAGAATCACCCGCGTTTATCTAGGAATGTAAACGAATGAGGCTACGATATATGTTTGGATTTCGGTTATGTTGAAATGCAGCCTGGACCAGAATTGTTCATAACTCCTGCGTCAATAAAGGGGGTACTTATTCCATTACCTTTCGATGAAAACTTTCCTATTGTTTTTAACAGTTAATACTACTATTTATTTACTAAAGTTCCACTCTAAATCTAAAATTTAAAATTTGTCAAAATAAAATTAAAAAAAAACACAATTTCTTGAAGTGATTATTCCTGTGTAATTTGAATCCTAAATAGTTGAAATGGCACCACGACTGATTTAAAAGTCACAGGAATATATCCCTAGTTTACATTTTCTTTCGGTAAGGTTAAATTAGTGCTGGGAAATATTTTTGTCTGAATGCAAAAGTTTACTTTTCAACAAAACAAGATTGTAAGCACAAAACTTAGATCTGGATGTCGAGCCAAATTTTTTGTTGTTGTTTTAGTACTTAATAAAATAATGAGGAGGTCTACTTGCCGCTAGAATCACCCGCGTTTATCTAGGAATGTAAACGAATGAGGCTACGATATATGTTTGGATTTTCGAACATAAGTATTTGCAGAATCATCGGTTATGTTGAAATGCAGCCTGGACCAGAATTGTTCATAACTCCTGCGTCAATAAAGTACTTATTCCATTACCTTTCGATGAAAACTTTCCTATTGTTTTTAACAGTTAATACTACTATTTATTTACTAAAGTTCCACTCTAAATCTAAAATTTGTCAAAATAAAATTAAAAAAAAACACAATTTCTTGAAGTGATTATTCCTGTGTAATTTGAATCCTAAATAGTTGAAATGTCACCACGACTGATTTAAAAGTCACAGGAATATATCCCTAGTTAACATTTACTTTCGGTAAGGTTAAATTAGTGCTGGGAAATATTTTTGTCTGAATGTAAAAGTTTACTTTTCAATCAAAACAAGATTGTAAGCACAAAAATAAGATCTGGATGTCGAGCCAAATTTTTTGTGTTTGTTTTAGTACTTAATAAAATAATGAGGAGGTCTACTTGCCGCTAGAATCACCCGCGTTTATCTAGGAATGTAAACGAATGAGGCTACGATATATGTTTGGATTTTCGAACATAAGTATTTGCAGAATCATCGGTTATGTTGAAATGCAGCCTGGAGCAGAATTGTTCATAACTCCTGCGTCAATAAAGTACTTATTCCATTACCTTTCGATGAAAACTTTCCTATTGTTTTTAACAGTTAATACTACTATTTATTTACTAAAGTTCCACTCTAAATCTAAAATTTGTCAAAATAAAATTAAAAAAAAAACACAATTTCTTGAAGTGATTATTCCTGTGTAATTTGAATCCTAAATAGTTGAAATGGCACCACGACTGATTTAAAAGTCACAGGAATATATCCCTAGTTTACATTTTCTTTCGGTAAGGTTAAATTAGTGCTGGGAAATATTTTTGTCTGAATGCAAAAGTTTACTTTTCAAACAAAACAAGATTGTAAGCACAAAACTTAGATCTGGATGTCGAGCCAAATTTTTGTTGTTGTTTTAGTACTTAATAAAATAATGAGGAGGTCTACTTGCCGCTAGAATCACCCGCGTTTATCTAGGAATGTAAACGAATGAGGCTACGATATATGTTTGGATTTTCGAACATAAGTATTTGCAGAATCATCGGTTATGTTGAAATGCAGCCTGGACCAGAATTGTTCATAACTCCTGCGTCAATAAAGTACTTATTCCATTACCTTTCGATGAAAACTTTCCTATTGTTTTTAACAGTTAATACTACTATTTATTTACTAAAGTTCCACTCTAAATCTAAAATTTGTCAAAATTAAATTTAAAAAAAACCCACAATTTCTTGAAGTGATTATTCCTGTGTAATTTGAATCCTAAATAGTTGAAATGGCACCACGACTGATTTAAAAGTCACAGGAATATATCCCTAGTTTACATTTTCTTTCGGTAAGGTTAAATTAGTGCTGGGAAATATTTTTGTCTGAATGCAAAAGTTTACTTTTCAAAACAAAAACAAGATTGTAAGCACAAAACTTAGATCTGGATGTCGAGCCAAATTTTTTGTTGTTGTTTTAGTACTTAATAAAATAATGAGGAGGTCTACTTGCCGCTAGAATCACCCGCGTTTATCTAGGAATGTAAACGAATGAGGCTACGATATATGTTTGGATTTTCGAACATAAGTATTTGCAGAATCATCGGTTATGTTGAAATGCAGCCTGGACCAGAATGTTCATAACTCCTGCGTCAATAAAGTACTTATTCCATTACCTTTCGATGAAAACTTTCCTATTGTTTTTAACAGTTAATACTACTATTTATTTACTAAAGTTCCACTCTAAATCTAAAATTTGTCAAAATAAAATTTAAAAAAAAACCACAATTTCTTGAAGTGATTATTCCTGTGTAATTTGAATCCTAAATAGTTGAAATGGCACCACGACTGATTTAAAAGTCACAGGAATATATCCCTAGTTTACATTTCTTTCGGTAAGGTTAAATTAGTGCTGGGAAATATTTTTGTCTGAATGCAAAAGTTTACTTTCAAACAAAAACAAGATTGTAAGCACAAAACTTAGATCTGGATGTCGAGCCAAATTTTTTGTTGTTGTTTTAGTACTTAATAAAATAATGAGGAGGTCTACTTGCCGCTAGAATCACCCGCGTTTATCTAGGAATGTAAACGAATGAGGCTACGATATATGTTTGGATTTCGGTTATGTTGAAATGCAGCCTGGACCAGAATTGTTCATAACTCCTGCGTCAATAAAGGGGGTACTTATTCCATTACCTTTCGATGAAAACTTTCCTATTGTTTTTAACAGTTAATACTACTATTTATTTACTAAAGTTCCACTCTAAATCTAAAATTTGTCAAAATAAAATTAAAAAAAAAAACACAATTTCTTGAAGTGATTATTCCTGTGTAATTTGAATCCTAAATAGTTGAAATGGCACCACGACTGATTTAAAAGTCACAGGAATATATCCCTAGTTTAAATTTTCTTTCGGTAAGGTTAAATTAGTGCTGGGAAATATTTTTGTCTGAATGCAAAAGTTTACTTTTCAAACAAAACAAGATTGTAAGCACAAAACTTAGATCTGGATGTCGAGCCAAATTTTTTGTTGTTGTTTTTAGTACTTAATAAAATAATGAGGAGGTCTACTTGCCGCTAGAATCACCCGCGTTTATCTAGGAATGTAAACGAATGAGGCTACGATATATGTTTGGATTTTCGAACATAAGTATTTGCAGAATCATCGGTTATGTTGAAATGCAGCCTGGACCAGAATTGTTCATAACTCCTGCGTCAATAAAGGGGGTACTTATTCCATTACCTTTCGATGAAAACTTTCCTATTGTTTTTAACAGTTAATACTACTATTTATTTACTAAAGTTCCACTCTAAATCTAAAATTTGTCAAAATAAAATTAAAAAAAAAACACAATTTCTTGAAGTGATTATTCCTGTGTAATTTGAATCCTAAATAGTTGAAATGGCACCACGACTGATTTAAAAGTCACAGGAATATATCCCTAGTTTACATTTTCTTTCGGTAAGGTTAAATTAGTGCTGGGAAATATTTTTGTCTGAATGCAAAAAGTTTACTTTTCAAACAAAACAAGATTGTAAGCACAAAACTTAAGATCTGGATGTCGAGCCAAATTTTTTGTTGTTGTTTTAGTACTTAATAAAATAATGAGGAGGTCTACTTGCCGCTAGAATCACCCGCGTTTATCTAGGAATGTAAACGAATGAAGCTACGATATATGTTTGGATTTTCGAACATAAGTATTTGCAGAATCATCGGTTATGTTGAAATGCAGCCTGGACCAGAATTGTTCATAACTCCTGCGTCAATAAAGTACTTATTCCATTACCTTTCGATGAAAACTTTCCTATTGTTTTTAACAGTTAATACTACTATTTATTTACTAAAGTTCCACTCTAAATCTAAAATTTGTCAAAATAAAATTAAAAAAAAAAACACAATTTCTCTGAAGTGATTATTCCTGTGTAATTTGAATCCTAAATAGTTGAAACGGCACCACGACTGATTTAAAAGTCACAGGAATATATCCCTAGTTTACATTTTCTTTCGGTAAGGTTAAATTAGTGCTGGGAAATATTTTTGTCTGAATGCAAAAGTTTACTTTTCAAACAAAACAAGATTGTAAGCACAAAACTTAGATCTGGATGTCGAGCCAAATTTTTTGTTGTTGTTTTAGTACTTAATAAAATAATGAGGAGGTCTACTTGCCGCTAGAATCACCCGCGTTTATCTAGGAATGTAAACGAATGAGGCTACGATATATGTTTGGATTTTCGAACATAAGTATTTGCAGAATCATCGGTTATGTTGAAATGCAGCCTGGACCAGAATTGTTCATAACTCCTGCGTCAATAAAGTACTTATTCCATTACCTTTCGATGAAAACTTTCCTATTGTTTTTAACAGTTAATACTACTATTTATTTACTAAAGCTCCACTCTAAATCTAAAATTTGTCAAAATAAAATTAAAAAAAAACACAATTTCTTGAAGTGATTATTCCTGTGTAATTTGAATCCTAAATAGTTGAAATGGCACCACGACTGATTTAAAAGTCACAGGAATATATCCCTAGTTAACATTTACTTTCGGTAAGGTTAAATTAGTGCTGGGAAATATTTTTGTCTGAATGTAAAAGTTTACTTTTCAATCAAAACAAGATTGTAAGCACAAAAATAAGATCTGGATTTCGAGCCAAAAAAAATTTGTTTTTTAGTACTTAATATACTTGCCGCTAGAATCACCCGCGTTTATCTAGGAATGTAAACGAATGAGGCTACGATATATGTTTGGATTTTCGAACAGAAATATTTGCAGGATCATCGGTTATGTTGAAATGCAGCCTGGACCAGAATTGTTCATAACTCATGCGTCAATAAAGGGGGTACTTATTCCATTTCCTTTCGAAGAAAACGTTCCCATTGTTTTTAATAGTTAATACTACTATTTATTTAATAAAGTTCCACTCTAAATCTAAAATTTAAAATTTGTCAAAATAAAATAATAAAAAAACACAATTTCTTGATGTGGTGTCTACTATATGTCCTCTAACATGTTTGACAGGGTTCTCTTTATCAAAAGTCATTTTTAGGTAAAAATTTCAGACTGCCGCCCTGGAAACCCGGCTGAACACTGTTGTCAGTGTTCGGAACTACAATAATCTTCACCATTTCATATAATTGGTTTCACATTTATATGTGTTGAGACTGAAATACTGACTTTTACCGGTCAATAAATCCCTGTGCGAATTGCTGACTTCTGTGTACAATGACTGTTAACTGCAAAATATAACATTCACCGATGCCTTAAAATCAGTTAAAATTGCAGTACGGGAATGATTTAAAACCTTCTGGACCTCAGCTATTGGTTATTCCATTTACGATTTTGCGTTGCAGTGAGAAATAACTCGAAGGGATATCAAATCAAGCAAACAATGGCTTGTAGTGAGGTTCAGAAACTGTTATTAAAATTTCATTTTGTTTTTTGTAGGAAGTCAAGACACGTTTGATTTGGAAGGAGAGTTTTTGATATGAAACTCCCATTAAAATGAAAAATTAATGAAAACAGAAAGATAAAAATAGAACATGAAATTAGTAGCTATAAAACTTCTGAATGTCAGTTGATTGTCTCAACAACTATTTATTTCACTTTCGTTTTATAAAAATTAATTCTTATTCATTGAATGGAATTTCAGCGACTGCAGAGTTATTAAACAATTTGTGTTTTATTAACTTCAATTAGGTATGTAAACACGGAATAGCTGGAATAGAAGCTACTCATTCGGTAAACGCGGAGAGAAATGACAAATATAATTCCCATGTATACGATTGATTGTCTTACATCTCCATCAAATTCGAGTAACATTTAGAGTCACGTACACTCGTTGCCATAAAAATGGGCGCCTATCTAGAGATTAAGTCTTGCAGTTTGCACAATCCGGCATTGGTTACTGTATAACATTTGTGGTACCGGGGGGCTTACTTATCATCCAATATCTTCTACTTATCAATTAAAATCTTGAGCATAGCTGCGTGTCAGCAACGGTAATATTTTTTTTTTTTTTTTTTTTTTTTTTTTTTTTTTTTTTATATTGGCATAAAACCACGAAAACGCCACCAGTTGCTTAAAAGTTTTTATTCTTTAAAATACTGCAGTTTCGACAAATACATGTTTGTCTTCTTCAGAAGTATGACACCTAAACAAACATTCATGTTAAAATTGCACTATGATAAAATATATATATACTGCTTTTACCTTTAAAATACGACATTATACATACGTTAAAATTACATAGGCGGAAGCATTATCACAAATCAGTCACTTTCGTGCGAAGTTGCACATCGTCACGGTTCTTCCTTCCGTCTACCGGACAACATCTGTACGAGGCGGGCGACTTTCGCCAACTGACCAGTTATATGTGAATCAAGGAACTTCGTAAATTTGTTAGATGGCGCTACGGGGTACATTATTATGGCGATACAAATAATAATTCCTAATGAGTTTAATTCAGAAAATACAGAAAGATATTGGGGATTTTAAACGATATGCAGCATTTAACAAGTCACAAATAGCGGCTCAGGTCTTGGATAGCTTTTACCTGACACTAAGCAAATCACACGAGACTTTGTAAGAGAACTAGTGAAACAATTCATAGCTTCAGATTCAGAAAAAATGTAGCAAGGATCAGTCTAGAATGTTAACAACTTGGAAATGCTGATTAGGGACCCATCTACGCTGACTGTTGTATGCGTAATGCAATCTAGCACGTCATTCTAAACAGCAAGCATGGCGCCAGTTGAATGACGAATGTCCCGACAGGCGGATGGTATTCTGTTAATGAACGGTGTGCGCGTGCATGAGACATGGGACATCTCAGAGTAAATTACTCTTTACTGTCTCCCATATAATACGACTCAGACGTGTAAGTTAGTGTTAATAATGTCAGATGTTGAGTTCCTTTTATAGATTCCTAAGCTATAAAGAATTTAAAGATAAACGTTTTCATTTCGTAGTTCAATGTAACATCCGCTTATTCTGGCGACTGATATCTCTAAGAACAGGGGCAAATAGGCATCTAATTTTAGTAATATTTATACTTTCTATTTAAAACAGAAACAATATTTAATAGAAGTAAATGTTTTCACCCAGATTTCAATCGGGCCCCTCCTATTGCATTTGAAAGGCGACCAGAATTCTTAGCAAATTGAAGCCGGCTGCCGCCGCTATTTTAGGGGCAAGAGATTGCGGGAACGGTGAAACCCTCGTACAGTCATATAACAAACCACTGTAGAATGGAAAATTTTATACTCTTAAGGGTCTTCACTCACTAAAAGAAGATGGAATGACGTTAATTATAGAATTTCCGCTGACTATAATTAACTTTCGAACTTATTTTCTTCACTCTGAGCAATGTTAAATTTTTTTATCCCTCTTTAAGTTGGCCAATTTAACTGATCCGGAAAAATGTTAAAATTTCAATAATAGTGACGTATTTATAAATGTAATGAAGGAAAACTGATGAAATGCCGGTTCACAATTTTAAGAAATCAGAGTACAAACTAAGTTGAGCAATCATTTTCTGATCAGTTCAAAGACAGAATCTGGCATTCATCATATTGAAATGAAGAATATGACCGAGTAGTTCTTTCAGTATGAAGGCAACAGAAGAAGGAAAGGTTTAGCTTTTCTATTGTGATTTTTTTTTTTTGTTCATTGTTATACCAAAATCCTTCACTTCTAAAGACTTAGCAACTCAGCACACGGGTGCAGAAAATCTAACCATGATACTCCTTGCTAATTAAATTTTGTCAAGGCCAACAAAATATATTAAAGTGCATTTTTCATACTACATACTACTTGAATTCAAGTGCACCCCCGGATCTTAAATTATAACCTTGTATATCAAAGTCACTTTCCATTCTATTTTTCCCCTATTTTTGTATACTCCAGAGACTACCTAAAGTTTAGCTGGCAAGGTGCCAATGTCTACATTAATTTTATACCACCTTTAATGCAGTATCTGGAGAATATAATTACGACATTAATAACAATCATATCATTCATATGAGAATATTAGGGAAGTAAATACAAGAAATTGATTTGTCTACTTCTTTATTCATTACAAAACAACACAGTTTTGTTTAATTTCTGTCCTATTGACACTTTCTGTTTTTTATTGTGCATTTTTGCAGCATGATAAATGTCAGCCTGACAAACATATCAATCAGGATCCGGCGTGTTAGCTAACCTCCCTCAATTTATCCAAATATCGGAGCGGAAATCTGTATCGAAAGAAAGTATTAAACATGTGATCAGCAGGTTAGATCACATCCAGGCGTTAAGATAATAGAGGATTCTGAACTTATTTAAATGCTTAGTTACTTGTGAAATGACAAATTTATGCTTCTTGTAGCACAGTTGGTGTAGTTATATGCAGCACAAGACTTGACCATTCTAGAAAACACTTTTAAACCAAAAATATACGAGCACGCGATCATGTCAATGCGTCTCAACTGTACAAAAGTAAACACTGAAAGCTACCGGTTGCCCTCAATATGGCGGCGAGCGCATCGTTCAATTTGCGAAGGAACACTAGCGCCGTTGCTCCTTCTAGTGTATAATATTCAAATTTCTTTGATTTCAATACACGGCGTTCCAGGTCTTCAGCAAATACGGGAAGAATTTTTCTCTAATTCTCGGAATTCCGTAGTTACTTAGCCTCATTAAATTCACAAACTCGTAAACAAAACGTGTACTTTATGTTTGAACGTTCCCTATCTTTCAGTAAATATTCCCATATCCGTCCCATCTAAGGATACAGCAAACCAAGGGATGATACTCCAAGGCCTTTATACCCCATTTAATTTTCATCTTTGTTGATTTTTGTTTTTTGTTTTTGATTTGTGAGACCTCGGATGCGACTTGCAATTCATAATACAGTTTTTGTATATTATGTTGGAGTCAAATGATTCTATAGCTCCAGCTATATACCGTATTAAGGAGTAGCGCTAATCATACGAAAAAGAAGCATTTTTGAAGAAATAAAAACACAAAACAACCACTTCTCAGACGAGTTGTTGGTACATTACGTGCCGGCAGTTAAATTACAGGGAGGCTGTAAATTCTTGAAAACATTCAAGACAGTAGACAAACATAAACAAAAAAAAACCATTGGTTATTGATAACCAACCAACAACAGATAACCGAAAATAAGTTAAAGATATTCGAAAAACTCTGTAAAAGTTTAGACGTGCCCTGAAAACAATATACGTCAAAAAGGCTTTGGTTAGAAAGACAATGTCACACTACACTAAGTAAATTGATAGTACAAACAAAATGAGGCACAATAACAAGCAGAGTAATTGTAATGGCAGAAATACACTCAGAAATAGATAAAGTACAAGGTTTAATCCGAACTTACGTAGTAATACGGTCGATGTGTGTAGTAGTAGAACCACTTTTGATTGATATTTAACTGCTCCCTGAAAAATGGGACTATGCGCAAGATAGACGGTAATAATCGGCAAACCCAACAACCTACGTCAGATATGAAATTCTGGAGATCATGATTGCACCTGAATTGAGAAAATTTTCACACAATTATTACTGGCACGCTAAAATATTACGACGAAGAGTAATACTGGCAACACCATCAGAATTTATAAAACATAATTTGACACACGAACTAACAGCATATTTGATCAGAATCATCAACTAAAGACACTACACGATTACATTTTTTTGATTAAATCTGTCACGACTGGATAATATTTAACCACCGTAAGTAAGGCTATTAAACATCACGAAGACTTTTCCAGAGAAAACTGACAGTGCAAATGAACTGGCACAGAGCAATAAATAAATAAAGCTCATTCTACACATTGACGAGATATATCGGTTAGGAGATTACAAGTAGTACTAAATGAAATAAAATACAAAAATAAACCAAAATTAAGTACGGTTGCTTAAACACGCAGTGAAAAATCGAAAATATGAACGTAGCCTATAGTAAGTAAGCGTGAATTTGTGTGAATCTACGGTTGCTTATTTTCTTGTGTGCTAACTAGGGAGATCGTCTCCGTCCAGCTTTGTCTACTTCTTCAGATACTGTGAACCCTTAGTGTCAAATTAATGTCAAGTACGAAATTCAGCCAGATCAGGTTAGAAGACGCTAAACATTCATTTTTTGTCCTTAAACACTTTTTTTTGTCACATTTAGACTGTGAAAAGCTTTTTTGGTTTAATCAAACTGATGTTGTCACATAGTGATCAATCTCAATAAATAGATCAGACTGGGTTACGTAGCTTTTAACTGTGAACATACATACTTATTTTTGTCTCTAAAAACGTCCAATATTGAACCGAGCGGGGCGGTGTAACGGTTAGTGTTCTCGCCTCGCATTCGGGAGGACGGCGGTTCGAATCCCCGTCCGGGCATCCAGATTTGGGTTTTCCATGGTTTCCCCAAATCACTCCAGGCAAATGCTGGGATGCTTCCTTCAAAAAGGCCATGGCCGAATTCCTTCCAATTCCTTGCCCCCATCGTTGCCCCCCATCCTTTCCCGTCTCTAAAAGACCTCGATGTTAAAAAGAGACGTAAAGCAGTTAAAAAAAAATATCCAATATTGATTATGGTCAAAGCGTTTAGTGCGCCTAGCAAGGGAGAAGTTGCGGGTATTTCATGGATAATACCAAACAGGTGTTGTGTTCCTTTTCAAAACGAAAGTGGAAAGTCCACTGTAATTTTAGTATTTGCCATGACAGTCAAGTTCCAAGCGAAGATCCTAGACAAAGGAGTCATTTAACTGCCCTAACTTGTTTGCAAAGTGGGTACTACTCTAAATACGTGACCATACCTTAAACACAGTCACAACATTACACCTAATGTTTATATATCTAATTGTATTTAAAAAATAATACTGACCTGAAAATGCTTATAACAAAACTATACAAATGTAAATAGCAATATCTTTGCAAATTTTAAGTGAAATGTAAATAATAATAAAACGCACAGAATTTCTGAAAATGGATGAAAAAAAGCAGGATATGACTGAAAAGAGCATCTTGCTCTGCAACTCTCTCAAAAAGGGGAAGAATGTTTTATTTTATTTTCGTCTTTTCGACGTTGTGGTGATTAAAGGCGGACAAGGATCGGGAAGAAATTTGGCCATGACCTTTTAAAAGAACCATCCCAACATTCGTCTGGAGTGATTTGGCGAAACCATGGAAAATCGAAGTCTGGATGACTGGACTGAGATTGGAACCCACGTCCTCCGGAATGCGAGGCCAAAGCGTTGTCATTCATCCACCACGCTCGGTTCAATGCGGTGTCTGACATTCGACAGTATGTTAACTAACAACGTCGGTTGAGAAAAATCTTTATCATTTGTTAACTACCCGGCAGGGTACGTGGTACGATTACTTACCACCAAATCGTGCACAAAAGTACCGGGTTATATAACAAACCAATTCTTAATGCCTGTCGAATAACGGCATATGACATAGCTTATGGCGATTCTTACGAATGAGTTTGACTGTCACTTTAGTGTCTTTGGAAGGGAATACCTGGGTTCACCAGCACAGAGTATCATGCTCTCACTTCCTTCAGGTTTTGTCCCAATCACAATCTACACTGAATCCACGTACTAGTACAATCATCCACATAAATAATAATACTTGCATACTGCGAAACGCAACAAGCCACACCCCAGTTACTTATTCACGATAAGTGGCTATGTGTGAATAACATGCTCCATAGGAGTCACCTTTCACACACTACCGGCCACAATACACGTACAGCTAAACACTTCTTTCTTCCATACCCTCAGTTATGAAAGCTGTAGTCTTTTTATACCTATATGTCTTCTTAGTAAACAAGCTCAATGTTAGTCGTGGCGAACATGTACAGCATGATATGAAGATCACATTCCATGTTGTCACTGACAAACTAGGTTCATATGAAATCAAGAGCTGAGGTTTTATTTTAGCTGTACGAGTAACGATAGAAAAAGCAACGAAGTCATCACGGGTTAGGGATTGCAATCCAGCAAAGCGGGATCCCGCAATCCCGCGGGATCCCGCATCATAAGACAGTCTGGCGGATCCCGCACAAAATTAAGCGGATCCGCAATCCGCAAAATCAGCGGAAACGCGTGTCAGTCTGCGTGACTCGCTGCCCCACTCGGTCTCTGTCGGATATTTTGCACTGTTTGCCTGTACCCTTTCAGTTCGCATTTGACTCATGTGAACAAGCGTTTGTTTTTGTCAACCTTCGTCATCCGTAAGTAAATAAATACACTTTTACGTATTCATAAAAACTTACGTTTGTTTCGAGTACACATTTCTGTAATTTGAGTTATGGTGCGTATTTAGTACGATTTTCTAACTATATATTTATTTTTTAAGTGTTGCACGCGTTATCTGAACTAAACGGTTACAGCTTTTTATTCACGGTTTCATTACTCCCATTTTCTGTATTTGCAGATAAAGTAATTGTGACAATTTCCTAATTTGCGGCTGAAAATTTGATTATTCGTTGATATGAAACTAATGTTATCGTAATTTTAACGATCGCGTACCTGTTTATTTAACAGCTATCAAAAGGAAATAGTATATCCTTTGACTTATTGTTGTTTTGGCCGCTGTCCCAATGCGTTTCTTTGACGAAAGCCACCTGCTTACATGTGCCGCTCAGGCTTTCGATTAATCCCTCTTCTCCTTGTTATTATTTGGACTAAAGGTAAAAAAAGTTATAATGAAATTTTCACGGGTGTATCGACGAATTGTGTTGTAGGAACACCATACTTCGACGGCTGACTCCGCCGTCTTCCTCACGTGTGTAATTTCGTGTGTTTGTAATGAAATCTGAAGATACAACCTATGAGGACTTCACTGCAATCATTCTCCGAGAAAGACTCCTTTCTTACTAAAAATAATAACTTCCACTCTAAAAACGTCGTTACGCCACATAAGTAAATCTGAAATACTTGACAGTTTACGTGTTGGTGAGTAGTTTCTTTTAATAACATTGAATCAACTATAATATCAATCAAGGAATCAGGAGATATAATAATGAATCACGCAAAAAAGGCCAAGTCTTGTGCTTGTGCAGTGACAAAAAGTTATCAGATCTTGTTCTGAGCCAAGTCTACACTTTACAGAGTATATTCACTTTGTGAAATGTAATGCTTTTCTCGGTGTTATGGAACATTTATTTAGGATTTAGAACAAAAAAAACTCTGGTAAGTTGGTCATTAAGCAAACCATATTTTTAAACTTATGTGATGTATTGTAAGGCACATAATATGACCTAAGACTCAATATTTTCCATTTTTATTATTTATTTAAAAATTGGCTTAGATAAAAAAACAAAAATGTAAAACCTCGAAATACACTTAAGACACGCTAAAAAGTTTTAATGTCATTTTTGCCAATCAAAATATTGTTAGCTGTTAATTTTTATCATTTAACATTAAAATCATTTATTAATTTAATTATTATTTAATTATTAACGTTTTAAGTAACTATGTTTTAAATATATGCGTTAAAAAACTGTTTGTACCAATCCCGCATGAATCCGGCGGGAATCTCGCGGGATTGGCGCAAATCCCACTCGGATCCCGCGGGATTGCAATCCTTATCACGGGTGTATCGCTGGATTGTGTTTTGGAAACACGATATTCCGACGACAAGCTCCGTCGTCTTCATCAGGTGTGGAGACAACTGTACAGGTCGCCTCACCCACAGATACTGATACACCTCGATACAGCTGATGCTCCGCATCAGAGGGAGACGACGAAGCCCTTTCGTCAAAATATCATGTTTCCAAAACACAATCCGGCGGTACACCCGCGGAAACCTCGTTGCAATCGTACGCCGGGAAAGTCTCCGTACTTACAACGATATAAAATGTCTTTGATAAACTCATACTATACTAAATTCAATATTCGAAACTAAAAACTTAGTTAACTTCTGAATTATTCCTCTTACTGCCAGTAAACTAGTCAAACATTGTAATCCGTGATTTATTCTGGGGATTGCGAGGTTCTTTTACTTTCGAACATGAATCCTGGCAGGTCTCGCCATTTCTGCGAGGTATCCTCTTCGTACGTCGATAATTAAAGAAATCCTGTTTGGCCTTACCAATCCTTTCAGGTTCTTTTGCAATCTGATCTATAATCGATAGCACGTTCGGGACGATATGTGTGGCCCCAGGATATCGTCTCACACGTTTTTCTGCTATCACCTCACGGATAAAATTTAATTATATACTCTTCTCTGTAAAATCAAAGTATTTGCTGTTTTATAACAACTACTATTTATTAACACATCATAATCAAATCAAATGATTACACTTCTCGTTGATACATACATAAATTCCATATAAAACAATCTTCTCCTTCCCTTGGCTAAATGAAAACAACACAATTACAGCCTGCCAACTTCAAAATAACAAAACATATTACGAAAACTTAAATTTACCCCTTATTACACAGTCTATTATACTGTATGGCCTTGTATTAAAAAAAATACATTCATATATTGCTTAAGTTGTAAAATTATCTTTATTATTATTATTTAAATGTCTGATGAAGTGGGACCTCACAGGATACATCATGGAGATTTACTTCTGTTCCAAAGTTTTCAACATATTGTTACGAGTCTACTTGCAATATCATTCAGATCTATAACCCGTAACAAATGATAAATAAAATATTTTTGTCATTCTCAACATTATGAGTCAGCAGCAGTTTACCTTAAAGTTGTACCGATTGAGCTCCGGAAGAAATGACTCGAACAGCGTTTTCTTATCACTGCCAGACAGTATTCATACAGAAACTCGTGAGTAGTTTTCAGATTTCTACACAATTATGAAAAAAACATTTGGGAGCAAAAATATCAAAAACTCAAACCAATATCAAAACAGAAAATTGCAATTCTGAACAGAAAATATAAAAACCAATCCCGTTAATTTGGTAAACTATCGAAATAGTGAAGAATATGTGATTGTTGTAAGGCCATTTCTTCCACAGTTGTTTATTAAAGTAATAATTATTATTTCTAATTAATACGCCAATATAACTGTGAAATTAATAATAATCAACAACAGTTGTATTTGTGTATTTATTAAAAAATAATAATTATTACTTTAGTGAAGAATATGTTTACTGAAGCTGAATTAATTATTGTGTCACATTGTTTAGTATTGGGAAGTTACAATATTACTAAAACCTTTGCCAGTAAAATAACGAAAACTTATGGAAAGAAAGATTTTATCTGAAAAGAAACTCGACATTAATATGTAAATACTGACATGTAATGCAGGAAATACTTAAAATAATAATAAAACGAATAACCATAGAACAACGAAACTATCCTTGTGTTATTTGTGATATATTACAGTTGAATTTTTTTTAAAAGCGTGAACTTCTGATGCAGGTATTAAATAACTTTTGCAGAAAAAAAGGTCAGTGTATATGAGGTTTTTAACCTTACAACCAGAAGAGACCCTAAATAAGCGTTTCTTGATTTCCTGAAACGTGAATATAACTTTCGCACGGAAACACATCAGGTACAAAGCACGGAAAATAGGGTCGGAAGAAGTGCAGCAGCTGTAAGAGAAACATCGAAACTGGGAACGGTTTGTTAAGCTTTATCTGCTATAGAATACAAGTCGAGTAAAAATTTCCCCAGCACGATATCGGTTGGTGAGTTTCCTGGGTCTGCGATTGGAGCCAACTCGTTGGCAAAACTTCATCACAAAGGGCTTTAGCCGATTGTAGCGGGCAGAGGCAATAAAGCAACTTTACCTCTGCAGCAGCAGAGTCGGACAGAAGTTGAGATCCGACATACGTTGGCTGACCCAACAGTGTTCATTAAGAGCTATATAGTGGCGGCAGTCCGGGAGTACACCTGAACGTCACAGCCAACTCAAATACTAAATGCAACGACACAGCACATACTAAAATACCTCTCATGAAGCGCATGCCACTACATAATATTAAAGCTTACATTTGCTCTATTCTATATTAACCACAATGAATGCACTTTAATGGCTCAAAATTTAATTTGGAAATTCCTAAGCGTTGATAGTTTTTAGAAATCTAAGAGGTATTGATCAGTATATATTTAAATGTAGTATTTTAGTGTACTTCTATTGATATTAACACAGCTACATTTTGGAATTTGAAATTCTATCGGCTTATGGGTTGCACACATTTCTTTATTAAGTTGCATAAATAGTAATCGATTCGTGTCTAAAACAGTAAATGTGTTAAAATATTCCCACTTCAATAAAATTTGTATTTTCAAAAGCGTTTAAGAACAAATAAATTCTCCAAATTGAAAATTTTCCACCCGTATTTTTAGCTTATTCGAATTTTATCCTTATATGTGCCATTAAAATCTTACTATAAGGATCCATTATTTTCATTTAATAGTTTTAGCTTATTATAGCCGGTTCGGAGCTTATATGAATTACTAGCTGACCCGGCAATGCTTCACTATTGCTGGACTTGAGTAGGCACATAGATTAAATGAAAAAATATTTATATATAAATTTTAAACTGCTGTTTCATTCATTTTCAGTTGGAAAGGGTGAGAGGGGATGCGCTTTGGAAAACATATGGAGGCAGTATTTTTCTGTTTGTTTCAAAGTATAAGTGTACAAATTCTTATCTACATCTGATAAAAAATGTGGTTTGCCTAAATAATGGGGTGAAAACGTAATGGGGTTGGAAAGGGGGAGAGGGGATGAATATTTGGAAACCATACGTAGGCAGTATTTTTCTGTTTGTTTTAAAGTATAAGTGTACAAATTCTTATCTAAATCGGATAAAAAATGTGGTTTGCCTAAATAATGGGGTGAAAACGTAATGGGGTTGGAAAGGGGGAGAGGGGATGAATATTCGGAAACCATACGTAGGCAGTATTTTTCTGTTTGTTTTAAAGTATAAGTGTACAAATTCTTATCTAAATCGGATAAAAAATGTGGTTTGCCTAAATAATGGGGTGAAAACGTAATGGGGTTGGAAAGGGGGAGAGGGGATGAATATTCGGAAACCATACGTAGGCAGTATTTTTCTGTTTGTTTTAAAGTATAAGTGTAAAAATTCTTATCTAAATCGGATAAAAATGTGGTTTGCCTAAATTATGGGGTAAAACGTAATGGGGTAGGAAAGGGGGAGAGGGGATGAATATTCGGAAACCATTCGTAGGCAGTATTTTTCTGTTTGTTTTAAAGTATAAGTGTATAAATTCTTATCTAAATCGGATAAAAAATGTGGTTTGCCTAAATTATGGGGTGAAAACGTAATGGGGTTGGAAAGGGGGAGAGGGGATGAATATTCGGAAACCATACGTAGGCAGTATTTTTCTGTTTGTTGTAAAGTATAAGTGTACAAATTCCTATCTAAATCGGATAAAAAATGTGGTTTTGCCTAAATTATGGGGTGTTATGGGGAATGGGGGGTGACTTTTTGGAATTTTTTTTCACAAAACCTTCGCAAACGCACACTCGAAAACTCTCCAAAGTTTCATTGCATTCTGATAAATGGTATATGAATGCATAGAAGACGAACAAACCCACAAACATTGATTTTTATATATAAGATGTGATTGTACCGGGGAAATTATTAATGAATATTTGATTGGAAAGCTAATTCTGTCAGGATACTGCTATTCCGTAAATTAAACGAATTTCACCTAGCTTACAAATGAGTATGAGCGGGTAGTTTTATTATTTTTCTCTTACTACCTCCACAAAATACCAGTTATTAAGTTTGTATTGATATTAATATTTTACTAGGTGTAATGTAGGTTTGTCCAGTGTAGTATACGACGTAGTTATTATTTACCTGTATATTTCGTTATAACGAATTATTCTGAAACACATAATCAGAGCTGCAGATAATTACTTTTGAACTCAAAAGTTTTAATTCTGTATTAATAGTCTGATATAATTCACTTCAGAAAATTAATTCCGTTTGTATATTTCAGTTGTTTTGCAAGAATGGAATTATTTTCCACTACATTTTATGGTGGAATTGACGCACTGCCACATTTTACACAGGGAACAACATACAAATTTTAACATTTTTATATATAAAAATGTTCACTCTTTATATTAATAAATACGAAAACATATTCACACCAAGCTTTAAATGAACTTCAGTGGTGTAAACTAATTGCTTACACCAGGTTTGACGTAAAACAATACGTTACAAACTGAACAACTGATAATAATAAATGATTTGCAATACAGCAAAACTAAATATATTTTCAGTGCTATAAAAAGGCAGTAAACACTTCCATATACTTCTGAAACTATTCTAGTAATTAAATCAGAGGTTGACTGTCATTTGCTTTTTTAATGTTCACTGAAACATCAGTCAATTGCATTACGAATCAACATAAATCAGTGTTAGTTTTTTTTTTTGGTAGATACATTACCTGAAATTTCCTGGTTCTTTATGTTTATTTTTGCGTTTTATGTGATTTTTGGATGAGCACCAATGTAGGGAAGACTTAAGGACTTGTTTTTTTTTTTTTTTTAATTTTCCCTTGAAGAGTAACATGAATATCGAAAATATCTAATAGCAGTAACGGATAATTTGTTCAACAACTCTTTTTTTTTTTTAAACCTTAGTATCTTTTGTTGCAGTTATGATCCATAGAGTTGTTTAATTAATCTTTATTGAACATATATGAGTTTCAAATCTGTTTTGCTGCCAGCTGAAGTGAGTTAGTAGAAATACTTCATTAATATAATCCAGTATGTTTTAACAATGTAAATTTGTATACTGATATATCTGTGCAATAGGTCAGTTTTATAGCGTAGCTCAAGTAGTAATTTAATAAAAGCAAACCACATTTAATTATTTTGAAACTCGTTATTTTATATTCAGATAATTACAAAACTGAACAAAGATTTTGTCCCTTGAATTTAAATTGGCGATTCTTATTAATTTATTTATTTGCGATAAGTTCAGATCTGCTTTTTTAGATTTTTACTATCACTTAGGTATTTTAGTACCAGTTATCGAAAATATTTTCTGTCTATCCTTATTGAAACCATGCATTCGCAAGAGAGAAATAGTAACTACAAGTAAAATTCATTATTAATGGCGGTTAAACGCGCTTTTGTCATATGATGTAACATTTATGCAACGATACATCATCTGTTTGTTTACAGGCCATTAAGACATGACTGGTACGCACATCTAGTATCCGTTTTGCTTTCGATCTGCTAACACCGCTATTCAGTTTGATTTTAATTTAGTTTATTCTGGTTTTGAAGAAGTATTAGTATTATTTTTAACTTGTGTCTATTTTGAAATTTTTGATTTATGAGAAAAATATGAGTTTAATCATCCAGATTCATTCTGTACGATTTGTGGTCCAGACACATTTAAAGCTCATACAAAGGATTGTATTCCGATGATTAAAAAGTGCGATGAATTATATTTTAGTTTAAAAATTGGGAATCTGTACAAAGTCTGAACCCATTATACTCTACTTCCGGGTCGGTCAACTGCTAGACGCCGTATGAGTTTTGCAGGTCCCACGATTTTGACGGAAGCCAAAGATCATGCTACTGGCTGTTACACTTGCATAACATTTTAGAGTGAATTGTAAGTGAAAGAAATCAGTGACTTAACCAAATGTGAGATGAGCCTTGTGACCAGTACTGCATACTGAAGAGTTCGCCTCGTAAATGTTCGTATTGACTGACGATGATTACAAAGGTAAAGAAATAGAATTTCATATAATGTCGCTGATAATCCGAATATTCACGAAACAGGTTCACCTTCAGAACCACACTGACTGAAACAAATTGATCACTGTACTAGGTTTATAGCTAATTATATCTTTTCAAGCAGAAAGCATAAGTATTGGATTCTAGAATAAAAGAATGAAATCTCCTACGGAACTAACGAAGAGTTTTGAAGGAACAGAGATGATAGTTTTGCGAAATAATTAAGTTAGAGGATGGTGTTGTTTCTATAATGACATTGAGTTTGTCATGAAATCACTTAAATGTGATGAGTGGCTTTTATTTCTAGATTCATCTAAACTCATTTTTAAAACTGCCCTTCTGCTAACTGGCTATATCTTTCCTTTATTTTCTTATGAAACTTCCATTCAATAAAACCAGGTATGAGGTTCATAAATAGAACATTTGTGGTGCTTTTACACTTTGTCTAATCCTCAACTTAGTTTAAAAAAATTATTTTGCTTTTTTGTGAGCAGATCAGTACAAATAAAAAAAATAACTATGTTGTAGAAGACTGGCTGAATCGTTATTTGCAATATACCATCAATATATTTATCTTTCTTTATACAAAATTGGGACTGTTGAAAACTTTGTGAAAGGAATGGGTCGGAAAGAATTTCAACACAGAAAAGGAAATTTTCTGATATAATTTAAGCTACAAAGAAAGAATTTTGGTGGGGCCACAATAAGAGAACTGAATAAGGATGAATCGTATTCCTCAACGTTGATATTTACGGAAAAAAACAACACGATAGAGCTTCACAAATGTAATATGAGAACTTCTTGGAAACATCAAACTAAAAAATTATGTTGATATAATAAATGACTTACTTACTATAAAGCTTACCAATAAAATAATGGGATGCAATGTCTCATGGAAATTCGGTATTTAGTTTGCACCTTGATTTTGTTCCTCAAAATCTGGACTTTTAAAAGTAAGAACATTAGACAGAAAGGATGATGAACTAGTGTTAGATAGTCAATGATATTTTAAACCATAACGGAGAAAGAATAATTTATCTATTACAAATTTATTCTTTATAAATTCAGTAAAGCTTCTTTACCCATAAAAATACAAATTTATTTGAAATTTATCCATCAGTGAAAAGATATGAATAATTGTTGATTTCATCTCTTCTGAAATACAAAGCTGGAAACAATGTCTTCAAGAACCAGAGTATGTAACCTTTTATTAAATGGTAAGTTTATAGTATAGTTACCGAGGGTGGTGGTGTAACGGATAGCGTTCTGGCCTCGCATTCGGGAGGACGGTGGTTCGAATCCCCGTCCGGGCATCCAGATTTGGGTTTTCCATGGTTTCCCAAATCACTCCAGGCAAATGGCGGGATGCTTCCTTAAAAAGGCCATGGCCGAATTCCTTCCCATTCCTTGCCCCCATCCTTTCCCGTCTCTAAAGACCTCGCTGTTGAGAGACGTAAAGCAGTTAAAATATATATATACTATAGTTCAAAATTTCAAATTTTTTAAAACATAGACATGAAGAAGCTCAACTTATAAACCATAAGTACGACATTTAAATTACTAGGTAACAGCCCACAATAGATTAATATAAAAATTTACTATCCCAGAGATTACGAGATGTTAACACGATACGATGGATGCTGAACAATTGCATTCACAAAGAACGGAAAACATTCAAGAAGCAGCAAATGAGGCACTCGGAATAACATTAATACACAAAAATGAGAAGAGCCTGATTTTTGGTGTAAATAAACACAAAAAAGTTAGTGAGAAGCATAATGTAATTGGCTAAAACCTTTTGATCTGGAGGATTGAAATGTATGGATGGGTGTACAGAAGGAGTAACTATCAATGGCGTTCTAAGCATCAAACATATAAAGAATTATGAATGAAGAAAAAGTAAATCACAATAAAATAGAAGAAAAAACAATTGGAAGAACAAGACAAAGAAAAATTGGTATCAACACATGATAAAAATAACCGGAGAAAGGTTTCAGACAAGAACGACATATATCCTCTAAACAGGAACGATGAATAGGATGACACAGGAAGAAGGAACAGATCCACCAAAAGAAAGCAGTGAATTGGAATATAAGGACTGAAAGTCTAGAAAGATTTGGCCAAAGCCGAATTAACTGCTGTATTTTTTTATTTTTACTTGAAACGAAGTAAACATTTTTACAGTATACTAACTTGTCCGCTCAACTATGTATATATATATTAAAAGAAAGTTGTTCCACAATTACAGTATAATTGTTGTTGAATTTTATAAATTTCATGTAGTCTCAAATGCTAAAAAAAAAAAAAATCTTGAAGGTAACATATTGAACCAGTACTGCAAAAATAAACAGCAGTCTAGGTGTAAATTGGTGTTAGCAAAAATTTTAACACCGATTCAAATTAGTGGCATTTAGGTACAGTATTTTGTACAAATATTAACCAAGAGCGACAACAGTATTTATTATTTATTCAAGCCTCCATCAGCTGTAATATGAGCCACTGTATCGTCATTACAATAAAAGCGCTAATACTTGATACCCACGAAATTGATGTTCAGGTTACCAATACACCATTAAATAGCCAACTCTGACTTCAATATAAGAAGAATGATTGTTAACTCCAGCCAAATATTAAAATGGTCTTCAAGAAAAGTACTTTTTTTTATTGTAACTGCTTTACGTCTCTTTTTAACATCGAGGTCTTTAGAGACGGGAAAGGATGGGGGGTAAGGATGGGGCAAGGAATGGGAAGGAATTCGGCCATGGCCTTTTGAAGGAAGCATCCCGGCATTTGCCTGGAGGTGATTTGGGGAAACCATGGAAAACCCAAATCTGGATGCCCGGACGGGGATTCGAACCACCGTCCTCCCGAATGCGAGGCGAGAACGCTAACCGTTACACCGCCCCGCTCGGTAATAAAAGTACTGGAACACTGCTAAGGAACAATTTGGTTTTGCCTGAATCATTCGCTAATGGGCCCTCAGCGTTGCTGCGCGGGTTAGAGTGACTCCACACTGCATTGGGGAGATACAACTTCTCAAGTATCATATCCCCGACCGACGTAACGGCCATCCTCATTGTAACTTTTGCCGTAGTCGAATTCTGACTCAGTCACAAATTTCCACCTCATAATCTTATATATATATAAAAATAGACGTGTTTTTTCCTACATTTCAATTTTCAGCCACCACTACCTAGCACAGATCACTGATGTTTGTGGGTGGAAGTAGCATGGAGTTTCCTGTCGTGCACAACGTTGGCCGAATGCCGATTGCTGTGGGGATGTGGGAGATATAATGATTAAAGTTGGTCAGTGCAGGGCGTTTTTCATATTTCGACCAAAAATTCGTATCTCCGTATACTTCCCTTTCCTGCCACAACTACATAACATAGACCTTTGGTGTTTGTGTGTGGTAGTAGAATCGTCTTTCCTGTCGTGCACGATGGTTGTTAGATATCAGTAGCTATGGGGGGTGTGGGAGATATGGGGGTTGAAAGTGTCGACCTGTGGCAATTTCATACTTCTGCCAAAGACAAAAGTGTCATGGTGTATCACTTTTCAGCGACAACTATAGATCACAGATAACTGGCGTTTGTGTGTAGTAGTAGCACAGAGTCACCTTTCGATCACAACAGCGGCCGAATTTCAGAAACTGTGGTACTGTGGTAGATATGGTGGTTGTAAGTGGACGACCAAGGATATTTTCGTATTTCGACTGTATTCGCATATGTCACTTTTCTGCCACAACTACATAGCATAGAACATTGGTGTTTGTGTTTGGTAGTAGAATTGTAACTCATGTAGTGCACTATGGTTGTTAGATGTCGGTAGCTATGGGGGTGTGGGAGAAATGGGGGTTGAAAGTGGTCGACCTGTGGCAATTTCATACTTCTGCCAAAGACAAAAGTGTCATGGTGTATCACTTTTCAGCGAAAACTATAAATCACAGATAACTGGCGTTTGTGTGTAGTAGTATCACAGAGTCACCTTTCGATCACAACAGCGGCCGATTTTCAGAAACTGTGGTACTGTGGTAGATATGGTGGTTGAAAGTGGCCGACCAAGGATATTTTCGTATTTAGACTGTCTCCGCATATGTCACTTTTCTGCCACAACTACATAGCATAGAGCATTGGTGTTTGTGTTTGGTAGTAGAATCGTATCTCATGTAGTGCACTATGGTTGTTAGATGTCTGTAGCTATGGGGGTGTGGGAGATATGGGGGTTGAAAGTGGTCGACCTGTGGCAATTTCATACTTCTACCAAAGACAAAAGTGTCATGGTGTATCACTTTTCAGCGAAAACTATCGATCAAAGATCTCTGGCGTTTGCGTGTGGTAGTAACACAGTGTCACCTTTCAATCACAACAGTGGCCGAATTTCAGAAAGTGTGGTTGTGTGGGAAATATGGTGGTTGTAAGTGGCCGACCAAGGATATTTTCGTATTTCGACGAAAGGCATTTGTCTCCGCAGATTTCACTTTTCTGCCACGACTACATAGCATATAGCATTGGTGTTTATGTGTGGTAGTAGAATCGTGTCTGTTGTCGTGCAATATGGTTGTTAGATGTCTGTAGCTATGGGGGTGTGGAAGATATGGGGGATGAAAATGGTCGACCTTCGGCAATTTCATATTTCTGCCAAAGACGCATGCGTCACGGTGTATCACTTATAAGTGAAAAGTATCAATCGCAGATCACTGGCGTTTGTGTGTGGTAGTAACACAGAGTCTCCCATCGATCACAGCGTTGGCTGAAATTTGGTAACTGTGGGAGTGTGTGAGATATGGTGTTTGAAATTGGTCGATCATGAATATTTTCGTATTTCATCCAAAGACTTGTGTGTATCCGTAAATTTTACTTTGCTGCCGGAACTACATCGCGCAGATGACTGGTATTTGTGTGTGGTAATAGTATCGAGTCTCCCATCGTGCACTATGGTGGTTAGATGTCTATAGCTGTCAATATGAATTCTTTACAATCACGAACGAAGTCGTGGGTACCAGCTAGTATTTTAACAAATAATAAACTACCAAGTATAACATAAGTTACTCGTTCCGGATACAAATAGTAACGATGTGTGAGTGAAGACTTTCCCGGCGTATTGATGCACCAAAATCTTATCGGGTAACATTTACGCTATCAAATCATGCACGGATCAGCCAGAACATTATGACCACTTACCTAATAACCGGTATGTCCGCCTTTGGCACAGATAACAGCGGCGACGCGGCTTCACATGAAAGCAATGAAGCCTTGGTAGGTCGCTTGAGGGAGTTGGCATCACATCTGCACACACAAGTCACCTAATTCCCGTAAATTCTTGGGAGGGGGGGGGGGGGCAATGAGCTCTGACGCCACGTTCAATCACATACCAGATGTGTTCAATCGGCTTCAGATCTGGCGAGTTGGGAAGGGGGTGGGCAGCACATCATTCGAAACTCGCCACTGTGTTCCTCGAACCACTCCACCACACTCCTGGCCTTGTGACGTGGTGCATTATCTTGTTGAAAACTGCTACTGTCGTTGGAAAATATGTTAGTCATGAAGGGGTGTACGGGTTCAGCAATCCAATACTTATTGGCCGTCATGGTATCTTGTACGAGATCAACTGGACCCATGGATTCCCACGTGAATATTCCCCAGAGCATAATTGTGCCGCCGCCAGCTTGTCTCCGTCCCACACTACAGGTGTCAAGAAGCTGTTCCTCTGGAAAACGACAGATTCGCAACCTCCCATCGACATGATGAAGAAGATATCAGGATTCATCAGACCATGCAACACTCTGCCACTGCGCCAAAGTCCAGTGTCGATGTTCACATGCCCATTTCAGTCATAGTTGCCGATGTCGTGGTGTTAACATTGGCATGGGTCGTCGGCTGCGGAGGCCCATCGTTAGGAGTGTTCGGTGCACTGTGTGTTCAGCAACACTTCTATTCTGCCCAACATTGAAGTCTGATGTTAGTTCCGCCACATTTCGTTGTCTGTCCTGGTTTGCCAATCTGCTCAGCCTACGACGTCCAAGATCTGTAACGAGGGGTCTTCGTCCAACCCCTCGATGTTTGGACGTGGGTTCACGTTGGTTTCGCCACTTGTTGAAGACAATCACCACAGCACTCCTCGAAAACCCGACAAGTCCTGCACTTTCCGAAATGCTTGTGCCGAGCCTCCGAGCCATCACAATCTGCCCTCGGTCAAACTCAGACAGGTCGCGCACCTTCCCCGTTCTAAATACGGATAGCACGCTCGCTGATACTACATGCACCGTGCGTGTGTCTGACTAGCAGTCATTCCTCGTCAGGTGACGCTGCTATCGCCTGGATGGGTTTATATCGGTAGTAGGTAGATAGTAATACTGTAGAAGGTTGCCAAGGCTGTCGAACAAACCTAATTGTTCTCCCAGCACAATAATTCGTACGTCTTATAATGAAAACAAAATTATTCCTAATATACAGATCCGTGTTGGGATTTCCCTCATCTTTCCAAATCACTTAATGGTATCCCAAAGCATCACTGTAGGATGACGTTCTCAAATTAATTTTAGAAGAACTTCATAACCCCTGGGTATAAGGTCAGATCTGTCTATGTTACACCGAGACTCTTCCAGTGACCGCTCCTTTACTAGTAAATCACAAGGGCAGGGAATCCAGCCCGAGGAATGGGTATGGTAAAAACTTTGTGAAGTACCAGTTTTTTCTGTGTTAAGTTTTGAGATGGCGCTCAATAGTCTGTTGTAGCCACGAAGATGAATATCAGTGATCGAGCTAATGTTACTATTTCGTGGCCGTCTCCACCATTTCCGTTGTAGTTTCTTTGCAAAACATCATTTACAAAACTTTAAATTTATAGGCCTATTACTTAATTTTTATCAGTAGCAATGACATGATACGTGGATCAAACTTCCAAATTACCAAACATTCTTATAAATGATAACTGTAATGTTTTGATACTACATATTTATTCCATTACACTCACATTATACAATACATACATTGCTGTTTACCAGTTGTGTATTTATATCGTTTAATACCATAGCTCAGAATATATTGTTATGTACAACTAAACCAAATTACAGTTTCTACTAGTTGTGTTTCATTCGCTTCTCAGTGTGATAAACACTTCAAAGAGATTAGTGACATTGCGATATGGTTTTACTGTTTTTGTTTATAAAAAGCTGGTGAAAATGAATCAAATATATGAATACTTCTTAACAATTTTGTCGAACGTGCTTTAATTTTTTTGCTTTTTGTTAGTATTGCAGTGAACAAGCTTTTAAAGTGCCTACAGATGTAAATCTGACGATGAATGCAGACCGTAAATTGTCCTACAGAAGCTGAAAGAGATTACAATAGCGAAATTAGGTGATTTTGTTTCTTTATTCTGTACACTACCCAAAATTCAACCATGATGAAATTACTAACACCACTGGAACTTGCTAATAATAACTAATTCTGTTATTTGCTTCGAGTAGTGCCTGTAGTAGTAAGGATGGATGTATCTCTCCTTTTTATCTTTCGTATGTTTTGTATCTCCTTTCAAGCCACCATAACTATATGAAGACAACTTATCTGCAATTTCATGCTACACCTATTCTTTCTTTGTCTTCCGCTATACTTTGTTTAAGGCATAAGTATTATTTGCGAATTGAATCGTTTCAAGAAAAGGGTTGAAGTCCATCAGAATGCATTTTGAATAAAACGAAAAATAATAAATAAAATGTATGGAATTTTTCTGTCAAACTACCACACAATGTTCATTAGGAAAAGAATTATTTTGAATTGTAATGCTTTTGAATTTAGAGTAATTAAGAATTAACTTTTAATCAAAAACGACTAGGGACACAACTTCCTTTTTGCATGTACTGTAGCTGGCGGACACTAAGAAAAAGATTTATGCTGCAGAATGTATATAATGAAGAAAATTATTTTTGTAACTACAAATACATTAATATATAAAAATATTTAATTTGTCATCTTTGCCCTGTCTTCTTCGTCATTATTGGTCCAGTTGATAAGGAAATAAAAAAAAATATTGGTGTTTACCGGGGTTGTATGATATTAGTTTTCCCAAGTCATCAATTTTAGCTCGCGTCACACGAAATTTTCTTAGAGATCTGAATCGCAAATTCTAAGTGTTGTGTTCCCTTCCGCACAAAAAAATAATGGCTTACAATTTCGTCAGTGAAACTGTAAGCTTTAACAATTCCAGGAGATGCTGAATCGAATCTGATGAGATGGAAACTTAATATTACAAAGTACATTTTATCTACTTACATCGTGTTCTTTCTCCTAATTTTGAGAGAGACTGTATCTCTCTTGAAATTTTGACGTCAGCACTCTTTGAAGTTCAGTGCGTCTCCTGCTTTGACTCCTTTTACTAAAATTTTGTTTAAAGTTTTAAAGGTATGCATGATTATGTATGTTAGATGGCTCATGAAGTACAGCCTGCCAATGTTTTTTTAATTTCTTTTTGTCTGACAAATCACGACCACAGGGCATGACGTTGTGCCTTCTAATTTTGTAGTATTGCTTAAATTTGACTAACCGTTTGTAATGATGCAATAGTATCTCTGGAAATATCGACGTTGGCACGACGAGTAGAGGATCGCGGAAATAAAAGATGGCGCGAGTCAACTTTGAGTTAGGTGCAGACGCTGTAATTGCGCGCGTTCGGTATTGTGATTAAGCAAGTGCACAGAAAGGTACGATAAGTGTGAAAAACATTTTTTAATGAGTATACAGTGACTGTAATCGCGCGAGAAGTGAACTTTGCTAGGGCAGAAATGGTCTACGTATGAGAAGTGTGACTGTTTGAGGCTACCGATAGCGACACAGTATGCGCGTGCAGGAACATTGCTTCCTAACCTCGAACAGTGCAATCATTAGTGAAGAAGTCAGGTCAATTATCCTAATCCTAACTGGTGTTTTCACTTCGGCAAATGTTGTATGAAAACATTAACTTTAACAATTATAAAAGTGTGCCCTTTGCAACCTTCTACTGACTGTTGTTGTTTTGTGATGCCTCTCCAAAACGAAGTTAGTTGAAAGTATTGTTCTGTATGGTATTACGGCATATTGATGGATTTTTCCATGACTCGTTAACAGTGACATAAGGAACTCAAACTTCGTGAAATATTAAGTGTTTTGCCGAAGAATGAAAACATATCGTACACCGCCATCCTTATAATAGTAACATCAAAATATTAAGACTTTATACGTTTTATTTCAACAAGGGTAAGCAACATTTTTGACAAAGCATTTTATTCTGCCCTACACTGTTATCTTCTCATCACCCCCATCGAACGCGTAGAATTTATCGATGTTTTTATGTTGTGGGTGTAAAACACGTTCACATTTACCTGTCAAAACTAGAATGTGCCTTGAACAAATATCGTAAGATTCTGCTTGGAATGAAAACACAAGGCCGCCACAATTTCAACCTCGGTGCAAAAAAAAAAAAAAAAAAAAAATGCATGAGATTTTAAACAAATATTGAATTAGACTTGTTATTTTCGATAATTATAAACAGTAAGTTATTACTTAAAGTCAGATTATAGCTATCATCGTATTAGTATCAAACAGATCGACAGTTTATTTTGCGTCTGCAAGAACAACTGATATAAGAAATGAATGTTTTGGGACATTAAATAATCAATTACGGAGAAAGGTTTTGTGAAAGTTTTGTTTGCAAACTCTGGTGATTTTTGTTAACAGTGTCTCATTGTTTGGTGACTATTCACAAGCGACAAGAAATGTGTTATTTTTGTGTGTTTGGGCGATGCATTCTGTACGCTATTTTATGTTGTATTTTGTTTGGAAAGAAATTTTTTGTTAAAGCCATCAAAAAAACATGAAGCCATGGATAGTTGGAGGAAGAAATAGGCGAGAGAGTAAGGAAGAGTGGACAATTGTATAAGGATGTAATCTGGAGGTGGAACATGTGGAAGGATACAAAAATTCTGCTCTATAAAGTATATTACCAGTCCATACTGACTTATGGTTCTGAAACATGGACTTGGACAAAGAGAGATATTAGCAGATTGCAGGTGGCAGAGATGAGGTTTCTGAGAGGGACAGATAATGTCACGAGGAAAAATAAAATCTGAAATGAAAACATCAGGGAGAGACTACACGCGGAAGCATTAGGAGAGATGTTAACAAGGAAACGACTGCAGTGGTTGGGACATGTTATGAGGATGAAGGAGGGGAGGATCCTGAAGGTAGCACTGCTGAGCAGTGCAAAGGGGACATCCATTAATTACATGAGGTGAATAGGGGGGGGGGGGTACGGAGGGGACATCCATTAATTACGTCAGGTGAAATAGGAGGGGGAGGGGTCCGGCGAAATCTCACCAGGGGGGGGGGGGGTCTACGGAAATCTCACGTGAGATTTTGCGAAAAATTTGGGGACAGTAGAGCCAAAAAAAAGGTCTACAATTTGCGCCAAAGTCGAGATTAGGAGGGTATTTCGTCAAAACAGTTAGGGTGTGACCTAAAAAACAAAAACAAAAACGGTCTACAAAAGTTTCCAGGGCGATTTGTATGGGGGGGGGGGGGGTTTCTCACGGACCAGATCTCACCAGAGGGTGGGGGGTCCAGAAATCCGGAAAAACACCTCAGGTAATTTGTGGATGCCCCCAAAGGGAAAGAGACCAGTTGGAAGACCTCGGGCAAGATGGATGGACCAAGTTAAGAAAGACACAGAGGCTAAGGGAGTCATCTGGAGAAAAGTGATGGAGGAAAAATCTTGGGATGACCGCCAGACATGGAGGAGGTTGTGCAGGATGAACCGCAAAAGCGGAAAAGTCTAAAGTTGATGTTGATTTTAAAGCCGTCGCCTAGACGTCAGGTAAGGAAGAAAAGTAATTGGCGACAATTGTTTCATTACGCTATAACAGAAAATATCATACATTTTTCTTCTATTATTGTACCTTAAAGAAATAAATTATTTTGTGTCCAAATATTTTCTGCTAGCATCCCATTTTCGCTTATCGTGATGCATTCATGTAGCGTCTTTCATTCATGAGCTATATCAAATCATATAACTTTAATATGAAACATGATTCTATTCTTCAAATCTGTTACTTCCCTCTTATTCATGTTTTGCTTCTGTCTCTGTTTTTCTGTCCATGTAAGAATCTTATTCTAGTAATTTCTTTGAAAATTATATTCAGCTAGCCTCGTTCGATATTCTGATGCTCCAGTCGTTCAGTAAACGTTCGGAATTATTTGTTGATTATTCTAAATATATGAAGTTAGTATGTAGTTATTAACATTTATCTGATTCATAGAACCAGGTCTAAACATCCCGCAGCTCTGCATGTGCGGAAAAAAAGGTGAACGTCCAGCCCAGGGGAAATCACAGCTGGTTTGGTATTGGGTCTGGCATATACGGACGGCGAACCGTGCCTTGTAAATGGTTTCGGCCCACTGTGTGGCCTTTATCGCAGGCCTTATTGGCAGCGCCGCTATTGCGACTTCCGGTCACGTGTTGCGCAGCAAATTGGAATTATCGCCGACGAGCTGGTACGAGCGGAAGCCGCGAGGCGGCGCGCATTAAATCAGGGCGACCCGGGGCAGATATTGTGTTATCGATCTGCAGCAGCACAGTGCCTGACGCCTGCCGCTATAGCGGATACTCGCCCGCCAAACAGGCGGAACCGCGAGCACACTATAAGCCTTCTTACTGCATTCAGACACTGCAGCGTGAAGGAAAGCATTCCACTCGCACAAAATTGGGATCTCAGTGAATAATCGAATTATTAAGATTGCTTAAATTATAGTTTTAGCCAAATGTCATGCAACTGAGTCTTCAGGGTGGTAATACTAGGACTGTTGTTATAATTCGCATCAAGGTCCACCACAGGATTAAAATATGTAAAAGAAGTCTTTTTTTCCAGCATGTGGATGTCTTGAAATGATTATGAATCTACATGGGACCACTTATTTATTATTACTTAAGAGCTAAGACAGTATGTGACTCGGAAAGTCTGAATGAAGAAATGGAGACACTTACAAAAATATTCCAAGTCAACGGCTATAGTGAATCTGAGATCAGGAGGGTTTTAAGACCCAAAAAACCTATGGGAGACGTCAACTTATCCCATGATATTAATGTGCCAACAAAATTCGCCTGTCTCCCATACATACAGGGTATCACAGACCGGATTGGGAAATTGTTAAAACGGGTGGAGGTGCGAATAGTATATAAGTCTAACTGCAAGCTTGGTCAGTCACTGACAAAGGTAAAAGACAAATTACACCCACACCAGCTTATGGGTGTTTACGAAATCCCCTGCAGTTGTGGCAGTGTTTATATCGGCGAGACAGGTCGCACTGTGGCGGAGAGACTTAAAGAACATATCCGCCACTACAAATCTAACAACAGTGACAAATCCGCCGTAGTCCGCCATGCTATTAATACCGGGCATGAAGTAAAATTTCAAGAAACGAGGCTACTGTGGAGAGAAGACCAGTGGTGGCCCCGACGGGTGAAAGAGGCAGCAGAAATTTTAAAAAACACCAACAACATCAACGAAGATAGCGGCCTCTTACTCTGTGATGCTTGGCGCTCGTTGCTATGTCAACATAAACAGTATCTCTGACGAAGGCTGGAGGATACCAGCCGAAAGCTTAGGTAATGAAATAAACAACGCGGCAAAACCCGAAAGTCAATTAATCATTACTATTATTATTATTGTGTAACCGTATTATTATTCTCGAATCAAAAACATCAAATACTCACCGAGCGTGGTGGGTGATTGGTTAACGTTGTGGCCTCGCATTCTGGAGGACGCCGGTTCGAATCACCGTCCGGGTATCCAGATTTGGGTTTTCCATAGTTTCCCAAAATCACTCCAGGTGAATTCCGGGATGCTTCTTTCAAAAGGACAAGGCCGAATTCCTTCCCCGTTCCTTGTTCCCAATCCCATTCCACCTCTAATGACGTCGACGAGGCGTAAAGCCAAAAGTAAAAAAAAAATCAAATACTTAGTTTAAACATTGTGCAAATTAACAACTTTAAACACATTTCGCCCAGTACTTTGGTGTTGCTCGAAACAAATCATGTTCGTTGCAGAATGATGGGCACATAGAGCACTCGGGCATATGATTCATGGTTTGGTCCTCACCATATTCGTGCTTAATGCTGGAAGCATCAGTATAACACCATTTCACTAGGTTCCAATAAACCATTATAAATTGACCATTGTAAACTACAAACTTAAACTTAAAAATATAACTGTAATTTTTACTTACTTAACTTTCTGTGTCACCCAGAATTCAGCGGCTTTAATCGCCTTGCCGTTTGCTTCAGTTAGGTCTTCGTACGAGCAGACTGTTTCCATGATGTTCCATCTGAGCAGGTGTTCATGATCCTGCATCTCCCTGCAGTCACATATCTGTCATCGTTCTCGTGTTCGCATTTCACCATATTAGTTTTACATTTGAAGACCCCAGATCTCAAACGGTACAGTATCCGCCATGTGGTGTATTTTTATTTGTGGCCTACTGGAAGTTCTTCCTTGGGGCAATTATTTTGATGATTAAGAGTGCCCTTCCATAATTCCATACGACGCGTCTCGAAAAGAATTTTTTTTTTGAGGGGGGAGGGGGACTGGTTCTAGATTTCAGGCGGAGGTAAGGAATTTCTTTGCCGTGTGTCTGGTTTTGGACATTTGTTTTGTCTTTTCCTTCTCTCCTAGCACTCTTCGTCTGATACCCGGTAGAGTTTTGCGAGCTAGGAAGTAGGTATTTTTTTTATAGGTGTTGACCTTAAGCATCGGTCACAACTCTATTTCTTTAAGCTGCGTCGTGTGCGCAGATGCATCCCAAATCGGGGCCGCAAATTCTCCCTCCGTAAAACAAAGTACCAATACTCTTGAGCGCAGCTTCCAGGTCGCTCCCAAAGCTGTTACGTTGGGTTTACAAACGATGTTATTTCTTCTCGTACCTTCCCTATTAAATTCTGACTTAACTGTTTAAAGTCTACAGTTTGGTCGACAGTTATTCCCAGATAACTTGGATTTCAACAATGATGTAATTTATCTTCTCCCCATGTTATATTAAGCTGTATTCTAGTTTTCCAATTGTGCAGATGGAAGGTACAGCCTTATGTTTTACCTGGATTTGGCCTCAGTCGGTTTTCTTCATAAGAAGCTTAAAGATTTTCAAATATTGCTGTCAGTTTCTTTTCCGCGTTTTCGAAAGTTCTTCACTGTACAGTGATGGCCCTATCATCCGCGTAAATAAACCTCTTGTCTTCAGGGTTACATGGTTGATTATTGGTGAACATGTTAAGAGAATAGGGGATAAGACGTTTCCTTGTGGGAGTCCATTTTTCTGGTTGATCAGTCTACTATACAGTCTGCCATACAATCTCCTATTTTTCAGCATACCTTTAGTGATGTTGGTCAATCTAAAGTCTGTTGTTACATCGTATATGTTAGCCCAGAGTCTTTAGTGGCTATCGGTATCGTAGGTTTAGTCGAGTAAATTAAATCGTAGCAACTTAGTAGCTGTTTCAATTTCTAACACAAGAACGAGAAAACTCTTACCTATTATTAATGAACCGGCTTCATTGTTACTAGTTAATTGATGATGTGAGTGACTGGTAGGTGGATGGCTGCTAAGTGAAATTATTCTGATACCCAGAAAGTTTTTGCAGGACTTTCTGGTGACTGAAGTTTCGTTGCTTACGATCTAAAAATATCTCGTGGTGTCATATTTGTCAGCAAAAGAGATACAGATTCACAGTACTTAATGGAATATGAGCTACATGTATACGTACACTAAGACTGTTGGTCCGTCTAAAGTTATACCACGCGGTATGTTGAAAACACCTTAACTAGAAAACAGCTTGTCTGTCCAGAATTAGAAGGCTGTTTCAGAACGTAGCAAATTGTAACAAAAATAATCTGAATTATTTACAATAAATACATTTCTCTGCTGACTGAGAAAATAAACTTACACCTGAGACAAAACGTGCCTTCCGAGATGATGTCTAGGTAATTTCCTTTTAGGAATTCGACATGAGAAGTATTTACAATATACTTTTCTTTGCGTAGTAGTCTGGGTTGCCAATCTAAGTGACGGTACAAAGAAATTACATGTGTTAATCCCTGCTCCAAAAATCGAAGTTCGCTTTCCGAATATATAAAATTATAAACGTCCATTATAATATAAACATCTGTGAGATGACAAAGGTTGGAGAAAGGAGATCACTTTTACTAAAATGTCAAATATAAACAAGTACTTAATGTCCTATGACTAGTACTTTTTATTTGTTTGAGGTTTGTGACTCTTCGTGGCGAGGTCATTGGAAGAAGAAAACGACTAGGGCCTATAAACGGGAAGAATTTTGTTCCTGACATTTTGAAGTAGACTATCTCTGTGATCGCCTCGACTGATTTTGGGAAACAATAGTAAGCCGAAATTTAAACGCTTGTATGGGGATTCAAATAAACATCTTACTGAATGTAATGAATATCTTTTTAAATAAAACTCCGTCTACAATCTATTGTGGCGAATGTTATTTATTAATCCCCAGACGCTTTTTGCACTTGTGGTGTGCGTAAACATCAGTGGCTGTAAATGCTGTTCCAGATCGACATGTAAGGATTATCACTATATCTATATCTATCTATCTATCTATCTATCTATCTATCTATCTATCTATCTATCTATCTATCTATCTATCTATATATATATATATATATATATATATATATTCTCTAAATATTTATTAATAAGTCTCAATAAGCTGATGTTGATTGGTATACACTTTTCTTATTGACGGAAGAATTAATAGTAGTACACGTGAGTTAAAATTTTCCACGATACTAGCTGGCATATGAAGTTGGAATTTGATCTTTTTTGTAGGCATTGGCATAAATTACCAAGGTAAATCATGAACCAGTTACTAGAAACACTGAATGAATTTAAAATTAAAATTCGTTTCGCTAATGGGTAGAGGATGCTGATATTACACTCAAAGAGTTTGAGATTAAAAAGCTTGAAAGTGATTATGTAGGTAAATTTCTAACTGGGCGTATGGCTATCTCATTGAAATAACTTGAATAAAGCTTTTTGTGATATTTAGTGTCACTATTTTAAGTAAAAGTTAATATCAGATTTGAGATGAATATGTTGAATATCAAGAAGACTTCTGAAAGAAAATGTGCCAGGAACTAACCATAAATAAAGTCCATTAGAGGAGGCAAACCTAAAATGTGTTGATAATAATTGAGACTTAATATCATCAAACACAGAAAGAAATTATTAAAACATTTTTATCGCTAAATGATACCATACACATTACACTACGTTTTTACACAGTCACCATTTTTATTGAGGTATTTATCGTATCAAGACATTACAACCTTACAATATGTATCCCGTCGTCGAAGAAACTAGGCGCCATCACCTTCAGAAATTCCTGAACAACAATTTTTTAATCACTCTTTTGAATCCTTTCTCCTAAAAGTTTCTTTATGTGTAGAATAAAACGATAATAATCATTGGAGAGTTGGTTGGGACTGCTTGGTAAATTTCCAGATCTAACTGTTAAGTTGTTCCTGTGTGTACGACAGTGAAAAATTTAACTCATTTGCCTCTACGTTTATGCTGCATAAACATTTTTCACGAGCAAAAATTTATCGCCTACCTCACTTCAGAGACGGCAGGAATTACGATTTTAACTCCTATTTTAAGCTACTTTAGCAAAGCGAGAAACTTTAGTAGACCATTATAACATAGGCAATTGTTGTACTAGACGTCCAGTAACCGGCTTAAGACGGCTTCATTTACATGGAGTGACAATGCCTGTACTGTATGAGCGATCGGTTCTTACTTTCTGGACGCGCCTTATAGAAAAACTTCGGGTAATTCTGTTATACATATGGTAGTAGAGATAAATAGTAAAATCACATTCATTTGGAGACAGATAGGAGCTGTAGTATCATTGCAAATGAGTGGCAAGTGATTCAGGGAATACGTGAACCAATTCTGATCGTTAATTTTATGGTTATAGTTCCTCTGCTCAGAATATAGTTTAAAGGACATTTGCAATTAGCAATTAGATGATTAGTTTATTATTATTTTTATACTTGCCGGTACATTCACCAGCTGGACGCAGATTCTTGAGACATTTGTTGCTTGACTTATGTAGAACTATCTTAAACGCTTATTTGTTGTGCTATAACTCATTTTAATTATTTTTCAGAAGTATTTCTACTGTGTAATTATTCGATATGAGAAAGTAAAATACGCTTTTTGCATTATGAAAAACTTGTAACTGTATTTGGTGTAGTATTTTTTTTTTTTAGGTTTACAAACAACCTTGTTGAATTTTAAAATTATAGGTTTCGTTGTGCAGTGGTTTAGGAAGATTTTACTGTATCAACTAAGTTTGCGGTAAACTTTTATTTGTTTAATTTGATGAAAGAACAATATTCAGAAATTTAAGATTAAAACAAAATTTAGAAAAACTGAATTTATAGAACATGTACTCTCTTACAATTCGCAAGGTTTTGCCACACATTTAAGAACTTTTTAACAGAGGTATTTGCATTAATATATATCTTAGCAATTTTACCTGAAATTTTAGATATAAATATTTTTTTTTTTTCTTTTGCTTCGGTAAATTTGAAACTCTTGCTTTTCCTTTGTAAGTATATCTGTATTTATAAATTTTCCATCAGTTTTGTACCTATGAACGTCGAAGAATGCTTATTGCATTATCGGTTTTGGCAGTCCTACATACGCTGGTTCATTATTTTGGTAAACCACGGTTCTATATTTTATGTGTATATAGTTGACTAAACTTAAACAATGAATGGTACAAGTAAATGAGTTTCATTAATTCTGTATGCTTTATCAGGTGAAACATTAAGTTAGATATGTTCGAAGTTCATTAAAATATTTATTCATGGCTAAATATATTAAAAATATTTGTTTGTGATATTAATAACCGATCGTTGTTTCTTCTGTCCGTCGTTGTTATCCGAGAATAGATTGCCAATTAGGGCCGAATTTTGAAACAGTAGAGAGAAATAATAAAGGTTAAAATGATTCTGACGTGAACGTCTCGTCATTATAATGAGAATGTAGTCTAATACTTGCCAAAAGTTATACACTGTTATAAGCTATATACTCTGCTTTTATGGCAGTGTGGAATCTCTCTAAACACCTGTTTACTTGCTCTGCGGCGTGATGAAGTGTCCTCTGCCAACTGGAATCGTAAAAATGTTCTTTAAATTTCCATATGAGACGTGGTTGTTGATTTACTGCGAAAATAAACCTACGGCTGCCATATATCACACGAGGGATATTTTACGGATTGCAGTGCTTGCTTAGCAGTGATTCGCGACTCCGCCAACTGCTGTGGCAAACTTATTGGCTCTCCTCGAGCCAGTATGAGATGCTCGCTTTCAGCAACAGATATTACATGCGTCTCTGACGCCAACTGATAGCTGCCTAAATGCTGTGAGCAGCAACTACAGTTTTCGCCATTAACTACTCCTTGAAATTACAACTAACCAGTTTAAAATCTCTTAAAATCTTGCCCACCAACTTTTGTCTTCTTTCTGTTAGTCTAATTCCCTGAAATGCTTACTTCGTCACTCATACATAACTTCATTACGTTTACTTAACCAGGTATTTAGAGGAACTAATAATTCTGAAATCCGTCCGGGCATCCAGATTTGGATTTTCCATGGTTTCCCAAATCACTCCAGGCAAATGCCGGGATGCTTCCTTAAAAAGGCCATGGCCGAATTCCTTCCCATTCCTTGCCCCCATCCTTTCCCGTCTATAAAGACCTCGCTGTTGAGAGACGTAAAGCAGTTAAAAAAAAAAAAAACAATCTGAAATATTTTTACCTTCTTGAAGTTATAGGCATGTTTCCGCGAATCCATTTTTTGTCGATCTATAGACAAACCACTTTCCCCTTTATGCTGAATTTCTCCTTATATACTCCAAATACCTTTAACATTCCATGATCGTTTCATCTTCCTTTGTAATAACGCAGGAACTATCATCCTTTAGTGACTGGTGAAATGGAAAGAATGCTGATTGTGATTGGAACTGAAACACCTATAGCTGTTAAGACTTTAGCTGAAGTATAGAGCTTGTGCTGGAGGCAGAATGGAATCTTATCTTTGTTGGATTTTCTGCGAACTACATGGAGAAACAGGAATTAGTAGGCCACTCACAACCAATAAAATACATTGAGAGACAACAAATCAATCACAAATATTTCCATCCAGTTAATAGTTACAGGACAGCGAAGATGAAACAATGCAAAAAGTAACCAAACTTAATTGTTTACAGAGAGCCGGTTTTGGCATTATTGAATATAATACATGGCATAGCGTTGTAGGTGTCGCCGGTTCCCAAATGACCGCTGGCTTGGGTAGATTTGATGAATTATTGCGTTTATCCTGTGTTGTCTGCACTTAATCGTAGTAATATACGAAAATAAATCAATCATATACACATTGAACGAATCATAGGGATGGAGCTGGCCGGTTGACCTGGTAAGTAAATGTCAAAAAATGTTTTAGCTGTTTTTGATTTGCATGTTTCTTTAACTTTGCTTCTTGTTAAAATGAAAAGCTGAGTAACTATTCAAAGCGTAAGATATAATTGCTCTGTACGCTGTGCTCCGCCGATTTACTTGACAATCTCTAAGCTGCCGGGTCCGACGGTTGAGCGATAACGCTCGGGCCAGGAATTCGGGAGAACGCGGACTCAAATCCTCGTCCTGGTAAGATTTCGGTTTTTCGTGATTTTTCGAAGTCACTGGGAGCGAAAGTCGGGATATTTGCAACAAACGGTCAGGACAGAATTCTTCGCCATTCCTTGTCCCAATCCTGTACAACCTCTAAAAATATCGAATTCAACGTTCCATAGGAAAAATGTTTTATTCGACCAGTAAAAGCTCATTTTCTCGGTTTGTTTACATTGTATTCAGCTTGGCGGCTACAGGTAGTAAGCATGATTCATTATTAATCAATTATTTCTTCTAATGAAATCACTTAAAATACGACTTTAATCTGCCGAAGAGTTACTTGGCTACAATGCCAAACCGAACTGAATACCTGATTCTAGCAGTCTCATTTTTGTCACTGAATTTTAATTATTTATTCCAACGAAAGAACTGTTTAGCATTTAATTTAATTTTCGATGGAGCGCTACTCCGGTAGCAAAGTCCGTAGTCATCTAATTACGCCTTTTTAATTATTATTTTCTAATATAATTTGAGAGTAAATTTTACGAATTACAAATTTTAATTTTAAATTCCTTCATCGTGTTCGGTAAGCGATTCATCTCTTCCCTTGGTAATTACTCCCATCCCTGACACCCATACTCACAAAAGAAACATTTTCCCCTCTTTATGCGTGAAATTGAGTGTCAGATTTTCTTTCTATGTACTACACTTAATTCTTCGAGAAATATCCTTCCAAGCCCCCTCACCAACATATATCTTCCACCCTATCACACTCTTCAGCTTCTCCTTTACTCCAGTGACTCCCAAGTCTAGCTCCTTTATCATGTCAGTTACTGACTGATTCCAGCGGTAATTTTACCAAACACATCTAGCCGCTCATCTTTACACGTCCTCGAACTCTTCTATTTTATTTTAAAATATTACATTATAGCTACAAACTAAACATAATTACCACTGTTTAGAAAAAAATAATTGCACTGAAAGCAAAAACACAGGAAAACACAATCATAGACAGTAAACATAAATTCAGAGAAGTTACTAATAATTACTCAAAAACTAATAATTGACTGCACACATACACACAAACACACACACACACAAACACACACACAGAAAATATCTGAAACAAACAGTTACAGTACAGAAAACAACAGATTCACTTCCACTTTGAAACTGTGTTTGTTCTCTGAAAAATGTGTTTTGCATGATGATTATTTTGCTTACAAACTTAGGTAAGGGACGATTCTTGATGCTAATGTCAGAATTCAGAAATTATATGAATTACTCAATAAATTACTCAACTAAATAAATTTCTAGTCAATAACGGAAACAAATACTGTATTGAATAGATTTTTCATGCGTAGTTGGACTAGCACAAGTAAATGATTCTGTGACACACCTAAGAAAAGTGAAAAATCTGTTATTAATAATACAAAAACTAAAAGTATTTTTTTCTCTCTCTCGTGGTTTGTGGCTAGTGTGGCATTCATGAGGAAGGTCTGAATATCATTTCTTCTAGAAATGTTTTAATCCATAGTGCCCAAAAAATAATTTTACATATATCATTTTTGTATACAGTGAAAGGAATTTTGCAGGAAATATACGAGTGCTGATATTTATGTAAATTAAAACTGTAACCACGTAACCGAACAACGTATGCTCTGATGTCAAAAAATCACTGGAAGTTAAGTAAAGTATCTCCTAAATATGTGAGATTTATCAGTTTCAGTAGTTCAATATAACAATCACGTGAAATAGCAATTACTTTGTACTGGCTGTATGGTCTTGTAACCAACTGCCAATTAAATAATAATAATAATAATCTTCCGCTCACTAAACTTTGTAGCAAACAGATACTAAATGTGAAGGTAGTAACATTTCTATCAGCGGATATTAGTGATTATTGTTGCCGATGCATGACAGCAGGTTAGAAGTTGTCAATATTATAAACGGCAGTATCTGAATTTTCATGGATTTCAGATTTTTCTATCTACTAGCTTGCAGTTTGCAATTGCTGTAAATTGTTATAGCGAATAGACCTTTGTTTCTTTTTGCCAACACCAGCGAACATACACAGATTTTTGTGTCTATTATGATTTGTCGTGTGCTTTTATTATACTTCTGAAAGCACCCTCTTTGAAACGGGTTTTCTCAGATCATTGTTAGTTTGTTTAAAAAAAATATTTGGAATCATAAAAAATTTCGATAAATCCGGAAAAATATATTACAATATTACACGAATTCATCAGAGCAGGGTTAGGGTTTCCAAAAAATTATGGTGATAGTGAAAATATTTTTTACTATTGTCATGTGCGATACAGATAGCGCAGAAGGGCCATAATAGGTCAGATTAACTCCTGTTATATACGTCTTCATCATTTAAACTTCTTAAGTGTAAAATTAGAAGGGTTACACCAAACAAATTTTTGCCTGAAAGAAAATACTATTACTTTTAATGGTTTCCTTCAAACTTGACTCACATTTAATATCCATGTGCCTGGTATCAATGCATACAATTTGGATTCCTTTGACATATTTAGGTGTACTGAACTGGAGGTAGATTTCGTTTTAATAGGTTTACAAGCGCTCGTGTGAGCTTCGTCAGCTTATCTTACCCAGAGAATTTATTCAAGAATTAAATTAGCTTTGAAAGCAATGTCACGGAGAATTAATTACCTGCGATTATTGGACTTCAGCTCTTTTAATGAAACCAGACGTGAAGAAACGCAAGAACTTAAGTGAAATTATGTTTGAAATTGACTCTGTTTTGCAGAATAGAAAAGAGACGCTGTCAATCTAAATCGGTGATGCAATAACTACTATGTACTGAGAACTCTCCAAATAAATATAAGGTAAGCAAACAATTATTCTGCAACACACTTACTTTTCATAAATTGTTTATTTATTAATTTATGGCGTGACGTGTTTCAAGATCTTAGTCTCATTTTCAAACGCCGTTTGAAAATGAGACTAAGATCTTGAAACGCGTCACGCCTTAAATTAATAAATAAACAATTTATTAAAAGTAACTGTGTTGCAGAATAATTATTTGCTTACCTTATATTTCAAAACAGTTACAGACTTTCATAAAGTCCATTTATCATGGATAAAATAAAAAAATCTCTAAATAAATGTAGTTTCATAGATATTGAGTGATATGTAACGATTTTTTTTCTGAAATACGTGAATTTTTGTCCAAAAGATAGAAATTCAGAAATTTTATCAAAGTGTTCAACAGCAATTTTGTATATCTACCATTTCAATTACGCCTAATGCTGATACTCAAGGCCCTGGTTGAAAAACGACTTTGATCGTGAGTGGAGGGCCACTCTCTTCTGAATAGCTACAATGATCACCATGCAACCAAATAAACAGGTTAAATTCCATTTGTTAGATATTTAAGCTGTTCAAATTAACACAGGAAGGAATCCGAAACTAGACCGTTCTTAAAAACAGCAAAGTTGAATCATACTGAATATTACCATAAAAAAGCCAGTAACAAATAAATATGCAAGAAAAACAAAGTAATGTGTTACCATGTATAGTTCAAACAATCGAAAACTGCTCGAGCTTTACTGATTTTCTTTTTTCCTTCTTTAAAATGACCTCACATATTGCAGAACAAATTTTACTGAGGTTTATTCCAGCGAAATCGATATAGTTTCAACAATAGTTTAATTTGTCTTCAGTTAAATAGTTTTCGCTTCGATAGTATCTTTGTTGCTATTCTGCAATAACCTCCTCTCCAACATTCTTTCGTTTAGTATCCCTGTCACAGTTCTTAAACATATTACGATTGATTTGTTTTTAATAATATTTCTTAGAAGTAATCAAATCTTACATTTGTTTGAAAACAGACTACAAGAATGACGTTTGTTTTTTAATGTTTATATATTCATCATCTGAGTTTCATTTTTTTAAATTATTTTATGACTCCATATAAATTTGTAACATATTTTTGCACGTGGTTAATATGCATTAACGATAGTTATAATAACTGAATAAACTAACGTTATGGTAGGTTACAAACTAATCTGAAACTTACATTCCCGCGATTGCTGGGCACTGAAAGAAGAAGAAACCGAAGGAAAAACTTACTCAGGATGGCCAGTATTGTCACGTAATGAGAGACACTGTGGACCTACTGTCTACTAGTCACCGGTTTTCTAATTAAGAAGGAGATCCTGCTACAATTAAGAGCAGGTAAAATAAACACTTGTAAAAAAAATCTCGATAATACTGATATAAATACGATTATTTGCGGTATTTCTAATGCTTCTAAGGAAAGTTCTTCTTCCAGTTCAAATGTTTATATTTAGTTCAAATTTATTTACCACAGATAACTATTTAAACTGTTCTCCGTCTCATGACACAGTTATCCTACAATCGTCTATGCTTTCCGAACTCGAGGTAAAATCTTCATTTCAAAATACTCAGTACATCTGTGTGCTTCATATATTCTAATTTGCGCGATTCAGTAATATCGTGAGGCTACTAACATGCTACTTTTTGATTTGATGATTTTATGTCGTGATTCTTTTTCTAAAGTTTTAAGCGTCTTGTTCCATCAAAATCTTATTAATGTGATAAATCACGTAAATGTAGTTTTTTTTTGTTTTTTCATTCGCAATGCCAGAAGTAATTAAAATCGATTTTTTTTCTATGTCCTGAAAGAACAAACTGGTACGATAAAATTCATTTTGCATATGATTAATACTTCATTGCTATTATTATTTTATTGGATGGGTGGGATGCTGTTTTTTTAATTATTATTGCAAGCTTTCAGTCACAGATTCATACGAGGAGAACATTAATTAATTCACCAATATTATCAATTAACGATATTCAAAATTAGAAAACTCATGTTTGCACAGTACAGGAATTAACACAATTCTTTTATTTATTTACTTTGCTTTAAGAACAAGATAATTATGCGGTCAGTACTTGAGTGATTTTGATTGGTTTAATCGTTTGTGCTAGCCCCAACTGTTTAACGTTTCGATGTCATTCTCGCGTCGTAAAATTGATGCCGTTGTTGCAATTGTTACTAACTCTTCATAGCCTGTCACGAAATTTGTCTAGTAGATGATCAGACGCCGCTCTTTTCGTCTCGAAAAGAATATGAGGCACCGTTTCCACAAGCAACAGTACCAGGCGCTAGCCAATTCGTGGAACAAGCAGTTAGCTCTCTTTCGAGAATACACACAAGTTTCGGATGTCTTCCACTAAGGTGACCAAATACATGTCTTCTTAAATTAAACATATAGACACAAATATGAATATTATAATAGCTGAATCGAAATCTTACTCATTTGAACACCTACACCGAACTACTACTGTCTTGAACAACTCTCGCTCAGTAGACTAGCCGGTGCTATAGCTCTGGCCAAATCTTTTGGCGGGTGGCGTCAAATGCGCCGTTGCCAAGCCGTGCGCGTAGCAGTTGTATTCACCTCTTTACTTGTAGTAATGGTTTGTAACGTGTTTTAAGTAGTTTATGATCACTACTCTGTCATAAAATATTGATGCATGTCATTTCGTTAAGAAAGTTATGAATTGCAGATGCGTTTAATATAATTGGAGGTTTCAAAAGACCTGTTATTTATTATTTTATCTGCGCAGAAAAATAAAATTCTCGACGGACTAAGGAAACTTATGGAAATACTCTTCTTTTATTTGCGGCTAAAAGTCCACGTGTTAAATTTTATTTTCAGTTTGTATATTTATAACTAAAATAAAAATTTTATTTTGTCATCCTCTGCACTGAAAAACTTGCATAATTAACTACAAAATTATCTGTTTATATATTACCACTCATCACTATCGTAAAATTCGTGTACTGTCCTCCTGACAAAGGACCTGTCAAAGTCGCTAAGCTTTGTTAGAGTGCTGTATTGTTTCATATTTTTCTTTCGAGAAACAAATGTAGGTTATTTTCCCTCACGACACACGCGCTGGACAGTTCTCAAACCGACATCACAAGCTGCAGCGCAAATAGCCTGTCCATTCCCTAATTTGTTTCGCAATATGGTTGCTTTTTGCGGTAACAAATCACTACAGTTTTTTATTTCATCAATATCAAGTACGTACATATTTTTCCTACTAGCGTACATGTAGAAGACAAAATTTCACGATCATTGTCCACAAGAAGTTTGAAATATTTATATACATTGTGAATGATAGATTTACTCTGTTGTCTGCTTCAGCCGCGGTGGTTCTGCTGTCGATGACTTGCGTCTTGTTGGGAGTCGTTAGTTCGGGAACACCTGGAATAGGAGAATAAGTCTCTTCCTATGTATCCATTTTTAGTAGCAAGATTCTCTTGGTAAATTTCTCTAATTATAAGTTACTACACTTTTTGTTCAGTAAAATTCTTACACTAAATTACTATAATTAATAAATAACCAAAAGGAATTATTTAAATCGCACGTAAAAATCGTAAATCGCTAATAATCAAAATATCCTCTCTCGAGCAAGGTCACACTCACACTGACACTTTCTAATTCCGATTCTCAGGTTCACACATTTTTTGTGAAAGGGAGGTGGAAGGTTTGGGGGTGGGTAGCTAGCTGTTTCCACTTGGACTAGGCAACACAGGCCGCACAGCGTTGCAATTTTCAGGTGATAGAAAGAGAGCGCATCGCGAGATTGTCCCCAAGTACGGCAACAGCGCGTTCACACTGACCTGCCAATTAATCTGGCCACAGCTATAGTCTTGGTCACTCTAGCGTCTCGGCACAAGTTAGTTTGTCTTCTGCGATTAAGCACTAAAATTTAGTTTGGCCTGGGTGAGAGACCGGTCAAATATACTCGTTATAACTTCTGCCAATTGTCGTATATTTGTGACGTGTTTCTCTGTATTTAAGGTAGATTTTACTCACTGGGCGATAAAAATTCATCTTTCCCTCTTCGACAACCTGGTCACCATTGTCAGTGCGTACCATTCCTGCGGCCAGCTTTGGAAAAGTTTCGACGTTCTGTTTGACAACAACTACACCAAGTGGTATTCGTCCTCTTTTAGCGGAAGTTATTCAACAATTGATTTGCCTGTAAAACGCCAATACAGAAATTTTCGAACATCAGCTGCTTTCCAACATGTGTGTACGGATAGTTTCTTGCTACTAACGCAGAATATTGTCTGTGAAACTATCATATTGTCCTAATGAGCATGAACTCTAAAGTTCTCCATCTCAACCCTAATGGAACTTTATTTAATACATATTCCACGTTCATTAGCATTTTTATATAGAGGATCTCAGTTAGTAATTTTCCGGCATAGGTGTCGAAATTTATTGTTTAACAGTTTTCATATTTTTAGCATATTACTCGTGAGTCTTTATTTTGGAATTTCTTACGGTTGCTAACTTCTCGATTTCAGCAATTCCCGTCGTGTCTTGAGAGATTTAGATATTAGTGACATTTCCTTTTCGCTCAGACAATGTTCGGCAAGAATTCTGGGTTCAGTTGCGAGCGCATAACCTTAATTAGAATATCTTGCTTCATGTCATTATTGTTATGACATAGTAGTAAAGTGAAGACACAATAAATAGTCACACAATACACCGCTACTAAGAACTGTTGATGTCAAACTGCAAGAAACCCTTGAATACGTAAGCAGCACCTTAGTTTATTCGGGTACTAATAAGACGACATTACATAAATAGAATTTTCATTGAACAGTTATAAGCGTTGTATGAATGGAAAATGAGGCCTCAATAGCCAGTGTTCATTGACAGAACATTTTTTTATCAATTATTTTATTATTTTTTTTCTCTTCGACGGGACTTCTATGTCATAGAGGTGGAGTACGATTGGGGATAAGTAACGAGAAGTAATTCGGCCATGAAATTTTGCTGGAGTGTTTTCGGACAAATTTGGATTCCCCGCGTTCTCCCAAACGCAAGGCCCAAGCGTTACCTGTCACCCATCGAACTATGTTGACAAAACGCTTTATTTTTCAACATAGTTGCTGCCATTGTCCAAACGCTTAATAAAGCTGGGTATTAGCTTCTGTATTACACTGTAATAGAAGTTAGCTGCCCTGCTGTTGGGACTAAAATCCCACTATATTTTTGATCTCGTCGTCGGCATGGAAGCGTTCCTCTAGATTCTTATTCAAGTAAAGAAACAAGCGGAAGACATTAGCCAGAGTTTGGCGCCAGTACCTCGCACTTTTTTTTAATAATATTATTGCTTCTGTCTTTACGTCCCGTTCCCGTCGGGGTAATTAGAAACGGGAAAGGACAGAGGACAAGAAACGGGAAGGGCCTGAATTTTTGGAGAAGCTGTTGAGTGTCAAGCATTGAATTAACTTTTCCGCTGTCAAGCACTTGGCACACACTATTTTCGAAAATCTCCTCCGCTTGATTTGAATGAATTTTCGAATGCGTGGTGAGTTTTCTCAACATGCAGTGGCAATTATTGATGTGCTAGGAGGCATGAATTAGAACAATAACTTTTCCGTCCCAGGAAACAATAGCTATAACTTTCTTTACTGAAATATTTACTTTGAATTCGTTTGTTTCGAGGATTTTTATTTTTTATTTATTTCACCTTGATACATTAAATATGTATGTTACTGTGCTTAATATAATCCTTAATTGTACTATGGATTTTGTTGCTATTTGTAGCGCGTAGTACTGTAATGCTAGTTGGAAGAGGCTGCTGTGCTCGCACAAGAGACATGATGAATGTTGATTGCTGTTGCTAATAATTAGAGCAGTTGAAAAATAAGTGATTAAGGTCCCGTAGTGCCTGTCCGTTGCATGTGCAGTAAGGTGTGTTCACCGCCAAGATGCGAAAAAGATGACTACGGAAGGCGCCGTGGTGGAATCTCATACGAATAATAGAAGTAATGTACCGTCGTTGAGAATTCCATCTTGAAGAACAAGGTCTTCGTGGAGGGTACGTCTGAACTACAGCGTTCTGTCGGCCTCTGTATTGTTTAGATTCATTCCAGCTCCTCATCCATTGGTGGTATGCATTGCTGACCATTGTTGACTGATAATTAATTGTGTTGTTGGGTGTAATTAAGCTTCGGCCCGAGCTACATGCCTCCTTGGCTAACATATCGACGTACTGGTTATGCCTAAGTCCAGGGTGCGCAGGTATTCAGATATAATTAACGGTGGAACCGCGATGATTAAGTTCTACAGTCTGTTGAACTATGCTGATGATGTGTATATTAGGTCGCTGGAGTATAACAGGTATGGCTAAGGAGCGAAGAACACTAAGTGAATCGGTGAGTATTAGTACACTTCGCTGTAAAAATCTTCTTGCGTACATAAGAGCCAGATTGATGGCAATGGCTTCCGCCGAGTAGATTGGTAGGTGACCTGGAAGGCGGAACCTTTGAGCGTGTTGTGTCTCGGGGCAGTAGAATGCACAGCCTACCCAGCCCGTCAAAGGTATCTTTGACCCATCGGTATATATTTCAACTGAAGATGGCCATGGCTAACGGAGCAATACAATGATTGTTGCTTGGTCTGAATACATATGGTGATAATCCCAGGTATCATCGCCCTTTAAAAATGTGATCGAGAATCTCGATTTTTTAATTTTTTTAAAATTTAATTTAATTGCAATGGAGCACAGGCTCCGGTGGCAATTTACCTACACACCCATCTTCCCCCTACCCTGCACCTAGCTACATTTGCCCTCTACAAATTTTATATTTAAATTCTTTCAAAGTTTTCGGTAAATTATTCATCATTTCTCTTGGTAACTCATTCCAATCTCTGACACCCTTACCTAAAAATGAGAATCTTCCCACACCCTTGTGCCTGAAATCGAATGCCAGCTTGTGGTCATGGTCACATTTTCCCTTCCATGCACTACTTTTCATACCTATTGCAATATCTTTCCATGCCTCATCGCCAGTATATGCCCTGTACACTCCCATGACCCTCCTCATCCTCCTCCTGTCTTGCAATGAATCCCCATTCCAGCTCCTTTATCATATCCATCACTGATTGCATTCTGCGAATAATTTCCAGTAACAAATCTAGCAGCCCTTCTTTGCACCCTCTCCAACTCCTGTATTTGATACGTAAAATGAGGGTCCCATACTACACTACCATATTCGAGGAATGGTCTGACCAAAGTTTTGTTACCCAATTCCTTGACTTCTCTCGTACATCCCCTCATCACTCTCTCCAACAAGTGCAGAACTTTGAAACCTTTTCCTACCACCTGTCCTATGTGTCCTGCCCAGTTAAGTTTGTTATCAAAAGTTATTCCAAGATATTTACATTTCAAGTCTTCAGCAAGCAATTCTTTCCCCACCTTATATTCATAATTAACCTTTTGTTTTTTATTTATGTATCTAATAAGCTGACTCTTCTTTGCATTTATGTGCGCATGTTGGGTTACAAGTTGTCAACAGTGTCTCCATAAACATTCACATCAAAAGGTATGACGGACCGTACTTCACATTTGTCGGAATTTAAAATTGCCGCAGATTGTTGATATCAGTTGAGTTCTGTACGTTGCGATTAAGAACGACAGCAAGAGGGAAGAAAAAGCATGAAGGGCAAAAATCAGTACAGCCCCAGGCGACCTCTTGTAAATTTAATAATACTGTAAATAAAAAATTGATAATATTTGTAACAATATTTGTGAATGCTGCGTTGTGTGAAGAAGAAATGTGAGCGCGTGAAGGAGAGTCAGACAGGTGCCGAAGCAACTGAACGCTAGTGATAGGTAGGGCCAGAAATCTGGATGTCTCAGTCGAATATAAGCCTGACTGACGTAAAGGATTGTAGGTCTTCACCAATGAATCTTGATAGGACGTCCCGTCTGAGTACGAAACCCACTTAAGAGGAATTTGCAAAACAAAATTTGACTCGTCGAACTGCTCTGACTTGAGATCGTGTGACGTAAGTAAAATAGTAATGATTTAAACGTGTGAATGAAGAAATATTGGTTTACTTTTAAAATAACTGGCTAGTCAATCACATCCGATCGTACTTTTGTATTTAATCGACTTTTACTGCTATCATTTATGTTACTCGCACATGTCATCATTTTGTTTGGTGAGTCAAAAATCGTCCTTCAGTATTTTATTTATGACATTCAGTAACTGATATCCGAAGTTCGGAATGAATGTTAAAAGCCTGAATGGCATTAACTGGAAAGCGCTTTCATGAAACAGAGAAATCTTTCAGTTTCAATATTCATCTAAGGCTTAGAAATAACTTTTTAAAACTCTACGTGTTGAGCACAGCACTGTAAGGCGCCGAAACATGGAATTTAGGGATACCGATAAAAGGCAATTGTAATTTGATGCAATACGAGGATTTAGTGGACAAATCAAGTACGAAATGAACCGATTTGTGGAAATGGTGGGTGAAAAGAGAATCTAGTCTTACAGAAAGAAGAGACAAGATGGCGTGTCAAATTTTAAGACATGCGGGATTGATTAATTTGTTAGTGGAGGGAACAATCGAACGAACGGAACTATAGAGACAGATAAAAGATTAGAATATATGAAGCAAACAATTGTATATGTTGATTGTATGGTGTATGTTGAAATGGAAAAAAAAGTCACACTGAGATCATGCTGCTTGGAACCTCGACTTCAAGCTGCCAACTCTAGACATCGATAATGGTAGTATAAACGATTTAACCATCCACCCATCGCAGATTCTAATTCCGAACATTAAAACCTGGTTACGCCCTTGTAATGCGATTCAGATGAGACAAGCTTTTATTTTGTAATTTTTTTTTCTGAGCTAAAACCACTTTTGTACAACTGATCTCCAAGTTGTTTATTGGTAACCGGCTTCATGTGATTTAAATATTGTACTAGCCATCGTTAGTACTATGAATAAATGTGCATTTTGTTAAAATCATGTCAGCGAATATTTTAATCACAATGAGTATGCGAAAGCTGGAGCCGTGCGTGCGAGAAGCTCTCGTGTCGGCCAGCCGAGACACGATACATGTAGCGTGTGGGACAATGCCAGCACCCGTACTATGCGAAGATAATAATCCTGCCTTACAGTGTGAATGAAACTGTGCAGTCCAGAGTTCGTTTTCGGGATGCTGTATTTCTAAAACCCATTAGGAGAATTTTGAAAACTGTCGTCAGCAAGGTGAAGTGACGTGGAAGAGACACAATTTTTGAAGGCAGGAAAGTGGAAATATTCTTCGGACAGCCTTCTGTCTTGTGACAGAATCTAATCAATGTGGATGCCTAGTAGACGACTGAACGAATGTTGATAACGAATGATGAGCTAGAATCATATTATTAATAATTATTTTTCTAATTGTTTATGATTCCAGCCAACCACCGAATAAGATGGGAGAAAGGAGAGAGTTGCTGCGATGTGAAAACCTGAAGCGTGTGGCTTCATTCTCTTCTGATGCTGATTCAGACTTCTGAGCGATCAGTGTTGTACTGACTTGCATTTCGGAGAGCAATTTATTGTTAAGACCCGACTGGGAGTAGGCCCACTTGATGTGAAGAGTGTGTAAGGGACGCATTTTATTATATTAAAACCTTCTATTTTATTTGTCGAGCCTGAGCGAGTCGTACGTGCTGCAAAACGCTTAGCGGAAATACTGACATTGCTCAGCAGGAAATATTACGCGCGGGCGGAATAGCACGAGTGGCGAAGGTCACCTTGCCGAAGAACGACTTGTAACTTTTCGCCCATTCATGTCTGATCTCTAGGAGCGACAAGCTCGGCCTCGCGCGATATCGATCGGACGTGATCCCCGCCAAGATTCTCGCCTTCTACATGTCGTAGGATAATTACTACAACATACCCCAGTTTTCTGACATTATGTCGCGTGGAGTCAAAGATATATTTTCCTTGTGACTAATTACTCAATGTTGCAATAAACATCAAGGCTAACGACTTCAGTATTTCATTCGACGAATGAAAGCCGTATGTTCTCCGTTCCCATGCAGCATATTTTTAGGTGTCAGACAAGAACAGAAGACTAACGGCGAGGCGGAAGAAGAATACGTCGCAAGTCTTAGCTATTGTGACTGAGTACAGACTATACATACAGCCATCCGACAAATCAGTCACTAGAAGTGAATCATTATTCCATTACTTGAATTACCAGGTTAATTAATGAATTAATTCAGTGTGGTTGGAATGACCTGGTGACAGGGTTTCTACTGGCTGTATATTCCGCCCCTGTCGTAGCCACCTTAACCTAACTTGACAATCCTACCTGGTACAGGGGACCTACAATTTAACGTGGAATCCGAACCACAGAAGCGTTCTGGTGTACTTCACATTACACAGCAAGCTGTGCCAGAGGTGAAGGTCGGGTTAAGTGCCTATGAAAATCCCCTCGGAGACAGAGATTCGAACCGGAGACCTTTCGATCTTCAGTCAGATACCTTAATCACTGAGCCACCAGACCGCTAATTACCAGATGATGAATGAGAGATGAGGAAATTACCGGCAACACAGCCTGCAAGCGGCCCACGCAACGACGAAAATCGTAATATTGTAGAGTTAGTAATTCATATGCCCGTTGTTGACGGGGAAGCCTCTTCTAAGATAAATGTTACGTCGGGCGTTCCTCAATGAAGTGTAATAGGTCCACTTCTTTTCTTAATATTTATAAACGATCTAGGTTAAAACGTCAAATGCTGGTTGCGATTGTTTGCCGACGATGCGGTTATCTATAGGGAAATAAGGTGCTCCGACGATTGCTTAGAAATTCAGCGTGATTTGGATGCTATTTTCGATTGGTGCCGTAAATGGCAGCTTACACTTAATTGCAAAAAGTGCAAGGCAATGCGGATAAGTAACAAGAAGAATCAGTTTGTTCACGAGTACAAAATAAACAATTCACCTATTGACACGGTTGATTCCGTGAAGTATCTGGGGGTGATAGTACAAAGCAACATGAAATGGGACATGCACATAACTTCCGTCGTAGGCAAGGCAAATTCTAAATTACGATTCATAGGTCATGTTTTGAGGAATTGTAATGCTCAAACAAAGGAGATAGCGTATAAAACACTAGTGCGTCCGCATCTGGATTACTGTTGTGGAGTTTGGGATCCGTATCGCAAGGTTCTGATTGACTCAGTTGAGAGGGTGCAGAGGAGAGCCGCTGGATTCGTGACTTGTTGTTACAGCCCTTATGAAAGCGTCACAGAATTGATACATAGATTGGGCTGGGATAGTTTGGAAGACAGACGACGTAGCTTGCGTTCGAATTTATTGGAGAATATGCGAAAAAATTTAAATTTCGAGTGCAATGAAATACTTCTTCCGCCAACCTATTTAGGTCGCAATGACCGGAGGGATAAGATTAGAGAAATAAGATCCCGTACTGATACTTATATGTATTCCTTCTTTCCTCGCACTATTCGGGATTGGAATGGGCGGGTTTAGGATTGGTGCTTAGCACCCTCTGCCACCCACAATGTTTGTGATTTGCAGAGTATGAATGTAGATGTAGTAGATGTAGAACGCCTTGACATGAAAATTGCGCTAAAAATGTCTTATGCCCTGCCATTGTTGTTAAGCTAAAACCAATAACTTCTCTTTGCAATACTATGTAAGGATTTGTAATCAAATTTATGTCATGATTTTTCTTGCTTTGTTTCATGTTTGTATCGAATGTTTGTTACTTGTTTATGATTTACAAAATAAATAAATTCATTAGGTGATCGAATTAAAGATTATGTTATTCTTCAACTTCATTTGATCTTTAATTCATGAAAAGCAACATCATGTACTTTTTGATTACGTAAAATGACTTGTTTTAATATGAATTACGTGACATAGCGCACAGTATTTATTTTAATAACAGGCTTAAAAAGGACAAGTTATGAAATATGCTAATATATTCATAAAAATATTTTATTCTGTTTCATTGTGATATGAAAATATGGAGCCCCACATCATGTGTATCACTTGTTTGTTAATTGTTTTACGTTTAAATTTCAAACTGAATAAACAATTGTGGTTTTTAAATACATTTGTTTGTTTGTTTAAATTTCAAACTGAATAAACAATTGTGGTTTTTAAATACATTTGTTTGTTAATTCATACAGACATTTTCTCTTTGTCTCTCTCTCTCACGCATTGTTTCTATCTTTATTATTAGCTGTGATCAGTATCCCGAATGGTTTGATACAATCCTCAATCTCTTCCTACGTTGTGCTAATCTCTTCATCTAAATACATCCCTTATAGCCTACATCTTCAATTAGCCGCTTTATATATACTCCTCTACAGTTATTACCTTGGACTTTTCCGTCCACTGATAAATTAGCTAATCACTAGTGCTATCCTGCTTTTAACATCGTTGCTGCTTTTATCAGTTGTAATCTTACTTCCTAAGTAATAGAATTCTCTTGCTTTTCCTATTTTATCTAATCCTATTTTTATATTTAATCTGCTACAATTCCTGTCATTTCTGCTACAGCTCATCACGTTTGTCTTGCTTTGGTTAATATTTCGTTCAAAATCTTCCTTCAATCTTTTGTTCATTACATTTAGTAACTTACCAAGGTCCTCATTCTGTTCTATTAATAAGACAATGTCAGCAGAAAATCGAAGAATATTGATTTTTTCTCCTTTAAAACTTATGTCGGATTCAAATTTTTCTTTTATTTAATTTCCTTTATTGCTTCCTCTACATATCAGTTGAATATTAACGGAGATATTTTCAACCATTTGCAGATTATTAGTTTCATTGTTTTATATGTCAAAAGAAATTGTTTTTATTATTATTTTCTAGGGCACTCAGCTTGAAATTAAATGGTATCAACAAGTCAGAGAATCAAAATTACTAATGTTAATATTGATTAAGCAATTTTTTTTTTTTTACATTATTGCAGTATGAGCATTTGGTAAACAACAGTACGCACTAAAATATTAACTGCCCGTCTATACGGGCTGTAACATTAGATTCTCGACACTGAACTTCTCATTACATTACTCTGGAATGAAGTGAGATTACACCAAATTAGAGAGCAAGGTTAATTATTTTGCGTGACGTGGTAAATGCGGACTTCACTTTGGTTAGTTAGGCGTGACTCTACCCGCAATAAAGTTAATTAACTCACTAGATGGAAGAAATTTTGCATTTTAACCCACAACTCCAAGCTCTTAGCTGTTAGCAGCTATTACTATGATTTATTGCCTTTCAAGAACTTTATCAGCACAGTTTGTCTTCAAGAAATCAATTTATTGCCGAGTATCTCCATTTACAACTACTATAAAGCGAAAATGAAGCGCAGCAGTAGGAATGTATTGCGCCATTGATGGCAGAACGCAGTTTATTGCCTCTTCTGATGTTTACTCAGTGTCTGGGAGGGCAACTGGAAAACAATTAGGCGCTAACAAGGCGCCGAGACAGATTAACACGTCAAACGGAACAGTCACGTCATTACTAAGAACATTTACTGAAACTTCCATATTGGAGGAATTCTCTGTGAAATGTTAAATGCATTGCGACATTCTAACTAAAGATAAACACGTTTTTACTGTATTAATACCATATTCGCTATTAACAGAATTTGCAAATGACTCTGTTTTTTTCCCCTTAGTTTGAGCTCTACCACTATCTACCGCTTGTATTTCTACAGGGTGTTACAAAAAGGTACGGCCAAACTTTCAGGAAACATTCCTCACACACAAACAAAGAAAATATGTTATTTGGACATGTGTCCGGAAACGCTTACTTTCCATGTTAGAGCTCATTTTATTACTTCTCTTCAAATCACATTAAACATGGAATGGAAACACACAGCAACAGAACGTACCAGCGTGACTTCAAACACTTTGTTACAGGAAATGTTCAAAATGTCCTCCGTTAGCGAGGATACATGCATCCACCCTCCGTCGCATGGAATCCCTGATGCGCTGATGCAGCCCTGGAGAATGGCGTATTGTATCACAGCCGTCCACAATATGAGCTCTAACATGCAAAGTAAGCGTTTCCGGACACATGTCCACATAACATATTTTCTTTGTTTGTGTGTGAGGAATGTTTCCTGAAAGTTTATCCGTACTTTTCTGTAACACCCTGTATATTATCACCTATTGTTTTTATCGTTTCAGTATTTCAGTTATTGCTTCATTTAGTATAGCTAACACATGTCTAACACAAGAATTAATTATAACCATCCATGCTTAAGGCCGCACTCGCTCCAACGACCGAATGTAAAGATTTTAAATTATTTAAAACCATATGTAAGGTAGCCATAAGATGAAAACTGAAGCATCACGGCACTAAAACACATTCTTCCAATATGAAAGACACTCGTTCAACTGAAATAACTGAAAATTGGTAGGAAAACATTGACATTAAGTCTGCGTTTTAAACAACCAATTTTCGGATGAGACGTTGTAGAAATATCTACTGTCTATAAATATTCCTCAACTAAAATAGTATAAATAAACACGCTGCCGTTTTGAAACATTACATCACACTGAATGGCGTATAATATTTCTACCTGGCAAAACGAACTTCTACTGATTCTTATAAAATACGGTCGCCTCAGTCAGATGGTAACTGGATAAAAAATATTTTTTATCCACACACTTAAATGAACCGATAGACGCAGAACTGCCCAACCACCGGCCGCTATTTCCCAGCATGTTCAATTAAAACACCAGCAATTATCATTGTCCAAAGATTGCAAGTCCTTTGGCCAAAATTGATACATGTTTATACCAACTAGTCACATTCATTTCAGTTCAGCACTTAAAATAAAGAGTTTTCTTTAATCACTTTTTATATAGTGGCAACATTACTCCACCATATTTGATAATACACTCGTTTCTCCACCAACCACAGTTTTTGTTTCACCACCAATGTGAATTAGTTTAGCTTGTCGCAATGTATTTATAATTTCACATATTGTGAACATAAAAAATTTATAGCCGTACATCACGGAACTTACTAGGATACATTAGCAAAGATTCTATTTTCACAATCAATCCAACGATACTGATCTGTGGCAATCGATATTATTCTTGAATGTTCCCGAGCAATATGATACAATAATTAACCAAACAATAATAATATTGAAATTAGGTGGGCCTTTAATTAGTAATATGACAACGTGTCTCATTAATTTCTCTGCACTTCGAAGTGATTAGTTTATACATAGTGTGCATAATGTCTTTTTATGTTTGCAATATTGATAACAATGAAATTGTGGGGACAACTTTTAACTGATACAGAATTTCTGACCATTGGTTCCCCAAATCATCAGTGTTATTTTTGCCTTCAAAGTTCCCTATGTGTTCACGGGATATCGATGACCCCATGGACGCCACATTATTCGTGACTGAAAGTTGCCGGAAAAAAAAAGTTAAAGCTGAATTGTGTTGCATATTTAAGATATAATTTATATGTAGTACATGAGACATATCGCGAGGAGTCCCAGAATAAAAGATATCTGAGCACTAGGCACATTTAAATGAATTACACTGTATTTTAACAGTGAACAGCATTTTCGCACGACAAATCAACTTGAAGTTTCCTAGCCCTTAATGATGTCGAAATCTCAAGTCAATGAATGTTGTGTTGGACCATTGAGCAGTCACGTTTCCTGCATGTCGATTCGAGAATTGTGCTGCTATCGTAGTTGATTGTCCTGTCACAATATTAAAGGCCAGTTCACACTAGCAATCAGCCCAGCTCGGGTCAGTTCAGGTAAAAAATCACTATACACTTAATCCAATGGGAGCATTCACACTACTCGGTCCGCTCAGGTCAGGGCAAGGCAGCTCAAAGATCGCGCCGCCACTAATCAACAACGGTCAAGACCTGAGCTGACCGCTTGTGTCAATGTGCAACGGTCAGGTCAGATCAGATCAAAATTGACGACGAACGTCTAAAAACTTCTACTCATAAGCAATAAAAAATAATAAATAAAAATATTAATTGTATTAATAATACGTATTTCTGACTATTAAAAAGTTGGCAAAATTTTAATATAAATTCAAATATTATTACAAGTTTTCGTATTTCCAAGAACAGATTATGCTTCCGAATTTAAAAAAAAAAAAAAAAAAAAAAAAAAGTTGTGAATTTATTTTTTGTATTAAAAGGGTTCCTCTCGTTCATCCTGAAATTCATTACATGACATGAAATTTTATTCTTCTGTAAACAGTTGTGTAAAATATTTGTTGTTAAAATTATGTTATCAATTAATATTGGAGTAGAGTTAGGTTTTCTAAATTAAATTCGTAATGTTTAAGCTAAAATATCAAAAAATTTCCCACCACTCGTCTCGCACGGCATAGTCAGTAGATAAAATTTTTGTCTCTTGATCTGTTTGCATTTTCAAACTCTGGATTCAACCTTAAAACATTTCCTTTTTGATCCTATTCTTTTCGTCCCAAATCAGCGCGATTTTAATTAAAGATAGCGTATAGAGTGGCATCGTTTGCTGTGAGCAACTCATACGAAATGGCCATCGTCTACGACTTCATCTGGCCTGAGCTGACCTGACCACTAGTGTGAATGCTATCCTCGATCGTGAACTGAGCTGAGCTGACCGCTAGTGTGAATGGGCCTTTAATCTGCTGCCTTCCATTCTCCAGTAGCAGAGAAAAGTGGTCTCTCTCAATGCAAGAATTTAAACTGTGTATGGGGATGCAGACGTTTATTAGTGAAAGTGTCACCCCTGAATAGTAATACCCTGCACAGACAGATGAAATGTCGCCTTCTCCAGAGCGTCAGTGTTCGTAAAGGTTTAATTTAATTTAATTTATTTGCAATGGAGCACAGGCTCCGGTGGCATTTTACTGTAAAGTATGGATGTCTTTCTTTCCAGTGTAGAGAGTTATTCGTGTCGTGTAGATGAGATGATGAATCCTGATATCATACCACTCTGGCTCAGTTTCCCAAAAGATACCAATGTATCCACCAATGTATCTTCCATCCACATCCCATGCCGAATCAGCATCAACACTGTCGTTTTCCCACACTGCAACTGTAGAGAGGTTTGGGATTTATGTACTCAACCTAGTGATTAGGAATTATACTCTTCCATCACTCCTACTCTGTCTGTGTCGACCCAATGAAGAATATTTCTTCTAACACCAAAAGCCGTACGCTTAATCAAAATATGAATGTAATAGTTAAAGAGCTGGCTTACCAAGTTCGTTTAGATACAAGCAGTTTCAACATTTACTTTGTGTATATATACAAGATTAGTGGATATGGGTTCACAATTTGGCAACAAACAATATTTAATAATCAATATGTCCTTGTTTAAATATGGTTACATCAGATAAACTAAAGATTTTAGACACCCAGCAATATGAATCACATAATGCAAACATCCGGTACATGGGTATGGAAACGGGATGATTTTTTGATCGTGAACAGAAGTGTTTAAAGTAGAAAAGTATTTAAATGTGACTGTCAGACAGGACTTCAAACAGATAATAAAAACTAAAACTTCAATTGGATTTTTAACTAATAAGAAAACATTAAAAAATGAATTTCGTGAATAAGAGCTAATTTAACTATCTCGTTGGACGTGGTGGTAAAAATGACCTTGCTACAAAATATTTAGTTTTCACCCAACGGATTATGTTGCAAAAAATCGCATTTCAATTTTTAAAGTTTTATAACAATTATGAAATAAAATATTTGGAACTTGTACGCGTAATTACTTTATTATTTTGTCTGTTTCCTAATTGGGGTAGTATTTTCTACAATTCATCTAATTCGAAAAGTGTTTAGCTATATAAATGTGAGCAAAGGAAAAACCAGTTTCAAACAAAACACACGACTCACTAGATAATTTATTGCCGATCTTCAACTGATAATACTTCCCTTTTTTTTCTTTCTTTTATCAACACAAACATTTACCAGTTCACAATTTTACATCGCTTACTTTTCTCCCACAATTATTGTATACATTATTGTTAAAAAATAATTCAAAGTTTACTGCTAGCGAATAAAGCAAGGTACTTCTTTTTGCTTTCTCCGCTATAAAAATCATATTGACAACCAACAAACAAAAAAAATCTATTTCACCAACGTTCACAGTCAGAGATGCTAGAACACACTCTTAACTACATACATTGTCTGCTTCATACTTCTAACTTATTAAAATTAAAAAGAACATTGGATAAGAAAATAATAAAAATAAATATACATGTATGTAAGGAATCATTAATATATAAAAATAAAGACGACTTTTAGGAACTTGTAAGCGAGGACACCTAAAAATGTATTGTGAGAGACGTTCCACTACCTGTGGTAGCGAGTATCTGCCAGCTTCTTGGGAGATTAAGGCAGTATCTGTTCTGTATAAGGGACGAAAGTATCCCCCGTGCGTCGGCAGTAAAAATGAATTGTATACACAATAAAAGCGTCAGCGGCGCCAGAAGCCTCTGCACACTGCCTCAATTATTCACCTGCTAAGTGCCTCGTGGCAGACCTTTTGTAATCTGGAAGAATTTCTTAAAGTGCTTTCAAGCACTCTCTTCTCCCCTTCAGAACCACCAAAGAGGGCCGTTTATATGAACGAGGTCATTCGGCGCCATGGAATAATTCCTTATTCCGTGAATGGAACATCTAATATTAAAAATTACCTAGTCAAGAGTGGCCGAATGATATTCGCCAGTATTGTTACAGTGCCTCCCGAAATTGGTTGCACCGAGCGTGGTGGTGTAACAGCTAGCGTTCTGGCCTCGGAGGACGGCGATTCGAATCCCCGTCCGGGCATCCAGATTTGGGTTTTCCATGGTTTCCCCAAATCACACCAGGTGAATGCCGGGATGCTTCCTTCAAAAGGCCATGGCCAAATTCCTTCCCATTCCTTGCCGCCCATCCTTTCCCGTCTCTAAAGACCTAGTTGTTATAGGAGACGCTAAGCAGTTAAAAAAAAAAAAAAAAAAAAATGGTTGCTCAGTAGGCTGACGATTTCTACCACGCGAAGTTGCAGCCGGTTTCTACGAACTGAGAAGAAACCAAAGGAGTAGAAGGCACGGGAAGAAAAGATTACAAGATGAGCTATCAAATTCTTTTTGTCGCCTCAAACCATTTAGTGAGTTTAGTGAACTAGAATAGCACTATTATTAAACTCTGTTAAGAAAATAGGAATTTTAACAATTAGTTCAACCTTAGTTTGATTGTTGTTGTTGCAGAGTTTCCTTATAGGTGTTATTTCTTGCCAACGGAAACTCATTAGTTAAGAAAATTTTAGGTCTGTTGTTCAACATTTAACATTGCTTAACAGGTGGTAGCAATATGTTATTAAATCATTCATTTATCGGAGAGGGAGATGAGGGAATGTACCAGAGACGTTAAGGAATTGGATTACAAAACATTGGTCAAACAATTGCTTGAATATAATGGAGTGTATAGGAGCCATATTTTGAATTTCAAATACAGGAGGGAGGGCCTACAAAGAATAGAATCTAGATTTGTTTGTGGAAATTATCGCAGCACCCAGTCAGTATCTGATACGATAAAGGAGCTTGATTGGGCATCATTGGAAGACATAAGAAGGGTGAAGAGAGTACTGGGAGTGCTCAAGGCATAAGCTGGTGATTGGCCTTGGAAGGATATTGGGCGAAGAATTAGGAATGCTGCACGGAAGGGAAGAATATAACCATAACCATGATCACAAGCTGGCATTCGATTTCATGCATTAGGAAGAGTTTTTTTTAATAGTGTCAGGGATTGGAACAATTTACAAAGTTAAGTAGTAACCAATTTACCAAAAACGCTGCAGGAATTTAAAATTAAAATTCGTTAATCGCGTATGTAGATAGGCGATGGAAATTAACTATCAAAATATACATGATAATTAAAAAACAATAAACGAGTAATTAGATGACTAGGAGAACTACCACCGGAGCACGTGCGCCTCGTAATTAAACTAATATTAATGAAGAGACAGCACTTTTATAACTAGCACAAGAAAACTTAAGCGAACTTACATAACTGATAAAAAGGAATAAAAATTTTATGCCTATAATTTTTACTTAAGCTCATGTGCATGTACAGATATAAATAGATTCTGTCTCAAATAAAGATCAATGTTACTGTAAAAGATTTACTCCCAAAATCTTTACCATCTTAATATCTGGACGTTGTGGATCATTTTCCTCAATTGCTGATAATATTGGTTAATAAATAACGCCAAATTAATGGAATTTTTGTGCATTTATTGACCTCCCGAAAGCGTTTCACTTCTTTTGCAGAAGCATCTTCAGTTGGTTCTCCTGGTAATTACGTTCACATGTTACAATTATGATATTTTGTTGCGTTTTGTACAATGAAAAACATTTACATATGAAAAAAACGCGCCAAACAAATGGAAGACAGACTAAAAAAAAACAGCACCACATATCTACACAAAGTCGAAAGTAAACAAAACGGAACGGCCATTCGTAATAAACAGTGCAGTGTTGTGCTAGCCACTAGTGAAATAACATTCTGGATAATGAATTACTACTCACATAGAAAGCAAAAATCAGTGCTGCTGGGAAAGAAGCAAAAATAAATGTAACAGACCGAAAAATGTAAGTAGATTATAATTTATATAATAATTCAATTCAAAACACGACAACATAACCAAATTGTAACATGTTTACGTAATTACCAGGAGAATACGCTGAAGATGCTTCTGTAAAAGAAGTGAAAGGCGTTCCTGAGGTCGATAAAGGCACAAACGATTAATTCCTTTGGCGTTTTTTATTTATCTAATTCACCATCATATAAATAAACTGCCATTACCACAGTTGATTTACCACGTACCAGTACGTACAAAACGAGTGCCGCAGAAAGATCATATTGGTTTTTCACAGTAACGACATTAGAAACTGACTATCAATACCTACATCAGTAATTAAAGATGCTGCAAGAACAAACAAATCATATTAACGTGACAATCATTAGTTACAATAGCCTTCGTTAAATTTGTCATCAGAGTTAGGAATATAATTCGTTGAGTGGTATGATACAACTCATCATTTAATGTTACTCGTGGATTTCAGTGTTTATACTGGTTTGACACTAATCGAAATGTGACATAACTCGCAATAATGGGCATACGTGTTTAATAAACTTGAAAATTGCGCGTCAAAACAGTCACTAAGTATTAGTTTCCACAAGAGTTTCTAGCATTCTCAGTCATGATGATCGTATGGCTTTTAAATTAGTATAATTGGGATTCACTTAAATCCTCACCGAAAATAGCGAAGACACGTGAAATGACCAAATTGGCGTAGTTATCTGTTAGCAATAGTCCTAGCGAATCTGTTTAGCGACAGAGAAAATTCTAAACGCATGCAAAGGCGACGCAACTATTTTCCAGGACGCCATACAACGCCCGAAGAATAGATTATTAAATGAAAACTTCCTCTATAATGCTTCTAAATATTTTAAATGAAATTGAACACAATTTGAAGTATTTTAACACTACTTTGAACATGGTGCCCTATTACTATTCGTTGAAAACATGGTAAAATTTGGTACTACAAAAATTAATCATTATCTTTGTTTTTTCTTTACTTATTTGTCAGTTATTCACATGGCAATTATATGCTGCATTTACAAATTTCTTTCATGTGAGACTGTTTCAAGTTGCTCACTTATTGTCTGCATTGCTTTCTTATCGCATTAGAAGCAGCCATAGATTTTAATACATCGTGGTAAATTGAAAGTTTCAGACGGCAAGAAGTTTCTGGACGTATGAACGAGAAAGTAATGTGTCACATTAATTTAATAAAAGTGGAAACATTTAAGAAACCTACCTTAAGATCCTTGCTCTGGGAACAATCACATTGGCATCCATGGGTCCAGTGGAGCTCATGCAATCCACCATGACGACCAATACGTATCGTACATTGGTTGCAGACCACGTACACGCCTTCATGACGACCATGTTTCCCAACGGGAGTGACATTTTTCTACAAGATAATGCGCCATGTCACAAGGCCAGGAGTGTGATGGCGAGTTGCAATTGATGTGCTGGCCCTCCAACTCACCAGAACCCAATCGAGCACATCTGGGATATGATTGAGCGTGACGTCAGAGTTCATCGCCCCCCCCCCCCCTGCTCGGAATTTACGGGAATTAGATGTGTGTGCCAACTCTATCCAGAGTCCTACCAACGCCTCATTGCTTCAATGCCAAGACACGTTGCCGCTGTTATCCGTGCCGAAGGCGGACATGTTGGCTATTAGGTAGGTGGTCAAAATGATCTAGCTCAGTGGTTCCCAATTAGTGGTAAGCGTACCACCAGGGGTACGTGAAGTTTCTTCAGGGGGTACGCGCGGTAGTCTCTTGGCTAAGGTGATCACTAAAATAATTGAAAAAATCCACTTTTATCAGCCAAAAGAAACATTACTATCACCCAAATATATTATAAGATAAACTGTGTTTGTGTCAATTATATTATTGTAATCCTGTGGTTGTGAGAAGCCCTCTACTGGGATGAACGAATTCATTTATTTATTATTTCAGCTGTAAGGGGTACGCGCGGTTGAGCTCCTTCTTGCAGTGGTTTATTATTATTATTATTGCAGCTATATCGATCGTTTTTTCAGGATGTAGCCTCTTTAAGCCTAATGAGCTATATATTAGAATTTAATTCTACATAGTGTTGCTGTAGTTCTTTCCAGGCCGATCGATCCTGAGCCACCCTCTTTCAGTTCACGCCTGTAACTCGACGTATATCCTTATCCCAGCGATCCGGGGGTCTTCCTCTTGCTCTTTTCAGGTTTCTCGGTATCCAGTCCAGCACTACCGTAGTCCATCTTTCATCTCTTTTGCGAGCAACATGACCGGCCCATTGCCATTTTTGGGTCATGACTCTTTTTAAGATGTCTGTTACTTTAGTTATTGAACGGATGTGCACGGCCCTATTCCTGTCTCTTCTTGTAAACCCTAGCATTGCTCTTTCCATACTTCGCTGGGCAGTTCTCAGTTTTTGCTTCGTGTGACTATTTAGGGTCCAAGTCTGGCAGGCATATGTGAGGACCGGTAATAGACATTGTTCAAATACCTGTTTTTTAAGATTTATTGGCATGTTCGATTTAAAAACTATGGAATTTCTTCCATATGCTCTCCAGCCCAGCTTTATCCGTCTGTAGATCTCAGGCTTTGAGTCACCATTCATATTGATCAGTTGGCCAAGATAGATGTACTGATCTACGGACTCAATACCAGAATCTTTCATGTCCGCCTTGTCTTTATCTTTTTCTGCCCATTTGTTTTGCATGATTTTGCTTTTTGATATATTTATTTTAAGGCCCACTTCACTGCACGCTGCCTCTAGTTCATTTATCAGTTCTTTGAGCTCTTCCAGATTGTTTGAGAGTAAAACTATATCATCAGCGAATCTTAAGTTGTTGCAGTGGTACTCGGGAAAAAATAATTGGGAACCACTGATCTAGCTGGTCAGTGTATATGGTCGTTTATATATTTAGCGCAGTTTTGTGGAGATCCAGTCTGCCGAGATAATTTAACTGCAACCAATTACTGAAACTGTTGAGATTAGGAAAAATTACAGTTTAGACGATTCTACTCCTTCCTTTAAATTTAGCAAAAAAGTTATGTTTATTTTATTTATTTACGAATTAGCCAGAAAGTTTAAGTGTTTCCTATAAGCCATGTGACAATTGTTTTCCCGTATTTCAGCCACACACACCATACCGTACTCTGTGTTGCTGAGAATATCTTAGATCCAGAGATATAACTGTAGGTGGCCGTGGCCCAGGTGCGCAGCAGACGACTTCCCGCTTGCTCTTTCCCGCCTGGCCACAACTCGATTACGACCGGTCGACTGGAGTTAAGCCGACCGCGGCGCAAACGGTGATTTGTAGACCTTGGTCTGGCGGGCTGGGCAGCAGAGCTTCTAACAAGGGCAGTGAAGATGTCGCGAGGAGTCAAGAGTGAGGGACACAGCCGTACAGCATAACGGAGGTAACATTTTGGTGATGCAACTAAATGCAGTGACAATACATAATTTACATAAAAACGTTAGGTATTGTGAAGATAACTGAAAAATTCGATACCCTACCTCATAACATTGAGCTAACACTCAAAATGTACCTTCTCTATCCTATATGTATCCAACACAACTCCTGAAGGAATGTATTCGACAATTGATGAAAGTGCTTTTTAGGTCAGACGATAAAGATAGAGATTACCAATTGATGTTCACAAAAGGAAGGAGTTAAAAGTAAAATCGTATAGACAACATGAGATATGATGCTGAACAGCATTTTCGGACTCGCGGGATCAGCTGATTGCTTTTTTTTTAAACTTTTTTTATGACTTTACGGCTCGTCGACGATGAGGTCATTAGAGGAGGAAAGGATGGGCGGCAACGAACAGGAAGGGATTCGGGTATATCCTTTTTGACGGCAACATCCCACGTTCGCCTAAAGTGATTTGAGGAAACCATGGAAAATCCAAATCTGGATGGTAGGACGGGGATAGTTGTTTTGTTAAGAGAGTCTAGAACGTACGGAAAAAAGCTGTAGAGGACAGAAACTGTTATAAATAGTTGGAACCGTGGGTATAATGTGTAATTACAGATCAATTTAGCATATTTGAATAAAAACTTATAATTTCACACAAAAAATTTGAAAACTAGGTGAAAACTATCTGCAAAAAATTATGAAATTAAGTGACTCACTTTTTGTTAGGATTTGACGTCCTGTTGGCGATTGTCACCATTAAGGAAGGAATATTCTATCACAACAAATTATTAACGAGAAAAGACGGTGTAGCACTATACCAACTGGGTTAAATTCGATATTATCCAGGTCAAATTCTGAAGAACTGTAGTGAATGCATGAAGGAAGAACCATAAATACTTGATGTGCATTATGTTCATTGCTAAAATATTGTAATGAGATCCACATGGAAAAATTTTAAATAAAAAATTCGTTGTGATCGAAAAAGAAATCGAAAGTAAGAACTTGAAGAAAGTTATGTTTGAAGTATTGCCATGTACGCACATGAAACCTGATAAACTGGCAAAAAAAAAAGGAAAGGATATTAATTTCACTTGAACAATGGTGGTGCAGAAGGATTTGTTGGAGAGACATGATTACCAATGAAGAAGCTTTTAACAGAATATAATACTAAATGGAAAAGTATAAAAAGGCGGAGGAAAATATTAATTGGACATATCTTAAGACATGAGAAATTAGTGAAAATAATAATGGAGGAAAGCCGACCCCGGCAGCGTAGGGGTAGCGTGCTTGCTTGTAGTTGCAGGGGTCGCCGGTTCGAGTCCGGCCTATGGCATGGGTGGTTTTAATTAAGTGTTGTGCTCGTCTTGTGTCGTCCTTACACATTAGAGAAAATAATCATACTTATAAGAAATCTGTACATTGTAAGAGAAACAAACACATTGAGCTGGCTGAATGGCTAACACGGCCGAATGCCATCAAAAAAAAAAATAATAATAATAATGGAGGAAATGATAGAAGGAAAGACACCGAGAAAGACCACGGTTAAAATTCAACCAGCAGATAATGGAAGATGTTGGCTGCAGGAGATATGTTGATATGAAGAGGGGGGCAGAGAATAGATATGAATGGATAACTGACGCAGACCAATCCAAGAACTGACTACAGAAGAAGTAGAAAGTACTAATGGGTGTTACGAAACATCAAACATGTGTTTAGCAAAATAGCTGACTGAACTTCAGTTATCGTAGTACAACAGATCAGCGTTGAGATTTCCTTCCTAGCTTACCTACGTGAGCGAATGCTGTAATGGTACCCAATTCTGGCTTTCTTTTTTCTTAAGCAAAGAAACTGTTGTACAAAGCGTAATGAAGGATGCAAAATGTATTAAAAGAAATGTAGGATCAGAGATGCTGTTCGAAATTTGCGAAGAATCTAATTTGTTTTCTCAGACTTAAGAGTATCATAGTCTTGTATCTTAAAAGTTGCAGTAATCTCAGCATGTTATAATCCTGGTACGTTGGCAGTCTTCTTCTAAACGTTGCATGTACGTCATGGGGAACCAGCGCTCATATCCTAAGATCCATATCCTTAGCTCTGTCATACTGCAAAATGCTGCCCGACATGGATCAATAATGTACACACGAAGAAAATAGGCGTGCAACTCCATTAGGCAATGCGGATAGTTACTGGATGCATTTGGAGTACGAACGCCGTATGGCTTCCAGTGCTATCTAACATTCCACCTCCAGCACTAGGAAGCTCAGAAGCTCTCATGGAGATCTGGAATAACATTCTGAAGAACGCTCAGCTGTCTATACATCAAGACATTACTCAAGCAAAACACCAATGCTTGAAATCGAGGAAACCGTAATGGCACACAGCAATCTACCTTACACAGTCCTCTTTGAACATCAGCAAGCTGTGGATAACTCAAAGGGAGCAGTCATCAGTAGTCAATAAAAATCTACTTGAGGGTTCTTTAGTACCGTTACAAGTATTCAACCTCCCAGACGGCAATCAAGAATCATCAATCGGATTCGAACAGGACAAGGCAGATGCCGCTACTTGTTACAGAAATAGGACTGGGCAGATTGTCAAATTGTGACCGTGGAGCCACAAACAAACAATCCACCGCATCGTTTCTGTCCTCTTCAAGCCTACAAGGGAACAATAGCGGAAATACACGATGCGTCCATCAGTGCAGTTGATTGGATAATAACATTAGATTTAGAGATATTAAATTTTTCAAGTTTGAGAAATACACATCTCTTTTCACCTTTGTATATCGTGTAACTATTATAGCAATAATTAAATAAATAAGTTGTCTGAGTATGACGGTGGAGACTGGACCACCAAGAAATTCAGTTACTGTAACGTTACAATCTGGCGGGATGTTTGAGAACATTTTATTCATAATGACATTTGGGTGTATTCAGCATGGATTGGAGTTATCTTCTACTTGATCAAGTCTCTGGGATTACCGATATTGATTATTTCTAATTTAAACAAAGCGAAACAGATCAGACTTGGAGGAATTGGATGATGAGAACAGGAATAAATATAATTAAAGTTAAATCAGCAGTTAAGAAAAGAAAATGCAAGAACTTGTAGAATGTAGTTACGAAGAGATTCATAGGAAAAGAAGGAATAGATTAACATGAAACAAACACAGAAAATAATCCACTAGTATCATTAGAGGTTATTGTAAATTGAAAAATGAGAAAACTTAAAAATAAGAGTAAACAACATGACGAAAATAAAACACAGGAAATGGAAGAGAACGGCACTGCGATTATAAAAAAGGAAAAGGTGAAATGCTCAAACAGACTTGTATTTAATCTGCGTATCTACAGTGAAATGGATATGTGTGACATATACACGATAGCAAAGATCTTGCGTTAGGAAGAAACGCTCGCTTGCAGTACAATTTAATTAAAATCAAAAGTTTTCTGCAACATGGACTAGAAAAATGATCTCTGTAGAAGAATGAAACATACGCTTTTGAGTCACAAATTTGTGAGTGATGGCGAGGAAGCGAGCGTACATGAATTGAGGAAAGAGGAGGAACGGGAAAAAAAGCGTCAAAGAGTAGAGAATAGTTTCCAGGAAAAGTAATAAGTGGAAAGTAAACAGGAAACTGTATGTCATAAGTAGTTAAAGGTTCCTAACTGTAGAGATTACAACAGAAAGATTAAAACCTGGGTCACACTGGGTGATTTTTGTCACTGCTACTAACCTGTCACACGGAGCTATTGATTTTTGGGGATCAGATTGTGGCTAGTGAAGTGTTGTTTCAACATTATTCGTTGGTTATGATGTACAAATCACATCGTATAGTTCTGAAACGATTGATTTGTTCGGTTTATACTGGGTTGGGTAAATATTTGTTAAATGGAATTAAAAAAATGAAAATGGTTCTGCGACTGGATTAGACGAAGAGGAAAAGCGGGGGCCTCTGCATTTCTTCTGAGACAACTAGCTTCGAAGGATCCACTAGCCTCCAGAAATATTCAGCGGCTACTTGATGGAAAGTTTGATACATCGCTTGAAGTGGTTACTCCTCAACTTATGAAAAAGATTCACTTATAAGAGATGCGATTTCATGTAAGACCAAACTGGAAATTAACTTTTGTTACATGACAAGTGAAAAGGGCCGTGCACATACGTTCAATAACAAAAGTGACAGACATCTTAAAAAGAGTCATGAACCAAAAATGGCAATGGGCTGGTCATATTGCTCGCAAAAGAGGTGACAGATAGACTACGGCATTACTGGATTGGTTACCAAGGAGCCTGAAAAGAGCAAGAGCAAAAACCCCGGATCGCTGGGATAAAGATATACGTCGAGTTACAGGCGTGAACAGCAAGAGGATTGCACAAGATCGATCAGCCAGTAGAGAGCTGCTACAAAACTACTTAGAAATAAATTGTATTATATTGATCATTGGCTTAAAGAGGCTGCATCCTGAAATAGGGATTGATATAGCTGCAATAATAATAATAATAACATGGCAAGTGGTGATAGCTTGAAGTCTTTGGAGTATTTATTCATAGCTAAATTACTTCATGTATGCATCCTTAATGTTCTTATTTTTTCCCTAAGATGATCCTCAGATGGAATAATCAATCCAATTTCATTCAATTCAATAAATAACGTTCTCAAACGATTTTTTTCGATCATTCATGTTAATATATTTATTGTGATTCGTGTGCAACAGCCCTTCATATTTACAGTAAATATAAAAGAACATAAAAAATCAACCATTTGGTCACATTTCCTTCCAAATTTTCCATGACGACCAAAACAAATATATATATATAGGGTGTTACAAAAAGGTATGGCCAAACTTTCAGGAAACATTCCTCACACACAAACAAAGAAAATATGTTATGTGGACATGTGTCCGGAAACGCTTACTTTTCATGTTAGAGCTCATTTTATTACTTTTCTGCAAATCACATTAAACATGGAATGGAAACACACAGCAACAGAACGTACCAGCGTGACTTCAAACACTTTGTTACAGGAAATGTTCAAAATGTCCTCCGTTAGCGAGGATACATGCATCCGCCCTCCGTCGCATGGAATCCCTGATGCGCTGATGCAGCCCTGAAGAATGGTGTATTGTATCACAGCCGTCCACAATACGAGCACGAAGAGTCTCTACATTTGGTACCGGGGTGGAAGAACATGGGGCCCAATCAAGACATCACCAACAATTCCTGCCCACACGTTCACAGAAAATCTGTGAATCGGGGAAGTACAGTACATACTAACAAAACTAAAATGAGCTCTAACATGGAAAGTAAGCGTTTCCGGACACATGTCGACATAACATATTTTCTTTGTTTGTGTGTGAGCAATGTTTCCTGAAAGTTTGGCCGTACCTTTTTGTAACACCCTGTATATATATAAAAACATGGAACAAATTAAAAAAAACAGTGAACGCTACTTCTGACAACAATAAAAAGGACTAGTGTTTGAGCTGTCAGACGAGGCGACAACAACGCCGTGTAGTGGTGACTGTGCCACGTGACCAACACAAACGCACGCTACTTGGGATGAGAATTAAACATGCTCAAATCGAATCGCCGCTATTTTTGAAAGCTGCAAGTCGAGTCAATAGCAGCGATTACTTTGCCACACGAAGCGATTAATCGCTGCTATTCAAGTAGCAGCGACAAAAATCGCCCTGTGTGACCGAGGCTTAAGAGAAGGAAAGACGAGACGAATAAAGGAGATGGTATCAGATAAGCAATGATTGAGCCTTGGACAGATGACAGTAATCTATAGAACCTTCCACACGGCAAAACACTAAACGACGAAGATATGTAGATTCTTACGAGGACTTTCTCTTTAAATATACTGAGCGTGGTGGGTGAACGGTTAACGTTCTGGCCTCGCATTCGGGAGGACGCGGGTTCAAATCACCGTCCGGGCATCCAGATTTAATTTTTCCATGGTTTCCCGAAATCACTCCAGGCGAATGCCGGAATGCTTCCATCAAAAAGGCCATGGCCGAATTCATTCCCGTTCCTTGTCCGCAATTCCATCCAACCTCTAATGACCTTAGCCGTCGACGAGGCGTAAAGCCGCGCCCCGCTTTTTAAATAATCGACTTCTGTAACGTTTCATTTGTATGTGTATTACAATTTAAATTTTATCAGTACCATAGCGAGTTCTTCAGAACGTGTGAGTTGTTGTTTATGCAAAAAAAAAAAAGTCAAAAAAAAAGTATTTTCAAAAAATTCTTAACATGAGTCATCTATATTAAAATTGGAAATCATATAGTGCTCATCATTTATATTTGTCCGCATTATGTATGATTCTCAGTCTCATCAGCAAATTTTAAAATTATTTATTTCTCGGTGACAGATTTTTTTCCAAGTTTATTTACGCACCTCCATTTCTCAAAACACGCTGTGATGTTACATGTCATCAAGACAATTATAATAGCTCGTGAATAATTCGTAAGAAGTATCTGCATATTATTCACACTCGCAGAAACGCCAAGGCAGAACACTGGCTGCAGGTACGGGTGGCCAACTACCTGGAGGTAGGCGGACAGCAATCCGTTGACGTCCCTACGAGTTTTTACCGTAAAAGACCTTTCCTGAGCTGTGAGGGCCCTGGAGGTTTGAATGAAAGGCAAGATAAATGGAGACAATTTATTCACCACTTGCTGACGGCATGGGTATTTCGCAGATGTACAGACAATTACAAGTGACGTACGATAAAATATGGTGGGAGACAGCGGCAGCGCATGAGTGAATGTAATTTTTGAACGTGGATAAGTGAAAATGGAATAAGATGACAGTACTGCTGGAAAATACACTAATAATCTTCCTATCGGCCCCCGAGCTTGGTTTCAGGGAAAACGATTGGACGGCCCTGATCCAGAAGAAGGGAATGATAGGTTACCAGCGGAGAGGTTGATACCGGGAGAGGCATTCAATCCCTGGGTCTTCGACTGGAATCTGCTGACGAGTATTTGCAGCCAACGCCTGCCTGACGAGTATTTGCAGCCAACGCCTGGCTGTGGTCGTTCAACACGACTTCCCAGGACGACACATACTGTACCGTGCCGGGCAGGCGGTTCACCACCTTCACTCCACCTGTCGCCGCCATCTTAAGGCGCGTTCCCACGGCACGTGGTAGACAGTAGCGCACCTTTCATCTTTTACCGCCTGGTGGTGGGTCGAGGCACCGTCCCTGCTAGCATACGCGGCAAAGATGAAAGGCGTTCCCAACCACGCGCCGAGGGACGCGTCGTGGTAACGCGGCTTTAGCGCAGAGCAAGACAACGCAGTTTTCATTTGCTATTGTACTACACCATGGCTCATCCCTCCTGCCTGGTACACAGTTTATGGTAAAACCGTTTTTCAACAAATCTCAATTTTTCAAAATCCAAATTATGCCTGAGATGTTTCAAACCCTCCACTGGGCTAGACCAAAAATGAATTGCTAAGATCTTTCGCCTCCTGCCTGGTACACAGTTTATGGTAAAACCGTTTTTCAACAAATCTCAATTTTTAAAAATCCAAATTATGCCTGAGATGTTTCAAACGCTCCACTAAGTTAGACCAAAAATGAATTGCTAAGATTTTTCGCTGTAATGAATGAGTGATCTCAATCACGTACGTCACTTGTATCACTGGAAGAAATATATTTCATTTTGTTTTGATTTGTTAAAAGTAAATAATGATAACAGTATTTGTGTTTGTAAATTCGTAAATTTGTCAATATCTAGAATGATAAAGTTAACCACCCTTTCCTTATCAAAATAATTTTATGTATATTTCAACGGCAAAAAGTAAATGCGTTTTATGTGTTTCTGACAGATTCTAGATGAACAGAATACTTCAGAGAGGTATTTCTATAATGTGTAGCGAGTGATTAAGATTTTAATATAGTAATTCATCTGCCTAACTAATTTGGCTTCTAATTTATAAGTATTTCCTCGTCAATAGAGGTATGTAGAAACATGGCGTAGCATTATACTTATATTACACTTTTCTTAATACCATGTTTTCATGACGTTTATTTTTTTATTTTTTTTAAACTTTTCCAACAGCATAAATTATAAGGAAAAATGTCAGTATGGCAGTGGGAAAATCTAGATTAGAACTCATATTGCGATTCCCAACTTGAAATGTCTTAACATGGGTATAACCTAATTTTATTGATATAATCTTTATTGACATTCTATATTTCTTCATAATGTTTTTGTACATTATCAAACATTTTTTTCTCTACATGTAGTGTAGTCATTTCCTATGCTTCGTGATTAATGTCTTTTACACATGCTGGCACCAAAAACAGTTACTTCTTAGAATTTTTCATCTGAGATATTTTGATAATTTGCTGTATGGTACTAAAAATAAACATAATCTTTCGGTAGATACTTAACAAATCGCTTCATTAAATCAAATTTAACTTACAATCAAAGAAGAAATGTTTTTTTCTTTCTGCAAGATTTTTACGGTAGTTTTTTCTTCTTTTCTATCTGGTCTAAATTTTGTTCTCCTTTACCAATGTTTAGTGTAGCATCAGTTCAATGAAGACCGTACCGAATACAGTTATTGTTCTTGTTTTATTTATTCAGTAGTGATGTCCTCTGTTACCACATAATCTTTCTACTCTCTATTTCAGACTGCAAGAATTTTTGTGTGCTAATTAAGAAATATCAAAAAATATCCAGAGATGTCAGTTAGCACGTGTTCCACATGCGTGAAACGAGAAGTGTCAGAATCCTCAAGTTTACACATAAAAAAGCGTGGATTCTGTTGCCTTCAAAATTCCCTTCCAGGAACTCGTTATAGTTAATTTTAGAGATTTTTGTGAGCTCGCCCCGAAAAGATTATCAAAAACATTTTTTCATGAATGTCCGAATTGTGTTTTATTTTCGTGTAACCGTCTAATGAATGCATCCTACACCAAACCGTTCTTCCACCTCGTATCTCTCTTCGGAGACAAAAAACTTTGATGACAGCAACTAACTGCTCTTTAGTGATGAAAGTGTAATTTCACTTAATTAGAAAAAAATTCCGCCTATACTTCTTTATGATTTATTTATACGCTTACATGTATTTCGTGTTGCTTCTTCGTTTGGGCCAATAATCTGTCTTTACGCAAGTAAACTGATTTCGTGTCATTAGTTTTGCTTGCATTAAAATTTCCGTCACAGTACCTAATTAAAAATGAAAGGTGGTAGTCCTGAAAGAAGTATTGTAAGCTTCATCAGTCTTGCTTTGTTTGTCATTAGTACAAAAGCGGGGATAAACATATACACAGTTGCGTCGGTATATTTAATTCAAAAGAAATATTTATGAGTTACAGTTAAGACAGAAAGTACTTTTACAATTGGATTCTTATAGTTACAAAAGGGAGCTAAATAAATAATAGTGTTTAAATAGTTACTTGACTAACATAAGATAGCTGTACTGAATACTGCCGCACCTAATACAGATATTTTCTATCTGTTAACAAATTTTGTACACAGCACCTTTGTAATGTTAAGCATCCAATTTATCGCAAAGGACCGCGCATAGTTCTATGAGAGAGGAGACTGTAGCCAGAAGAAGCTGCGATACAGTTAATACGAACAAAGTTCACACTGTGAGTAGTCGTGAAATATATCTGATCAAAAACAGCCACCGTTTTCTGACACCCTCGAGACGAAACTTTAATTCGGTGCCACCAGAGATCATAATGGAACATAACGGCGCCGCCCCGCTGAAAAACCGATTCAACACACCGCAACGGCCAATGAAGAGAGAAATTGTGATTAAAAGTGTACTGTGGGGCAATGATCGCAAAATGGCCCGTTACGCTATGTTCTCCAAATAAGATAAGTTTTTAAATAGGTTCTTCTAACTCTTTTCACAGTTATGTCAGGAATTTACGTCATGTATTATAACAAATAGTAAATTAAATCTTCGATGAAATTCGACAATCTGAATTTTGCCATAGTTGGAATATATCTTTTTATATGAAACACTAATTTTTAAATATTATTATGTTTATATTAAATAACACACTTCGAATTTTGGAAAATATTTACCGCGAAAGTATTGCTAGATGCGGATATGGAATTTTAAAAATATTAAAGAACCAAAGAAGATAAACTTAAGAAAAACAATCATCCCAAAAATCTATGGAAGAATCGCAGCAGGTTAAAATTCTGTAAAATGAAATTTTTTTTACGTGAAACATGGAATAATCCTACAGATACCATCAGAAGAAGAAGGAGGTCAAAATTTACTACAAAACGAAACACAAAAAAGTAGATTGGATGAATTCAGATGAAATAGAAAATGAATTTGGTAATGTTAAAAAAGTTCCAGAATTTTTTTAAAGAACTGGAATATAAAAAAGCTGAACCTGACATTTAAAATTTTCGTACAAACGAAGAAGACATTTATATAAAAAAAAAAGATAATACCAGATCTATCCTAGTTGGAAACTAAAGAATCGGGGAAACTGCCAGAGATAATTTTCGATGGTAAAGACGATCCGACTAAACTAATAAACCAACAATTAATTAACATTAGAGCTTCAGAGCTTCAGAGATAATTATTAAATGCGTAAAAAATCGGTGGGATGTACGCGTAATGCCAATGTGTACTGGAATTCAAGGACAAAAAACCGTATACTAACTTTCGTAAAAATACTAATTTAATAACGGAAGGTATTTTCTTCCGTAAGATTGAGATATTAATGATCTTTCGGTACACCTCAATAATTTTTATCAATGGCTTCTGTTTAATTATTACATTTGCTCCAGCTTGGATAAAATTAGATATCAACAATACTGTAGTACTTGCTACTCATGCAATATGGAGGAAGCCATTTACTTCTCTGGCAACTATTAGTTGGATATTTAGCATAGCAGTTGACCAAATATTTTCCTCGGCAATCAATATTGTTCAAAGCGTCAGAAATTTTACACTCTATAGAATTATGCTTCTCCAATCAGAAGATCAATGTAACTGAAGCGCAAAAAATAGTTACACCGAGTAAACAAAGGAAATAGAATGGTATAAATTAAATCATAGAAAATTAATACGTCAAAACAGGTCAATAAAGAAAAAATGGTTTTGTAGATGGAGTTGGATGGTGATAAAGCAATGAGCTAAGCAGTGACCTTTTCGAGTTTAGTCATACTGCCCGGAAATACGTTTGGTGATTTTGTACAGAAAGTGACAACGTACTCCAGAGCAGATACAGGTTAGCCATAAAACCCTTAGATGTTCTTAAGATAAACAAACAAACGTTTGGGATAATAAAACATATTAAAAGATATCTCCACACCACAGGGTACTATACTTAAGATACCATTGCCAGACAACAGTAAGAACTAATGACAGATGTGGATGTCCTAAACGGAAGATGAATTTAAATAAAAATATTGTCTATTAACATTTCTGGAACGAATGCAAAACGGAAATCCTGAATGACAAACAAAATTCTTGCCTCAATGGACTGGAGAGGGACACAGAAAAATGAAGAGGAAAGATATAGAACAAGAAACAATATCAAGATACGTAGAGGCTGCAAACTGACCCCCCCCTCCCCACCCCCATCCTATCTTGTGCTAACCTCTTCATCTCTATATACCCCTTACAACCTACATCCTCAATTATCTCCTTCATATATTCTAATCTCTGTCTTCTTCTACAGTTCTTACCTTCCATTGCCCTCTCCAATAACAAATTAACCAGTCCTGCATGTCTCAAAATATGACCTACCATTCTGTCTCTTCTTTCTGTAAGCTTCTTCCACAAACTTCTTTCCTCACCCATCGTTTCCAAAATTCGTTCATTTCGTAATTTGTCCTCTTAATATTCAGCATTCTTCTATAACACCACATTTCAAATGTTTCAATTATGTTTCTTTCTGGTATTCCTAAGTCCATGCTTCGCTACCAGAGACTGCTGTGTGCTACACATAGAGTTTTAAAAAGTTCTTTCTAAGTCCTAGATCAAAATTCGAAATTAAAAGACTTCTTTTTTTCATGAAGGCTCTTTATATTTGCTTTTGACATCATTCCTGTTTCGGCCATCGGTTGCAGTTTTGCTTCCCAAGTAGCAGAATTCACTTACTTCTCTTATTGCATCTGATCCTATTTTTATGTTTAATCTGCTGTGATTGGTATCATTTCAGCTATATTTCATCACTTTTGTCTTGCTTTGATTTATATTCAGTCCAAAATCTTCCTTGAGTATTTTGTTCAACCCATTCAATAGCTTCTCAATATCCTCAGCCTGTTCTGCTAACAAGACAGCTTACTCAGTCTATATTCAGGAATAATTTTTAGATCACGATATTGACATATAGAACAAAATATATAGTCTGCCCATAGACAAAATGAGGTAAGCGGACTTTGTAATTGTGATGGCACATATATTCGAACAACTTCGACAAATTATTCTCTTAGCTGAGTAAGGAGTATTAATATTAGTACTTCAGTGATAAAATTTATAATCCTTAGGCACTCGTAATGCAATTGTGTACAGCTGTATCTTCTTGGAAAACGATCAGAAATGATTATAAAGTTTAAATATATGGGCCCGTTCACTACTGATTAAAATTATCCTGATGCAGAAATCTGGCATCACATTGAAAAACCTTATTCGACCTTTTGTGATGAAGCGTTATTTTTGTGACATTGGATTGAATATTAGTCTGTGACATTTCATGTTTTGTATAGTCTATTCCTCTTTAGAGCATTAAGTCCTGGACCTTAACATTAAATGTTAAAAAAGGGATGGAAGCATTTGAGATATGGCTGTTAAAAATAACTTTGAAGATTCCTTGGAGTGCTTTGATTACTAATGAAAACGAATGGCTGAACACTACTTCCCCAAAGCTAACGTCGACAGATTGCATATTTGAGTAGCGTAAACAGGTGGAAACATAAACACTTTTCATAAAAACAATCGAATCGAGTTTAGCGCTCCAGATATTATGATGAGAATTACATTCAGTTTAGTAAGTCTCGTATGCTTACTGTTGATGCAAGCTGATGCTCAATAGTTGGTAATAGATCACTTCACGTCCAAAAAGGAGGTTTCTTAATAATACATTTCACATAATACATTACACATCTGTGTTTTTACATCACGTATTTACGTATGGATTATACAGGATGTTACAAAATGGTACGGCCAAACTTTCAGGAAACATTCCTCACACACAAACAAAGAAAATATGTTATGTGGACATGTGTCCGGAAACGCTTACTTTCCATGTTAGAGCTCATTTTAGTTTCGTTAGTATGTACTGTACTTCCTCGATTCACCGCCAGTTGGCCCAATTGCAGGAAGGTAATGTTGACGTCGGTGCTGGTGTTGACCCCGGTACCAAATGTAGAGACTCTTCGTGCTCGTATTGTGGACGGCTGTGATACAATACGCCATTCTCCAGGGCTGCATCAGCGCATCAGGGATTCCATGCGACGGAGGGTGGATGCATGTATCCTCGCTAACGGAGGACATTTTCAACATTTCCTGTAACAAAGTGTTTGAAGTCACGGTGGTACGTTCTGTTGCTGTGTGTTTCCATTCCATGTTTAATGTGATTTGAAGAGAAGTAATAAAATGAGCTCTAACATGGAAAGTAAGCGTTTCCGGACACATGTCCACATAACATATTTTCTTTGTTTGTGTGTGAGGAATGTTTCCTGAAAGTTTGGCCGTACCTTTTTGTAACACCCTGTATACACATATAGTTGAAATTTCCTAGCAGTTTTATATTGCCAAAATCGGAAATTATTTATCGGTGTTGTGTTTAACTGTTTCGTCACTGCAGTAGGAGCTAATTTACAACCAAATATTGTCAATTCTTCAATAAACTGACTGCGGAGATACGGTCCTCAGTGTTTCAGTTCAGTGTAAGTTCAGGTTTGCACCGTGAAATGTTAGGCGCTAGGGGCTTGTTAGGTGCTGCACGTTTAGGACAATTCGTGTTTCCCCGCTGATCCCGCATGGCTCTCTATGTGGGGCACCGCACCAGCTCTGTGGATAGTGCGATAAATATTCCGATATGAGCGTGGCTCGGTGTACACACCGTGCTGTGTATCAGCGATATATCTGGACCGCGGGCGATAGCGCACCCTCTCTCCTGCCAGCCTATAAATCAGCCTGTTTCTTCAGGCCGACTTGATTTGTAGCCTTGGGCCCAGCTCGGCCTTATTACTGGTTAATGGAGTGTTACAGCCGACCCGGAAGCCGCCTCACCGGTAGGCGTATATCGCTGCAACAGAAACACTTCGTTGCAACAGCTGTGTTTACGAGATATCCAGCCGTCAAGTCAAATTAAGTTCGCCAAACCGTATCTTACTATAAATCTGACAAGTGTTTTATACTAAGCCTTGAATTTTTCTGAAATACTTACGTTCTGTCCACTTGTGTTGCATGATCATATCACTACACTACTGACAAAGTTAAGTAGTGCCACCTTCGCAATACGAACACTTTCTCTAACAGCAGATCTAGAATTAATGAAACAGGTGTACTCCTCATATTTTCATTCAGTAATGTCATATGGCATAATTTTTTGGGGAAACTCTTCACAAAGTAAAAAAGTTTTCATAGCACAGAAAAGAGCTATTAGGTTTCTGTGTAGGGTAAAACCAACAACTTCTTGCAGACAACTCTTTAAGAAACTCAATATTCTTACAATGTATTCTAAGTATATATATATTCTCTCATGAGCTTTGTCATAGAAAATTTTAACCTGTTTACATCTAATTCACAGGTACACAGTTTCAATACAAGAAACAGAAATCTTTATATATATAAAAATCACGTGTCACGATGTTCGTCCGGGATGAACTCCGAAACTACATAACAGATTTAGATGAAATTTGGCTTACTGTGTGTAATTTAGTCCAACTTAAAAGATAGGATAGTTTTTATCTGGTTTATAGACCTCAATATTTATTATTTGTGAAATAAATGTTCATTAAGTGTTTGTCATAGGACAATGGTTGTATTTGTAAGCCACCAAAGATAAGCGGTCTGTTGGCTTAGTGGTTAGGGCGTCTGACTGGAGATGGGAAGGTCCCCGGTTCGAGTCACTATCTCGGCGGAGATTTTTATAGACACTTAACCCTGCATTAATCTCCGGTGCAGCACGCTGTGTAAGGTGAAATACGCCAGGACGGTACTGTGGTTCGGATTCGACGTTAATATGTAGGTCCCCTGTACTAGGCAGGATAGGTGGGCTAGGTAAAGGCGGCTACGACAGGGGCAGAATGCCCAGCCAGTAGAAACCATGTCACCAGGTCATTACGACCATACGAAATTATTATTATAATAGTTCCATAAGTTTCTAACAGATGGCGATGTGTTAACTTATCGATACAACACTTGGTTAGCTAGGTTGTGTAATCATCCAGTAGATCAAGTTCCATTTCAATTTATTTATGCTACAGTTTATTCCTAACAGATGGCGGTGTGTTAATTTATCGAACCATCCAGTAGATGGGGTTGTATTTCGATTTATTTATGCTACAGTCTATTCCACGTCATATGTGCGAGTTTCTTCAATTTTAGTTGTGCTGTGTATTGTGTTATAATTATACCGTATTGTTGTTCATCGTTTGTGTGTCATTATACCTAAAGACAAAGTAATTACACACATGAATATAACATTGAAGAAAACGTTACGATAAATTCGAATGGTGTAAGTATTTCTCGCTAGCTTATCATTTTTCTTCTTCTTTTTGTTCAGCTAGAGACCACGTGTCAATTTCAATTCCTCTCCTGTTGTTTATTCTTTCTTCCTCCCCAGTACTCCTTCATTATTGCACTCCTCTCTACCTTTGAATCCTGCCATATTCAAAGTCTGCTATCGAAAAAAATTTCTTTCCATACAGTTCACTGGTATTATTTCGTTCCAAATCTTTCTAAACGTCTTAAAAGCCTGGTGTCATCCATGCTATAAATGTATCGAAAAAAATATAATTCTTCTTCTTCTGTTATTTTTCAATGTTATTATATATTTCCTCATTAGTTCTTGACTTCCATTTTACTGTATTTTTCAATGGACCCAAAAATTCCGGTTTCGCCACTGTATTATAGTGTATTATTTTAAGGCTTTCAGAATGGCACTTTTTGTTGTAATTAAAATATTTTTCAGTGAAATGTCGCCAAAGAATCTAACCTCGACAATGCGTGTAGCATAGAGGCACGACGCTCGACGAGAGAGCTCATCAATCAGCAACACAAATCGCGGCAAGCAAGGAAGTTCAAAGAATCAGGACAGCTGAGCGTCGTATGCAAGAATCTGGTGGCATCCGACAGACATTACCAGTGATTCCTCGCTCTACTTTTGCCGACGAGATAACGTATGTTAAAAACAATCGTTTTTATGGCGGAATGTCTAAACACTTTGATTGACCATGAACATGCGAGTACAGTTGCAAAATGATCCATCGGCACAAGTATTTTGTAAGCAATTGCTGGATATTGGAAAAGTTGAAACAGAACTGCATCGAAATACACAATACATCAAATTGCCAGACAAATTCTTCACTGTTGTTCACTCAAAAATGAACTAACTCAGCGTGTGTTCCTGGATATATGAAATAATTAATTAGATCATAATTGGATCAGTAATCTTGCTATTTTGGCAGCAAAAAATGTTGATGTCAACGAAATTAACTTCCAGATACGACAGTTGTTGCCAGGTGATCTGATGTGTTTTAAATCAATAGATACTATTGTAGATGAAAATGAAGCCGTAAATTTTCCAAATGAGTTTTTAAACTCTTTGGATATAACAGGAATGCTGCCACACAATCTCCGGTTAATGATTGGTTCACCGATTATTCTTTTTCGTAATTTGAATCCACCTAGATTATGCAACGGTACACGTTTGGTGATCAAAAGATCACCGGAAATGTTCTTGAAGCAACTATTTTGACTGGAATGTTTAAAGGAGAAATCGTCCTGTTGCCACGTATTCCAATGATACAGTCAGAATATCCAATACCATTTAAAAGGCTTCAATTTCCGATTCTTTTGGCTTTCGCTATGACAATAAATAAGTCACAAGACCAAACAATGTCCGTTTGCGGCTTGGATTTGGAAAATACGTGTTTCTACCATGGGCAACTATATGTCGCCTGCTCACGTGTAGGGAAACCATTAAATCTATTTGTATTAGCAAAAGACAGGCTAACTAAAAATATTGTGCACCAATTAGTGCTTAGATAATTATGAATTGTAATATTTTAAGATAATGAAAATAATTGTTTAAAATGTTTAAAAATCAACTTCATAGGCCTCATTTATAAAATTGAAATTTCATTTTATTTAAATAAATAAATAAATTATATAAATAAATAAAAAATAAATTATTTATTTATTTTTATAAATATAAATTTTTATATAATTTCAATTAAGTAATTTGTAATAAAATGTAAATTAAATTTTTTTGATGATCGTTTGTCCTTAATTTCAACTCTCCGTAATTATTTACCAATTACATTTGAATTTCCAAATCGACTACAATGTTTTGTCTTTATTAGTGAATATTAATTTGACTACTTTAGGAAGTTTAGAATAACGTTAATCCAACGTATTATAATTACTAAGTCACAGCAACGCGTGACCGGGTCAGCTAGTAACTTGCATAAAACACAAACATCTCTGTCATTAGTACAAAGAGGAGTTAATTATTCTGGGATACATTTGTTTAATAAACTACCTAATCGTATAAAACAGCTTTCAGATAATAAAGATGTATTCAAACAAAAACTTAGAGGTTATCTGATTGGCAACTCCTTCTACTCCATTCAAGAATTTGAAGAAAATAATTAATTGTACTCATTATGACGTTTGCAAAACTCAGTGTCAAAAATGTATGTTTATTATTATTTCTTGTATTTGTAAAATATGTATATATATATATTTACTATGATATGACTCATATTATGTGTATATGTTTCAACAATGACATGTTTCACATCCCAGAGGTACTTCCTCAGCAGGGATCCATGGAACAAGATTGATAAATAAATAAATAAATAATATGAATTCCCTCTAAACTCTTCTTGCATCTTGTATTAGGATTCATTCTAAGATGATGTAAAAGAGTACGAATATGTGCAGATAGGCAGAGGATGGACTGATAATCTGCAGGTTGTGTAAAACAATATGTACAACAGAGCTTGCTTGAGAATTTGTCTTTTCTATCACGTCTACGTTACCTTTTCTGCTCATATCTTGGGACCAATGTTCGCAATACGTTGTTCACTTTCAACTAGCGGTTCATGTTCCCCTAGCCCCACTCTATACCTCACCGCCGCCTTCAGCTCTTATCTCTCCGATCTGACCACTGTGTCCAGGTAGTCGAGTGGCAGATTACATATTTCTCCTTCCCAAGTAGGGGTAAGGGAAGCGGAGTGGGGATAGAGCAGAGTGACCTTGAGGAACACGCTGGAGGACATGTACCCAAAGAAAAGTGGTTGGTATGACAGTGGTCAACATCATTAAGCTTTCGAACGGATCTGCTTTTGCATACAAGTCTCTCAATTTTCCTCTTTTTTTCCCACCAACACTCCGTTGCCAACTTGATACAGTCTTTTCCTCTTTTCAAAATATAGTTCTTCACTTCACTCAGCCATCAGTGCCTTTGCCTTTGTTTGAGACATATTTCCTGTATCTACAGTTAAAATATTTTCCCTAATAATTTATGTTTTCCCTTTTCTTAACATTCAAACACATTTTGAGTCTTTCCTGAAGGTGTTCTTTCGCCATTGTGTTTCTAACGATTTCATTCAATATCAAGACCGTTCTTCTAACTTCCAGCAAAGCAGTATATCCGATAAATTATTCTATTACGTCTCTTTAACACATCTATGTTCCATATCAACCCACTGACCCTTCTTAAAAAGGTTTCTTCCTGCCTCCCTCTTCAATTTATATCTTCATCGGTCATTCATCTTTCATCCACAACAGTTGCTAGATTTTTTTAAATAGTTACTCTCTTTACCGGTTGTCCTGTTTATACATTCCTATAGTTACCCTCTCCCTCTTTCTGTTTATCTGTTTATCATTTACTCACTTATCCTTACATTAAATTTCATACCATTTTCACTCATTATTTTTGCTTAAGATAGTACCAAAAATGCAGCTTGGCGCAATGTTTAGTGTAAGGCAACAGAGAAATTCCTAGGCGTTCAAGATATGTGCGAAGAAATGTTCTATTGAACTAGAGGACGTGTCAAAAATAGCAAACTCATCCATTATGCAGAAATCACACGTTAAACATTGAAGTACCAAAAGTCGTGGGATACCTCCTAACATCGTATTGGACCTCCGTTTGGGCGGTTATGTGCAGCTACCTGGCGTGGGATTGACTCAACAAATAGTCGAAAGTCCATTGAAGAAATATTCAATCCTTCCTCCTCTACAACTCATAATTGTGAAAGTGTTGCCGATGAAGGATGTTGCACACGAACTGGCCTTTCGATCATTTCACAGACATGTTGAATTAGAGTTATGTCTGGTGACCTAGGTTGCCAAATCATTCGCTGGTATCGTTTAGAATGTTTTTCAAACCAAACCTGAAAGATATTTGCCAGTGACATTGTACATTGCCATCCTGGAAAATTCCATCGTTGTTCAGAAACATGATGGTCATGAATGGCTGCAAAAAATCTTCATACCAGGCTGGAGCCATCACTAGCTTGTATAGTGCGTTACTAACAACCTGGGTCCATGGCATCATGTGGTCTGCGCCACACTCAAACCCTATCAGCTCCTACCAACTGGAATCATGAACCACGCCACCTTTTCTCCCATCATCTAAAGTTCAACCTTATTGTGTTGTCAACACTGTTACTTCGGTTCAGACGTTGCAGGTCTTGGCCATTAAGCTAACTTGGTCGTCCACTATGTCTGGTTTGGAAGGCAAGAAGTATCAGTGCTAGGGAGAAACAAAGGGAGACATGAAAAGTTTCCTACTTCCCTTCTTTCAGCTTTAAAATCTGAAACCGCTTATTCAGATTGCAGACGGATTTACTCTTAGTAATTATTATTATTACTACCGAAACTGTAATTACTACGATCAAGTTACTCTTACGTTCTAAATATGTTATGGTGAAAACAAAATTAAGGTATTCTTATTCCGAACTTCTGAAATATGCAGAAATAACTAATTTATACTTCGTGTTTTAGTTGAACATTTGCGTACTTTCGTAAATACTATTGTCACACACAGTTCGACAACGCTGCAGCGCTAGAACGTGTGACTAAGTCCATTCAAACTCTTTTACTGGTTTCACTAATTTTTATCCGTGCGTAATTTAGCGATTCGTTTCAGTATTCATCATGTAATTTCGTTTGCTAGCGAACTGCAACTGTTTATTTAAAAAAAAAAAAAAATATGCAGTGGCTATAAAAATTTTGAAAAAAAGCGGTATCATTCTTCTATATGAATCGATTTTATTAATTAAATAGTTATTATGACTAAAATGGGGATACTCGTGATTATTTTAACTGTAGAACTCCGAACTTTGCCTCTGAGCGTTTGCGAGTCTCTCGCGCGTGAGCTCATTTTTGTTAGTCTTGGGTAAAGAGCTGGGTATGAGAGGTCTATTTTGTCATGAATTTAGTGTACCACCTACCAGTTATGCTGTCCCATGAGGCAGTCGTGTCTAGAACGAAGCATACTCGAAAGGCGAGGGGTCTCGCGAATTCTGTCCCCGACTGTACATAGGAGGATGAAATGATGGAAATTACAAGTTCACGTTAGTCTTGATACTGTGGATCGAGGAATGTCGGGGTGGGAGGCCAGTTTCTCCACCTGCCCGAAACTGGTACTGACCGATTGAAATTTGTTTAAACTGCTTCTTTATAATATTCTCTTCACGTTTTGCACTTTCATTTTTCAGAAAAGTCACCACAAATTAAATGAAAAGTATTTTTGCCTGTTGTGATTTCCAGCTAGGCCAAAAGTTTTGTTTTAACGGTGATTCTGGTTGAGCAAAATTAATAAAAAGATAGCTAGATGTGGGTATGTTGTTATTAAGTTTGGGTAATGCGGTTGGACTCGTAACATTTAGATCAGTTGTCACTCCAAGACGAATTACAACCAATACCTTGCCTGATTTCTTTTGAAACCAAATTCTATTTGACAGCCTACACGATTCCGATTTCTCGTTTCAGAGATTAAAGTGTTAGCTTGACAGGAGTGGTTTGTTCGTCTTTAGGGTGTTGGCGGTGAATTGACTTGAGACGTTGCCGTGGATGGAGTAATGCGAGTGCTCTCCGCAGACAGGTGGGTCGGTATGTGCGGCACGTAGCCCCGGGATATTGCGCGCTCCCCGAGGAAGCTCGGCGGGCACAAAGGGGGGCGCCAACTACGATTTTACCGGCGCCCCTTCCGCCCGGCGGCGGCAGTTCTCTGGCGGCATTATTGATGTGTGTCGGCGACACCCGGAGATGAAGAGGCGGCTCCGGTTCGTAATGGGCTCCACTTCCTGCCGGGGACTGGGGAGGTCCTTAACATGACGACTCCTCTGACACTAGCGGACACGGTCCAAGGCATGTGCTACAGTGCGGAATGTAAACGAATACAGGGATCCACAAACTTTTAACGTAAGTACACAAGCAGAAACGGCCTGGTGGATCAGTTCTTAAGGCGTCTGGCTGGACATCAAAAGGTTCCCGGATCGAATCCCAGTCTCGACAGGGATTTTAATAGGCCGTTAACCAGAAAATCACCTCTAGCTTGCTGTGTAATGTGAAGTAACCAAGAAAGGTTACGTGATTGGAATTCCACGTTAAACTATAGGTCCCCTTCACTCGGTTCGTTTATCGCGCTAGGTTAGGTAGGGAGGAAAGGAACTTACCATCCTACCTCTAAGGGGGCATCCATAAATTACGTATGGTGTTATTTCCGGATCCCCCTCCCCCCTCTGGTGAGATTTCGTGAGATTTGGTCGGACCCTCCCCCCCTCTAGTGAGATTTAGTCCGTGCGAAACACCTCCCCCCCCCCCATAGAAATCGCCCTCGAAACTTTTGAAGACTTTCTTTTTTAGGTCTCACCCTTATAAATCCTGTCACACCCCCTCTTTTCGACGAAATACCCCCCCTAAAATCGACTTTCACGCAATATGTAGACCTTCCCAAAACCTCACGTGAGTTTTCCGTAGACCCTCCTCCCCCCTATTTCACCTCACATAATTTATGGATGCCCCCTAATACCAATCAATCTTCGGGTTTAATATGCAGTTTATCTTTACACAAGCATTAGAGGCGGGAAAGAACTGGAGACAAGGAACGAGAAGTAATTCGTCTATGACCTTTTGAAGGAAGCATTCCGGCGTTCGCCTGGAGTGATTTGTCAGCAAATATACCAAATCATGGGTATAGCACCGTCTGACATTCGAAGGAAAACAGCTGCAAAGATGGAGAAGAGGAAACAGAAAACAGACAGCACACACCCTTTGTTTGGACATAAACCTCAACCCGCAAAGCTAACGTTAAGAAAGTGCTTCTTACAGTCAACTATAGCCATAATATCTTCACCTCGAGCACGCCGTGTAGAACTATGCCGAAATTCGTTGCTTGAAGGGCACTGGAAGAATATCAGAGAGGTACCGGCTGTGGGGTGTAATCAACCATATGCCATATGGAAGGCACTAAATAAATTAAGAACTGAAGTGTCCCGATGCAGATCTAATTTCAAAAAATTGGATTACTCTACTGCAAACGAACTACGTAAATGTGGTATGCAGCAATCTACCTGAAACCTGCATTATCGATGACCTTTTTATGGCAAATTAGAAGGCCATCAGGATTGCGGAATTCTGGTAACATTTCATTTAATTGTGTTCTATATTTCATCAGCTTAATATTAATTAATTAATTTTATTTTTTGTGTTTCAACTTGTAATGTTATGTCCTGGACACGAGAAATAAATAAGTAAATTTTGGGAAACCCTGTAAATCACAAACCTTGATGCCCGGACGGGGATTCGAACCGCCTTCATCCCGAATGCGAGTCCAGAGCGTTAACCGCTCACCCATCACGCTCGATGCCAACCTCTTATATACCTAGATGTATATGGCTTCTGTGATATATAGATTTAATCTTGGGCTAAACTTAATTTTTTTATATTGAAAGTTTCTCATCTAATTAATATTAATATCTGTATTATCAAAACGTTTTTATTTTTTTTATTTTTATATTTATACATTGATCCGACTTTTGTTGAAGTTGAGTTTCTTGAATACCGTTGTTATATTATTATTATTATTATTTTGCAATTTCATTTCTCCCAGCTGAAGGCTGGGAGGCGGGCTGCTGGAGAGTCACGGAGACTCTTTTCAGCCTACTAGTCTACGGGGAGGGAGGGGGGATGGAAGGTCGGCCGTGGCCTTGTAGGGAACCATCCCAGCATTCGCCTAGAGTGACTGAGGAAAACCACGGAAAACCTCAGTCAGGATGGGAGTTTGACCCCGGTCCTCCAGAATGGCAAGTAGCAGTGCGAAATCGTACTGCCCAAGCCTCGGTGCCGTTGTCATTTTTTTTTTTTTTTTCATTCGCCTGGAGTGATTTCGGGAAACCATGAAAAACCGAAATCAGGATGGCATATCACGGCCGTCAGATCTCACACTTAAGATCATTGTTCCTCAAACGTACCAAAAAACACAGAGACTCAGGAGATGGTGGTCCTGTCCGATTGCGCGACGCAATTGTCGCGGGGGTCAAATTCTCCGATCAAACCACTACCCGGGTTTGACCCCGGTCCTCCCGAATGACAAGTAGCAGTGCGAAATCGCACTGCCCAAGCCTCGGAGCCAATGCTAGCAGCAGCAGCAGTGACATTCCTTACTGGGAAAACATAAGTCCCAGGTTGAGGGGAAGTTTTTGCGCCATAGCGCATCTCCTTCCAGTTTATGTTATTGGTTGTCATTATCAAAACGGTTCTTCTCTATCTGGATTTGTCGTATCCGGTGCTTTTGTCATTGTTCTTATATTTTAGTGCATAATTAGTGGTCCAGTAGTTTCTTTGGCCACCTGAGAGAGTTGTCATATATTGGATCCGCACCTAGAGCTGTTATCAGCGGATTGGTAGATTTTTATTATTGGCGTAAAATTGTCTTGCCAGCTGTTCAAACCTCTCGCGAAGCTTGGGTAGGCCACTTATTTGGTGCAGCACATGTGTCCTCGTCTCACGCGGTAGATGATATGCCTGTCTTATGGCCCTGATTTGTACAACTTGCAGTTGCTGTAAGTTGGAGGCAGCAGTGTTCCCCCAGACAACTGCTGCGTACTCCAGTATTGGCCTGACTAGCGCAACATAGAGGCGGATTCCCAGCTGCGGCTTCAGTGCTGAAGAGTGGTTGAGAATCGGGTATAGAATTCTCATTCTCCCAGATGCCTTTGCGCGGACGTTGATGACGTGAGGCTTCCACGTCATTCTCTTGTCCATTTTCACACCTAGGTAGGTGGCAGTACTAGTCCAGTTGATATCTTCGCCGAAGAGGGTTAGAGGAGTCAGGTTTTGTGGAACCTTCTTCCTAGTTAATACAATCGCTTGGCTCTTTGGCGCATTAAAGGCTAGCCGCCATTTCGTTGCCCATTCCTGAATATTGTCGCACGCTTGTTGTAGTCGACGTTGCAAATTGTTGATGTTCATGCTTCTGGCAAACATGGCCGTGTCATTGGCATACAGAGCTTTTTTAACACGTGCTGTAGTAGGTGTATCAGCAGTGAAGAGGCTGTATAGCACCGGGCCTAAGACCGAGCCTTGTGGGACGCCTGCAGCGATGTTCTTGATTGAGGATGTGGCCCCGTCCATGACTACTCGAAAGGTTAGTCCCTCCAGGTAGCTCTTGAGTAGTTTAACATGAGAAAGAGGTACTCCTTGCGTGAGAAGTTTATATAAGAGTCCTTGGTGCCACACTTGAGTCGAAGGCTCGGCTGACATCCATCAGGACCGCACCGAAGTACTCGCGACGTTCAAAAACGGCAAAGCCTTCTTCAGGAAGACGAAGGAGCTGCTGAGGGGTGGAATGCCCTTGTCGGAAGCCGAACTGTTCATCCGGCAGAAGCCTCTCGTTGTCTATGATTCTGCGCAGTCTCTTAAGGTATATTCTTTCAAACACTTTGGAAAGTGTAGGCAGCAGGCTGATCGGTCGGTAAGACTTGAGTGACCTCCTGTCCTTGCCCGCTTTGGGAATGGGTATAATGTGGGCATGTTTCCACGTTTGCGGGTATTCGCCTGTACGGAGAATTTCATTGAAAGACTCCGTGATGTATAGGATTGCCGTAAGGGGCATTTGTCGAAGAATCCCTCCACCAATCCCGTCGTGTCCGGCAGCTTTCTTTATTTTCAGGTTCGCGAAGGCCGATGTCACCTCCTACACCGTGATTTCCTCTATGAGGTCTTCCTCCGAAGGAACAGCTATTAGGAAGCGACTCAGGCGTCGCTCCACGAAGTTTATGTGCTCATTGTCTCTAGGGACGTCGACTGGTTTAAAGTTTGCCCCAAAGGTCTCAGCAAGAGCTTCAGCCTTTTCTTCTGGGACGCAGACATGGTTGTTTCCAACAACCAGAGGTGGGATCTTTATCCTCTGCCGGAGTCGGGCCTTCGTGCTCACCATGCAGACCCGTCTTCTATATTCAAGGTGGAAATGAAATTAGATCAGTCAGAAATTCTGTACTGTTCTACCTCCGCTTTGATCTCCCGCTGCATGCGATTTACCGCTCTCTTTGTAGCCGGATCCCTAGTGAGATGCCACTCCCTATTTAGTTGGTTTTTGATTGCTATTGCCTCTCGGATGTAGGAAGGCAATTGTCGAGATCGTTGAGGCTGGTTACGGCGCCGCCGGGTAGCCGCATCTGCTGCCTCGTTTATCCAGTCAGCCAGTACAGCAACGGCGGCAGAGGGACCAGTAGCAGAGGGTGGCGCTGCAGATTCAATCCGCTGTGTGAGGAGGTTCTTAAAGACTTCCAAGTTAATCTCACGTAAGTTTCTGGCTAGTCTGTCCCTACGTGATGATATTTCCGCCGTCATATAATAAAGCACTGGGACATGGTCGGATGACAAGACCATTTTGGTGGTGACGGCTATGTTGTGTCTTAGGCCCTTGGTTATGGCGATGTCAAGAACATCAGGGAGGCCACGTCCATTGATGGTAGGTTCAGTGGGTCCCCAAACTACCGCATCGTGGTTCTCGACCACTCGTAGGAGTTTCCTTCGGTGATTGTTGGTGATTCGTGAATTCCAGGCGATATGCTTGGCGTTCAGGTCACCCGCAATAAACAGATTGCCGCGCAGACTAAGAAGCGCAGAAATGTCCCCTTCATGTAGGCGTCCTGGTGGGCGGTATACAGCAACAAACACAAGTCTCCCCCGACATGTCTCGACAGCAACACCGGTTGCTTCTATGGTATCCATGCGGGGTAATACTATTTGAGAGTGCTTAATGGCACTCCTAACGAATACCGCGGTACCACCTCCGGCGGTTGGCCGGTCACACCTATAGCAGGAGTAGTTGGGGGCAGCAGCTTTGATCCCCTGCTTGAGATGAGTCTCATTCACGAGGCACACATCAATGCCTTCGCCCCTAAAGAATTCCTTAAATTCGCCCATCTGGCGCCAGAGGCCATTAGCGTTCCATATGCAAATGGTTAAGTCTTCAATGGAATTAGCCATGACATTCTTGGTTACCTTGTTGTACGGCAGTTATTGCCATTCTAATGGCCTCCGCCATCTGATACGGCAGGTCTTGAATTAATGCACCATGTTTAAGAGGATGGGGCCGTCATCCTTTCGGGTGTTCTCATCCGCTGGGCGGTTCTTCAATTCTTCAGTTTTCTTCATCCTGCTCGGAGGTTTTGCCTGGGCAGAGGAGTCTCTCTGGTGATCCCTCCCATTGTCATGAGCACCAACTAATGCTTCTGCGTAGGTTTTACCCGGACTCAGCTCAGGGTTGTTCTGGCCCTTGTTGGAGGCTGCTGCCTCTTCCTCCTCGTTTTTCTTTTTCTGTTGTTGCCTCGTCTTAAGAATGGCAACGTAGGAGGCATTGTTTGCTTTCTGTTTGTCATTAAATCTACTGAAAGCGGTGTATTTCCGATAGCTTGCGACATGATCACCGCCGCAGTTGACACATTTAGGAGAGGTTTCTCCTTTTTTGAGAGCGCATTGACGCGTTGGGTGTTCACCCGCACACTTGACGCATTTGGGCGGCATAATACAGTGCCGGGATACGTGTCCTGCCCCCTGACAATTGTAACACTGAGGAGGACCTCGAGTGCTACGTAATTTTTCGGTGGTGATTATCACTGAGCATAGAGACGTCATTTTGTAAATTGCTCTATTCTCGGTGGTATCCGAGAGGACTACCAGGAACAGTGGTACTTCCTGTCGCGTTTTTTGGTGAACGCAGACGAACGAATGTCCTCGCCACTATACCTAGCACTTTCAGTTCTTCTTTGATGTACTCCGTGCAGAAATTGAATGGGTGTCCTCGTAACACGAACTCACGGCCCGCAGGTTTGACGCGGTACTCGTGCTTACAAAGCTTCTTTAGTGTCATATCGAGGTTTCTATAATCCTCTTTGAAGGACACTATCAGGGGTGCTGGCTTCGACTCCCTAACAGCCTTTGTCTGTTCTGCTTCCACTGTTCCCATAACTTGCTCTGCCTCTATGGGGAGATGCGAGAAAGAGTTGCTCGTGCTGGGAGCATTGGCAGCATTGGAGCTCAGCTGAGCGGCAGGAGCAGGTCTACGCGGCTTACGCCACTTGTCTGCGTCTTGTTCTGCATCTCTGGTTGCTCTTCTTCGGTCGGATTTGAGCTGAGGAGTCGGCATTCTGGTTTTGGTTTTCACAGAAATTTTTGCAGCCCGCTTGGACTGTGTGTCATCTTTATTATTTGAAGTGTTCTCTGCAGCACGCTTACGTGAAGCGGAGGCCTCTTGCTCGTGTTCCATCACTGTGTAGTCCACTACACATTCCGTAGTAGGCGTTGAGTCCATGTCTGCAATCTCCACCAAGTCCATAGCGTCGGTAGAGGTCGGCATAGACGCCGCTGACGATGACATGGGCGTGTTGTGCTGGCCCTTTGTTGTCACAGGAAAGTCATTTGGCTGATCCTTTGGTGGGGCGTGAGTTGCTTCAATCTCCACGTTATAACTGTCACCACGCACTCGAGTAACAATAACAACCGCAGCAGGCTTAGACGTCATTTTCGTTACCGATATCGCGGATGCAAAAGGCACGGAACGGCGCGGCCCGGCGGTGCTGCCCGTGCAGCTCGACGCGTTTTTCGGCTTCGTCGTAAAAACACGATAGAAAGCAGTCTAATGCAATCTACGAAATGAATGACAGATACGCGGTATTCGAAGTCGCGCACTCGTAAATAGTCAATCAGTACAATTGATTACACACAATCAACAATTCAAACAAACACACATCAAAATGCCACGTCACAATACTAGATCAACAAGCCATCATGTGTGTACTTCAACATCAATGACATGTACACTCAAGTGTCATAAAATATCATCCAATCGGAGCCAATGCTAAAACGCACATTTGCTATAAATAATCAGAGTTGTCAAACTCGACTGCGAGAAAATATGGAAAACATTGTGTAGCAGTCAGTTTGAGTTGTTGCTATGAGTCGACAGAGTGTGTGCTATGTGTAAATGGTTATGGAAAGAATTTATTTTTAATGATTGGTAACAAACCTAATGTTGATAACTCTAGTCGAGGATCCCTTCTGTAATTGGGTGAATATCAGGGTGAATCTCGAAAAGCTATATCTTGTTCAGAGCAAATATTTAATTTAAAATCCATAATTCGTCATCGAATAGTTAACTCCAAAAACGTAAAAGTAATATTTATAGATTTTAAAAAGGCTTATGACCTTGTTGACAGGAAAACTTTGAATTAAACTATTTTTCATGGCGTTTGCCTCGTCGAAGTCAAGGTTATTAGAGGCGGGAAGGGACTGGGCGCAAGGAACGGGAAGGAATTCGGTCATGACCATTAGAAGGAAATATTCCGGCATTCGCCAAGTGTGTGGTTTGGGGAAACGAAGGAAAACCCTAATCTCGGTGCCCGGATGAGGATTCAAACACACGTCCTTCCGAAGGCGAGAGCAGAGCGTTACCGCCCATCCACCACGATCGGTATACAATTCCTGTATTTGGAGTGATATCTAAATTGGTACACCTAGTACTTGAAACATTACAGAAATAGTATAAGGTAAAGATCACGGGGTTCTTACAGCTCCTGCCACTTCCCGCAGGATTCACGGAGGTAGAGCTCTGCATTCCCATTACAGCCGTTGGCACTGTAATGGATGTGACGGAATTAGCGGCACGCTTCGGCCTTTCTTTACCTTCCCACGGAGTTTCCTCGACGGTGCTCATTAGATAGTAGTTTCAGTGGGCCTGGGGAGCCAGGCAGAAGTTCAGCGTCGAGACTTCAACGGGGATCGAACCCTGGTCGTTCGGGTTGCTGTCAGACGCTCTACCCCCTGAGATACGCGTCCAGTATATCCATAGTACAAAAATTAAAATTTATGGTCGAAATATCAAAGTCTATCGAGTTAAATACAGGTGTGCGGTTAGATGATGTTCTGTCATCCATTTTGATCAACTTTGTCTTAGAGAAAATTGTAAGAATCTTGAATAAAAAATCGAAGGAACTCAAAATTTCACTAACAAAAAACAAATGTGCTGTAATTGGTTTCCTGACATTTGCTGATAATTTCTCTGTATTGAAAATTGTATAACACAATTCAATGCGTTGCAAGAAAAAGGCCAACAAAACAAGTTTGAGAATTTCTGAAAAAAAAAACTAAATTTATTAAAAAAGTAAAAAATGCTCCAAAGTTTTTAAGGACAGATGTTTGACGAAAAGAAATTTAAATATTTGGTAGAAATAATACAGGAAAATGGTTTAGCTAAGTCTGGCATGCAAGAAAGGATACACAGGATTGAAAATGCGTATTGTATCGCTAAGAATTTTTAAATCAAAATTACTTATCTAAAATTGTTGAAATTAGAATGTTTATATGTGAGAGAATGCTTAGTATTGAAATATTTGCGAGATAAACAGTAATTACTAGAAAGAAGAATCATGAGAAACATTTTGGGTTCAATTAGAATACAAGGTCAATTGAAATTAAAAAAATAGTAAGAAAACATGCAAGAAATTAGAAAATATAACAGAATTAAAAAAAATGGAGTTTGCTGTTTTTTAACATATTTATATAATGGATGATAGCAGATTAACAGACAAAAAGCGATATTAAATTAACCCCTATGTAAAAGACTCAATTGCAGGTAAAGTTAATGAAGTGGTTTGAAGTTGGTTACCCTACAAATACTGGCTACCTTTTCTGACTAGGTGCTGCCAGAGAAATTCCGCCAGCAAAAAGCTTAAATGTGATTTCTCCTCTTCAAACATTACTTTTCAACTACTGATGCAAATGAAACACGCTGACAGTGCTTCATATTTAAATGATATTAGATATGAAGATTGAGCTTATTGTATCAGTGTTTAGCACTGTCTAACGGATTTTTATTCTGTTGGCCACAGGCGGTGGTTAAAATCCTGTGAAAATGATCTGCAAACAAAAATAAATGTAATTCTCAACATATGAACAACATTAGTTTACACATACAATAGAGAAACACTACTATCATTTTTATTTTGTATAACTTAACAGCTATCCATGCCTGAGAGATCCTATTCAACCATTTCAATGGAACTGATTGTCAGCTCTTTAAGAACATTTAGAATAACAGCTGCCACCAAATTCTTTTCTAATTCGATATATGCTAAAAGTCTTTCAAATTGCAGTTTCGAGAAATTGCTACAAAACTAACATCACATTATAGCACTGCTCTGTCTTGTCTATTCTCCTTAAAACGAAAAAATGGCCACTCAACAGCTAGTATCTCCTTCCACATATAAGCCACTCAAGTCTCCTGCTTGTTTATACACACCAGACATTACAACAGTCATTCCTAATTAAGTGGACTCATTAAGCCACTAACTTTAACATATTACTTACAATTAGTTTCGGAAATAAGGAACTGTTATAATGAGTTATATTAATAATAGGATATTTGAAGGGGTACTTATAACAAATAAGATATTTTTTAAAAAAAATTCTTAACTATTATATACCTTTTCTACTGATAAGAACTAAAAATAAAATTATATTTCTTGGCAAAGCATTTTTCATGCTGGTGAGCTATACTAGCATTTAGTCTCAGTTTATTGTTTGTAAAATTTGAGTATTATGACCAACAGCAAAAAAATAATTATAAATATAAATAATGAAATAAAAATCTGATAATTTAGATTTGTTGTTTACATTTGTTACTTATTTTTTTACCGCATGCCTAAGAAACTAGTATAATACATGTAAATATATACAATATACACATGGGCAAGAACGATTACAAATCGATGCCCAATTGTTGCATACCAGTTATCAGATCCATTCATAAACCGAGGTAGAACTTACAGTATGTACAATAACATATAAAAGAGATTTAAAAGAATTTCCCGTTCGTGCTTAGCGATGTCCTACTTTATTGATCTTTAATTTCACATAAACAACTTCCCTCATATGAGGGTATATTACTCGGGTATTGTCAGTTTACAAATGTTTGCTTGTCCATGGGAATCGCGTCGTTATCACAAAACGCTGCAGTGTATAACAACACCGTTTCTGGCACTTTTTTTGCATCGATATCCGTTGCCAGGTTGGTCAGTTAATACAGAATTAATTTTCCTTTTCTGAAGCCATCTTGAGTAGCAAGTATAGTCGTATCATACCCAATCTATCATTTAAGACTGTTTTTATTCAGGAATTTCAAAGTTTTTCCCACGCACGACATTAGTAACACGGGCATGGAGACTTTACTTACATTCGTGTCCAGAGCTAAACATCTTGGGTCCAATACTGAACTAGATCCAGTGCTTCATGCTTAATGTGAAGCGTGCAAGTACTAGGACTCCTGTGCTGATTGGCGGGAACCCGGGCTTGCAAGCGCAGCCGGAATGACCTACTACCAATTGGTATCGGGGCTGTATGAAATTGTTTGGGTCAGACCTTTATTTGATGTTTGAACGAATGTTTTCCCGACGTATCGCTGAAATAGAGACTTCACGGATTCTCCACCAGATCGTGTTGAAGAAAGATGAGCTTTCGGTGGCGTGCTCTACCGCCATCTTCATGTCTGGTATTGCCTTTGTGACAAGGAGAGCTGCACTGGCTTTGTAATACACAACGCCGGTTCAGCTCTGGTTTGGTTGCCACTGTGGTAAGGGAGAGTCCATAAACTACGTAACCACTTTTTTTTTCTCCACTGAAAACCCCACCCTCAACCACCTAGCCTGACGTGGCTTTTTCCATTACCCTCCCCCCCCCCTCCTGCGCGTGCTACGTAGCTTTTTTTCTCTATTGATTCCAGAAGACAATTTGTATTTTTATCACTTGTGACAACATGATAACTACAATATGGAAATAATGAAATGACGGAAAAAAATATTCACAATGTTGTTATATTTTCTGTACCTTATTTTAAATGTGACAAATATATCAATGAAAAGCTCCCCCCTCTCCCATGTAAACCAGCGTAACTTTATACTCAACCCCAACCCCCTAGACCGAGCCACGTAGTTTATGGACGCTCCCTAACGCAAGCCCTGAAGATGGTCGACAGAGCGCGCCGCCGAAACCTCAGTCATTCATTCAACACAATCCGGCGGAGAACCCGTGAAAATTATTTTTCAGACCTTTATTTGCTAATGCAATTCGAATAATTAATTGATTCTTCCATTCCATCGCAATTGGTTCATTAGTTTAAGTGTTACCTGACAGTTTTAGGACTATAGTAACATAAATTTCAGGCCCATCACAGCTGAGAGAACAACATATTCTGTCAGATCGAAGAGCATTTTAGAAAAATGTTTTAGGGATTGCCTGATCTCAGTCCTGTGTAATTGAGAGTATTTTGAAACTGAATTCATGAAAGGGAACAGTGTTCTGAAATGTCACACAACAAATTATTCTTGAGGTAAAATTTATGTTATTTGAGTTTCTATCCTTTAGCGAAAAAGTTGATTCTGGAGTCTTCAGATAAGAACTCTTAGTGAGGAACCCCTCTTAGGAACTACTTTCTTACCGTTTTACTAAGTTTATTGATTTGCTAACACTCCATATAGTGATTCAAGGTGGAATAACTATTTAGTAGTAGACATCTGGCTGTTCTCTAGTATATATAGTTTCACCTGATGGGATTACTCTTACCTGCTTGCAATTACTTTGCTTGATTTGGTTTGTGTGTAGCTCTTAACTTATGTCATAACATTAGTTGTCGGTATCATAACCTGCTCTTCAAATCCATAGCAATTTTGCTTCTTCCTGCAGTGTTATATTGGATACAATTTGCCTTTTTTTGCCTGTACTAGTTATTGTGGGACGGTCATAGAATTACTCGTTAAGTAGCCGTCCTGTAAACAAAGCGGACACTCACGATATGTCTTGACTGTTGGAAGAAACTCAGGCTCCTACAAAGCTAGTCGAAAGAAACGTAATACCGTCTTCCATTCATCTGGACGGATGTTAAGATTACACTTTTTGATCTCTATATGTGGCTGCGGGCTTTATTCAGCCGAGTTGCGGAATGGGATAGAATGCTGTCCTCCTGAAAAGATCTCTTCCACTAGTTCGCGGGAAAGCTACAGTGGACATTGGACCAGGAGTACACGCTCGCTGTCTGAACCTACAGCCTCATATTACGAAGAACAAAACATAGAACCCTTGAGGAAACAGTCAAGGACTAATAGCTTCAGTCAGACAAAAACCAATTTAATGCTTGAATATAGACGGTATTTTAAGAGTCAAATAATGTTAAAAGTATTTTATCTCTAAAGAAAGTCCTAAGACGTGTTTTAATGGAAGGTTGCATATTTACAACTTTAGACGGTAAAATGCAGAAAATATGTTGCTAAGGATGGATTCACATTAGAAAAGCAGTGATATTCAACTAAGTCTCTCACAACCTATCTAAAAGAGTATAGAATGGAGCTTATAGTAGCATTCTGAGAATTATCCTCTATTCATAGGAAGTGCAGAAATATTTGAATTGTTTATGGCAAACACGTGTTAAAGCTATACAAAGGGATTTGAAGGTGATATGAATTATATAAGTACAAGAGAAATTGTTGTGGTAATAGATTAAAAAAAGAAACGTTTTTTTATGTCATCTTTAATAAAATGGTACTCTTTATGTTTCTAGATGAAACAAATGAGGTGACGTATTTTCCCTGCAACTCAGATCTGACGACGGAGTGGGAATATTTCCCCAGAAAATGCTAGTCACGTTTACTACATGCCTGTGACTATGGTCAATGAACTCGGATTTTCAGCCAACGCTAAAAGTTCGAAACTCTCTCCTGATGTCTAATTAAGGCGTAGGCACAACAGAATATTGATTCTTAAGCCTCCTTACGCTTTAACAGTTCCAAATGACCTATCATTCACTATTGAAAAGATGGAAAATGGGTGCAACATTCCTGTAAATATTTCTCCAGGTTAATTAGACGGTATTTAATCCGACATATGTATATTTAAAAGTTAAAAAAGTGAAGGCAGTGAAAGTTTACATCTTAATGTGTAGCTGTGGAGATAACGTTAAAATATTATTATTGTTCATATAGCCATGCGGTTAAAGGCATTGTGTTACTAAACGAAAGTTTGTGTGTGTGGGTGCATTTCTCCTCCATTATTTTCTGTTTGTATCATACGATATAAACTTTTTTACGAAAATAATTTCTTTTCTATTTGAAGATAAAAAAATTTTTATATAATAAGCAGTATGCAGAAGTCTTAAACATAAATTTCTTCCACACCAGTAATATTCGATTAAGAGTCGCAGACATATTTAATTTACATTTAAGCCTTCAGTTTCAAAACATACCAGACATACTTTATCATATCAAAAAATACAGGCGCATGAAAAATTCTCATGTTTTTTTTTCATAAATGAAGAGGATAGCAGTTCGATGTAAAGTAACAGAGAATATGTAATTTAGGGTCGGATTTCGTAAACTTCTAGTTAAATTATGAACGGTATAAATATGATTATTAGATACGCAGACAACACATAAAGAAAATCAAAGCTTTAATTTTGTGTGGTGGTTAGATCAGTTCTATATAAATGAACGAAGATGTAGAACAGTAGCATTATTAAGATATCTGCCAAGTGCATACGAGAGTGTGTGATGCATATTCATAAAGTAATAACACGAATTGCAATGGTCGAACAAGTATTCGGTCACGAAAAACGGCAAGGCTCGACTTGTAACTGAGGAACATTCTATCAAAGCTTTGGTAGAACATTGCTGTTTGAACAGACTGAAAGCGTGTGTTGTAGGAAAAAGTAAGGCGACTCGAAATATTAAGAACATGGAGCTGGAAATGTATGGAAGAAGTGAGATGAACCGCTAGGGTTAAATTGAAGAGAATTTAAATGAGATCAGAGAGGATTGCTGGAATATGTAATAAAATACAAACAGTGAGTAGTTGACCGACAAGAAATTCTCTGTAAGGAAATGTTGGTCGAAAGGTAGTGAGTTTCAAAATCGATGTGGCTCTGTCGCCGCTGAAGACACCACAATACGTCTGATTACGGAAAAAAGAAAAAATAAAATATAAAACTCAAGATCCTTGACAATGTGAAGGAGAATGGTTCTTACGAAAATTGTGCTAAGATTAACTGAAGAGAGAAAGATATGGAGAGCGGAAATGGAGTACAGCAATAAAATGTGGCGAGAAAAGGCCTAAAATCTAATGACTTAAAACAAACAATTGATCCAGGAGGCAAACGAAACACAGAAAACCACAGGCATTTCCGTGGAGTTATTTCGAGAAACCCTGGTTAAGCGATATCTCGATTTTGGCCGGGGTTTCTATACCACCTTATGCCGAATAATAGACCCGCTGATACGAGAATGTTTAATGTTATTATCAAGTTGCTATCACTAGGTCTTTGAGATCATACCAAATATTATTATTTCGCGTTCAAGAACGAACGTGCATGGCATGTAGAATGATAAGTACCCAAACATGTACGTGTGACGCCTTCGTCTTCGCTTCTGAAATGAATGGATCCTTTAATTCATGCCTTGGGTTGCAAAAACGTGGACAACTATTTGTCACATTAACATTAATGAGTCCTTCTTTCCAACTTAACAAAAGTGTCTAACGAATGGTAATTTATGAATAAAATTTAGGTCTTCACACTTAATAATTTTGTCGAAATTACTGTTTTTTGACGGGAGTTTTATAAATTACTCTTAAATAATTTTATGGTTTATTTCACGAATTATTAGACTTTTATTTAATTAATGTATTTTTTTAAAATATTGTTTCAGCAATGCCCTCTTGTCGAGCAAGAATTTCCACATCTACATTCCTACTCTGCAAATCACAAACATTGTGGGTGGCAGAGGGTGCTAAGCACCAATCCCAAACCCGCCCATTCCAATCCCGAATAGTGCTAGGAAAGAAGGAATACATGTAAGTATCAGTACGGCATCTTATTTCTCTAATCTTATCCCTCCGGTCATTGCGACCTAAATAGGTTGGCGGAAGAAGTATTTCATTGCACTCGAAATTTAAATTTTTTCGCATATTCTCCAATAAATTCGAACGCAAGCTACGTCGTCTTTCTTCCAAACTATCCCAGCCCAATCTGTGTATCAATTCTGTAACGCTTTCATAAGGGCTGTAACAAGAAGTCACGAATCTAGCGGCTCTCCTCTGCACCCTCTCAACTGAGTCAATCAGAACCTTGCGATACGGATCCCAAACCCCACAACAGTAATCCTGATGCGGACGCACTAGTGTTTTATACGCTATCTCCTTTGTTTGAGCATTACAATTCCTCAAAATAAGACCTATGAATCGCAATTTAGAATTTGCCTTGCCTACGACAGAAGTTATGTGCATGTCCCATTTCATGTTGCTTTGTACTATCACCCCCAGATACTTCACGGAATCAACCGTGTCAACAGGTGAATTGTTTATTTTGTACTCGTGAACAACCTGATTCTTTTTGTTACTTATCCGCATTGCCTTGCACTTTTTGCAATTAAGTGTAAGCTGCCATTTACGGCACCAATCGAAAATAGCATCCAGATCACGCTGAATTTCTAAGCAGTCGTTGGAGCACCTTATTTCCCTATAGATAACCGCATCGTCGGCAAACAATCGCAACCAGCATTTGACGTTGTCACCTAGATCGTTTATAAATATTAAGAAAAGAAGTGGACCTATTACACTTCATTGAGGAACGCCCGAAGTAAAATTTATCTTAGAAGAGGCTTCCCCGTCAACAACGACATATTGTGATCGACCAGTTAGAAAATCACGTATCCACTCGCAAATCTGAGCCTTAATACCGTAAGCTCGAATCTTGGCTAAAAGTCGGTTGTGTGGCACAGAATCAAAAGCTTTCTGAAAATCAAAAAAAAAAAAAAAAAAAAAAACGCATCAACTTGCGAACCTGCATCGATAAGTTTCATTATGTCGTGGGAAAATAGGGCCAATTGTGTTTCACACGATCTCTTCTTCCGAAATCCGTGTTGACATGGTGTAAGTAAGTCGTTCTCATCTAGAAACTTCATTATGTTCGAGCATATGACATGTTCCAAAATTCTGCTGCAGACCATGATGAGATGATGACATCAGGTGTAACTGTGCAAGGTTTTTTTTTCTTATGACTCTAGGCCTTATCGACATAGAGGTCAGTACAGGCAAGGAATTGCATGGAATGGCAAGGAATTCGACCATGGCCTTTTTGAAGGAACTGTTGAAGTATTCGGTTAGAGATACAGGGGAAAGCCATAATAAATCTAAATCTGGATTCTTGAATGAGGATTCGAACCAGAGCCCTTCTATAAACGAGGCCAGAGCATTACCGCTCACCATCACGCTCAGTCTTATTCAAGGCCATGAATAATCTCTAAATTTCATTATTGGTTTTTAGCAGTAGTGAGTTCAGGTGACGGCCAAACAATAAAAATTCAAGTTCATTTTTTTATCTGCTTATCGTCTCTCTAACAGCGAGGTCTTTAGAGACGGGAAAGGATGGGGGGCAAGGAATGGGAAGGAATTCGGCCATGGCCTTTTTAAGGAAGCATCCCGGCATTTGCCTGGAGTGATTTGGTAAACCATGGAAAACCCAAATCTGGATGCCCGGACGGGGATTCGAACCGCCGTCCTCCCGAATGTGAGGCCAGAACGTTCAAGTTCAGATTAAAACTAGTGGAAGGAATATCGTGGTTGAGAAAACATTCGCTGGCCATGAAAACGTGATTTACTGTTATCTAATTAACCTTCTGCAATCGAATTACATTGTAAGTCATTACAGGGCGGTTAAAGAGATTTAGTAGTTTGATATCGGATTTAATTAAATCTTTGATAGTGAAAAAAGAAATAAAAAAGAGTTGCATGTACTGCATTGCTATCGGAGTTTTTTTTTTTTTTTTTTTTTTTTTAACTGCTTAACGTCTCCTATAACAACTAGGTCTTTAGAGACCGGAAAGGATGGGGGGCGAGGAATGGGAAGGAATTCGGCCATGGCCTTTTGAAAGAAGCGTCCCGGCATTCACCTGGAGTGATTTGGGGAAACCATGGAAAACCCAAATCTGGATGCCCGGACGAGGATTCGAACCGCCGTCCTCCCGAATGCGAGGCCAGAACGCTAGCCGTTACACCACCACGCTCAGTCCTATCGGAGTTATGCCTAAGCCATTATTGTAAACTAAATCACTAATTTACATATTTCTAGTGTGAAAACAATTTGAAGATTAATAAATGCCTTTAAGTGGATTCACAGGAAATAGAAATTAATCCTGGTTAAGCCTGAAAGTAAATAGATCTGAAAATCATAACCTAGGAACGAAAATACCTGTGCTTATGGCTAATTTCAGGATCTGTTACAGTGTAAGCTGCCAGTTGTTCCTGAGACTGTTGAGGCCGAAGTAAGAACGGGACTGCAGCTTACTGGCTAATTGCCAGTAAGCTGACGATTGCTTGCTGGTTGTTGACGCGTCGGCATACATCAGCAAGGCATACTAATTAACAGAGGGGCTCAAACACCAACCACCTCCACTGAGTTCGAAGTCGTCTTCACAAACTCCGTGTCATATCTTGTCTTCAGATTCATATCTGCCCGATGAGCACAAAACCCAGCAAAGGAGCAAACTTGGTAATAACATCTTTTTTCTGTCGTCTGTGGGGTTCAGCAAGGACGATCAGTGCTGAAGTGGGCAGAAAATGTTATGATGAATCTGGAAAACCAACTGAACTTCACGGAACTATGAAATTCCTTTATTGAAATGCGTATTTTTGAAGTAACATTCCATCATTAACATCGTTATCGTGGCTGTCGCAATTATCTGCAATCAGGATAGCGGAGCCTTTTCGTATGTACGAGGGTCAGTCAAAAAGTAATGCCTCCTATTTTTTTTCTACTTAAAAAAATTAAGTTAAGTGAAAAATTTGAATTTGGCGCCATTCCTCAAACCTTCTTCTGCAATCCACTGCCGTAGTAACTTTCTGTGTCAACAGGTGGCAGCACAGCAGAAGTTTGTAAGATGGCCGACATCGATGCTCGTTTGAGACAGCGTTGTGTGATTGAATTCTTGAATGCAGAAGGTGAAACGCCCATACGCATTCATGAAAGACTGAAGAAGGTGTATGGTGTTGTGACAGTGGATGTCAGCACTGTTAGACGATGGGTTCGTCGTTGTAAGGAAGCTGAAGGGCAAACACCGTTGACTGACGAAAAGCGGAGCGGCAGGCCGGTGAGTGCAGTGACTCCACACAACATTCAGCAAGTTGATGACATCATTCGTGGTGACCGTCGGGTGACTGCAGATGAAGTGTGTCGCATTATTTCTCTTAGTAAAGGCAGTGTGATCACGATTATTAAACAATTGGGGTACTCAAAAGTTTGTGCACGGTGGGTTCCAAGAATGTTAACCGATCAGAATAAAGAGGCAAGGAAAACAATAGCCTCCCAACACTTGCAGCGCTTCCGTTTGGAGGGAGATGAGTTTCTGAAAAAAATTGTGACCGGGGACGAAACATGGGTGCATTTTTTTGAACCCGAATCAAAGAGGCAGTCAATGGAGTGGCGTCACACAAGCTCGCCGAGGAAGAAAAAATTCAAAACTGTGCGATCGGCAGGGAAAGTTATGGCAACAGTTTTCTGGGATACAGAGGGTCTGATTCTGGTTGATTTTTTGGAGCAGGGATGCACAATAAATTCTGTTCAATACGTCACAACCCTCAAAAAACTTAAAGCACGTCTTCAGCGAGTTCGCCCAACAAAATCAATGGCAGATGTTCTTCTTTTGCATGACAATGCAAGACCACACACCAGTCGTCACACCTCTGACGAGATTGTCAAAATTGGATGGGAAGTTTTGCTTCATCCCCCATACAGCCCTGACCTGGCACCATCAGACTTCCATCTGTTCGGGCCACTAAAAGAAGCTCATCGTGGGATTCATTTTGAAGATGAGGAGGCCGTCAAAACATCCGTGCGTCAATGGCTTACGAAGCAGAGCTGTGATTTTTACCGTGCTGGGATACATGCCCTTGTTCAAAGATGGACCAAAACTGTAGAGATGGGCGGAGATTACATTGAAAAATGACAAAATGATCCTCAATGTTGTGGTTTTCAACCTATGTAATTGCATTTAAATTTCCTGACAATTAGACGTAGAAAAAAAAAATAGGAGGCATTACTTTTTGACTGACCCTCGTACATATAAGCCAAGATATAATATTCAGTGTGTGCCTACTTTACTTATTTTTAAATATTTATCTGAGAAATACCATTTTTAGCTAACAAGCGTGAAAATAATTAAATAACTTTTTGAGGGTAAACAAATGAAAATCTGCGACACAGTTACTTTTGTTGCTTTAATTTATTTTGTGCATGACGCGTTTATTCCCATTTTCAAACGCACTATAAGTAGGTTTACATGTTTTTAGTTATAGAAATAGGTTTCAGAACCAAAAACAAATTACAACAAAAATTAAGACACAATATTAACACAAACGCAGACCCAATGCTAGAATCAGGCATTTACAAAATAACATGTAACCAATGCTCAAAATTCTATATAGGTCAAACGGGCAGAAATTTCCATACAACATACTTAGAGCATATCAATGCTTTCAAAAAGGGACAACACACAAAATCAGCAATAGCCACACATATACACAACACCAGCCACCCTTTCAGTGACATTAACAAAGATTTGAAGGTACTCCACCACATAAATAAAAGCCACCATATGGACTTAATGGAAGAATTCGAAATTTATTTAAATCATAAATCATCTAAGGATACAATATTAAATGAAAGTTAGATAGTGAATCTGTAACCTTTTTTTAAATGATTTGACGCCTTATTATAAATTATGTATCATCCGCTAAATCCTAACTCTTATTTAATTATTAATATTAAGCACATTACTAAATCATATACTAAACTCTTTTAAGTAATAATAATATCCTTTATTATGTCTAGGCATCAAGCATATCATCTTTGAATTGTATAAATGTTAATTCTTTAAATCATCTTTGCCTTGTATACAAAACACAAACTTTCAATCTATGTTCATCATTCAATAACGTTTGTGTAATTTAAGGATGTATTTGTGTGTGTTTCTGTGGTGCCATTTTCGCCAGAAACCTTCAAAAACGTAAGTGATAAGAAAAATGTTTCCATCCATGTTTTATTACATAGTATTTATACCATAGTACACCATCCCAAAATTCTTTTCCAGAAATCACATGGAAACTGTACAAACGTCCAGCAGAAACAAACACAACGACCCCTCATATTTCTATAACTAAAAACATGTAAACCTACTTATAGTGCGTTTGAAAATGGGAATAAATTCCCGAAACGCGTCATGCACAAAATAAATTAAAGCAACAAAAGTAACTGTGTCGCAGATTTTCATTTGTTTACCTTCAATTTGAAACAGTTGCAGAGTTTCACTAATCCATTTTGTTGTGGATAAAGTTAAGATAAATAACTTTTAGTAGTAAGGCCACTTATTTATGCGTCCTAATTTTCCTTCTTGTTTATATAAACTCCCGTACACGCATTAAAAGTATATACCCAGTCTGTATTGGCCTTAGGAGATTATTAAAGAAGGCAGGAAATTATAGGCAAGTAACGGAATAAATAGGTCAATTCCTTTGTCTAGGGTGAATTCGTAAAGATATGAAGAAACCAAAACAGGATGGTCGCACAAAAAATCAAAGTAGAATCCTCTAAAGCAGGGGTTACCAACCCAAATGATCTTGCGTCCCACTTTGAAAAGCATCATAACTCTGCTGACCACATATAAAATTATATATCCCCGTATTGGATTTAGACCCACTATAGACATTTCTGGAGTGAAAAATTGAAACATAATGAGTTATTAGTATTGTGTTTACTATTATTCTTACATCTGTTCATAGATAACATAATAATAATGATACTAAATGTTACATTTTAAAGAAAAACATAACACTAAAAATTAAATATATAAATGAAATAAATATTGAAAATGTGGATGCAGAACTAATGCCTTTTTTTAATACATTGGTTTTCACTACTTTGGCCATTATGAAATAAATATATTTTGTATAAGTGTGATGAATCTGGTGGGCCGGAAAAATATTCAAGGGGTTGGCCACCCCTGCTCTAAACGTTTGGCTTGATCGTTACCACTGATGTGCCGAACTAGGTCCCATGAACTAAATCTCAGGGCTATTAGTATGATGGACCAGTAGTGGATTTTTTTTTCCTTTGCCGCTGTTTTATGACTCCTTCATTTTCCATCAGCAAAACTTTGATTTCAAGTCAAAGTTGTATTACTCTATTTTTTGCGTACTTGTGATTAAATTTTTATCGCATCTCACTTGTTAATTGTAATTCTAACTAATTGATGACATTTTCTGGGGACTTTTAAAACTGATATTATCTTTTCCCAATAAATAATATTCTCGGAGATTAAGCAATACAAATACAGTATTACATACACGCAATACTTTCAGAAACAATTTTGATAGGTAGATAAATAGCGGAAAACAGTTAATCCTGCACATACATACAGGGTGTTACAAAAAGGTACGGCCAAACTTTCAGGAAACATTCCTTACACACAAACAAAGAAAATATGTTATGTGGACATGTGTCCGGAAACGCTTACTTTCCACGTTAGAGCTCATTTTATTACTTCTCTTCAAACATGTAATGGAAACACACAGCAACAGAACGTACCAGCGTGACTTCAAACACTTTGTTACAGGAAATGTTCAAAATGTCCTCCGTTAGCGATCCCTGATGCTCTGATGCAGCCCTGGAGAATGGCGTATTGTATCACAGCCGTCCACAATATGAGCTCTAACATGGAAAGTAAGCGTTTCCGGACACATGTCCACATAATATATTTTCTTTGTTTGTGTGTAAGGAATGTTTCCTGAAAATTTGGCCGTACCTTTTTGTAACACCCTGTATATAGTAGGGTTTGAAGGTAGAGCTTTTGTCATTGACATTTAGTAAAAGGAAAGACTCTTTTTCTTTATAATTTTTACGAAAAGAGCCTCAGTGAAGGATGACCTGTGGTTTAATATACGTTAAGTAGATATGGTAAGATATATATTGGTTCAACATTAAGAACAATTCACGAGCAACACGCCCGATACCAGCGTCATTAGCACTTATTACAACCTGATAAGTCCATACCAGCAAAGAACGACGCAGTAATTAGCAACAAAATTATTGTCAATAGAACTGAAATTCTGGCCAGCCCTACCCTTTTCTCGAATTAATTAACAGGAGACTCGTTACAGATTAGACTGAGCAACAAATTAATGACGGCGGTTTCTTTACGAATGAAACGCGCAGATGCACCATCTATTTCAGAATACTTGATCAGATGTTTTAAGACTCCTTCACTTTTTCCTACTGCATTTTCTATTTTGTATATCACAATGTATTTGCAACATGTGTTGGTTATTGCGTACATTTTGTCTTGGTATTTGTTAGTATTTTTAGCGTTTCTATTAGGTTTTTTTTTCTTATGGTTTTACGCCTCGTCGAGGTCATTAAAGGCGGGATTGGAATAGAGGCCAGGAACGGGAAGGAATTCAGCCATGGCCTTACATCCCGGCATTGGCTTGGAATGATTTGGGGAAACCATGGAAAACCCAAATCTGGATGCCCGGACGGGGATTCGAAATGGCGTCCTCCCGTATGCGAGGTCAGAGCGTTAACCGCTAACCCAACACGATCGGTGTTTCTATTAGAAATAAGGCCCTGTACGTGTATCCATTTTTCGTTTGACTAAATGTGTTTATGCTATTACTTTTGCTACGTTAATTACTTCATCATAGGTCCTTTGGATGTGGAATTAATTTTAGTACAAACCGTTGTCGGACTCCTACCAGCTTAGAAATTTATTTATTTATCGTATGATAATTAACATAATATACAAAAGGCGTGGACAAAATGTGTACATTCCGAGCTCGTATAGTATTGTTTCTCCATATCTAGTGCTTTGATCCGTTCAGTTGCAATGATTGACGTATGCTACATGCCCATTATTGTTACTTTGTAAGCACGAAAAGGACAGTAAGAAACGATGTGGTAGATTGACTGAAAGGAAGCTACAGTCACATTACAGACTGACTCAGCCCTGTTTGTGTAGAAAGTAGGGATTGCAATCCAGCAAAGCGGGATCCCGTAATCCCGCGGGATCCCGCATCATTAGACAGTCTGGCGGATCCCGCACAAAATTAAGCGGATCCGCAATCCGCAAAATCCGGCGGAAACGCGTGTCAGTCTGCGTGACTCGCTGCCCCCACTCGGTCTCTATCCGATATATTGCACTGTTTGCCTGTACCCTTCCAGTTGGAATTTGACTCATATGAATAAGCGTTTGTTTTTGTCAACCTTCGTCATTCGTAAGTAAATAAATACACTTTTACGTATTCATCAAAACTTACGTTTGTTTCGAGTACACATTTCTGTAATTTGAATTATGGTGTGTATTTAATACGATTTTCTAACTATATAATTATTTTATAAGTGTCGCACACGTTATCTGAACTACACGGTTACAGCTTTTTATTCGCGGTTTCATTATTCCCATTTTCTGTATTTGTAGATAAAGTAATTGTGACAATTTCCTAATTTACGGCTGAAAATTTGAATATTCGTTGATATGAAACTAATGTTATCGTAATTTTAATTATCGCGTACCTATTTATTCAACAGCTTTCAAATGGAAATTGCATATCCTTTTACTTATTGTTGTTTTGGCCGCTGCCTCAATGCGTTTCTTTGACGAAAGTCACCTGCTTACATGTGACGCTCAGGCTTTCGATTAATCATTCTTCTTCTTGTTATTATTTCGACAAAAGTTAAAAAAAGTTAAAATAAAATTTTCATGGGTGTCTCGACGAATTGTGTTGTGGGAACACCATACTTCCACGGCTGCCTCAGCCGTCTTCCTCACGTGTGGAATTTCGTGTGCTTGCAATGAAATCCGGAGATACAACCTATGAGGACTTCACTGCAATCATTCGCCGAGAAAGTCTCCTTTCTTACTAAAAAGTAATAATTTCCACTCTAAAAACGTCGTTACACCACATACGTAAATGTGAAATACTTGACAGTTTACGTGTTGGTGAGTAGTTTCTTTTAATAACATTGAATCAACTGTAATATCAATCAAGGAATCAGGAGATTCAATAATGATCACGCAAAAAAAAAAGGCCAAGTCTCAAGTTTGTGCAGTGACAAAAAGTTATGAGATCTTGTTCTGAGCCAAGTCTACACTTTTCAGAGTATGTTCACTTCACTTTGTGAAATGGAATGCTTTTCTCGGTGTTATGGAACGTTTATTTAGAATTACAAAAAAAAAAAAAAAAAAAAAAAAAAAAAAAAAACTCTGGTAACTTGGCCATTAAGTACACCATATTTTTAAACTTATGTGATGTATTGTAAGGCAGATAATATAACATAAGACTTAATAATTTCCATTTTTATTATTTATTTAAAATTGCTTTAGATTAAAAAAAATGTCAAACCTCGAAATACACTTAAGACACGTTAAAAAGTTTTAATGTCATTTTACCAATCAAAATATTGTTAACTGTTAACATTTAACATTAAAAATTATTTATTAATTTAATTATTATTTAATTTATTAACGTTTTAAGTAACTATCTTTTAAATATATGCGTTAAAAAACTGTTTGTACCAATCCCACACGGATCCCGCGGGATTGGCGCAAATCTCGCGCGGATCCCGCGGGATTGAAAACACTGCGGGATTGCAATCCCTAGTAGAAAGTAATCGCACCTGTTGTGTCCGGTTAGAATCAGATCTTAGTCCTATTGCGGGTTGCTTGTAACGTTGGAGTCGGGTGCGGTGAGATTACTCTCTGTCGGGAGGGGAGGTGGTGAGGAAAAGAAAATTAATGGCGTACACGTTCCGTCCGGTAGATTACCTTCTCGCATTCCACATAACGCACTTCCGCTTCCCACAACGCTCGCCTTTCCCACAGCAAACCACGTGGCGCCTACGTCACGAAGAACGGTTAGTACATGAATAAAGACAGGATTAGAACGGATCCAGTAGATATTATAGTATATGTAAATACCATGTAAATAAGTATGATTGCCTGTCATCTAATATTCACCTGTACAAAATGGACGCAGTAAATGAAATCCGGAACATATTCCGAAACGCTGCATCTACATGATACGATTCTCCGATATGATGCCAGCGGGAATTGGATAAACCTTATACATCAGGAAAATCCATGATTCTTCGTTAGCTAGTTTTGTTATTATTAATGTGTTTTCATCAACTGATTAAAACCACAAGACAAAATTTAAAAATATCTTCCCTCCTCAAAAATTTAATGTTTAAATTCCTGCTCAAATATTTATTTTATCTGAATATGTTTATAAAAGTATAAATGTACAACTAAATTCCAGAGTTACCAGTTATATAGATTGCATTTTGTTGCAAATGTAGGAAAGGATTTTTCTTAATAACGTAAACTTTGTCCTGATTAAAAAAAGAGCCTTATTTGATCTTACTCCAATTCATCTTCTGTGGTTCCTAATTTTTAAGCTAAATCTTCAAATGGCGTGAGAATATCAATTTTGTGTCTTTCTATGTGCACCAGTTGTTTGTGAACACAGCCAAATAATAGTTAATTTGGTTTAAAATGGTTTGGTCTGATGGTATTTACGATACATTTTTGTCACTTGACAATGGCGGCAGTGTTTGTGATCGCCAAAACGTTGTGTTTTATAGATGACTAACTAGGCTAGTTACCCGAAAAGATTTTATCACGATCTGATCTCACTGATTTTCAGCAAGAATTTATCCCGCTTAAAGTACAAATAGCAGTAATCTCCCGTGATTAATCTAGAATAAGATTTTCACTGACAAATTAAATAAATTATTTTTAACAGACTTTGTGCAACATAAATAAAATACTGCTATATTTCCATAATTAATTTAGATCAGCAATGAAACTATTTGCAATAGTTGGTCAAATCTCTATACTAATCTCCGTACTTATTCTTAACAAAAAGTTTTTATTTCACTGCAGCGTACTATCTGATTGAAGTGATCAAAACCTTGTATTTCCATTAAAAAAATTTTTTTTGCTGCCGTATTTTAATCTATGCACGAGTGCATTTAAATCCCCTATTAATCTCTTAACTCACTCACTGTCGTATACACGCCATAAAACAACTACAGTTAGGCCCCTAAGTTTTATTTTATTTTCTTAGTCTCCCAAGTCCAGCGAGAAAATTACGGACATAGAAACTTTTCGTAACTACCAACCAAACTTCTAGCGTACGAGAAACTAGACATACTACTACGCTGGAAATATCTACATATTTCATTGAAATTAAACAAACAGAATTACATAAATATAAACTTGCTTGTCCGCGTAGAACCGCAACAATTTTTTGAAACCTGACGTTTTAGACATCATTTCGTAGCGTTCATCTGAAGAAAAACACAGAATGATCGCTGAGACGTCAACCTGGACAACCAAGTCAACATTAACAACATCCACGGAAGTCTACGCTGTTACGTAAACGTATACCGTAATCTCAGATCTAAGCCTACCTCTGTGTGTGCGTAGGAATGGCAAATGGCAGGTAGTACCACGTCCCGAGGGATCTCCTTAATGAGAGATTCATGAGTCCAGTCAGCAAGGGGATTAGAGAGGAACGTTTCTATCCACACAGCTCCCCATCCCCTACGGGTTTACTGAACAACCGACCTTGCTAGGCAGCATGGGCGAAAACGGTAGATTGTAAATCATGCGTTTTTTATGTTGTTGTTGTGTTGTTGTTGTTGTTGTTTTTGTTTGTTTTTTGTTTGTTTTTTGTTTGTTTTTTGTTGTTTTTTCTTTGTTTTTTTACAAACTATCCCAATTGCAACAAGGCTTTTCTCCTTATAGAAGGTAGTTTGGCAGTTAGACTGCAATATTAATTCATATTCGACCAATCTATCATTATAGTCGCCATTCTGCTTCCAGTGACATAAATGCTGCAAACGTCAGGCTGGAGATCAGGCCCATCAAACATATCAGATACGTTCTGTACAGTGGGAAATGCCGGCTATAAATGCAAAAATGTGTACAGGTTAGATAGGCAGGATGTTTTTGGATATAGATTTGATGTTTGGGAAACATCAGCAGAAAACATTTGGATGTGTGGATATCTGTGGATATCTGTGGATAGCTGGTTCTGGTGTGTTGCGGCTTTGTTGATGATGTCTATGTGCAAGTAATGACCAATATGCGATGGAATTGGAAAAAAAGAAATGCCAACAAACATTTGCTTACTTACAATTTCACAGTGTTCTTTTAATCAAATAAGCCAGTTTCACGTTTAATAGCAATGTATTGAAATGGTATATGTAATAAAGTAAATTGTATTGATTAAACAATAACTTTTTGTTACTGAGACCAATTTTCTGGATGTCTCCGAAGGCTATTCATGATATTAAACACCGTTCTTAGGTAAAAATATGAGTGTTTTCGATGGATACTAGATGTTTGGTAATTTAATATTTCCTAAACGAAAAAGCTATATTGACATTTTTTGGCTTTACGCCTCGTCGCTGTCGAAGTAATTATGGGCGGGAAGGCACTGGGGCAAAGAACGGGAAGGTATTCGGCCTTGGCCTTTTGAAGCAAGCATCACGGCATTCGCCTGGAGTGATTTGAGGGAATCATGGAACACCCAAATCTGGATGCCAGGACGAGCATTCGAACCGCGCCCTACCGAATGGTGGTCAAAGAGTTACCGCTCACTTAGCACGATCAGACGGTATTGTTAGATTCCGGCAGTTAAGCAACGCTGAGCGTGGTGAGAACTTGGATGGGTGACCGCCATAGCTAAGCTCCGGCAGTTAAGCAACGGTCAGTGTGGTGAGCACTTGGATGGGTGACCGCCGCCTCGACCAATCACAGTGAAGCGGGACTGCAAGCGTCATGAGGTTGCTAAGCGACACCAGTAAACACCTGGTATCCATCAAGGCAAGATCGCCGATACATAGTCGACCTGAAGATGGCTACTGAGCTAGTAGCCGAAAGCTTGTCGCTTTATAATAAAATCCGGCTGCAAACCCTAGAAGATTTGTTGTCATTTATTCGCCGGGAAAGCCTACATTCGCATATAACTAATTATGATTACTAGAATGAGCATGTTGTAACTACCATTTTTTTTAATGGTTACATACTGAAATATCATTCCTACCATTTTAAGATAAACGATTTTGAATTGTAAATAATTTAATTTTAAAGACCGTCTCTTTTACCATTTTTTTGTTTGACTGAAAAGTGAAAAACAGCAAATGAGACTACAGGTTATACAAACATCCCATAAAGAAACATAAAGTATGCGGATGAAAACGGACTGAAAACTTCAGGCACATAAAATTTGACTCTGTTATTTTTAATTGTTGTCAATTACTAACACATACTTTACAGTAGGCTTCGTCTGCGTTATGTGTTTTATATTATCTTTCTAGATCTGCCGGTCCATTCGTCAACAGTTAGCTGTATATTTGTTTTTATAAAATGTACTGCAGTCCTATACTAGTTACTTTTTCTGAAGAAAATCACGCATTTTTGTTATCTTACAGTATCCTTATTAACGCAGGTAGGATTAAATAATAAATGGCTACGATTCTCGCGTAAGATTGTATTTGTTCACTTACTTGCAATTCTTCAGTCCTACAAATCAAAATACGTTGAAACAACGCTCTACTAAATCAGGCATATCTACATGAGCACAAAATACATTTTGACATCATAGATATTACTTGTAAGTGATGATATTTGCGATTGTATAATAAACCGAAGTATAACCAAATACTTGAAGCATTTGTTTGCTAAAATTACTATAGATTTATAACTATTACAACAACTGCAATAGTCTACTCTCCGAAATCTGCAAGACGCATTCAATGGCCAGCAGACAGTGGTATATTCGAGGGAGCAGCAGCAGCGATGCAACTTAAACTTCAGAAAGAACTTCAGCCTCCTGCAGTTCATATTCATATTATTAACACGGTAATAGTAAAGGTTTCTATTTCTTAAGTACAGAAATAAGTTTATATAGTCTGTGACTTTATTTCCAACTGTATTTTCTTTTCAAACAAACCACCAACCGATATGTAAATTATAAATGAATGTAATCTTTCTCGGCGTTGTTTATTTATAAACGTTTCTCGGGAAACAAACCGAGTGATGTTGTTATTAATGCACAATATTTCGGCGACTTAACTCCGTCGCCATCTTCAGGTGCAGTTGCAAGTCTTGAAGTCTGCCTTGAAGTCAGCCTTGAGCGTGTTGTTTGTAAACTGGCATGGCAACGACAGATGTTGTTATGTTGCCTAGCAGCATCTCAGATGTCATTAGACGCCCGCGGAACACAAAAAGCAGAGCGTTGGTGATGAGCAGCCTCAATTACAGGAATCCATGCATCACTTATCTGGAACCAAATCAGTCGCGAGGCGAATTTCAAATGCTTCTTTAATGACGCTGTCCCAGAAGCCTCTCGCATGTGTCAACACCTTAGTCGCTTCGAAATCGAAACCATGTCCTTCTGTCAAACTATGTTCCGCCACTGCTGATTTATCTTTTTGCCCCAGGCGAACATGTCGGGCGTGTTCCAAACAACGTTGTTGTACGCACCGTATGGTCTGACCGATGTATTTCTTTCCACATTCACACGGGATGCAGTAAACTCCGGGTGTACGCAGGGCAAGGTCATCTTTTGGAGAGCGCAAAATGTTTCTCAATTTTGGTGGTGGCAGAAAAATGGTCTTAATGCCATTTCTTGCCAGGACTCTTCCGACCCTAGATATTGTGGCGCCAGAGTACGGCAAGAAGGCTAATTTATCGTGTGGACCATTATCGTGTTTATTAGGCCTACGATTCATTTCCCGGAATGCCAACTGTATCTGATGTTCGTTGTATCCATTCTTTCTGAAGGTATCACGGAGATGTTTTAACTCACTAGGAAGGATGTCTTTATCACATATTGCCCGCGCTCTGTGGACAAGAGTAGTTAGTACTGTTATGCGCTGTGCAGGGTGATGATAACTGTGCGCGTTTAGGTAAAGGTCTGTATGCGTTGGCTTCCTATACACCGTGTGTCCCAAAGTTCCATCAGATTTCTTTATAATCAGAATGTCCAAAAAGGGCAAGCGGCCTTCCTTTTCAACCTCCATCGTGAATTGGATGTTTTTGTTGACACTGTTCAAGTGAAGGAGAAACTTATCTAGATTGTCTCTGCCATGAGGCCAAACAACAAATGTGTCATCTACATACCGAAAGAAGGCACTGGGCTTCAGGGGGGCACTTTCCAACGCTTTCTCCTCAAAATGTTCCATATAGAAATCAGCTATAACAGGTGACAGGGGACTGCCCATTGCAACTCCCTCGACCTGTTCATAGTAGTGCCCGTCATACAAAAAGTACGATGATTGTAATGTGTGGCGGAACAGCTCAACTAACCTGGGCTCGAAGTTCTGTTGTAGTAGAGCTATCGTATCAGCCAGAGGAACCCTGGTGAAGAGGGAAACCACATCGAAGCTCACCATCAAATCCTGTTGACATAGGTGAAGTTCTTTAACAGTATTAATAAATTCCACCGAGTTTTTTACATGGTGAACACATTTTCCCACAATTGGCGATAACAGCCCGGTCAAGTATCGAGCCAGATTATAAGTGGCCGATCCAATAGTACACTCTATTGGCCGTAATGGTGTTTCTTGTTTATGGATTTTTGGTAATCCATAAAGTCTGGGTGGAACAGCTGCGCGGGGTTGTAACTGTTTAATAGTGTCTTCTGGTAGCCCAGAACATTTCAGCAGAGCTGTTGTTTTCTTCGCCACCGCATTGGTCGGATCTTTCGACACTTTTCGGTAAGACGCGTCCACCAAAAGTTCTTCTACTTTTCGTTGATAATCTGTCATCGTAAGAATCACCGTAGCGTTCCCCTTGTCTGCTGGTAGGACGATAATATCTTGGTTGTGACGCAATGACCAAAGATATGTAAAGATATGTAAATTATCAGACGATTTCTCGCTGCCAGAAAATTAAAAAAAAAAGCAAAAAAAAAATTAACACCATATTTGAAATTTTCTATCATTCACTATTCTCAACAGTCAATTACGAAAAATTACTGGCTTTAGGTTACGGAAGCGTTACTAAATAAAATACTTCCCTCCATATTTATTTTTACATTCATTCCATTTCTCCTGCATGTATCCTTTACACCATGTCAGCCTATTGCACAGCTTGACACACTAAGCCTCTATGGTGCAACTTTTTCCCCATCGTTCATCATTGCGCCAATTCCATAACAACTTAATATGGTCCAAAAACTCTCAAAGAAATCCCTAAATGAAGTACCGTAACGTTACAGCCTTTAAATGGTCGCTAAAAGTAAAATTCCGAAAAAAATTACCTTCCATTAAACAAAAAAATTGGACTGCTGATGGCAGCCAGTAATATGGAAAACATGTCACCCGAACATTTTAAAACATTGTAAAGAAAAAATTTTAAATTTCGTTTAAGGACATTAAAAATAAAGAAGTAATAAAATTACATTTATTTTGCGAGCTTGACTTAACATGTGACAAAAAGACAAAATGAAAATCTTCAGAATCTATTTTTTTTTTGGAGCTTATGGTTTTACTCTTCGTCGATCCCGAGGTCATCAGAGGCGGGAAAGTACTGGAAGGAATGTGTCCATGGCATTTTGAAGGAATAATCCCGGTAATAGCCTGTAGTGATTCCGGGAAACCATCGAAAAACTATGTCAATATGGACAGACGGGGATTCGAAACTGCGTTCGCCTCAACGCGAGGCCAGAGCGTTACTACTCAACCTCGCTTTCAAAATCAAATAGTATAGTTGAATCGTATTCACCTAAATAACAACTACAGGGTGTTTCAAAAATAATATACGTATTACAAAGTATTCTTTTGTCCAAACTATCGATCGCTGCGCCCCGGCTCGGCTATTGGAGAAACGAATACATAGTCTAGTTTATTTAATAGCCGCTAGATGTCAGTCGTCTTGTGTTATTCTTGGTAACCGTCATATGTTTAAAATGGCTACTCCACAGCAGAAATCATTTTGTGTTATCGAGTTTGCGAAATGCAATTCCGTGATTACAGTGTAAAGACGTTTCAGGTTGAGGTACCAAATGCATCCTCCGAATGGGTGGAACATTCGTAGATGGTATCGACCGTTTGTAGATACCAGATGTGTATGTAAAGAAAAGAGTCCTGGCCGCCCTCGTGTTTCTGAGGCACTTGTTGCATGAATTCAAACTGCTTTCCCCAACGTAGTCCTTCAAAATCAACTCGTCGTGCCAGTCGGGAGTTACAACCACCTACAACAACAATTTGGCGTGTATTGAAACGTCGGTTGGTTATGAAGTCGAACAAGTTACAGTTGTTACAAGCTATGCATACTGATGACAAACGGAAACGTGTAGCATTTTGTAACGAGATTAATGATGCTATTGACAATGATAACACTTTCGCACAACGCATCGTTTTCAGTGATGAAGCGACTTTCCATGTTATTGGTCAGGTAAACAAACACAATGTTCGAATTTGGGGTCTACAGAACCCACATGCAGTCATTGAACATGTACGAGATTCGCCTAAAGTCAATGTGTTTTGTGCGATATCCCGATCATCTGTTTACGGCCCATTCTTCTTTGTTGGAAACACGGTTAACAGTCAGCAGTATCTCGCTATGTTACAAAACTGCTTGCTTCCGAGGCTGCACGAAGACAACTTCAATTTTCAACAAGACGGGGCACCCCCTCACTGGAGTCGCCAAGTGCGTGAATATCTGAATGAAACTCTACCGAACCGTTGGATTGGTCGTCAAGGAGCTGGCGGCTTAGCATGCATCAGCTGGGCTCCACGGTCACCGGATTTAACACCCTGTGACTTCTTCCTGTGGGGTTTCATTAAAGACAACGTTTATGTACCACCACTCCCACAGAACCTTGAGGACTTGAGGAACCGGATCCGTACTGCAGTAACATCAGTGACGAAGGACATGCTTGCCCGAGTATGGGAGGAATTTGAGTATCGATGTGATATTGTTCGTGTGGCTGATGGAGGACATATTGAACATCTGTAATCTGAACTTAAGAGGTTCGTAAATATGTGTGTAAAGTTTCATATTCGTATGTCTTACAGTTTAATGAATATATGCATTCGAAATACGTTTATTCTTTTCAAACACCCTGTATTGTAACGTGGCTACTACCTCCACGGGATTTTTTTTCACTCGATATGAGTTCAAAATGTTCAGTAGCTCCGTTTTCCGTCTTGATAGAAACAAACTTCGACATTCTTCAACCGTCCCATCCCTTCATTTTTGCGTCGTTCACAGATCTTCAGAAAATGTAGAATACAGTTTGCCTGTGTGTCCATTTTAGGCTTTGTCCCAGATCATGCACCTCTTTTTATAAACTGTCAAGTGTGTGTGCGCAACTTTAGGAAGGTGTCCATTGGGGGATCCTCGTTAACGAACGCATCTCAAAAGTCTGAGTACCAATCCATTTGTTACTAGACCACCAACAACTTTCCTCGTTAATTTACGCATCTGGTACGTTACCAACAATATCTTCTCGTTTTAGAAGTTCCTTCGTTACTTAGTAATAAGTTCTACCTATGTTCCCCCAGACCTCTTGCTCCAGTTTAAGTTTTTCCCGCGGATTGCCTCTATGTTAAGAATATTCTATGCCCGTCAAGGCAGCAGAATGGAACTCAGTATTCTGTCCGACACGTGGCGAGCCCCGTACATTAGGAGTGCCTGTTATGCCGGACTGGCTATTGATTGCCGGCCAACCTCCACCGCCATCTCGCTATTATGCCGCGAATTCCTGGGGCGCAGCGACCGCCCACATTTCATCGCCCAGCGCTATGCGCCTGGTCGTTAGACCACCGTCTACACTAATCGCCAGAACGACAAAATCGTCAAACCATGGTGGAAAGCCAGCGCACATAGTAGCAGCCTACGTCATATCAGGGTACACGAAAGGCTTAACAGCATTTCAGGTCTCCGAAAGTGTGAAATAATTAATTGTTATTATTAAAGAAAGCACAAGCCGACAAATGTGAGAATTACCGCACCATTAGTCTAACATCACATGCTTCAAAATTACTGACCTGAATAATATACAGAAGGATGGAAAGGGTAGTAGAAGAGATAGTAGGTGAAGATCAGTTTGAGTTTAGGAAAAATCGTGGTACAAGGGAAGCAATTCTGTCTTTAAGCTTAATACTAGAAGGGCGGATCAAGAAAAACAAAGATACTTTTATGGCATTTGTTGATTTAGAAAAAGCTTTTGATGATGTTAGGTGGGACAAGATGTTCAAAATTTTCAAAGAAGTCAGGTCTAAAGTATCGAGATAGAAGAATACTCTATAAACTGTATAAGAATCAAGTGGCTATAATAAAAGTAGAGAATTAGGAGAGACATGCATCAGTTAAAAAGGGTGTGAGACAAGGTTGTAGTCTATCCCCGTTAATATTCAACTTGTATGTAGAAGAAGCAATGAAGAAAGTCAAAGAAAAATTTCCATGCGGCATAAGTTTTCAGGGAGAAAAAATCAGTATGCTACGATTTGCTGATGACATTGTCTTGTTAGCAGAGAGGGCTGAGGATATTGAGAAGTTATTGAATGGCATGAACAAAATACTGAAGGAGGATTTTGGACTGAATATAAATCAAAGCAAGACAAAAGTGATGAAATGTAGCAGAAATGATACCAATACTAGTAGATTAAATATAAAAATTGGATCGGATGCAATAGGAGAAGTAAGTGAATTCTGTTACTTGGGAAGCAAAATTACAACCGATGGCCGAAGCAGGAATGATGTTAAAAGCAGAATAGCACTAGCAAAAAGAGCCTTCATGAAAACGAGAAACCTTTTAGTTTCAAATATTGATCTAGGAATTAGAAAGAACTTTTTAAAACTTTTTGTGTGGAGCACAGCACTTTATGTTAGTGAAACATGGACTTTAGGAATACCGGAAATAAAGAAAATTGAAGCATTTGAAATGTGGTGCTACAGAAGAATGCTGAAAATTAGGTGGACAGACAAAGTAAGAAATGAACGAGTTTTGGAAATGACGGGTGAGAAAAGAAATTTGTGGAAGAAGCTTACAGAAAGAAGAGACAGGCTGGTAGGTCATATTTTGAGACATGCTGGATTGGTTAATTTGTTAGTGGAGGGAATAGTCGAAGGTAAGAACTGCAGAGAAAGACAGAGATTAGAATATATGAAGGAGATAATTGAGCACGTGGGCTGTAAGGGGTATGTAGAAATGAAGAGGTTAGCACAGGATAGGAAAGGATGGAGGATTGCATCAAACCAGTCGAAAGACTAACGACAGCAGAAAAAATATATATATATTAAATAACATGTATAATTCTGTCGATTTCTGATGTATCGAAACTTCATTAAAAATAAATTTTACTTATTTATTGAGAAACACCACTAGTACGGCGTATTCAGATCGTTCCGGTACCGTGATAGCTGTTTTGAACCCCGCGAAGGAAGAAATTTTTACTATCGGGACTCGGCCGGCAGATAAAGTGAGGTTGTTGTGCATGATTCACAATCACCAGAATTACCTGAATAAAATCACAAACAATTTCGCAATAAGGTCATAGGTCACTGTTTATGTTGATTTATCCGTCGGATAAGAATATCAAACTCGGTCATTCATCTTAGTATTTCGAAAGAATACGCACATAGAGCAACACCCAAATCACAAAAAAATGTGTAAATGCACTGGAAGTACTATCTCCATAACCAGGCCGGGTAAATCGCCTTCAGGAAGATCCAACGAACCATGTATGAGGCATGATGTTTCTGGAACAGGCTTAAAGTTTGTATAAAACATGCATTCTTGCTTACGTCCTAAACCATTTAGAACGGAGCTTTTAACGATGTTTTCTGAATGGTATACGGTATTAACTAAGTTGAAAACCGAATAGGGATAGTCTTAGTTTCTCTCACTTTTTTAGCTGATGATTTCTGTAAGCCTCGTAGACATCAAGATCATTTGAAGTGGGAGAGGATTTAGTATAAGTAATCGGAAGGAATTCGGTCGTATCTTTTTTCGAATGCATTATCGCGGCATTCGACTGCAGTGGTAATTATAAACCATGAAAAATCGAAATCTTGATGGGCGGATTGAGATATGAACCCATGTCCTATCAAATTCCAGGACCAAGCGTTAACGCTCACCCATTACGCTTGTTTTCGTTTCCCAAAAATTTTTGTTTCGTCAATGAATTTCAGGAAAAAATACTGCAGCCTTCCAACGAGCGTCGCCATAAAATACAGATATTTAACAGCTCTAATACTGCAAAGATAATTTCTGAACGAAAGTAAATAATTCCATCAGCAAAACATTATCAGACGATGAATTCTGAATTTTATAATTCAGTGATAGAAATTAACATTTTATTGTGGCGGTTCTTTCCGAATATTTACAAGAGAAGTTGAATAGAGGCTTATGAAAGGAAGAGTTTACTTAAAGTTACATGAATGTAGAAATATTTCTACAAAAGTAAATGATGGCTAGAGAACTACTTTCATATTTATGAACCTGATTCTAAGATCAAGCAAAAATCGAAGAAAAACTTACTGTAATCGAGGATAACATTGTAAAAGAAGGTAATTCAGTATGCAACCAAATGATACCAAACAACGTATTCAGATTATCTACAATTCTATCTAACTTACATTTACAATGGACATATTTAGAAAGATACTAAATGTTGAGATGATACATTAAAAATATTTGGAAAGACTGATATTTTTATTTTGCTGAAAGTTAGTATCACTCAGTTTTTGAAATTTCTAACCATGGGAAATTATGCACAGAAAAAAAATAAAGAACGGAAAGTGTTCTGCCGCTACCTGATACAGGGCGTTCGCCGGGAAACGCTACCCTCCCAGTCTGTTGCCGTCGGCAACTTGCACGGGCAGTGGTGCCAGCAACTCCCGCCACACGGCGCCGTGAATCACCGCACTGTTTAACACCGCTGCCCCAACAGTGCAGTGACGCAATATAATGGGACCCTTACATTGTTAAGAACGGTTTCTTTGCATTGTAGCTAGTTTGTGACTTCAGTCTCTTATTAATCAGTGTTGTGAATAAACGTTTCTTTGCGGTTTGGCTGGTTTGGGGATTCATACTCTTACTAATCTGTACCGTGTTTGAGTGTGAGTAAAATTATGGTACGTTACAGTTTGCAACAAAGAATATTTCTCTACGATAAATATGTGAAGAAGAAGTCGTTTAAAAAGTGTCGCAGTAAATTTCGTCGCGAATATCCTGGCGCTTTACTGCCAGCTAAATCAACAATTCTGCGTCTGGTGAAAAAGGAAGAGAAACGGGTTCATTTTTTAACAAAAAGAGAATGTCGGTCAACCGTATTCTCACAGAGGAGAAAATTGACGATATCGCTTTTCGACTAGAACAGTCACCAAAAAAATCATTAAGTCAGTTAGGGCAGCGTGTGTCTCGAAATATGTTCAGAAGATGTGAAATGTGCATTACACAAGAGTGTCAACACTTCCAGCATCTTTTATAAGGTAAGCTAATGAATTACGTCACATTTAAATGCTTAGCACATACAAGTTTATGAAGCGTAATTATTATGAAATAGTCCGCGGCCGACGGTCGAACAATGCCGGAAGCTGACCGCTCGCTCGCCGGGAGCAGTTTCTTCCTTGTAGCGCTAACAGTGGGTTGCGTTTCCCGGCGAATACCCTGTATTTAGAAGGTCGCACGTTGTGCGCTTCTCTCGTTTTTACATCACGTTTGCTGGAGTTCACATTTAAAAGACTTGACAACGAAATCGAGACTGGAAACCTCTTTTACAACGAAACTAAACGTTAAAGAAGTTTTTGTGCTTTTCTCTTGTGACGCAGCATCGCAGGTCTTTTTCCAGCCTCACCTTATATGTCTACATTAAGAGACTCTCATTCCTCGACAGCGGTGTGTGTAAATCGCGGAGAGGGGCTCGCGAGAAGAGATTTGTCAGCAGAGTTCCATTAAAAGACTGTCACATTCAGCGGAGCGAACGCTGTTTAAATTGTTTCATTTCCACTGTGCAGGCGAGGTCGTCGGAAACAAAAGCGACGCGCTAAGATCCCCCCCCCCCTCCTGAGACGTGCGCATTTACCGGCCAAAGAAAGGCGGCGAAACAAAACCAGGTTTGACGGCTTGTTCCCCAGGGCAACCACGCGCCGTTAACAAACCGCTTGGCTGCAAGCTGCTGAAACTGACATCCAGCTACAACTCACAAACGGCGCAAGTGACAATTGTAAATACTTTCATCATATTCATTAAATATTAAATTTAAATCTAAGAATTAAATAAAAGAAAATTTAGCAACAAAAATTCTTTAGAACTGCTGCAGTATTTTCTAACGTAGCTATATGGCATCAGGGGGCGTCCATAAATTACGTGAGGTGAAATAGGGGGGAGGGAGAGGGGGTTCGGCGAAATCTCAAATGATGCGAAAGTCGATTATACGGGGGGTTTTCGTCGAAAAGTTGCGATGGCGACTTCTAGGGGGGAGTGTATCCCGGACCAGATCACACCAGAGGGGGGGGGGGATCGGGCCAGATCTCATAAAATCTCACCATAGGGGGGAAGGGGGAGCCGTGGATCCGAAAAAACACCTCACGTAATTTGCCCCCTTAGTGCAACATTGAAATATTTTCTGTTTTCTTTATAATAAATCATAAAATGGAAAAGTAACTAAATAACAGTAACTACACGAACTGTCGAGGAAACCAAACATGCTGTAGAGAAGCTTCATGAGATAGCTATCAAAACCGGCCTCCATATCTCTTATGAGAAAACGCAATATATGGACTCCAAAAGCACAAACCTGAAGCCACTCGTGACCAAATATGGCACTATCAAACAAGTTAAACAGTTTAAGTACTTAGGAGAAATTATTGGTAATACTGGAACTGAGAAAGAAGCCCACAAGAACTGCGCTGAAAAACTGCAAAAAGCATATGCAATTACTTGGAATACTTACAATAAGAAATCACTTTCCACCAAAGCCAAACTCCATCACTACCACACCGTCGTTCTTCCAGGAGCACTGTATGTGACGGAGACATCATCATTAACGGTAAATGTCAAAGGAATAGAAAAAATAGAAAGACAGATACTGAGAAAAATATTCGGTCCCAAAATCCAAGATGGCATCTGGATGCGCAAAAGCTCAGAAGAACTGTATTCACTGACCGAAAGATTCACCTCACTTGCACGGAAAAGACGCATGAAATTTTGTGGACATATAGCACGAATGGATGACTCACGACTTACCAAGAAAATTTTCCACATCGTCAACGGTCCGCGACAAAACAAAGCACGCTGGTTTGTAGAAACCCAGAAAGACCTCGCAGAAGCCAGCCTTGACCCATTGACATCATCACGCAGTAAATACAGACAATTGATCACCTCATATAAATTTGCCCCTAAGAGCCCAACATCAAAACATCTGAAACTCAGAAATGCATGGACACAAGAGAGACGTCAAGCCCACAGCGAAAGGATGAGGAAGTTTTGGGAAAATAAGAAGAACAGCAAGAAGAATAAGAAGGACAATGCAAATTAATGGTTCCACGCCCTTCTTAGTGGGCTAAACGATATAATAATAAAATAATAATATGTTTGTGAAGTTATATGTCTTAGGTGGACGTCAGACCTTAAATTTCGAGTGATTGTTATAAATGTTCGCCAGTTATACAATAACCAGCAAGAGCTTGCACGGAAGTAGTAACCATTCGTTACGTTTTCGGAAAATTTGGAAGAAAAATTAGTATACAATTCAGTATATAGGATTTGATTCTATATTGGGTCTTGAGGATGGTTGACTTATGACAGCGTACATTGTTGATGAATGGAACACAATTTCATCGCAAATATGAAGAAAAAGACAATTTTGTGACTGAGTACTACAGAACTCACCGACAATTTTATTCATATTGTAACAGCCCTCAAACCTAAAATTAAATGTAATTGTATTTTTTGAATCATTTGTAGTAAGCTAGAGTTTGGATGAATATGGTCTGGTATGTTTGTTTTACAATTTCCTGTAAATCAATGTATATAGACTTTATTTTATGAAAAGAAATTATTTAAAGGCCATTTAATATGTTTAAGAACAGAATTGTGCAAGATAATTCCTTAAATGTTCGTAATTCCAAGTATTAAGGCAAGTTACGATGTCTAAAGGACAATTTGCTACAGTTTAAAATGATTTCTGTGAATAATTTTGTGTTTAAGTGTCTTTAATTTCCATTTCTGACCATTTTGTAATGATGGTAAATGATTTTGTATTAATTCTGATTGTTTTTAATATGTTTCAATTATTTAAGTAATGTTAATGTTCGAGAATTATCTGGCGGAAGCTTTTGAAGTGTTCTAGAAATTTCGGTGGAGTTTATATAAAGCGATCTTCCAAGACAGAGTAGTCAGTTAGATTTTCAGAAAAGGTTTCACCAACTCAGTTTGCGACAGCCGGGAACTGTATTGTCTGTGGAAGAAGTGCTGTATGTTATCTCTGGATTGTATGAATGCATCTAACCAGTATCTTTGACGACGTGTTTATAATAATAAAAGCAAGGTTAAATTGAACTTTATGGTGGACTGATTAATTATCGTATTAACTAAACCACGAACAATCTATCAATATGGTGTAAAGTATATCCTGCGGTCTCTGCTATATGGCTCGGTTATTTTCTTAATCAATAAAAGAAGGTATATAGATTATTCGTTTTTGTGACTGAAGTGCCCTAACATAATATCTGTCATGAGTCCTTTTTTTGTTATACTTTTCTAAAGGCTCGTTACCACGGCGCGCCCCTCGGCGCGTGTTAGGGGACGCCTCACATCTTTGCAGCATAAGCTAGCAGGGACGACGCGCCTCGACCCACCACCAGGCGGTAAAAGATGAAAGGCGCGTACTGCCATGCCACGCGCCGTGGGAATGAGCCTTAAGAGGTCCTGAGCCATACTCTACTACCAATTGAATGCTTGTTCAAGTGACGGGGCTAAATTACAATGTAATCGGCGCCCATTCGCTTATTGCATTTCAACTTACTAATACGTAGATTTCAGAAACCTCATGAGCTGAACCTGTAGTTGCTATGTCATATAAGAGGAACCAAATGACACTGACCTGTAGTGTGCAGCATGTGTCACCCAGATTGTATTAGAGAAATGATGTTCACAATATCTAAAGTGCCATAGGCAGGCTCTAAATCTTCGCAAGTTTTACAAATAACAATATTTGTAACAACAGATTTATCGTAGTTCAAAAGTACAAAAGATGAAGTATAGTTCAATTGATTCACCATTCTTGTTCGGCGTATCTCTAATTGGTAATACCAAATCTATGGTGAAAGTACTTCGCACCTGAAAGATTAAAAACTCATTATCTACTATTTCTCGAACAAAAGATGAAAGATAGACAAAAATGGTGTTGGGGTGGAATGTAATCCAATCTGTAAATTAATTTCAATAAACAAGTAGGAATTTCTCAATTTTTCTCCCTTATATATAATTCAAAAGTTTCTATTTAATTGCTAGAATTTGAGATGTATAATCGGTATAATAGAAAGAGATTATTAAATTAGATCTAATTTTTTCCCTTATCGCATCATGCAACAGAACAGTCTTTTAGAGGTATGCCTGAAAGACATTAAAATCCTGGTTTAATTCATCGGGGAGAAGTCTTAAAAATTATTTCTAAATTTTCGGTTATTTTAGAGCAATTATTTTCATCCATTTTCAACGAGTTTAGTTTGAACAAATTCAGTAATTTTGTTGATCAAGATTTACAACATGCCAAAAAATAACAAGTTTAGCAGTGTTTGGAGCGTATTTTGTAACGTGTTATTTCGATTGGCCGCGCTAAGGCAATGCGAGGTTTAACAGCACCAAGACGGAACAATTCCCAGTCCTCATTATGTAGTCGTAACATCATCACATTCCAAGTAGCAAGTAGAACGCTCTGGCCTCTCATTCTGGAGGACGGGGGTTTAATCCCCGTCCGGGTAACCAGCTTTGGGCTTTCTATTGTTTCCCTAAATCACTCCAGGCAATTTCCGGGATGCTTCCTTCAAAAGGCTATGACCGAATTTCTTCCGGTACCTTGTCTTCATCCTTTGCCGCCTCTAGCGACCTCGAAGTCGACAAAATGTAAAACCACAAGCGCAAAAAAAAAAAAAAAAGAATCAAGAAGAAGTATCAGAAAATTTATAACCGTAAAACAATCTTATATTTAGATGCTACGAAGTAAGATAAATGTAAAAGAACAAGGAAAAAATGTTTCATTCCGAACACAGTGTTTAAGAGGGGCATACATTTAAATGCCAGGGATTTTCGGGACTGTATTATTTCAGAAGCTATTGAAATCAGCACAGGTGAACAGAGATCGTGGATATGAGGTCAGAAGGGCCTGGAACCCGGTGATCAGTTTGATAAAGCAGCAACGCGTCTGTGAAAGAAAGAAGAGTGAATGACGTCACCACCTAGGTTCGGCATTTGTTTTCGACCGTTACTACGCCAGTGTGATTGGTGGAAGTTGTTTTCCTCGAAACGTTACAACAAAGTGGTTTTTTTTTTTTTTTACGTGCCTAGATGCCCGAAAGCATTATACAAGGACGTCAAACGCTTCGATCTAACAAGAAAATATACTATTACAGAAAAATTATTTAAAGAAATTTCTTGAAGAAAAGCTTCATTGCCGACCGTCAAACAACATCATCATCATTATCGTTGGGGACCATCTCCAGTTTCCCGGGTGTGGTTTACGAGCCTTGGTTGTTATAGACGATTGTTTTCCACCTTTTCCTGTCCAGAATGGTTTCTCTGTCTGTGATGTCTCTGCTCTTCTCTATACGTCCTCCTTCAGTTGGTCTGTCCATCTTCTTCTTGGTCTTCCCACTGGTCTTTTGCCCACTATCCTTTTTTCCAAATAAGTTTTTGGCAGTCTTTTACTAGTCATTCTCTTCACATGCCCAAACCACCGAAGTCTTGATGACCTAAGTCTCTCTTCCATGGATTCCCTTAGCTCTAGGTTTGATCTAATTTCATCATTCTTTATGCGGTCAAGTCTAGTTTTCTGGAGGGCCGTTCTAAGAAACTTCATTTCACATGCTTGGATCTTGCTAAGGTCCCTTGATGTTACTGTGCATGTTTCCAAAGCATATGTGAGAATAGGAATGAGATATGATTTGTACAAGACAATTTTTGTTCTTCTGGGAACAACAACCTGTGTTATTTACGTGACCTCATAACTTTGAACAGTATTATTAAATGATATTTTTTTAACCATCAAAATAGTGAAAATATTGGTGAAAACAAGATCTTTGATAAAAAACACAAACACGCGGTAACAGGCGACGGAACCGAATGACAGTAAGGAGATCATTAAGACATTTCAAGTTCAGAAGAGGCAAGTATCAGCGATTGTTCTAGTGGAAGGACACGACAAAAGTGAGGATACTTATAGGCTGCAGCTCTTCTGGACCTTTCCTGTTATTGCGACCAAATTGCATTGATAGAAGTGTAAATATTATTATCTTAACTTTTCTCAGTTATTTAGTTAATTGCTGTTGCTGTTTCGGTACACATCTAACTTCACATTTCACGAATTTTTACTGTTTGAGTTAAATAATTGAGCTTATCAATCAGTAATTTATTCCAGTTTCTGATCCACTTTCCTATGACAGAAAATTTTTTCACCTTTTCATGTCAACATCTGAATGATACTGAAATACAAATACATTTCCAGCAAAACGGAGAATATTAAATTTATCTTTTTATTTATGTGCAGCTTAACTGGTTCCTCAAAAGACATGGCCCATGCGAATCCGCCGACGTACTTTAGCAAATAATGAATCGGAATTGGACACTTAATGGAGAGCACGCCTGAAGTTTGTAAGTTAAAATACCTGTTTGCTGAGATATGTTTAACTAGCTGTTACCCGCGACTTCGTACGCGTGGACTTACAATTTCATTGCCATAATTTGATATAGAAAGCTGTTACTCCTGTTAGTAACGTAAGATATATTCCAAACAACGCCGAGTTGGCATTACTTGACAGGAAAGCCATCACTATATCATTCTACCGTCGAACCTGTCTCATGAAGAGAATCAATTTCCAACATTTAAAAACAGTAAAACAAACGAAGGCGTGGGGATGTGAGGGTTTAACTGAGGGAATCTTTATTTCAGCATGGTCTTTTCTTCGTTCTTCAGCACGAGCATCAGATTCTTGGGTTCTGCTCATGCTCTTCTAGAGCTACAACCTAGGCCAGGTTTACGCCTGCAAGGCATGTCAGCAAAGAAGATACAATTAACAGGTGCCAGAAACTTTTAGGCAGACACAAAGTAATAGTACAGTGCAGAGCAAATCGACATCAATACTAAATAATAAGTTTTTTCTCTAAACGAAATTAAAAAAAATCATACATTAACAGATTCCGCGAGCAGCACAGCTTGAGCAACTGAAGTAACATTATAGACTAACACACGTATCCGTCTGTCTGTCACCATTCAATAAGTTCTGAAAATTTCGTGACTAAAACTGTTATTGACACCGAAAAAAAGTCCTGTGTCTTTTATACAAATACTAAGTATAGCCCTGCCAAATTCCATCAATATTGGTATAGCCATTTAGTTGTCAAAACGTAACAAAAGACAGAGACTTACCTCCGCATTTAGAATATTACTAGTGCAGATCACATACATACTGACTGCCAGAGAAACAACGCCTGAGGGAAATAAGTCTTTCTCGGCGTATCTTCGATATAAATTCTTCTCGGGTTTGCCGCCGAATCACATTTTCTACTGTCGAGCTTTCGGCGACTTTCACTGCCGCCATCATCAGGTCTGTTGTGTCTGAAGGCATTGTTAGACCGAGTACGATTTGCCAAGCATTGACCTCTAAATTTGTGGGATCTACCGTTCAACATGGAATCCGAACAACTGTCCTCCCTGGCGTTGTTCATACCATCAAAAACATTTCCTAAAAATCTTTGCTTCCACTGGGATTTGACCCGGAGACCACGCTCCAAACATTAGTAAGCAAACGCATTATCCACTAAGCTACCAGGCCACTATAGAGGAAGGTACCTCAGAGAGTCTGTGTGAGATTATCATGTAATTTTTCAAAATTACATGACAATATGTATTATTTATACAGAAAAAAGTATGCCTCGTCCTTCATAGAGGGAAATAGCATCTTGTGACAGAACAGAAACATTTCATAAGAAAACCATATTTTCGTGCCATGAAATTAAACAAAAATCGATATATTTACTCCTATAGCAAGGAAATGTAAGTTGCCATGGCGATAAGAAATCAAGAGTTAGCTGGAGGTTAGCGATGTAAAGGCCGAACGGTTGCTTTGAAACCATTTCATTGCTGAAGAACCTTGCATTCTTCGAATACTATAAGTCCTATGTAGGTTCTAGAGGAATATGAGTTGTGTACAATAAATGTAAATCTGTTGAAAGCGAAAGAACTGAGTTATTTATAATTATAACCAGGCGCGCGATAATCTCCTTGTCAAATTTCATCATCATTGGATTAGCCGTTTAGCCCAAGAACGTAACAAAGAGATAGATAGAGAGATAGAGTTACTTTCGCATTTAAAATATTAGTCTAGATTGAACTTAGTTGTTAAGCAAGCTCTTCCGGCCTTAATGCATTCGGTCGGTGTGGTGAGTTGCAACCGAGCAAAATGTACGCCGTTATTTTGGTACTGCCTTTTTAATAGTTCCGAGCCGGCGCGCGCAAGGCAATTGAATTTAGCCGAGCAGACCGTGTTTCTACCCGCTCGGTCTCTTTTACGAGCAATAGTCGTAAAGCAAGCAGACGGCACACGGCCGCGATTTGCAGACCGCCACAGGAAGAGAGAGCCAGCCATGTTTACGACCGTCTAGAAGCATTATTTGAATTTTCAATACTGTCCGGCAGACTCCATTGAGGAGCGCATCTACAGCCCTGTGTGTGGCAGCTATTGTGCTGCTGCCTTTCTTCCAAACCTCGACAGCCGTCCATCAGTGTAGTCAACAACTATTCAAGCTCCGTAAACAGGCGGACAGGCAGGACACTGATCCTAACTCACTTCCACAAGGCACAATGCTCTCACTTCAAAAAAAAAAAGACTTCTAGAAAGTAAACTGCTATTGTACAGGAAGCATGATGCTTGTATCTTTATACCTAACTGCGGACAATATTACAATACAATATTTCAAAATATTGCATTTATTCCCTATAATCAAGGGGATGATTTTTGCTGGTATGAGCACTTTACTGTAACTCTTCTCCATGTATAATATGCCCGTCGTCAAGCTGAAATACTAGCTATAGAAGTCGGCACATTATATTATTTTACAGCTCGGAATAAAATAGTGCGTTCGCCGGAAAACGCTACCCTCCCAGTCTGTTGCCGTCGGCAACTTGCTCGGTCAGTGGTGCCAGCAACTCCCGCCACACGGCACCGTGAATCACCGCACAGTTTAACACCTCCGCTGCCCCAACAGTGCAGTGATACAGTATAATGGGACCCTTACATTGTTAAGAACGGTTTCTTTGCATTGTAGCTAGTTTGTGACTTCAGTCTCTTATTAATCAGTGTTGTGAATAAACGTTTCTTTGCGGTTTGGCTGGTTTGGGGCTTCATACTCTTACTAATCTGTACCGTGTTTGAGTGTGAGTAAAATTATCGTACGTTACAGTTTGCAACAAAGAATATTTCTCTACGATACATATGTGAAGAAGAAGTCGTTTAAAAAGTGTCGCAGTAAATTTCGTTGCGAATATCCTGGCGCTTTACTGCCAGCTAAATCAACAATTCTGCGTCTGGTTAAAAAAGTAAGAGAAACGGGTTCATTTTTTAACAAAAAGAGACTGTCGGTCAACCGTATTCTCACAGAGGAGAAAATTGACGATATCGCTTTTCGACTAGAACAGTCACCCAAAAAATCATTAAGTCAGTTAGGGCAGCGTGTGTCTCGAAATATGTTCAGAAGATGTGAAATGTGCATTACACAAGAGGGTCAACACTTCCAGCATCTTTTATAAGGTAAGCTAATGAATTACGTCACATTTAAATGCTTAGCACATACAAGTTTATGAAGCGTAATTATTATGAAATAGTCCGCGGCCGACGGTCGAACAATGCCGGAAGCTGACCGCTCGCTCGCCGGGAACAGTTTCTTCCTTGTAGCGCTAACAGTGGGTTGCGTTTCCCGGCGAACGCCCTGTATATCTATCACGACAGGATCATTTCAGAACACTCGAAGTCAAACTTTATTAATCAAGCACTTGGTATATTCCGGCTCTCCACGTATCTTTTATTTTACAAAGAACTTTAACACATTTGTATCAATAAAGCAAGAATTAATTTTAATTTTAATATTTAATTTTAACAAACATATTCATAGAAAATTGTAAGGGACCTTGTCACCTTGTCACCTTACATGTTACTTAATACGTTAAAAATGGAAGAAATCTCATCCGACTGCAAACTTGTGGATAATCTCAGACCAAAATTTAATTAACCTTTAATAATAGAGCATTTTTAGGAAATTCCACTCCATTTTCGAGATATTGTTTTTTTTAAAAATATTCCATGCCATTTTTACAAATTAAGCATTTTTGAACCCCGTTTTGTTTCATTTTCTATTATCCTGGACAGATTTCGGGAAACCATGGAAATACGAAATATGGATGGCCTGATTGGGATTCTAACTCAGGTTCTTTTGTATGCGAGGCCAGAGCGTTACCACTCATCCACCACGGTCCGTATGAACTGTTAGTAAGGAAGTGATTATTGGCGATGTGTGATTCTTCTAAATCGAGAGAAAAAATTCTAAAATAGCAACTAGTATTCTCGTCACATCGTTAGTGCGGAGGATTTTGAAAATAATTTGCTTATTTTCCATCTTTTAAGTTAGCAACGGAACAGAAATAAGCCACATATATATTATATATACAGGGTGTTATAAAAGGTACGGGCAAACTTTCAGGAAACATTCCTCACACACAAACAAAGAAAATATGTTATGTGCACATGTGTCCGGAAACGCTTACTTTCCATGTTAGAGTTCATTTTATTACTTCTCTTCAAATCTCATTAAACATGGAATGGAAACACACAGCAACAGAACGTACCAGCGTGACTTCAAACACTTTGTTACAGGAAATGTTCAAAATGTCCTCCGTAAGCGAGGATACATGCATCCACCCTCCGTCGCATGGAATCCCTGATGCGCTGATGCAGCCCTGGAGAATGGCGTATTGTATCACAGCCGTTCACAATACGAGCACGAAGAGGCTCTACATTTGGTACCGGGGTTGCGTAGACAAGGGCTTTCAAATGCCCCCATAATTGGAACTCAAGAGCGTTGAGGTCAGGAGAGCGTGGGGGCCATGGAATTGGTCCGCCTCTACCAATCCATCGGCCACTGAATCTGTTGTTGAGAAGCGTACGAACACGTCGACTGAAATGTGCAGGAGCTCCATCGTGCATGAACCACATGTTGTGTCGTACTTGTAAAGGCACATCTTCTAGCAGCACAGGTAGAGTATCCCGTATGAAATCATGATAACGTACAGTACATACTAACGAAACTAAAATGAGCTCTAACATGAAAAGTAAGCGTTTCCGGACACATGTCCACATAAAAAAATTTCTTTGTTTGTGTGTGAGGAATGTTTCCTGAAAGTTTGGCCGTACCTTTTTGTAACACCCTGTATAGGGTATTGTATATTATATATATATATAGGGTTCTACAGTATTGCGTGACAAAGGGAAAACATTCGTACATCCAAACGCACAGAAAAAAGACATAATATCCGCTGGAGAGACGTTTGCCGTTGCCCTCAATGACAATTTTAAATCTCAGAGTTAAAATCTGGAAGAACTTCGGGTAATAAAATACAGTCGGAACATCGCAACCCAAACAGTTACTGCATCGTTCAAGCTTGCGTCCCTTCCGCCAACATTTGCAGCATGCGAGCAACATTCTCTGCGAGTATACTTACAAATTCAAGAATAGTTAGGAATTCTTACATCCTGAATATTGGGGCTGGAAAATTCAAAATGGATCTCGTGTGCCAGTGACTACACGACTTCCACATGCTCCGGATCATCTCCTTAATTTGGTGTCCTGTAATTGTAAGAACATCTGCGGAAATAGGTGCGAATGTGTGCGTTGTGGGCTGGAGTGTTCACTAATGTGTGGACATTGCCGAGGATCTGCTTGCGATAATGGTTCAGATGATGGGTATGATGATGAAGTTGAACTTTAATTTTTTTTTAAAGATTTTAATTAAAAAAATGTATAATTTATAATTTTGCAAAATGTTTCGTCATTTTCAAGATTTCTTCCTGCCAGTTTATATATAATGCCAAGAGCACAAAATCTCAGCGCACTGATCGAAGAGATTAGAATGATGCAGACAGAAGAGGAAGGGTAAGTGAAACGGCGCTTTATGCTGAGCTCCGCGCCTTGTTTTGAATGTTTCGGTGAATATCTCGCCAACTGTTTGTCACGAAAACATGATGAATTTACCATTTTAATGCTGAAACTTTGATAATAGGTCTTGATAAATCTGAAAGTTTTTAAGAAATCTGACTTTGTTACAAATAAGAATTGCAATCCCGCAGTGTTTTCAATCCCGCGGGACCCGCGCGGGATTTGCGCCAATCCCGCGGGATCCCGCGGAATCCGTGCGGAATTGGTAAAAACAGATTTTTTAACGTATATTTAAAACATAGTTACTTAAAACGTTAATAAATTAAATAATAATTAAAATTAATAATTAATTTTTAATGTTAAATGATAAAAATTAACAGTTAACAATATTTTGATTGGCAAAATGACATTAAAACTTTTTAGCGTGTCTTCAGGGTGTTTCGAGGTTTTACATTTTTGTTTTTTAATCTAAACCAATTTTTAAATAAATAATAAAAATGAAAAATCTTGAGTCTTGGTCAATTATGTGCCTTACAATATATGTCATAAGTTTAAAAATATGGTTTGCTTAATAGCCAAGTTTCCAGAGTTTTTATTATTTTTTTAATTCTAAATAAACGTTCCATAACACCGAGAAAAGCATAAAATTTCACAAAGTGAAGTGAATATACTCTGTAAAGTGTAGACTTGGCTCAGAACAAGATCTCATAACGTTTTGTCATTGCACAAGCACGAGACTTGGCCTTTTTTTGCGTGATTCATTATTATATCTCCTGATTCCTTGATTGATATTACAGTTGATTCAATGTTATTAGAAGAAACTAGTAACCAACACGTAAACTGTCAAGTATTTCAGATTTACTTATGTGGCGTAACGACGTTTTTAGAGTGGAAATTATTATTTTTTAGTAAGAAAGGAGACTTTCTCGGCGAATGATTGTAGTGAAGTCTTCATAGGTTGTATCTCCGGATTTCATTGCAAACACACGAAATTACACACGTGAGGGAGACGGCGGAGGCAGCTGTCGAAGTATGGTGTTCCTACAACACAATTCGTCGATACACCCGTGAAAATTTCATTATAACTTTTTTTACCTTTAGTCGAAATAATAACAAGGAGAAGAGGGATTAATCGAAAGCCTGAGCGGCACATGTAAGCAGGTGGCTTTCGTCAAAGAAACGCATTGAGGCAGCGGCCAAAACAACAATAAGTCAAAGGATATACAATTTCCTTTTGATAGCTGTTAAATAATAGGTACGCCATCGTTAAAGTTAAGATAACATTAGTTTCATATCAACGAATAATCAAATTTTCAGCCGCAAATTAGGAAATTGTCACAATTACTTTATCTGCAAATACATAAAATGGGAATAATGAAACCGTGAATAAAAAGCTGTAACCGTGTAGTTCAGATAACGTGTGCGACACTTAAAAAATAATTATTTAGTTAGAAAATCATACTTAATACGCACCATAACTCAAATTACAGGAATGTGTACTCGAAACAAACATAAGTTTTGAAGAATACGTAAAAGTGTTTTTATTTACTTACGAATGACTAAGGTTGACAAAAACAAACGCTTGTTCACATGAGTCAAATGCCAACTGGAAGGGTACAGGCAAACAGTGCAAAATATCCGATACAGACCGAGCGGGGCAGCGAATCACGCAGACTGACACGCGTTTCCGCCGGATTTTGCGGATTGCGGATCCGCTTAATTTTGTGCGGGATCCGCCAGATTGTCACATGATTGCTGGATTGCAACTTACAAAATAAGTCATGTTTCGTACCTGCTTCAGGATTAAATGTGAGTTATTTTTACTTATGTACTATAATTACTCCCAAAACTACGCCATCATTCAATAAAAAGCGTTCCCAATAACTTATAGCGCAATGAAATGATACTAAAGCTGATATTTTATGAGCTACAAGACGTTAATACTGATTATGGCATTTAAGCCCCACTAAAAAACGTTTGACCTGATAAAAGTATGAAGAGGACATTTCAGAGATGGGAACATTTCAAGACATGTTTCTTAGGAAGTAAATAACATCTGTGCCAATTTTCAGGTCTACATTATATTTTTTTCGGGTTAATACCCATAATGCCCGGGGAGCGGCGCGCGGAGCTCTCGGCCCAGCGTTGACTCACGTGTGCTAGTTTCAAAGCGTATCTCGACAACCATATATTACTAAGCGATGAACGATATACCATTTTAAATCTGAAAGTGTGTGCTACAACTTTCATCATAGGTCCTGACCTGGTAACTTTCACAGAGATATTGAAGAAAAAGGGTTATTTTTCGTACTGCGTTCATGATAAAATGTAAATGTACTTTTAGTTTTAAATAATAATAGTGCCGATATTATACTTTTATGCAATGGTTAGTCTATCCAAATTACCTAGGGTGCAATAAAACGTTACCAAGTTTGACATTTTAAATGTTATAACGATTTTATACCAATTTGGCACTCAATCCTTTTTTTAAGCCCTTTGACCTGAAAAAAACTATGACGCGGACACCCCACAGGTGGGGACTTTTTAGTACATTTTTCTTAAGTACTAAGGGACGACTGTAGCAAATTTCAGCTCTACATTATTATTTTTTTAGGTTACCCCTAAAATCTGTCTAAAATGCCTGTACGAACACTATTAACTGCCAAAGAAAGTGGAATGGTCTTTTCTGGACGGAAAACTTTACGTTTATGAAGAGCGCTCAGTGGTCAGCTCTTATATAAAGCACATAAAAATAATAAATGTAAATTATCACATTTATTCAAATATTCCTCGCCACGAGTACAACTTTTAAAACTTATATTTTAGTTTATAGGATTTGGTTATTGTGTTTTTTACCAGACATTCAATAAAATTAATCTAATAATCGGCGTAAGGAATTTTGCTCTTTGAACTATTGAGTTCTATTCCCAGGAGTAAAAGTTATTTACTATTTTTTTAATAATGTCGATTACACGTGCTTTAAAATTAATTTTCCACTACGGTGTATGTCAGCGCTGCCTCATATCATGGAAAATAGTTTATTACTTTTAATTTGGGTGCTTCATATATTTACACACTGTATTTAAGGATATGAAAATAAGAATACTACGTACAGAAGCACCATTCATGTATTAGTTGAAAAGCAAGAAACTCTAGAAATACGTTTCCAGAAACCTATTTAATCTCTAATTGAACAGAAATCTGTTTTTGCAGCATTTTCTGGAATTATTATATTCTTTGAAAATTAAATTTTGTGATATATTTTTTCTGTTGAGTGATGCTTAAAATCAAATATAAATTCACATCCATTGGTCTGATATATGGGTGGACATTTCAAATGGAAACAAATTTCTCTACTTTTCGCCATTTTTTGCTTCGGGCTGTATACTTCTTTGACGTGAGGATCATTATAGACGAGAAAAGAAAGGGGGAAAACGTACATGATTGAAATCAGGCATGGTCTTTTGAAGGAACCATGCCGGCATTCTCCAGAAGTAGTACTTGGAAACCACGGAAAACAAATCAGAATGGCCGGACTACGATTTGAACCCATGTCCTCCCGAATACCAAGCTCTAGCATTACCGTCATCCGCATGGTTTTGTTCTATATTCCGTGAATATATAGAATATGTTGCAACTTTAAATGTTGACTGAACAGTAAAGAAGAGCTTTCATTGTTTTGGTGGGAGGGGATCTTCCCCACCATTCCCAAACTGGTACGGACCTGTTGAAATTTGGATTAACTGCTTCCTTATGAAGTCCTCTTCACGTTTTGCACTCTCCTTTTTCGAAAAAGTCACCATGAATTAAATTAAGAATGCTGAAATTAGATGCCGCTGGCACTGCGAAATCAATGATAATCTCTTGAAATGTTGGTCTAATTCTTTGTTGCAATTTTTTTCTTGCCGTTTTAGCTTCACTCCGTTGTAAAACGTCGCATGAAATTAAAATATTTATCCGAAATACAATTCAACAAGGCTCGCCATCTTAGAAACGATATAAGCAGTCAGAGACAATCGATTGCTTCCGTTGTAAACAAATGCGCTATTTCCGAGTTGGATACCGAAGAACGAATTTCCCGTAAATTTCTTACTCTTGATGCAGGCCGAATTTCAACCTAACCAGGATCACTATGACAAAACAAACCTGTTTAGGTTGATATGATCCTTGTACCGATAATTTTTGTGTTATTTTTGCAGTGCTGCTAACATTTCGCCACTGCGGAGCGTCCGACATTTTGGCATTTTTAATTTAATTCGTAGCGATTTTTTCGAAAAAGGAGAGTGCAAAATGTGAAGAGGACTTTATAAGGAAGCGGTTAATACAAATTTCAACAGGACAATAACAGTTTTGGGGTAGTGGAGAAGATCCTCTCCCTTCCCATTGTTTTTTTAACACTGAGTTTTACCGAAATAAAATCACTAATCACCAATTAATTAAAATATATTGCTGCTTTGAAAGCAGTAAGAGTATTCAGAATAATGGATTAATTGCGCCAACAACAGGATATACGCTCGTCTTGTAATTTTGTATAGTTAAAAATGGGGTCACGTTTATGTCACGAAGACGTCCCTAACATTTGATATAGTGACTGTACTAATGCGTGTATGATTAAAGGTTTACATTTGTTACCGAACGTGGTGGGGGAGCGGTTAACGCTCTGGTCTCGCATTCGGGAGGACGCCGGTTCGAATCCCGATCCGGGCATCAGGATTTAGGTTTTCCATGGTTTCTCCAAATCACACCTGGCGAATGCCGGGATACTTCCTTCAAAAGGCCATGGCCGAATTGCTTAACATCCCGCCTTTAATAACCTCGATGTCGACGAGGTGTAAAGTCATAAGTAAAAATGATAATCCTTTTATCACAAAATTTTTAACAGAAAATTGTATATTACGAGTAGTTTTTACAGCACCAGCGTAATTCATAAAGAACAAAAAAAATTGAATAAGGCTATCATCAAAATCAGTACTTCAACTGACGTCAACTTGGCGTGATGCCATAAGTAAAAAAATAAAACAACAATAATAAAAAAAATGTTGCGATTATATTAACAGAACCAGAAAACTGAAACTTCTGGTTACAACATAAGGTACTAGGAATTTAGTTATTATTAGTAAGTTAAGCTCCTTTCATAAGCGCCATGTTGGCGACGTCTCGTTGTCACATTATGTATAGCGATGTAAACTACTCCCTAAATAAATAGAAAATAATAGGTTTACCTCATATGCAGATGAAGAAGCCTGTTATTTGGCGATGTGAGCGTATATACGGACATCATTTCTCAGCTCAAAGGATCCGGTTAACGTGCAGTCACATTAGTCAATGGTTTCCACGGTAACAGTGGACACGCCGCGGCATTATTAGAATGTCAGGGCCGGCCGAGGGATGAGAGTTAATAAAGGCTATGTTACCACACATGGAAATCGGGAGGCCAACATTGATAATCCATTTCACGCGCTACTCGCAATGACATGGTTATTATCAGACACAACAAGATTCGTGCCGAGTCCGGACTGATGGACGGGTGGTCCCCGTATCTAATAACACTAACTTAATTTTCAGAAAACATTTCCTGTACTTCGAAGCTGAAATGCGTTCCTATTGCGCAGGAAATATTTTCCCTCTACTATATAAGCACCGAAAAAGCCTCCGTTCTTTATGTTTCTTCTGATAGCATTATAAATCAGTTATGAATAACATGTAGTCAAAGTTAATGTGGCAGACGATCAATGTGTTTTGTCCACAATTTTTCTTTGATAGTAGATGTAATTCTGTTTCCGAAATATTGTGCCAACATCTCCGTGAGGCATTTTTCCGAACGGCTGTCAGCAGCTCCACTGTTTTGAATGATTATTGGAGAAAACAGTGGTGTGTGTCATTTCCAGACAAAACGCTGCATTCTAACTCAAGTAACATTTTAATAGAAAAAAAAAACAAAGTAACAAGATATCAATACCATGTGAAGGAAATTATACGTAATTCAATGACATCAGTGTATCGTTACATTTTCAATCAACACTGTCAAAAACTCTCTGTTTAAAGTTCTTAATATATCGCAAAACACGCATACACACCTGAAAGTGCTTATTCTAGTCCTCAAATTGCAGATGCGGGATTTCCATGAAGTGGTTAAAACTAACTGAAAGAAAACAAAGTGCACTCCTCACTACAGCCACGTTATCACCTTCCAAATCACTTTCGCATTCACGCAGTTCAATATCAAAAGCAACACTAATTACATTTTAAAATGATGATGTTGGTATGTTTCCGCCAAACATATTGCAACATATGCATACACGTAGGTGCCAACCGAGCGTTGTGGTGTAACGGTTAGCGTTCTGGCCTCGCATTCGGGAGGACGGCGGTTCGAATCCCCGTCCGGGCATCCAGATTTGGGTTTTCCATGGTTTCCCCAAGTCACTCCAGGTGAATTCCGGGATACTTCCTTCAAAAGGCCATGGCCGAATTCCTTCCCATTCCTTGCCTCCCATCCTTTCCAGTCTCTAAAGACCTAGTTGTTATGAGAGACATTAAGCAGTTAAAAAAAAAAAAAAACCGTAGGTGCAGCAAATTGATTGTATTGTAAATCATTGTATTGTAAATCACAGAGTGAAGTTTCTTGATGAAATAAAAATCATGTATCTTTTCTTATGATTTGGCACATTGTAGTCATACAAAATCAGTATGTTATATGACATAGAATGCAACGTTATCAGGAAAATGACACACACACTTTTTTTTATTTGCTTAGCGTCTCTCTAACAGAGAGGTCTTTAGAGACGGGAAAGGATGGGAGGCAAGGAATGGGAAGGAATTCGGCCATGGCCTTTGGAAGGAAGCAAACCGGCATTTGCCTGGAGTGATTTGGGAAACCATGTAAAACCCAAATCTGGATGCCCGGACGGGGATTCGAACCGCCGTCCTCCCGAATTCGAGGCCAGAACGCTAACCGTTACACCACCATGCTCGGTACCACTTTTTTTGTTTATGATCGCTTGTTATTCTAAGCATGTTTTCGTGCGGTTGCGAGCATTCGTCGTCAAAGGTTTCCGTTGTAAGAGTAAGTAGCTACACAAGAGAAGTGCGTATTTGAGACACGAAACAAAGAGTCATTAGCAATCATCTCCGTTGTTATAATGGAACTAGCTATCCAGGCTTTAACGAGTTGCACACAATTAGTACTAATATTTATCTAAAAGACACATGTGGCAACCAGCAATAAATTTGGGATTAAAAAATAACAAATCATTCTTACAGCAAGTGGGCACGCTGTGTTTTTAAAAAAGTTACATCGGCAGCTACAAGCGGAAGTAAGACGCCGAGATCTAGGAACTCTAGATTTTGCTTTGACTCTCAATGACTGCATCATATCCCCTACAAATGACTACAGACAGGGAGAACCGGATGAAAAACAGTTTCAAGAGTCAATTTGCTCTCATTGTTAGTTTATCAGCAGTATATCTGCAGTTGTACCAGCGGCAGAATAAGATAGAAGAAATAGAAGAAATCTTATACCAAGTAGGACCCATTTTTGGAATGCTTCAAATTGCTTGAGCTAGTAAGTGTTCAGTTTGCCACCTATAAACCTTTTCTCGATGTAGCTGATCATACAGTTTCCAAGTTTACATTTCAGTAAATACTTCTGGTATTGAATAACAGACTTATAGAGTTATGAAAATAATTTGGGGACGCAGAATCGTGTTGTATAGACATATTGTGAAACATCAGATTAAGATGCAATACTCGTATCTGTGTCATTGTCTTATAGTGCTATTCCGAGCACAATCTGAGGCTTAAACTTTGCTCACGTAACTCCTGTTAAGCATACCCGTCGGTTATCTATCGCTGGGTGAAATTATACGTTAAACGGTTTTGAAGTGGTATAAACTCTCCGGCAACAGTTACTTTAATTTCTATCTGTTACCTCCTAGAATGATGAAATTCTGTGATTCTTGGGGATAGTGTTGTTCTGCAGAACAAGTAAATAAAACATATTATATAATATGACAAAGATATCATCCCGGGCACATTACGCACAGTCCATTAATACGAATGTCAGTTGTTATTCTGGTACAGGCTGAAATCAAATACAACCACAACCTCCGTTAATTGCTGCGTGACAATCCAAACATCTGCATTCTTACTTTCACTTTGTCGCAATCTAAAATTTAGCTACGTAATCAAAATACAAAATCTGTGGAACCCTGTGGGAAGAGTGTCCTTTACGCACTTCTCTAATGTTTTTCTACACAGCATCACAAAATTCATTTTTCAAGAAATTCATCAACATGTTAATTTAATTTTCTTGGTACGATTCATGAAACTTGGAATGATAAACATCACGAAGACTTTTGATTTCCTCACGTATCTCTTTACTTGTCTTTTCATTAATGAAGTAGGTGTTCATTGGCTTTATGCCTCGTTGAAATTGAGGTTATTAGATGGGGAAAGGACTGATGGAAGAAGAATGGAAAGGAATGAGTGATTTGAGGAAACCATTGCTATATGGATGGCTGGATATGGATTCCAACCCGCGTCACCCGAATGTGAGGCCAGACAATTACCGCTCACTCACCACGTTCGGTAAAAGAAGTAGGAAACCATAAGTCTGTTACATTTCTAAATTCCGATTTTTAAATTTTTACTATGCCAAATAAGGCTCACACACGTTCTAATCCCACCCATTTTTATTTATTTTTCCCCCTGCGCTCGTTTTTGTTAGTAACTGATGTCTGTATATACACACGCATTTCTTCTTCTTCTTTCGTTTCACCCTCTTTGGGGTACGAAGAATCAGTCACTTCTTGCATGCTGTTCCTTCCTTTGCGCCCAGTATTTCTTCATCCTCTAGGACCTCCATTTTCTCTCCTCTTCCGAGATGATGGGTTTTAACTTTATTTTAGATTTTTCTTGGAACCTTATCTTTTCCTCTTTAAATCTTATCTGCGCTGTTCTATCAAGTAATGACTTTTCTTTAATTTTTATTTCTCTTAGGTCTTTTCCAATTTCTGTGAACCAATTAGGCTTAGATATGCAGTTCCGGAAAAAATAAAAATTAGTTTGGTTAGTCTACCAGAGTTCATTCTGAGAAGATGTCCGTAGAAGTTTAGTCTCCTTTTGCGCATAGTATCTGAGAGTTTTTTTTTTTATTTATTTATTTGTAGAGAGTTTTATTCTTGATGTATGTTATTTTATTATTTTGATGTTCTGATTTTTCTTTCTTTTAATTCATGTTCAGAGTGTCTGCTCCGAACAATGCTTCCGGCGTTACCACCGTTTTGTAATGCTTAATTCTGGACCACCACAAAAGATACAGGCATTTATTTTTATAAAAATTCATCATATTAAACTTTCATTTTTTTCTGACATTGATTTTCAAATAAGCACTTTAGAATGATTTCGAGATAGAATTCTGTTAACGTTGCTCTTGATTGTTTGATGTTTGTATTGGTTTAGTTGATTTATACGTAAGTTTGTGTTTCTTTAATTATTAATTTATTAACTTTTCTGAAATGTAGAATTTTTAAAATACACAGAAAACATAGAGCTTGGGGCACCCCGTTGCATAAGAAAGTAGCAAGGACTGAAGAAACCTCTTGCAAGACAGGATTTTTTGCTACTAGGGGTTAATAATACGAGTAGCTAGTTTACAATACTTTCTTCCTGGTATTGTGTATGGAACACAAAGACATTTGTGGGAGGGACAGGTAAGGAAATGAAATCCGGAACGAAGATGCGGCTGAGGTTGGAAGCAACTATCTGGGCTGTGAAGCCGCAATAAAGCCACAGGCTGGAGGCAGACTAGAGCGTGTATCCAAGTCTCTTTGTGCGTAGCCAGCGCGGGCTAAGACCAGTTGACAGGGGGATGTAACGAATTCGCTGGAGATTCTGCGGGCCTCTGTATAGGTCTGACCAATCCGAAAATTTTCGTAGATGTTTTGAGTACATTCAAACATTTATAGTAAGTACATATGCCATGAATTGCTCCACGGATTTGCATACTAAGTTAGGAATTTTATCTGCTTCTTAAAATTCAAAATTTAATTGCTGTCGACTATGAAATACCATGAACAGTTGAAGTAATCGTTTCAAAAACACAAAAATTTAAGTCCAACATACATTACCAAACTAGGGATGGGCATCTCAAAAAATATATCGATAAATATCGAAACGATATTTACAAACACTGTCGATATATATCGGGGAATAAATATCGATATTTCGATATATCGATATTTCGATATTTTTGACTAAAGGGAGTAATTATCTTTAAAAAATCATAAAATACATCAACATATTTAAGAAAATTCTGAAAATTAAAGACTCTGGTACAATATACAAACTATTATTTTTTTCTATCAATCAAACCAGTATTCGTCTGATATGGATATCAAAGGACTTTCTATTTTATGTGTTCCCCCGTCAATCTACTTCTGTTGTTCGGTATAGCTATGTTAACTGCAGAAGCCACTCTTTCGGACGACACAGAAGAAGCTTGACATATAAGGTATTTCAGCGCGATTTCCGAAAGCACTGGCTTGGAGCGCTGGCAATTCACCCAAAACTTGACTGGGTCTGATTTTCTGTCTATTAATGGTTGGTCCAGATATTGCTTAAGCTCATTAGGAACTGAGCCAGAGCTTGGAACTTCTTGCATAACAGTAGTGCTAAGGGGTAATATCTTTTCATGTGTGGACCAAATTGATGTTTTATCTGCGATATTTTGTGTTGCTGCTGTAGACCTTACTTCTGGAGAACGTTGTCCTCGTCGTCTAAGTTCCAAGCGAATATCAATACTTATTGTAGAAATCCCATTTGACACACCGATTGGAGAAGTAAAGTGTATACGTTTGAAACGAGAGTCCAAAATGGTTGCTGCTGTAAAGAAGCTATTGCTTTCTAAAGGACTTAATTTCTCTTGAATTCTTTGGAGTAAAGTCTCTTTTACCGTGAATCCTAAAGTGGTAGAAGGAGTACCTTGTTCCGTTACTAGTCGAATCAGATTTGTAACAAGAATAGCTAACAGTCACATAATCTGTAAAACTAACCTCTTCAGTGGCTTCTTTGAAAGGACCAAGAAGGACAATAAGGACATGTATTACATTAAGCTGTGAAGTTGTAACTATATAAGGTGTGTTTATATTTGACTGACTTTTTGTATCTAAGATTTTAGCTACAATTGCAGAGAGTCTGACAAATCGTTCTAACATACTAAAGCAGGAGTTCCATCTGGTGCTAACAGCTTGTGTCAAAGTTGTTACAGTTTAACAGCTTTTTTTAACCTCTGCACTGCTGATGAAGCTGTTATATTTCGACGAATTCACTTTTTAAGACACTTTCAGAAGATTGGATATGTATTTATATTTTTCCTATATACATGTAACGATTAAATCGGATACTGAATTGCGTTCGCAGGAAAAATATCGAATTGGTGCTTAAAATCGATACACCAAAACAACATCGATATATCGAAAATAAACATATCGGCGATAAATATCGATTATATTTACAAAAAATATCGATATATCGATACATCGATATATTTTGCCCATCCCTATACCAAACAAATGTTTCGTTTGTTAATAAGGTATTTACAAATATCTCTTTAATGCAAAAATCCCCCATATATTTTTAATGACGGAAAAGTAAGAAAAGTTTAAAAATTTATGCCAAGAACGAATAAAGTACCAAAGAAAATTTGACTTTATATAAAGGACGTTATAACTGGTGGATTACAATTTTGATGTTTGTACTATCAAAACATTGTAACTAACTTCATTTAAATAACAGCGGAAGTAAATATGTTTTATTTGTTCTGTTGTTAGAAAACGTTGCCCTGTTATTCCAGTCAGTTGGAAATACACTATTTTCGGTATTTCTCTTCGTGTCTCAAACCATTGGAATGGTAGCAAGTTGAGTACTCTTTCCAATTGAAGTTTATATGAGTCTATATTTTCGATTTATATATCTTATTTATTCTAAATTACATAGCATTACTGGAAAAATTAAATGTGCTATACTCCATTTTAATAAAATCTGTTAAAGAAATAAATGATAAATTAATTCTTTTTTTCAATAACGAGAGCGGAAGATAATCATCTATGAGATGATTTTCTGAATTAAAGTTATCATATAAAAATGTAAATTTACCAGTATTACCTGCTATAAAAATATTTGAATGTGACTAAAATACATTAATTTTACAACCCTGTTATAGCAGAAAAAAAAAAAATTAGAAATAATTGAGAAAGTAGTAGCTTCATTAGATAATGCTGTGCGTAAAAAAAGAGAATCTGAATAACAGGTGCACAATGACCGACAACGGTTAGTTATTCTTGGAAATAACGTCCAATTAAAAGCAGGAGAATGCGTTCCCTCACTTGGAGTAATAACTGCTGCGAGTTAATAACAAACAATTCAGTCCCAAGTTCCGCTGATAGAATATTTTTGTAGTTTATCACTCAAACTAACTCGCCACTTTAGAAGTACATTTGTAATAAATCTTAAAATTTATTCTCTGGATTTATTCTGAGCCTGTAAGTCTTCATTAAAGATGGTAGTTTAGATAAATTACTTAGTTCCTCCGACAGAAGTGTAAACTTATAGTCAATGATAGTTACTTTTATAAGAGGCCAGAAGTGGAGAAGAAAAAGAAGATTTCCTTACACCGTTCTCGTAATTTTTAAAAAAAATTTTCGCGCCTTATCGCCATCATTAGAGTTGGGAGAAGTGGAGGAAGTAATTTTTCCATAGCTTTATGAAGGAACCATCACGCAATTTTCACCTGATGTAATTCCAGGAAACCACGGAAAAGTTAAATCTGTATAGCATATTGAAGTTTCAAACTTGCCTCTTCTCAAACCTCTGAGCCGGACGTTAATCATTCGTCCCGTCCACAGGCCCGTGTTTCATCTATGTATTGGCAGCTTCTAAGTTATCTGCCCTATCAGCATCTGGATACTTGACCAAACCATAGTCCTGGATAGAAATGAGAAAGTCAACAGTGCCGAATATAAAGGGGGGAAAGGGGAGCATAGCGAGTTACTTGGCCCGGGCGGCAACTTCCAAGGGGAAAAATCGAGTATGAAGAGCGACAATTTAATGTCGCGGTGACCTGTTTTTAGCAGCGCTAATTTGCCGAGCAGTGACAGGGGAGTGACAACAATATCAGCCAATCGGCAAGGCGGAAACTTCAGGTGGCGACAATGGGGACGGTAAAATAATGTTCGAAGGTGCGCAATCTCATGCCGCATTTACACTCTCGCCTCGCATCTCGCCTCGCGCCTCGCCTCGCGCCTCGCCTCGCGCCTCGCCTCGCGCCTCGCCTCGCGCCTCGTGCACGAGCGCTGACAAGAACTGCCGTTCACACTCTCGCAAGAATTCATTCATGGATGACTAGTGGGAGTGCCAGCTAACGTGGTGAGCTCTGGGGTTTTGGTCCAATAGTTAAACGCTTTAGTTATTTTTTTAAAAAAATAATTGACTTTTTAAGGTTTTTTAATTAGATTTAATGATTTATTTATAAACGTTTCTCGGAAACAAACCGAATAATATTATTATTGATTCACAATATTACTCGGTTTGTTTCCCGAGAAACGTTTATAAATAAACAACGCCGAGAAAAATTGCATTCATTTATAAATTTAATTATGTTGAATTCCACCTTAAAGGAGCTAATAAAACTCTTATAGGTTACCAAAATGTTCTGTATGTCATTATTTATTGAAAACTTTTAACTACTGCGTTACAATCTATTAAGAAGAAAATTTCAATAGTTTCCTGAATTATTATCTATAAACGATAATAACTCCAGAGGATCTTGACAGATTCAGTACCCACCTCAACTAACTTTAGACATAGAACAACGATTTGTAGATATTTTGAAATTCGATTTGTATGACTGGATGAAAAATCCTTCTACCGCAAATATTGAAGAAGCTGTTAGAACTTGACAGGAAGAAGGTTTAGAAATCGTATATGACGCAGAAAGTAAACATAAATTCGATAGTGATGGATATGAAAACCCGTGGCAAAATAATAATAAAAAGAAAACCTGTCATATAAAATGTATGACAACTGATATTCAGTTTAATGAAACCTTTTCCTTCATATCTCATGTAATCAGGCATTTTTGCTGTTAATCATATTATAGCCAAAGAAAGAAACCGAAAGAGGAGACCTTTGTTCCTTGTAAAATTGACCAAGATATTCAGTTTTTATTTTATCAGCATCTGCCTTAGGAATCTCATTAATAAATCAAATAATAAAATCTAATTTCACCCAACTTCGTCCTTTTATATACGCGAAGTATAAATAAAAAGACAGATTTAACTACAGTGAGTAGTTTTATAAAGACTTATTGTGCCAAACGTAGCGAAAGTCAGACAAAGTATTTGACAAATTATTATCATGGGCTTTAACTCGCTGTACGTCTGTTTCATAAGGTATACATTGATACAAAAGTGGGCGGTAGGTAAAAAGGTTGACTACCTCTGCTGTAAACAATGTGCTCGCGCCTTTGACTCGCGTCAAGAAACCGCCACTGAGGCGAGCGGCACTCGCGAGCTTAGACGAGGCGAGGCGAGACTACGCGAGTGCACCGTTTACACTCTCGCGTTCGCGCTGTCTCGCCTCGCCTCGTCTAAGCACGCGCGAGAGTGTAAACGCGGCATCACAGTTTTTGCGGCTCGGAAAATTCATAGACCCGTCACTGAAAGTCAGTACTCTTTATGAATTGTAACTCCATTTAATTGGCAGTATATTGCTCGCATTGCTAAGCAGGACACTGACTCAACGTTAATCCCGTATGAAATTTCAACGTAGCATGCAACTAAATATCAGCGAGTCTTCTATACCTCCTAGACAGTTTCACCAACGTTTATATAAAATCTTTACTTTCGAAAGTACCGTAACTTGCGATTAACGCTTTGTCATTATGTGGATGACTCAGCACTGGAGATGTGACTAAAGGTCGGTCCTCACGTAACTTATTGACAGACGTTTTATTTGATCTGGCAAAACGCATCAGACAAAACGTTGCTTGTGGACATCAAAACGGACGTTTTACCTGAACTGAATGAAGGCGGACGACTTTCAGAAAACGGATCAGCGGGAGCATTGTTTTCCGTGTTGACTGACGACTTCCAGAAAACGGATCGGAGAGAGCATTGTTTACGGTCTTGACTGCTATTTTACCTTCGGTCTTTAATCATCTCTCGGCTTGTGCAGAGCTAAAATAACTATTTTTTGTTTTGTTTTTGTTTTCGAAAACATTTTACGCGGTGGTTTTTTAGAATCTAGGACAGTGATTTCTTTACGGAATTAATTGAGTTGTTTCCTAGTTATCCTTGTGTACGGCAAGTCAAAGTCAAATGACTGCAGGGACCGGGTCAGTAAAATTAAGCACATGCTCTGGTTGATAAATGTAAGCAAGTATATCTTGGAAATACAAAGGAAGCGGATATGAAAAAAAAATATTCAGTTGTTTTCGTTCAATGTTTCTTAAAAGGTTGCTAAAAATTAAGTAGCTGGCACGCTTCGGTGTTGGTGCCGATGATATTTACAAATCTTTTATTGTTAAATTATAAAGATACCCCAAGAGAAACAATTATCAGCACAGAGGATGATTCAGAAGTTGAATTAAGTTGTTAACCGCTGCAAATTAACAGAAACGTACATATAAACGTACGTATAAAAAATAATTTATTTAATAGCTATACGGTAGTAGTGCTAAATATAAACGGAAGAAATAATTATTGCCTTCAAAATTATTTTATTTTATCTCCGAAAAAGGTACGGCGTTGTCCTGTCAATGTCATGATTCGTGGTTATTAAAGTACATCTTGAATGCATCCTTATGATCCTTAACACGTTTCACATCTTCCAGAACAAGTCCACATCTTCGTAATTGAATTTCCAGGTTTCAACATTTCAATATACAGGGTGTTACAAAAAGGTACGGCCAAACTTTCAGGAAACATTCCTCACACACAAACAAAGAAAATATGTTATGTGGACATGTGTCCGGAAACGCTTACTTTCCATGTTAGAGCTCATTTTATTACTTCTCTTCAAATCACATTAAACATGGAATGGAAATACACAGCAACAGAACGTACCAGCATGACTTCAAATACTTTGTTAAGGAAATGTTCAAAATGTCCTCCGTTAGCGAGGATACATGCATCCACCCTCCGTCGCATGGAATCCCTGATGCGCTGATGCAGCCCTGGAGAATGGCGTATTGTATCACAACCGTCCACAATACGAGCACGAAGAGTCTCTACATTTGGTACCGGGGTTGCGTAGACAAGGGCTTTCAAATGCCTCCATAAATGGAAGTCAAGAGGGCTGAGGTCAGGAGAGCGAGGGGGCCATGGAAATGGTCCGTACAGTACAGTACATACTAACGAAACTAAAATGAGCTCTAACATGGAAAGTAAGCGTTTCCGGACACATGTCCACATAACATATTTTCTTTGTTTGTGTGTGAGGAATGTTTCCTGAAAGTTTGGCCGTACCTTTTTGTAACACCCTGTATAACTCGACAAGATTCTGGTATAAGGCGGCTAAGAGATTGTTGCGACATTACAGCTGTGAACTCAAGATCTTGAGATTGTTTCGACATTACAGTTTTGAACTCTAGATCTTCAGATAGTTTCTACTTTACAGAAATCTTATCACAGCAGCCAGTCTCTCTTCAGGTTCATGAGATAATTTCCGAAACAAGAAAGATGAAAGAACCGTTTAGCAACCATCTTCTAGATAATTCTTACTTTTTAATCTCATCAGACATAGTGAAATAACCACTAAAATTAATGCTTCACCCATGATTTCAATAAAACTGAGCTTAAGACGGAAGTGTGTGGAAGCGAGCTTTTGGTCAGTTTTGCCTGACGTCTTGTCTGATCAAGTAAAACGACAGTCAAGACATTACGTGTAGACCGGACTTAACAGTTGTAAGGCTATGATAACATCACTATTACTTCATTACTGTTCGTACAGTACAGTTTAATTCATTATGCGGTGGTCTGCATGAATGATAGTATTGTGTAATGGCCAGCCAGTGGAATATATGACAATCGCGCACAGCGTCAATCGCGCACAGTGAGAATCGCGCACAACCGGGTCGTCTCTTGCTACCTGCTTTTATCTACCAATTAGTCACCGCTACAACAGCCCGTCCCCTCCTAACCTGACCGCACACCACTGTTCCCATTCACTGCTGCCGGTGAGTATCACAGTTTTAATCATGGAAATTACTACAACTACACATGGAGAGCCGTGTGCGCACTATGACGGGTACAGTTATAGACAGTTTAGAAAGAAAGAAGATGGAAGGATCACGTGGTGCTGTCTCAAAGAAAGATCAAAACAATGTCGTGGAATTTTGAAGAGTAAGGATGCTGCTATACTGAATGTTACAGAGCATATATGTGGACCCCATGACGTCTCACGCGTTGAAGTACATCAGAAACTTCATGCGGCAAAAAAGAGAGCTCTAGCGGAATATAGTTCAATTCCAAAAATTTGCTCTGAGGAACTAGGAGATCTCCATAATAAAAGCTACGAATTTGTAACTGAAATGCCAGCCCAGTCAACTGTCAAGAGAAACTTGTACCGTCAGAGGAGTATATCACAAGGTAGATTGCGGAAATTTCTAGTCCTTTACGACCAAATTTTATTTTGATGTTACTGATTGACTTACAAAAGTGTCTTTCTTCTCTTCAACCTCACTTCCAGGTTCATCAGATTTTTTTGAAATGCACCCCATAAGCATACAAATCTAAGATTACATTTGTGTTTTACGATAACAAAAATAAATTGTAGAGAAAAAGAGTACGTTTGTTTTATTGGGTTTGAATGTTTATTTTCCATTTCCTGTATATTCGGTCTGGTGACTCACAGTGTTCGGCGCACGATTTGGGTACTGAAGGTCCTCGGTCCAAGTCCCGGGCTCCGTTGTATGTAATTATTACAGGCCTTAAAATTGACGTTCACCTCTGGCAAAGCTTTAGTGTGATGATGATTTGTCAATACTGCGATCCGTAAAAAGTACACGGGAGAGGGGAGAGTGCGGCCCGTCCTTTAAACTGTGCGCTCGGTTGAATAAACGTCTATGAATGGACTGTGAACCACGCGAGGCGAGGCGAGGCGAGACTACGCGAGTGAACCGTTTACACTCTCGTGTTCGTGCTATCTCGACTCGCCTCGTCTAAGCTCGCGCGAGAGTGAAAACGCGGCATTACATGAAGAGCTCAGAGTTGCAATGATTTAAGGCGCCTAGGGACCTGTCACGAATTCTCCGTGTCGAATATTATGTGCTCGAGTGCAGACACGGATTGATATCTACTTCTCACGAACAACGAAAAAGCGAGTGAAATGTCAGATAAGCGTTTTGCGCGCAAACACGCGAGACAGGGACGGACTATCTGTTAGACAGATTCTACGAAATGTGGGCATGGTGGGAAAACTCGCAGCCAATCAGAATGAGTCTGAGTGAAGAGAGGCCATGTGTGGAGGAAGCATGATTGTGACCCTCCAATAACAAAATTAGTTAATTTTAAAATCTTGAGCATAGCTGCGTGTCAGCAACGGTAAAAATTTCATATTAGCATGAAGCCACGAAAACGCCACCAGTTGCTTAAAAGTTTTTTATTCTCGCCCGCCTCGAAAAGATGTTGTCTAGTAGACGGAAGGAAGAATCGTGACGATGTTCAACTTTCGCACGAAAGTGACTGAATTGTGATAATGCTTCCGCCTATGTAATTTTAATGTGTCATACTTCTGAAGAAGACAAACCTGTATTTGTCGAAACTGCAGTAAAGTTTTAAAGAATAAAAAACTTTTAAGCAACTGGTGGCGTTTTCGTGGCTTTATGCTAATATAAACTTAGTTAATTTTAGTTAAATTTGGTATAAAACATTTTCTCATGTCTGGACGTATCCGGATATGGCAGGGGCCGAGATGAAGCGGGACTGGACAACTACGAGAGAGAGAGAGAAGTGGAGTTGAACCAAGTGTCTGCGGAGGCGAAAGGCGAAGATCGCAACGAGGACTCGACCGATGACTCTTGAGGCGAGAGGTCATTGAGACGAGCTGGCAGACGTCAAGAGGCAACCAGTACAAAGTGACAAGTGTTTATGTTCATACTGACTCGAGGTGATTTGAATGAAGATCGAGGTGTTGGTGTGCCCACCCGATGCTTACTTACGGTTAACATGCATGCTATGAACTGCACTAAGATTCCAAGGAGCTCTCTTGCCAAAATATCGATCCTGGCGAGGAAACTCGCACATAAGAGTCTCAATCTGCAGAACACTCATCAGTTTTAAACGGAGCATATATCTGAAATGACCCTTTGTCTTTAAAATTAACGATGTGCCTTTGTCATTTCTTTTATTAATCAATTTGTTAGTACATGGTAAATGTTTAATTGCTAGCTGAGATCATATGTTCACTTTATATCTTAATAAATGTAACTCACCGATGCTCGTGTGTAATAGAGGCAAGGGTGTAGTGTTTACTTGCCATTGTCACGAAAATAGTTTCAACCATCCTTTTGCAATGTTTAATTGAGTTGAAATTAAATAGCCAGATTACGGAAATTTTTGATTAGTCATGCTGTTATGCGTTTTAAATAAGGAACCCTTTTCATTTTTAATAAATTCCTAACTATCGAATTTTTCCTACCTGAGTTTAATAAAAATCAATTCATATACATAAATTAAGACAACCCCAAAAACACAGCTAAGCAGTATTGATGAAGATGGTCACCATAGCCAGTAACCCAGGAGTCGACAACGCCATCATGGAAGGAGTTACTTCTCCAAAGCTGTGTCTTAGCAAAATTAAACTGAGGGACTTTTCCTTCTCATTGGTGTAAGACACGTTGTGAATTAATTAAATATAAAAGAAGGGAGACGGTGAAACCAGGTACTGGCCAAGTCAGGACTACTCTTCCGAAAAACGCGTTAGCCGCCAATATCCTCATCCGACGGAAAAATCATTATCGACATTATCTCACGCCCTCACTCCATATGCAATATAGAGAGGTTTGGAGTTTAACTCAAGACTTCTGTGCACGATCTGGTGATCATAAATTGTGCATCATTCCCTATCCTACTTTGCCGGCCAAATCTTAATGTCTTCCGCTAACACCACTACTCGAATCAACTAATCCCATGTTAGATAGACCTCCATCATCGTAGTTCCACCACCACTGGAGCAAACACGACAGGCGAAATAGAATCTACCTAAATATTACCATTATTTTGACTACAGATTAACTGCTGTTCCGTACAATACATTGGTTTAAGGATGAGCCATTAAGATTTTTACCAGAATGGCACTTTTTATTTATTTATGGCTTTATGCCTCGTCGATGTCGAGGTCATTAGAGGCTGGATGGTAGAGGAGAATCGGGTAATTTGGAATACCATTTATGTTTTGTTGTTCAAAACAGTACTGAAAATAATTTAACACCTGAAACTAAAACCAATACAATCTTCAACTTCTTGTGATCATATATATCTAATAAAAAACTGTCAAAACATATTTTTTTAATTAGTAAAATTTACTTTTAAAAAAACTGTCGTTTGGAGGTTAATATGGAATAGGCGGGTAATATAGAATAGAAGGTTTCAAATAGCGTAAACTATCTGGAATTGAGAAAAACGGATTTGATACTTTTTTGTCAACATAATCATCATCTTTGTCGTATTCAATAGCTTTCGCCTCTTTTTTTTCCGTCTATTCTTAAAACAAAACATTATTAATGAATTAATTCAGAAATATTTACTTTCTCAATTGTTATTTTATTATTTTCAATCAATATTAACAAAAATCATATTACCCACACTTATATTTTATTAATAATGTATTTCAACTTAGCATTTATTTTCCGGGTTGCATGAAATACCACAGTTTTTTTGTCTGGTTTTGCTAAGTTTCTCATATTACCCGAATTGCCATCTTGGACAAAATAAGCTTGATGATATTATTAAAATATATGCCAGCCAGAAAAGAGAACTGTACAACAAACCATCACTCTTTTAGTACACATTATACTAAGACTAGCGATCAACAAAATAAATCTAATATTTTATATATATTTTAGAAAACTTAAGTGCAAAAATTCTCGAAAGTGGGAAAACAAACTTTGTCGGACAGCAAACACAGTTCGGCTACCAAATAATGGACCTTCACAACAAAGCATCATAGGAGTTTTGAGCAGCAGGTGATGGTATTTCCACTATACAGCAGAGGAGAACCTCTGTATTCCATATTACCCGATTCTCCTCTACTGGCGACAAGGAACGGGAAGGAATTCGGCCATGGCCTTTTTAAGGAAGTATCGCGGCATTCGGCTGGAGTGATTTGGGGAAACTATTGAAAACCCAAAACTGGATGCCCGGACGGGGATTCGAACCACAGTCCTCCCGAATACGAAGCCAGAGCGTTAACCGCTCATCCACCATGCTCGGTCACACCAGCGTAACAATCGTTGCGTCCATCTGCAGCTAGTAATAATAATAATTCCGTGTGGTCGTAATGACCTGCAGATAGGGTTTTTATTGGCTGCGCCTTCCGGCCCTATCGTAGCCGCCTTAACCCAACCAGACAATCCTACAACCCGGGACCTACAGTTTAACGTGGAATCCGAACCACGGAAGCGTTCTGGTGTACTTCACTTTACAGAGCAAGCTGAGCCAGAGGTAAAGGTCGGGTTAAGCGCCTTGAAAATCCCCGCCGAGACAGGGATACGAACCGGGGAGCTTTCTATATCCAGTCAGTCACTTAAATACTTTATATATTGTATTGGACGCTGTCTTGATAATTTATGTATTGATTTGCTCCAGTGGACTCAGTAGGATGCGAACCAACTTTGGCTGCAGGAGCTGTTTTGTTTGTTTCGTTTGTATTTAGCTTTACGCCTAATCGACATAGAGATTACTAGAGAGACAAGGAACAAGAAAGAATTCTGCCATGAACTTCTGAAGGAACTATACCGTTATTATCCTGGAGTGATTTCGTTAAACCATGGAATACTTTAATCTGGACAGCAAGTCGAGAATCGTACCAGCGTTCTCTCAAACACCAAAAGTTGTTGATACTATGTGTTGGGTACAGTTCTTAAACCCTGTAGAATTGGTTAATTTGCTGACATTGCTGTTAGAAGGGGCATTTAAGATCGTTATAGATCGCAACCAGAAATATGAAATGGAAAAGACGTATCTACATATGGTACGAATTTGTAGTGTGTTGAAACACTATCCTACAATCTAACTACAAAATGAAAGTACAGTCGAAGCTCCTTATTTGCGGTTTCGTTATTAGCGGTTTCAGAATTCGCGGATAAAATAATTGTTACAACTTTCTGTATTCGCGAATAACGTAATGGTGAAAACTTTCTGTATTCAACGCGTGAATTTTTTATCATTGGCGAATCCATTCGGTACATTCAGCGCAGTCTGTATCCTTTACTAAAGTGTAGGCATCGTTGATAAAAGCCGCTCCGCCACGATCGGCTCTTAATCTACTATTACTTCAACTGGTCAGTCGTTGCAATAATAACACGTGTCTCATCTGCTTTGTTCGCAATTTATAACGTCTAGAAAACACAAAGAAAAATTAGTTCCTACGCGGAGAAAAATTGTGTTGCCGCTTAGAGTAAAAATGGAAATGCTTGGCCGTTTACGCCTTGGCGAGCCGTTTTCATCCATAACACGTTCTTTCAGTGTTAACGATTCAACTGTACGATTCATCAAGAAATCCGAAGACAAAATATGGAATTCTATAGCTTCAACCACGGCACAAATTGTTCGTGATCCAGCAACTGAAAAAGTGGAAGCTGCCTAATCATTATAGATTAAAGACGGTAAACAGAGAAGAGAGCCCTTAAATGGTCCTATGATGCGCGAGAAGACAAAGCGCATTTTAAAGAACCTGGTGATGAACGAACAAGTGGAGGATTTCAAACACCGGAAGGTTGGTTCAATAAATCCAAGGTGCGACAATCACTGCATAGCATCAAAATTGTTGGAGAAGCTGCATCTGCAGACACCGTTGTAAGAACTGAAGCGATACACTTTGAAATCGTGCTGGAAAAAACTGTGGCCTGTTTTCAGTGTCGGAAATGATGGAGAATCTGTGCAAATTCAAACTTTAACTGCAAACATGGCTCAAGTAGCGAATGGAATAAGACGAGATAGTTTTAAACAGATAGAATCAAATGAAATTCAAAAGTAGCTTGAATAGCAAAGGGAAATTGACTTGAAGAAAAGGTTAAATCCCCAGCCCAATGAAGAAGAAGCTTCAATGAGCACTCAAATTATTACATTTAATTTTAAAAAAACCTGAGTGAAGGTCTACGGATGACAAATGAGCGTTGCGATTTCTTCATGAAAATTGATCCGTCTATGGAAAGAAGTTCTGTTTTTTGAAGACAAATTTTTAATGCCACAGCTAAATATCAATCCTAATTGAAATACCTTTTAAAAGTGGCAAAAAAAAGTACTAAATTCTTTAAAACATTGCCTAAGCCTGACAATAATAATTAAAAGATATTGCTTAAAATCTCTTAACAAATTGTTTTTAATTTGACCTTTATTTGGGACATTGGAACGTATCCCCTGTAATCCCACACAAATTATCATTCCATATTCGCGGTTTTCATATTCGCGGCATATTTACGGAACATATCCCCTGCGAATAAGGAGCTATTACTGTGTCTTCCATGTGTACATCAAAGGTATAGCGAGACATGATTTTTTTTTTTCAGATGTAATGAGATGCGCAGCTGCATACCATACTAATAAATGTAAATAGTAAGTATCTGTTAGCTATAAAAATATCCCATGCTCATAATTACGTAAAAATAAGATTAAAATGTTTGTAAAACTGTATATAAAAACTGTAACACAGATTCGTCGCTGATGATGCCTTGATGAGAGGTGAAACGGGTAGGACGCAACAATAAATAAATTAAACAGCTGAATTGGCGTTATCATTCAACTGGTAATTAATTAATCTACTGTGGAAACATGGCCTGCAACAACATTGCATTAATGTTTTTTGTTTGGAAATTTCACTTTAAACAATAAATTTGCAGGGCAGAGCTGTAGAGTAGTCGTAAATCACTGTGTAAGTGAGTTGAAGTGAAGCCGGGAGGTGTGTGGAGGAGTCGCGCGGGATGCCCTTATTTCTAATAATGTCACAAACTACTTTACAGTGGGCGGCGGGTGTGCAGAGTCTCGAGGGATTCCCCGGGGGCGCACTCATACATAATTCAGGATGCCGGAGAGCCAGACACAGGCGTCAGCGTGGCTTCAGGTCTCCTGGTCGCACACCACTCACTCATAATCAGGGTTACCGGCGGAAATAACTTTCGTGCCGGTATTTTTGTTATTGTTTGATTAAACTTTTTGAACGAGAAGATACATCGTATAGTCTTCTCGGGTGACTAACCGTGTGAGCACAGTGTTTTCACGCGATATTTCGGCGATCGGAAACTCTGTCACCATCTTCTGGTGAAGAATATGGCGATAGATACTATATTCACTCTCAACGCCTAGAGAAACTTCGATCTTATACAGGGCGTTCGCCGGGAAACGCTACCCACTGTTAGCGATACAAGGAAGAAACTGCTCCCGGCGAGCGAGCGGTCAGTTTCCGGCATTGTTCGACCGTCGGCCGCGGACTATTTCATAAACTTGTATGTGCTAAGCATTTAAATGTGACGTCAGTTGCGGATCAACAGTGCCATCGTGGACACCCTGCAGGTACCAGTTGCAAAATCTAATCCTATGCCCCTGGTCTATTTCTGTAATTTTATGCACCACAATTGTTTTGTACGGCTTTAAGTGAACTAGCTTTGTTACTTTCCAAGCTGACGTCTTAGATACGCCTGCCTGCTGCCCTAACTGACTTAATGATTTTTTGGGTGACTGTTCTAGTCGAAAAGCGATATCGTCAATTTTCTCTTCTGTGAGGATACGGTTGACCGACAGTCTCTTTTTGTTAAAAAATGAACCCGTTTCTCTTACTTTTTTAACCAGACGCAGAATTGTTGATTTAGCTGGCAGTAAAGCGCCAGGATATTCGCGACGAAATTTACTGCGACACTTTTTAAACGACTTCTTCTTCACATATGTATCGTAGAGAAATATTCTTTGTTGCAAACTGTAACGTACCATAATTTTACTCACACTCAAACACGGTACAGATTAGTAAAATTATGAAGCCCCAAACCAGCCAAACCGCAAAGAAACGTTTATTCACAACACTGTTGGGGCAGCGGAGGTGTTAAACAGTGCGGTGATTCACGGCGCCGTGTGGCGGGAGTTGCTGGCTCCACTATCCCAGCAAGTTGCCGACGGTAACAGACTGGGAGGGTAGCGTTTCCCGGCGAACGCCCTGTATAAGGTATATAGTATTACTTCAGCTGTGGTAATTCGTAGAAAATGAATCTTTCTTCCGGTTTTTGTCTCAACTGATTTGATTAGGGTTACCAGACGTTCCCGTTTGGCGGGGACAGTCCCCGTATTTAGCTCTCTGTCCCCGGACAGATTTCGTCCCCATAATGTCCCCGGATTTTTACTGCTGTACTCAGAATTTTTTATTTTTTTATTATTCAAGCGAGAGATTTTTAAAAGCCCTGATTTGCTAATGCATTCGTTTAAAGAAAGAGATATGAAGCACCCTTCTTTCCTTGTTCGTGCCTAGGAATAAAAGAAAATTATGAAGATATTGCATCTTGGACACAACAACTTCGTGCTGTGTGCAACATTTTGTCTGTAATCCTCATTTAAAATACAAAATATAAACTATATGTGGCTTTTAAGTTAACCCATCCTTTAATCACATAACTTGTGAAAGTGTAACGCGTCATCAGACAAATGCCGAAAGCGTCCCCGGATTTTTGTGAAAAAGTTGTGAAGTGTCCCCGGATTTGGAGAAAAAATTATGGTAACTCTAGATTTGATGCAATCATTCACCTCAACTTAACATATACTTTATAACACATGTTCGCAATTATCTGCTTCGTATATTCTAATCTTCCTCTAATTTCGATCATTCAGTTTTTCACTCCGTTAAACAATCTGCAATTCTCACCATCACGCCAATACCTTCTGTGCAACTCTTTCCTCGCCCATCATTTTCAACACGGGATTACTTGGTATTTTACCTAATGAATTGCACCACATTTCAAATGATTCAATTTTATCTCTTTATTGTGTTACTGAAGTCCAAAGTTCGGTTCAAATTTGTTTTGTGCTGAATTTAATACATACAATTACATAATGTTTTTTTTTCCCATTTATAAAAAGGAGAAGTAAGAGAATTCCGTTACTTGGGAAGTAAAATTACAACCGATGGCCGAAGCAGGAATGATGTTAAAAGCAGAATAGCATTAGCAAAAAGAACCTTCATGAAAAAGAGAAACCTTTCAGTTTCAAATATTGATCTAGGAATTAGAAAGAACTTTTTAAAACTCTTTGTGTGGAGCACAGCACTTTATGGTAGCGAAACATGGACTTTAGGGAATAACCGGAAATAACGAAAATTGAAGCATTTGAAATGTGGTGCTACAGAAGAATGCTGAAAATTATGTGGACTGACAAAGTAAGAAATGAACGAATTTTGGAAATGGTGGGTGAGAAAAGAAGTTTGTGAAAGAAGCTTACAGAAAGAAGAGATAGGCTTTTAGGTCATATTTTGAGACATGTTGGATTGGTTAATTTGTTAGTGGAGGGAACAGTCGAAGGTAAGAACTGTAGAGGAAGACAGAGATTAGACTCGTATGAAGCAGTTAATTGAGGACGTGGGCTGTATGGGGTATGTGGGTATGTAGAAATGAAGAGGTTAGCATAGGAGAGGAAAGGATGGAGGATTGCATCAAACCAGTCGAAAGACTGACGACAGCAAAAAAAAAAAAAAAAAAAAAAATCTACGTTTGAATCTAAAATAATTATATTTTTCAATAAAGCTCTCTTCACTTGTCCTATTCTCTCTTTGCCATCACTTGTAATTTCGCTTCCTAAATCGTACAAATCATTTACTTCTCCTATTACATCTAGTTATCTCTTTATATTTAATTTACTGTTATTGCTGTAGTATCAGCTTCATTTCACGAGTTTTGCCTAGATGTGAAGTCAATTATTTTAGCTAGTAGGAAATATGTTACTAAATGTAGGAGAAGAATCATCCGGCTTGGAGGCAGGAAGATACGCTGATTAGAGTCTTTCGTGTAGAAGTGGTGCTGCAATGTGGCATATTGTGTGAGAGATGCTGATGGAAGGATCTGGAAGATTTATTTTGGCCGACAAAAATTTGTGAATGGAGCTTGAGGGGAGGTCGAAGAAGCTCAACATTGAACTGAAAAGCTATCAGCTTTTCAGTGCAGTGATGTCTGAAGTTTTTTAATACAAATATTAAAACAATTAAGATCAAATACACCTGCTGTCATTTGCCGTAGGTTAGGGAAGAATTGTATCGTAGCCAGTGGTTAGATGTAAATCTTATTTTATCGCTAATTACGCATTTTGAATAAATTGCCTTGTATCCCCTCACTACCATCACTGATTATAAAATTAATTAATATGATCATTTGCATATTAGATTTAATTAAATTCTTAATGCTTCATGGCGATAGACTGAAACTAACGTTGTCTGTTTATCAATGGAACTGTCATAAGCTGACATTTACGAGTATTTGTTACACGTAAGGCTTACAGACTGAGGCGTGCTTACATCTAATATTAACACAAGAAATGATAAAAAGAAATAAAGCTCTGCTTCGTCTTACAATGAGTCGATAAATGAAAATATCAGACAGAATGCGATACATAGACAGAAAATAAACATACTGGAAAATATTACAGCTGGTTATAACAATTCCTCGTAGTGATCGATCTAATTTTAATCTGTTACGAAGAGAGAACAATTTCTGTCAAATGATGCTGCTTTAAGCAAGTTACATAAGCATGAACTACATGAGCACCAGGATGTTTCGAAACATACAGCCACAAAATTGAATGACTGAAGGTATATGAAAAATAGTTCGTCTTCCTACACTATTAGTACTCTCGGCTTTAATACAAAGTAGCTCAGTTAGTTAGTCAGAGGAGAATCTCTTAACTGCACGGGTTTCCCCGACAAGGCCATTAAAGGGCGGTTACGCACACACAGTTTGTTCGTAAAAACAAATTATAGTAAGACGTGATGACTACAATAGTGACAGCGGTAATGATGCGGCATTAGCTTACGGCAAACCCAAGCTACCAGTAACCTGAGTACAAGTATGCCCTCACTCAACGAAGGCAGATTGCGTAAGCCCATTAAATTTTCTTCATCCTCCAGCTTCTTAAACCTTCCGCCGCCATTTTGGATCAGGACGAGCCTCTCCATCGTTTTTGACGACATGCAAACCAAATTCACAGAATTTCAGATCATGCCAGTATTTCTACATATTCGATTGGTTCTCTAAGAAGTCTTTTTTCTCAATTGACAAGTTGATTAGTCGGAGTTCTTTTTATACTTTCAAACAGAACCGCTACACATCGTGAAACTTCGGCGAACACCCCTTTGCAAATTTCCGAAGGTGGTTTAGAGTCAATGTCCCAGCCTAGAACGTCATCTTGTTATTCCTTCGACCGGTGACACACACTAGGAAATATGGCCACTTCTGCGAAACAAGCGCTTGGATATTGTCATCTTTCGATTAGCGCCGTAAGGGGGCATCCATAAATTACGTGAGGTCAAATGGGGGAGGGGGGGTCCGGCGAAATCTCACCAAATCTCACCCAGAGAGGGGGGGGGTCTACGGAAATCTCACGTGAGGTTTTGAAAATTTTTTCACATAGTAGAGCTAAACAAAAAAAAAGGTCTACAAATTGCGCGAAAAGCGATTTTAGGGAGGAATTTCGTCGAAAAAACGGATTTTGAAGGGTGAGACCTAAGAAAATGGTGGGGCGGTTCTCACGGACCAGATCTCACCAGAGGGGGGGGGGGGGGAGGTCCGGCCATATCTCATGAAATATCACTCGGTGCAGAAACTATAATATCAAAATCAATCCTGAAAAATGTGCGGGAATCTATTTCACAAAAAAGCCGGAAATAAACAAGAATTTAAAAATTTTGAACCAAAATATCTCCTGGGTTAAAGAACATCGGTATCCAGGTATATTACTGGATAACAAATTACTTTTTAGACAACATATTATGGATAGGAAGACAAAAGGACTAGCAAATTTCCAACCTTTCACCAGTATTACGAAGCAGCAACCTACAGTTTAATACAAAAATAAGAATATACAAATCGGTTAGTCTCCCATTTTTAATGTACGGATGCCAAATATGGGGGCTGGCAAGCCAAACCAATCTACAACAAATCCAGCTACTCCAGAACAGATGTCTAAGGTTGATCCTAAACGCACCCAGATATACACCAATAGAAACTCTACATAACGAGACAAATATTCCCTTAATTAATACCGAAATATTTAATCTAACAGAAAAATTCCACATGAAATTGAACGACGTCAGAGACGAAAGAACTGAGTCGATTGGAACGGTAATGCCGAGACGTTGGCATAAGTATAAAGTTCCCCTCAGTATTCTATACCAGCCAACATAGAGCAGCACAGTACGTGAACTCCTCAGGGGTTTTTTTCACCATTAAGACCATCCTAGATGGTCATAGCCCTGGTTTTTCCCCTGAAAGTGAAATAAAAAAGTGCCCCAAAAATAAACACCCTATCCTAACACCTAGATGTTATACTACCGAAGGTAGTGGGACTTCAATCAAAGCCGCAAAGGCAGCGAGAGAAAAAAAAAAAAAAAAAACAGAGGGGAGGGGGGGGGGTCCGGAAATCCGGAAAAACACCTCACGTAATTTATGGACGCCCCCTAAACCTGCGTTCCCACCACGTCTCTTAACGGAGGCCTCCCGGGACGGGACGAGATGGATAGCCAACAACACGCCATAGGAACGGAGGCCGCCTCTGCTAGCGGGGACGAGACGCAGCTACCCACTCTGTGTCGGTAAACATCACAACCGTGTGTAGTGGTGCGGTGTAGCTATCGGTTTGCAGCTGTGGTGCACTCCCCTTCTGTTGCTGTAACGTGGTGGGGAGTTGGTGGCGAGGGATAACCTGCGGCGAGCGCTCATCCCTACATTTCGGCGTGCGGTCTCCGTTACAAGATGTCGTGGGAACGCACCATAAAAAAGAGAATCCCGTAAGGACGTCTGCTCGAACGCTAGCTGGGTACAGTGTCGAAACTTAATACGAGCAAATCTTCCGATTTTTTATTATCTATTGCTAGTATTATAATAAATACGATTCTACAGGATGACCTACTTTGGTCACTCTACTACAGTGTCTAATGCACAGCGTACAATCACAATGGCACTGTATACAGAAGAACTTTTTATTTTATTTATTTATTTTCCATATGCAACATAGCCCAGCACCTAGTATCTAATCTGGGCCCTTATTTCCACTCTTTTACAGTTACATATATTTGTATCTTATACATATATAACATATTAACATATAAACAATGAATGAAAGAAAATTTTGATTCAATTTCCAATAACTATTACATCTACTGTTATTAAACAGAATAGGTACCACACCACTACTAAATCTACTACTACTGCTATTGTCCCTAATATTACTACTAACATTACAACTACTACTACTAATACCATTACTAATACTACTAATATTACTATTACCACCGCCAATTGTTACAGCCGCACTTCGGTCCACTATTGTTCATTTTTCTTGGTGTTGTGTGCGCTCCAAAGGCAGAGTCCCCTGGAACCGGCAGCAAAGTCAGCCACCCAGGCCATCAAGAGTTTTTTTTTTTTTTTTTTTTTTTTTTTTTATTATGGCTTTTGGCAGCTGAGGCCATACAGCCAGCTCAATGTGTTATATTAAAGCTTCCAGTGAAACATTTCAATCCAGTGTTTATATAATCTTCAAAGTGTGGACGCCACAGGACGGACAGGACACACACACACACAGACACACAACACTTAACATCCATGCCCGCGGCCGGATTCGAACCGGCGACCTTCGGCACGTGGAGCTAGCACTCTAGCCCCTACGCTACCGAGGCCGGCGGCCATCAAGAGTTGACCTCCGGGAATACCAAGACGGCCCCAGCTGTCGCTCAGAAGACGGCCTCTCTGGAGCACACTGAAGTTCCTCCGACGATTGATGTTGCTCATTGTCGTAGGATATCTTCCGTCGATCCGGTGTAATTGTGTTCTCCTCTTCTGCTATCAGTGGCCTTTGATTTCGCTCGGCATTTTTCCTTTTTATAAATTTCTTCTTCCAAAATTTTGAGGCTAGATCAGCTGCCTCGTCCAGTAAATGCCACAAACTTTCGTCGCACAGTATGTCAAATATTCTTCTACCTTGCAGCCGAGCTTGTTGGTGTTCTCTCAAACTGGCTGTTATTTCACACTCCCATACCACGTGCTCCGGCGTACTCTCTTCACCACAGAAGATCTTCAGATGAACTTCAGAAGAAGAAACTAAGGGGAACCGAGGCATGAGGTTCCGTGCAATGATCATTAGAGGCGGCGAACGATGGTGGGAAGGAATTCGGCCATGGTCTTTTGAAGGTAGCATCCCGATATTCACCTAGATTGATATGGAGAAACCATGTAAAATCCAAATCTGGATGACTGGACGGGGAATCGAACCCGTGTCCTTCCGAATGCGAGACCAGAGCATACCTCTCACCCACCATGATCGGTGCGTTGATAAGAGTTCGGTTTTCTGCACAATTTATGTGCATTAAATATAAGGGTAGTAAAACAGTGATAATCTTTCGCACATTGAAGCTCCCCCGTAAAAAAAGTGTTTTTTCTTTGTTTGTTGAAATTAAATACTCAGTGAATTGTATAAACAAAACACAATATTTGGCAACAGAATGCAATCATCTTGAAGTTGTTGTTTGTTATTTTTGTGAATAGGTTCTAAAGTAGTGTAGCCTACATATAGGCTACTACTAATCCCTGACTATGCCGCTATAATAGTGTCTGTTGTACGCGTTGGGTTGCAGTGAGCCAAACTATATCCCTGCAGCCGTGGATCAATTTTTACCTTAATTTTTTAACAGTGTGTTTTAACTTAGACTGAGTATACTTTGTCACATTTCCGGGAAAAAATCCTAGCAACTGATACCTTATTCGTCTCTGTATGTTTTATATTAGTTGAGATAAAGGGATTTTGACAGAAAAAATAATGTAAAGTGACCGAAAAGTTCCACGACATATGTCATTTCTGAGGAAGGAACATCACAGACAATCCTCACTCGCAAAAGTTGCTTTGAAGGTTTACATAATTCTTTTCCTCATTTTTGAACATATAGTCAGAAATTGAAATGAAAATAGTCAAGTGAATTGATTTTTGTTTGAAACATAGATCTTGCACATTCCTGTTATTATGGTGGAATGAAAATAATCAAACAAGAAGCCGATAATGATTAAAATAGCAATATAGGAAAACTTATAACATACTTACATAGTTTTTAAAACATTAGTAACTAGTATGATAAAAATAATATTAATCAGCTTATTAGTAGACACTGGTAAACTAGAAGTGGCAGTTTTTTGTTCAGCAAGCAGTACATAGAGATATTTAATACTCGACTACTGGAGGTACTGATATAAATAACAAATAACGTACTTATTTGTAAGAACTAGAATACGCAATCACTGAAATTATTAGGTCAACCCTCAATATTTATTAGACCTTGAAGACAAAATAATGTTTACACTGTTACCAAAATGATTTCAGTTGTCAAAATCCTGTTCGCGGTAACATGGGCAGCACAATGTACAAAACCGTATGAAAAACCATGAAGTAGTTCTGGGGTGAATCGCAACTAGTGATGTGCCTGATCGTTAAAAATGTATATCCGCGGATACGGATACAGATACTGATCATTACTGTCTAGATCCGCGAATACGGATACGGATACGAATCTCAACTTGGATCGACAGTGAAAAAGTCACCTGCGATCTATTATCGACGAATGTCCAGCTTACGCGACGTGTTTTGACCATGACCTTTGCGTGTTTATGTTTATATTTTAGGATGACATAGGATTGCGTAGATTATATACGTTTCAGTTTTTTGGGAAGTTGTAAGTTAAATTAAAATAAAACAATTTATACAAAAAAAATGTAGCAGTGTAATATGGAAATATTTTACGGTAGTAAATGACGAATCTGCTAAATACAAACTCTGAAGGAATGTATTCCCATGAATGTACAACTTTCTTAAAAATTCATCTTCACACGAAACACCCACAAAAATATGAGTTATTCCTAAAAGAAGACTCCGCTAAGAAGATTACCGGCGAACACATTCAGCAGGGAACGTCTTTAAAAACGGTAAAAAGAGAATTTAGAAAATCATTTTTTAACGAATACATAGACAAATATCAAAACGTGGGATAGTAAAAAATAAAAATTACTGTATTTAAAACTATTTAATTGCAGAAATGATAGCTTTGTCTGGATTGCCTTTTCAACACGTAGAAGATTTTGGGTTCCGACGATTGCTGGGTAATGTTATTGCAAATTAAGTTCTAAAAGGCAGGACATATTTTACGAAATTTATCTGTAGCGAACTTTAGGATCGAAAATAAACACGTGTTGAAGGATTTTGAGAGAGTTTCCTTCACATCCTATATCTGGTCGGCTTTTTGGTAAGGTGTTTCACTGGTATCCAGAACATTACAAAAGATTTTATAAGGGAAAATATCGTTTTAAAAGCGGAGGTACTTGAAGAACGCCTAAAAGGAGATTTCATTTTGGAAATATTTCAAAATATGTTTAAAGGGTGGGGAATCCCAAACAGAATGTGCACTGCATGGTAAGAGATGGGGGATCCAACATGAAGAGATCTTGCACTTTATCTGACGTAGATAATATTGATTGTGCAGCACATCAGCTGCACCTGAATGTTAAAAAAGCTATTAACAATAACAGTAAAAAATTTGGAGCGCCAGGTGATAAACATTCAAACACAATAACACGTACTCTTTTTCTCTAACTATAAAGATAGTTAAAATAATAGCTTAAAACATACTACCCTTTGGTAAACTAGTAAACTAGTAAAATAAATGTAAGATTACATTTGTGTTTTACGATGTAGGAACGAAGACTTTTCCGGAGTACGACTGCAATATATCGGCGATATATTGTGTTGCTGCTGTAGACCTTACTTCTGGAGAACTTTGTCCTCGTTGTCTAAGTTCCAAGCGAATATCATTACTTATTGTAGATATCGCATTTGACACACCGATTGAAGAAGTGAAGTGTATACGTTTGAAACGCGGGTCCAAAATGGTAGCTGCTGCAAGGAATGTATTTCCTTCTAAAGGACTTAATTTCTCTTGAATTCTTTGGAGTAAAGCCTCTTTTACCGTGAATCCTAAAGTGGTCGAAGGAGTAGCTTGTTCCGTTACTTGACGCATCAGATTTGCAAAAGGAATGGCTAAGCTAGCAGTCACATAATTTGTACCACTAACCTCTTCGGTGGCTTCTTTGAAAGGACCAAGCAGGACAATGAGGTCACGTATTACATTAAGCTGTTAAGTTGCAACCATATCAAGTGTGTTTATATTAGACTGACTTTTTGTAGCTAAGATTTTAGCTACAATTGCAGAGTGTCTGACAAATCGTTCTAACATATTAAAGCAGGAGTTCCATCTAGTGCTCTCCTTCCTTTTCCCCAGATGCTTCTTGTTCAGATCTTAATAGATCCATAGCATTGACAAACTGCTTAAAATAAGTCACAATACTTTTTGCGTGATCGCAGAGTGCTGCAAATGAGTTATTTTCACTTAACACTACATCAACGATTTTAATCATCAGGGCTTGACCAGTAAGTTGCAATTTCTAATCACCAAACCTCTCTGCATTGAGTATGGTGCAAGGGCATACGATGTTGTTCATGGTGATTCATCCGTTGGATGGGAATGTTAAGCTTGGCGCCCCCTTTAGAATGTTTCGCAAAAGTAGGCCTGAACATGCCAACACCGGCTTCCACCCTCTCCCTTCTTTCATCTCTCATCCACAACACTCTATACCGAGCCACACAGTGTCACTGTCATACACACTTAGGAGCACTGTCACACTGAGGAAGTAATTGGGGATTTTCTTTTAACTGCTTAACGTTTCTTAACATTGAGGTATTTAGAGACGGGAAAGGATGGGGTACAAGGAATGGGAAGGAATTCGGCCATGGCCTTTTGAAGGAAAGATCCCAGCATTTGCCTGGAGTGATTTGGGAAACCATGGAAAACCCAAATCTGGATGCCCGGACGGGGATTCGACCCATCCTTCTCCCGAATGCGAGGCCAGAAAGCTAACCATTACACCACCATGTTCGGTGAAACGGGAAACCACCCCCGTCCATCTTCCTAGGACTTTCGTTGGACGGATATACATCACCCATGGTAATCGCCTACAACCTGACATGGGAGAGGCTTTCGAAGAGGACCTTACTATCAGTAAAAACCTTTGGTGTCTCAGTGAATAAAAAATTAAAAACCGCTCTCACTACATCAATCGAACACAGCAATCACAAGAAAGTATTCTTTAGTGGGGCTGTAATTCACGAGAAAGCTATATGCATATTTTAAAGAGCATTACAATGAACTTTAGGATAGAGGATTTAAAGCAATCCAGAATTGGTCTGTTAAGTTCAAAGTGCGATAATCACTCCATTACATCAAAAATTTTCTGTGTACTTGGAACGTACTCCCTATAATCCTATATAAACTAACATTCTGTATTCAAGGTTTCCGTATTCAAGATTTTCGTATTTGCGGCTAATTTACGGAACGTATTCCTTGCGATTAAGGAGTTTTGACTGTAGACTAGATTGTAGACATTTAAATGAATTAACAGTCATTCATAATGACTTGTGGTTGATCAACCCATTAATTGTTATTCGTAAATGAAAAAAAAAAACAGTTGAAAAGATAATATTTCAACTACAAACATAAAACAACCGCTTCATGCTAATATAAAAATGACGTTAACGTAAAATTGTTAAAATTTAACAGCTTTTTTTAACCTATCAACCGCTGATGAAGCTGTTATATTTCGACGAATTCCCTTTTTAAGACACTTTCAGAAGATTGGATATCCTATTGTATAAAACGCTAACGTGGCGTCTGCGTGCGTCGTCTATAGCTGCTACACGTATTGGCTACAGAACGGTCACGTGACAGCCGTCACTCGCCAATCAACAGCCACCATATTGCATTCCTTCCTTCATGTTGCATTTTGTTTATTTACTACAGTTAGATGCAGAAACTCATATAAGAAGATGAAGATTCAATATTTACGCTATTTTATCTGCATCAGTGATAAGGACTAGGTTAAACCATAACCTAAGAATTTTTTAGGCAGACGGTAAGAAACAACGAAGTTTATTAAAAACTAGGAGTAACGTACGTAATGCGAAATATATTAGTCAAATAAATAACAGTTATCCGTTTTCGAAATTATAGTCCCCGTCATATGAAGTGAAATGCATATATTTATTTTAAAATATTAACCAAATACTAACCAGAGTAACGTATTCATATAACGAAAGATGTAATTAAAATGATTATTTTCCTGAATAAATTCCTACTACCATTATAGATGATACCCTTAGTATTTGATACATGTGTTAGCTATTAAATGCGATTTAAGATAACCTTTTTATTAGATTTAAATCATCAACTGTATAAGCCTTGTGACACTCGCAATTCAACAACGATATTATTGCCGCAAATTAGCAGTGAGCGGAGATATTAGAAATACGGAGAGCAGGGGAAAAAAATTAATGCGAGGCAATTATATGTCACAAAGTTACAATTAGTACGTTCGTTTAAATTTACATATTGCTTTTTATTTATGTAAATGTAAGGAGAAGGGTATTTATTCTATGTTTACATTATATTACCTGTATCAGTTAGATGATGAGAAACAATGAAGTTAATTCAAAACTCAGAGAAATGTACGAATCGCGAAATGTATCCACCCAGATAAATGACCGTTATCCGTTTTTGATATTATAGTAAAATTAAAGTAAAATGAATTTATTTAAATAAATCATAGTAAAATACCCCGATAATCTAACCACAGTATGGTACTCTTATCACGAAAATATCATTAAAAATGGTTGATATTTGCTTTTCCATACAAGTTTTTCCAGAATAAATCCAGACTACCACCACAGGTGCTGCCTGTCGTTATTCATATGAGGGTAATAAAAGCTATGATTTTCGAATGCAACGTTGTGGAGGTTGTGGCTAAGTAGACCAGAATCGTAAATGAAACATTTTGTTGCAGCATAATTCGCTCTGAAATCAGTTTTACAAACCATTTAAACTGCTTTCATAAGCGCCATGTTACTGAACGTATTAATACTGGTGAAAGTAGTTCCATACCTATCGTGCTGAATTATTCCTGGACCAGGAATAAAACTGATATTACATGGACAGCAAACGTTTTCGGGAATCCTAATTTGTTTTTAATTTTATTGGTTCTATACTACTGTCGTCATTAATTCAGTAGAAGATACTGCAGTATTGCTATGTGAACAGCAAATCAAATATTTAGAACATTAAAAAATCAAAGAACTTAGCATTACGTAATAAAAATTCCGTATAATTAACCAACTGCAAAAAAAGGAACTGCCAGAATATGGCGTTCAAACCGTCATTTTTGACGGGCTCGAAGCTAGTATACGTATATTTATCCTATGTACATGTAACGATTAAATTGGATACTGAATTGCGTTCGTAGGAAAAATATCGAATTGGTGCTTAAAATCGATACACTAAATACAATATCGATGTATCGATATATCGAAAATAAATATATCGGCGATAAATATCGATATTTTTTAGAAAAAATATCGATATATCGATACATCGATATATTTTGCCCATCCCTAGGTTAAACTCGGTTCGGCCATCCTGTCTGAGGTTTTCCGTGGTTTCCCTCAGACACTCTAGGCGAATGCTGGGATGGTTCCCTACAAGGCCACGGCCGACCTTCCATCCCCCCTCCCTCCCCGTAGTATAGTTTGGCTGAAAAGAGTCTCCTGTGACTCTCCAGCAGCCCGCCTCCCAGCCTTCAGCTGGGAGGAATGAAATGTAAAAAAAAAAAAAAAAAAAAAAATGTATATTGTAATAATTTCTTTTCTGTTACCGTTACATGAGGTGTATTATTTCATGAATAATGTTTTAAGCCAAATGTTTTAAGCCATTGACTGTGTTTAGGGTATGATTATGGACCTAGAACAATCCTGACAAGTCAGCATCGGTGAATACATAAAAATATTATAATAAAAGAAATCGAAATATCTACAAAATAGTTGCTCTGCGTTATGGATTATAAATTTGATAAATAAATAAAAGAAATTCACCCCAATAAGATATACAATAGTAATAAGTAATTTACAAAATGTTGATTAAAACAGCAGACTCTATCCAGTCACTAACAGCCAAAACTCTGCGGCCAAGTTCTGCGGTGAAATGGACTCAGGAAAGGAAATACAATCTGTGAGGACGAAGAATTATTGGCTTAAAAAGAAAGCTCGCTAAAGTTAAGAACCTCGGCGACCGTAGTTGGCCAAACGATTAAAGAAGAATACAAACGAAATACATGTAATAACTTAATGTCTCACACCATGTAATAACTTAATGTCCCACAACACAATGAACAGACACATAAACTAAAAAGTAAATCAGACGTAATAAGAATACACTATTTTACTTTAAATAGCCTTAACCTAAAATTTGATGTAATCTCGGTGTCGTGACAATCGCACACAGTGACAATCGCGCACAACGACAATCGCGCAAGACGACAATCGCGCACAGTTTATAGTTCGGGCCACACTCTCTCCTCTCCAGTGTACTTTATAATTTACGGAACGCAGTATTTACAAATCGTCATCACACTAAAGCTTTGCCAGAGGTGAACGTCAATTTTAAGGCCTGTAATAATTACATACAACGGAGCCCGGGATTTGGACCGAGGACCTTCGTTACCAAAATCGTGCGCCGTAACACTGTAAGTCACCAGACCGAATATACAGGAAATGGAAAATAAACATTCAAACACAATAAAACAAACGTACTCTTTTTCTCTAAAATTTATTTTTGCTATCGTAAAACACAAATGTAATCTTAGGTTTGCCTGCTTACGGGGTGCTTTTCAAGAAAATCTGATGAACCTGAAAGTGAAGTAGAAGAGAAGAAAGACATTTTTGTAAGTCAATAAGTAACATCAAAATAAAAATCGGTCGTAAAGGACCAGAAATTTCCGCAATCTACCTATCGCTTCTCCGTATTCACCAGCCCGACACCGGCCCGCACCATAAAAAAGTAAACCAAGCTCATGACTACCGAGTGTCGTTTAAACTCACTTCAATCGAGTGACCACCAACAATAAGAAAAGTGTCGGTGCGTTGACGGTGCGGTCTAGTGTGGCCAGACCTTGAAACAGATTCCAATCACACTTTATCCAGGCTTTGAACTAACTAAACAAGTTACAGTTACTTAGGCGTGTTTAAAATCAGTTAAAAAGCTTCGTCATAATAAATATTTACAACTAATTTATATTTATTTACAGTAATGAAATTATCCAAATCAGCCAGAGAGACACGTCATAATTGATTATTATTTACAGTAGACCTACAGTTATTCTAGCTTGCGCATGTAGGACAACGCCTTTAGTCATGATCTGATGTCGCCGCTCTTTTCAACAGTTTTTACAATTGTTTCATCCAACTTCTGGTATGTGGTCTTTCTTCTCTTTCCTTGAAGAATCAATTCAGATCTTATACAGGGTGTTACAAAAAGGTACGGCCAAACTTTCAGGAAACATTCCTCACACACAAACAAAGAAAATATGTTATGTGGACATGTGTCCCGAAACGCTTACTTTCCATGTTAGAGCTCATTTTTGTTTCGTTAGTATGTACTGTACTTCCTCGATTCACCGCCAGTTGGCCCAATTGCAGGAAGGTAATGTTGACGTCGGTGCTTGTGTTGACTCCTACCAAATGTAGAGACTCTTTGTGCTCGTATTGTGGACGGCTGTGATACAATACGCCATTCTCCAGGGCTGCATCAGCGCATCAGGAATTCCATGCGACGGAGGGTGGATGCATGTATCCTCACTAACGGAGGACATTTTGAACATTTCCTGTAACAAAGTGTTTGAAGTCACGCTGGTACGTTCTGTTGCTGTGTGTTTCCATTCCATGTTTAATGTGATTTGAAGAGAAGTAATAAAATGAGCTCTAACATGGAAAGTAAGCGTTTCCGGACACATGTCCACATAACATATTTTCTTTGTTTGTGTGGGAGGAATGTTTCCTGAAAGTTTGGCCGTACCTTTTTGTAACACCCTGTATACATAAGAACTGAAGAACTGGCTTCCCTCTTCGAACAAAGTAACACGTCTCTAAGCTTTGGGTTTGGTCTGCCAATTACATTGTAAATCCTATTATTCCATCCTTCAACAGCATTAGTCGTGCGATAACGTCTTTTGTGACAATTCCACATGTGAATTGGGATGTGTTCATTGTCAAGCCACGTGTCTACGAAGTAGTCGAAAAACCCCAGTAGTTTTGAGTTATTAGGAGCCTGTGATTGTAACTCCAACCAACCATCTGTCACATCTTCTGGTTTAAGGAAAGTCAAATCTGGGCACATACGAACATCTAGGCGAAGTTCCTGACTTCTTTGTACTCACGCACTAGTTCAAGCTCCTGAACTTTTCTCCATATACATTTTTTTCGTGTGAAAAAAAAATAACAAAATAAAACAGACTTTTACTTCCGTTGAGGGAAACACTTTTTTGAGGGCAGATACTGCAGCACTTTCAAAATCTACAGTCACCGCCTTATGGGTCTATTCTGGTACAGCCTTGATAATTTCACGAAACATACGTACATAAGTAGTCTTCTTTTTGTCAGGTAAGAGTGTAAACAACACAGGATGTATGTTCGTTTCTTCGTCAGTGCTGTCATAATCCGCATTTATCGTGTAGATTTTGGAGAAATGTTTACTGGCACTTAAAGTACCATCCATAAAGAAATGTTTGTGTAATTTTAAACTTTGCCTCTTTCACCGCTCAGAACAATTATTCTTCCACCTACGATATCATCCCTAAGAAGGAAACTGCCTCCACCTCCCATCTTCAACAATTAATCATGCTAAATCACTTCGTCCGTTTGGTTTCCTTGTGATATACTCCTCTGCCGGTACAAGTTTTTCTTGACAGTTGACTGGGCTGGCATTTCAGTTGCAAAGTCGTAGCCTTTAGTATGGAGATCTACTAGTTCCTCAGCGTAGATTTTTGGAATTGAACTGTCTTCCGCTCGAGCTCTCTTCTTTGCCACATGAAGTTTCTGATGTACTTCAACGCGTGCGTCGTCAGGGGAGTTCCATATACAGGGTGTTACGAAAAGGTACGGCCAAACCTTCAGGAAACATTCCTCACACACAAACAAAGAAAATATGTTATGTGGAGATGTGTCCGGAAACGCTTACTTTCCATGTTAGAACTCATATTGTGGACGGCTGTGATACAATACGCCATTCTCCAGGGCTGCATCAGCGCATCAGGGATTCCATGCGACGGAGGATGGATGCATGTATCCTCGCTAACGGAGGACATTTTGAACATTTCCTGTAACAAAGTGTTTGAAGTCACGCTGGTACGTTCTGTTGCTGTGTGTTTCCATTCCATGTTTAATGTGATTTGAAGAGAAGTAATAAAATGAGCTCTAACATGGAAAGTAAGCGTTTCCGGACACATGTCCACATAACATATTTTCTTTGTTTGTGTGTGAGGAATGTTTCCTGAAAGTTTGGCCGTACCTTTTTGTAACACCCTGTATATGCTCTGTAACATTCAGTATGGCTGCATCATTACTCTTCAAAATTTCACGACATTGTTTTGATCTTTCTTTGAGACAGCGCCAGGTGATCGTTCCATCTTCTTTCGTTCTAAGCTCTCGATAGCTGTACCCGTCATAATGCGCTCACGGTTTTCCATTTAATTTCCATGACTGAAACTGTGATACTCAAGGCAGCAACTAATGCAAACAGTGGTGTGCGGTCCGGTTAGGAGGGGATGGGGGTTGGAAGTCTCAGAATCCAGCATGCTGTTGTAGCGGTGACTAATTGGTAGCTAAAAGCAGGTAGCAAGAGGCGACCCGGTTGTGCGCGATTATCACTGTGCGCGATTTTCACATATCCGTAACCTCACGTCTGACATCCAATGTAAATATCTAAAAATGGTAGCGTTACAGCAGCAACTGTAATATGGTAACTGCGGGAAGGACTTCATTGAATCGTAAAGTGGAATTTTATTCACAATTTTTTCAGCTGTAAAGATTGACTATATAATTTTTACTACACTGATCAGCCAGAACATTATGAGTAACTACCTACTATCGATATAAACCCGTCCATGCGATAGCAGTGTCACATGACGAGGAATGACTTCTAGTCAGACACACGCACGGTGCATGTAGTATCAGTGAGCGTGCTATCCCTGTTTAGAATGGTGAAGGCGCGCGATTTAACAGTGTTTCACTGAGGACAGGTTGTGATGGCCCGGAGGCTCGGCATAAGCATTTGGGAAACTGCTCGTGTTGTCGGGTGTTGGAGGAGTTCTGTGGCGAGTGTCTTCAACAAATATAGAAACCAAGGTAAACGTCCAAACGTCGAGAGGTGGGGTAGCCAACCCTCATTACAGATATCGGAGATCGTAATCTGCAGGCTGGGCAGACTGGTAAAACAAGACAGGCTGTAAACTGTGACGGAACTAACGTCAGTAATTAATGCTGGGTATAGTACAAATGTATCTGAACTAGTGTTGTAAAAACACGTTTTTTTCTGACTTGAAAAAAAAAACATGAAAAAAAACTGTGAAAAAAACCATGTTTTTTTCTGGGACATGTTTTTTTTTCATAACTACTAAATTTCATATGTTTAAGGCATTTATCGTTTAATATGACTGTTTTAGAGTTTATACTAAGTACTTCTCTTAATTTTTAAATCTACTACATTTTTCTGGTTCAGTAGGAAAAAAAATTACAAAAATATTGGCAACATTGACTGAAGTATTCTTTTACGAACGGGGATTTCCCGAATAGGCTAGGTTGCACGAGAAGGAATACCAGTTCTTTGGATTAATACTCACTATTTGAACTAGTGCTGCCAGCCCTACAAATTTATCTATAGACCTACGGATCTTTTCAAAAAAATTAGGAATTTTAAATTTATCAACGGTTTTTTGCCTCTCTTTATTACTTATTGTGGTTTCCTTATATTCGTATACTTGTTAAACTCGCAGAATATAGTGATACTGAGTCATTAAAATGTCAGTTATTATGAATCATTTCCATGCAACCGTTGGCATAAACCAACGATTGAAAAGAAATAAAGCTCCTATTTTGTATGATAATAGATTTAAATTCAAACTTAAAAGACCGTAATATGGAACTATCGGTGCAGTCTTTATGCACAGTGCGTACTTTGCTCACAATTTAAAATTGCAATCTCAAAATCTTTTGTGTACAATTTAACCAGTAAAAGAAAATGTAACTACTTCAGAAGTTATTGATCTAGACTCTAGAGGAGACAGAAGAAGAAACAGAAAATTCCGACTCCAACCGAACTAGTGTTGGTAGTGCTGATACTAGTGAATGTGGTACTGACAAAGAGGATGAATAAAAAATTATGTTACCTATATAGATACATTTATGAATCATTATGTAAGACATTACATGATTTAGTAAGATTTAAAACACACATGTAAAATGTAACTTCCGTAAATAAAACTATAATTTATCAAATATATTGTTTTCTGAAAAAAAAAACAAATTTAGAAAAAAAACAGAGTGTTAGGTTTTTTTTCATGTTTTTTTTTCACAAATCTGAAAAAAAAAATGTTTTTTTTTTTCAGTTTGCAACACTAATCTGAACACACAGTGCACCGAACACTTCTAACGATGGGCCTCCGCAGCCGACGAACCATGCATGTGCCAATGTTAACACCACGACATAGGCAACTACAACTAAAATGAGCACGTCACCATCGCAACTGTACATTGGCGCAGTGGCAGAGCTTTGTATGGTTTGACGAATCCCGATACCTTCTTCATCATTCCGATAGGATGGTGCGAATCCGACGTTTCTCAGGGGAACAGCTTCGTGACATCCGTACTGCGGGACGAAACAAGCTGGCGGCGGCCCAATACTCTGGGGAACATTCACATGGGCATCAATGGGTCCAGTGGAACTCGTGCAAGGCACCATGACGGCCAATAAGTATCGTACTCTGGTTGCAACCATGTTTCCCAACGACTGTGCCATTTTTCAGCAAGATAGTGCGCCATGTCACAAGGTCAAGAGTGAGATAAATGTTTTTTTTTTTTCGCCTCGTCGACGGCTTAGGTCATTAGAGGCAGGCTCGGCCATGGCCTTTTTGAAGGAAGCATCCCGGCATTCGCCTGGCGTGATTTGGGGAAACCATGGAAAACCCAAATCTGGATGCCCGGACGGGGATTCGAACACGCGTTCTGCCGAATGCGAGGCCAGAGTTTTATTGCGCATCCACCACGCTCAGTGGGTAAATTGACTTATTTAATTTAGAATGAAATGCTACTGAAGGGAAACTTAATGACAGTATTCTGGCAATTCATTTCTTGGTAATTAAATAAACTCATAATCCGGAAGTAACATCTCTAGCCCGGGTATTCCAGAAACAAATGCCGGGAACGTAAGTTGACAACGTGACAGCCAATAGCCATTGAGGTGACCATGGAAAGAGCGGATTTTTACCATTCACGAAGATTCATTTTAAAGTCCTTCAAATCCCTCCAATCCTCACCCACAAAAGAAAATTTTTACCACTCCCTAATGCATGAAATCAAATGCCAGCTTGTACTTAAGGTCATCTTTGACTTTTCATGCATTGCTCTTAATACTCCAATATGCCTCCAAGCCTCATCAGCCTTGTACACTCCCAGCACTATTTTCATTCTCCTCATGTCTTCCAGCTACTCCAAATACAAAGATCGGTTGTTATTTGGGGTTAGTGATGTTCCGATACCATCAAAGTATCGATACCTATTTAAATGAGTAGTACTCAAATTGTCTTACGATACTTAGTCATATGAGTACTGCAAAAGTATCGATACTTACTCATATCGAAACTTTTTTTAAAATTAATGACGAAATATAAAAATATACGTGATATTCTGCTAAATTATATATTTTGTTTGCCTAGTGCAATAAAATCAAATAACACACAGTAAACATTTGTAATAATTTATTAAAATTATAATAAAGCTCACATTGTAAGCAAACATTGAAGGTTTTGTCTTATCTTTAAATATTTATTTATTATAGGTTTAACACTTTTAAACAACAAAAGTCCAAAACAGCAATTGTTCCAAATATTTTGGGGACGACTTGTTTCTTTTGTTTGTCATTGTTTCACCCGCATTAGAAAAACATTCACTCAATACTGAAGTTTCTACAACAATAAGATACTGTTTTGGGTATTTATACAGACAGGGAAATATAAGTTTAATTTCTTCCCATTCTGTAAATGGATTGCTTTTTAGAGACATTACAGTGTCTGACAAGTAGAGAGAGACTTTGTCACTACCGTGCGTTTTCTTTTTCTTTGTGATGTTTCCAGAAGTGATATTCCGTGAAACGCTAGCTGAAGCAGCTTCTTCTTCCGATTCACATGGGCTACTTAGTTGCTTATGAACCATATCTTTTAGTTTTTGAGTAGGGCTGCGCGGGAGCGACCATTGGCCAGGTATAGCGAAATGCGAGCCAAGTAAAACTTTATTACAATGAAATAGGGACTTAAAATAAAGTCTTTGAGATTAGATTGCCAATTCTAAGATTGATTTTGTTTGATTTTCAATGCTACCAACTTGACGTCTGTGGGAAATTGATTTCGCAGGCGCAGCAGGGATGATGCATTTAGAATTTAACACAGAGTACTTTCGATTCGATACAAGTACTTTTCATCCGATACCGAGTACGTATCGAATGAATTAATTCGAATGCGAAAAGTAATCAGTATCGAAACAAAGTATCGAGTATTTACTCGTATTTACTTGTATCGGATCATCACTATTTGGGGTGTGTTTCGCAGGATGAGGGAAGCAGAACTTTAGGCCAATTCCAAACAGGGAACCAAGAGGAGAAAACTCGGATTTTACTACGTTGTTAGCCTATTTATTGTAAATTTAATAGAGAACAAAGAACTCAGTTTGCGTCCTGTTAACCAGTATCACTGCCTCGTCACGTGCATTGTGTTTGCCCCGGGCGCCGCTTGACTGACTGATGGCGCGTGCGTCGGGCGTTAACAGCGCCTCCACCCCCACCATCACGAAATCACGTGATGTCGTTTGTATTCCGCCAGGCTGGGCAGCGGCTGTCGAAAGCTCGTTGTCGACTGTCACCTCATCGAATGGGGCATGCCCCCACAGCACTACTCTGCTGAACAATGCACTCAGTTGCTCCCAGGAATGGCAACCGTTGTTGACCGACATACCGCTTGCTAGTCACGATGTAATTGAGTTCTGAAAAGTCCGAATTCCTTTACAAAATGCCCCATTGCTTTAATCGTACTAACTGCACTATTTAATTAGTTAAAGTTTTGATAATATTTCTACTCATTTTCCATGCTTTTATGCCTCTTCTGAAATTTTTCATTTGCTGCGCAAAGGTTTTGGAATTATTTTGTAATTGCTGTTATTACGGTATTTTGATAAAATTGTCACTGAATTGTCCACTAGTGAACTGGAAATAAGGGACAGCATATAAATCGGTTGAGAATGAAAGGGTTTTGATTAAATATGTTTCCAATCAGCTTTGTGAGACAGCTTTTCAGCTACAAAGTAACCGAAATACTCTACATGCGGAATTACCAAAAACAAAAAAATGTTGTCTGTATTTCACTTTTCTCTCAGTTTTTTCCAATTACTACGTGAGTATAGCCTGGATTATATTTGATCAAAGAAGATTAATGATACTTCATCATGTTTTCAGGAATCCGCTTTTGTATATTTACCGTTGGTAAAACACCTCAGAGGGTCAAATATAAGCGTACTGCCACAGCAAAATTTACCGCAAAAATGAAGTAATGTTTCAACATAGATTCAAAATTACGCTTATAAGTAGATCACATTTATGATTTATTTGTACTTTAAACGTGAAGTTATGTTCATGTGCTTATTGGTGCAACTTCTTACACCCCCAAACAGAAAAAAAGCTACACGTGAAAATTACATGGGAATCCAGTGCGGTTTACTGAGATTACCTTTAGTAAATCATTAATAAGACCTTTAAGGATGGGAGTGTTAGATTAAAAATTTCGTGTCTGAATCAATTCTAGTGATAAAGAATACTTCTTTCGACCGAGCGTGGTGGGTGAACGGTTAACGTTCTGGCCTCTCATTCGGGAGGACGCGGGTTCGAATCCCCGTCCGGGAATCCAGATTTGGGTTTTCCATGGCTTCCCCAAATCACTCCAGGCGAATGCCGGGATGCTTCCTTCAAAAAGGGCATTGCCGAATTCCTTCCCGTTCCTAGTCTCAAGTCCCATCCCGCCTCTAATGACCTTAGCCGTCGACGAGGTGAAAAAAAAACCCCTTCTTTTGTTGATATTTACACCTCACTTTTTAATAAAATTAATTTTTTACTTACTTATTTTAACTAGTATTAATTTTTTCGTATCGGTACTAGGTACCCATCTTCGGCATTGCCAATATAGAGTAATCTACTCCTTAGCCGTTCCCCTGCCATTTCTCCACTACTTAGCCTGTCGTTGGGTGACGTTATGTGTGTACAAACGTCCGGAACCAAATGGCCCGTTTCTCTATTACATAAAGATCATTACCGAAATATTGTTTTTGTGTTTTCTCTCATCGCAGCCGTCAACTTTGGTATAGGATTGGTTAATTTTTCTTTCCATTATTATTTATACCGCCTAGAAGCCACTTCCTTTTTCCTTAGTTTCATCATGAATTTTTTTATCAGTAAGTCCCCAGTGCTTATATCTGTACTTTATAGGCCTTTTTACGGTGCTAAATTCCTCAATTTTTTTACCGATCTGTAGGTGCTCTCGCAAATTGTTACAGGGTGAATAGCGCACTGATACAGTATGTACCCGTAACTAATCTAGTATCCAACACTTAAAATAACTATAAAGAATAAAACCATAGGCCACGAAGAAAAAATCAAGAATATAGTCTATCGTATAAAGTATGTATAAGTAAAAACAGGAATAAGCAGTGAGAATCCTGTAAATACCACATAGAGATTTCAGAATGGGTAGAAAGTCAAACCCGACTAAGATATTGCTTGCTTATCCTGGCGTTGAAAGGCCTAGCACGTTCGCCCCACATTTCAGTGGTTCCCAGTTCGATTTCGGCCTTGGACATTGGTGGTTAATTAAGCGTTGTGATCGGTCCGATGTTGTCCTAAGTTGATCGAAGTAATATTATGTAAAAATTGGCATAAAAAAATCAAAATAATAAAAGAAGATTTCTGTGTGGCATAGAAAACTAAAGCCTTTTTTTTTTTTTTTTTTTTTTTTTTTGTCATAAAGACGGCTTATCCGGACACTACCATCGAGCTGATGTAAATAGAAACGCCATTTGTCAGATTCGGAGACACAATTCCAAAACCGATGATCTTGTGCCTGCTGGAAACGAAATTGGCGATGTCGTTGGGTCGAAATGGGAACACGTAAGCCGTCTGCTGCGGAATTCTACGTTCAACATTGAGCACTGTACGGTGTGATCCGAAACACTTGTGCCTTCACTCTGCCGTCAGATCTGCCACAGATCGCCCCCTATCCTGATTAGCTGACATGCGTGAAGCCTCCAAGCTCCGTGTTGAGGCGTGGTGGTCCACCATTTGTTGCCTAGTCGCAGTTTCACCATCCTCCAACTATTTTCCATACATGCTCACTACGGTAGCACGCAAGCAGCTGGTCAGCATTGATGTTTCCGAGATACTTCTCCTCAGCCGCCGGGAAATAAGAATATGCTGTTTGTCAAAGTAACTTATTTCAGTAAATTTCCACGTTTGCTACAAGTATTGTCGCTGGAATAATACTCGCCATGCGTCTCCGATATCGTTGGTGCTCCACGTGATTGTAGGTAGCTACATGCCCGGAGAAAGACGTGGACATTTGTTTTTACCAGCACTGCAGTCACTATAGGAAGCTTATTAGGAACAAAGACCAGCGAAGAGCGAGCCAAAATGTTTCTGATCGTTGTAATTGCATGTCACGTAAACATCAAGATATGATAGAATAGTATTACGTTCTTCGATGATTTAATGACTTCTCGTCCTGTCAACGTTCGCTCTATTACGGTCTTCGGTGGTTTCAATACTATATTGATTAATTAAAAAGTCCACCAAAAGGTTATGTTGATGTTTTGGTTTATTTGTTCAAAACGATGTCAGCAATATTCACAAGCATAGATACAATACAGAGATGCACTTCTGAACAGTCGCAAAGATAATCTCTGTGAAAACTAACTGAATGAAACTCTCTGTAACACTGAATACTGACTTAATACTCAACTAACTGCTCTGTCCAGCCGATCTGTTTATATAGTCTCTATAGAAATTACGAGAATTCTTCAAAGGCATCAGCCAGATATTTCTCGATCATTAACAATCATTCAAACAATCAAACATATTAAAAACAATTGGAATTAATACAAAATTAATTAACAACATTACAAAATGATCAGAAATGGTAATTAGAGATACTTAAATACAAAATTATTTACAGAAATCCTTTCAGACTGTAGAAAATTGTCATGTAGACATCGTAACTTACATTAATACATGGAATTACAAACATTTAAGAAATTCTCTTGCACCATTCGGTTCTTAAAGATATTAAATGGACTTTAAGTAATTTTCTTACATAAAACAAAGTCTATACACTGATTTACAAGAAATTAGAAAACAAATATACCAGATCATATTCAAGCAAACTTTAGCTCACTACAAATACTTCATACAGTACAATACTATTCAAAATTCAGGTATGAGGGCTGTTACAATAGGAAGCTATGTTCTTGATACTAGCTGTCGTCATAAATAAACAAGCAAGTGAATAACGCTAAGTTAATATAAAGTAATGAAATTTGGAAGTTGAGACGCTGGTCTTTGAAACGTCAGCTTGGCCCAGTTTCGGTCGATCCAATGCGGATGTGAAATGACGAATGATAAAATAACCAACAGTGTGGCAGGAAATTTGTTTATGAATATGTTGTAATTTTTGTTTGTTTGCATAACCAATGGAGCGAAACCTTTGCCCTCTACGGTTATACCATTTGAGAATATCATTATCCTCCATGGAGATATCACACTCGAATTGAGCGTGCTTGGAATGACTAAGGATTTCGCGGTTTCTCTGTTCGGGATGCGGCCACGGCTGCCTCGGAACTTCTGGACAAGACTTTATCCCAATATGACTTGTCGTCTGCAGGCGACAGCAGATCTGTCAACTGATCACATCATTATTCGATAACTAGCTCGTACCCGCGACTTCGTACGCGGGGATTAAGAATTATTTTGCCAGAATTAAACATAGAAAGTTGTTGGTAACGAAGGATTGGTCCCAAACAATATCGAGTTGGAATAATATGACAGGAAAGTTTATCACTATATCATTCTACCGTCGAACCTGTTTCTTGAAGAGAATCAATTTACAACATATTTCTGTCACCATTCGATAAGGTCTCAAAATTTCATGACTACAACTGTTAATCATACTGGAAAAAATATCCTGCGCCCTTCATAAAGATTTCCTTATAAAATTCCATCACAACGATATAGCCATTTAGTCGTCAAAACGTAACAAAAAGACGGAGACTTACTTCCGTATTTATAATAATATTACTGTGGTTCACACTCACACACTGACTGCGAACAACACCTGAGGGATCATTATAACGTAAAAAAGTGTACACCTACAACATTGCAAGACTACCTACGATTTGCCTCGCATTGCACCCCTAACTTTCTAATATCTACAGTTTAACATTCAATCCGAATAACCTACGGCCCAGGCCTGACTCTTACGATGAAAAACAATTTTTAAAAATCTTAGTCTCCACGGAGATTTGAACCGGAGACCACGACGTTCGTAAGCAAGCGCTTTAACCACTTTTTTTTTTTTTTTTTATCGGCCTCCTCCTCCCCTTATAGCCGTCCATTTCTCTCGCCTTCTTTGCCTTCTTCGGCTTTAATTTCTTCTCAAATCGACAAGCAAATTAAAATTTAGGTTTAGAAATTAGGTGTATTATTCTTTGTTGTAAAATAAATAAGATCTTCTTCTTTTCTTTTTTTTATCATAGTGCTGTGGGCACCAATGTACTAAAGACTGGATTAAAATAAATATTTCTTCTATTCATCTTCTTCGAATAGTGATATAGGCGAAAATAATAATAAAATAATAATTTTTTTCTGATCTTCAGGATGTGGAAGTGTCGATCTTGCTCTTCGGCCAGTCGTTGTCTTGAAGTACAGCTGGTACTTAGTAGGGCATTATGACAAGCAGGAAGCGTGCAAAGTTTTCCTTATATTTTCTCGATTTGATTATTTTGCTATGTTCATTTTGTTAAATAGCTCCAGTAGTCTACGATGGTCATCTCTTCTCTTTTATGTACAACATAATGGGTGTAGTTGGCCAGCAACCAGAAGTGGGCATTTCTCTTAGTAGTAGGATATATTTTCGTGTCAGGGATTAGTATATCCTCTGGCGTGAAATTGTTTGGAGTGGTTTCTATTTATTATTGCCAGTTTGCTTTTTGTCCATCTCCATATATCAGGAGCTTCGCATCCTAACAGTCGGTGTTGTATTGTGTCTTGCTAGTTGCAGCGTAAACACATTGGAGTAGGACAGAGGCGTAGTGCGAAAAGTTTTTCGTTGGTATGTATCTTTCTATGTACTACTCTGTGCCACGTGGAACGGGCATTACTGCTGATATATTGACTGTGAATATTCTCCCCATATCTGTTTCCAATCATTTCTTTTATAGGTGAGTTCTAGTTACTTTTTATCTCTCTTTTCATCAAGCAGTATAGTTTCCTTGTTGATGGCACCTGGTCTGTGTTGTTTATTCTTATGTAGCTGTTTTCAATGTAGAAGGAGCGGAAGTGGTTTAAGGTAGCGTTTATGTGACTGACGTCAACGGGCGCTTTGTTGCTATGCGGTTCCATTGCATTTATTATGTGTCTTGTAAGGTTTGTTTGTGTTGTTCTACATTGACTGTACTATTCCTCATGAAGATTGCAGTGCATTTCGTACGTATATCAACCAGATTTTAATCCTCCTTTTTCATACGGCATCTGCAAAACTTTATGTTGAATTCTTCAGTATCTGTCCCCTCTGTACATACCAGCTGATTGCCGTTTCCATTTTTTTAGCTATTTCCACAGGTATCTGAAATATGTGAGCTATGTACCATATTTTTGAGAGCGCTGTGGGTATTATATCAACCATATTTTCTGTATTGGGTTTAGTTCTCTATGGGTGAAATCATGCAGTTGCTTCGAATAACTGCCAATAGGACGTCTCCAGTTTACCTGCGGAAGCTTTTGCAGAACTTTATTAAATTCTACACCAAGAATCATTATTTTGTCACATGGCTTTATCCATGTTGTGTTGTTTAGTTCTATACCAGCGCCTATGTTTAGTATTGCAGATTTATCTAAATTCAATTTTGCGTTTTGAAGCTTTTGAATACGAATTTACCAACTGTCGTGTGTTTTCTAGGTCTTCCAAGTTGGTTATGATGATATTGATATCATCTGCGTACGCACACACCACTGTTTTTGTTCCTTGGTACTTTAAGCCAGGAAGTATATTATGCACCTGCCGCTAATATGGTTCAGCTGCAAACGCATAAAGGAACATGGATAAAGGGCATCCTTGTCTAATGGATCTGGTTATTTTTATTGAATTGGTTATAGATCCGTTTATAGATATTCGCGATGTGGCTTGATGTAATAGCATGTAAAGCAAATTGCATATTTGCTGGCTGATACCCATTCTTTCCATAGTAAGTTTTAAATAAGTATGATTAATACGATCAAATGCTTTATGGAAATCTTGTGATAAAATAGCCATTTTCACGTTTGCTGCCTTCGAGACTGCAGTTACATCACGAATATTTGTTAGGGTTTGCATTATATTTCTGCCTCCACCAATGCAGGTCTGGTATTCTCCAATCATCTTTTTAGCTACAGCCCCAAGTCTAGCGATAATTCTACCGAATATTTTATAATCTGAATTGAGAAGAGTTAGAGGTCTGAAATTTTCAACATTTTTCTTATCTGTTTTTTTCGGGATTAATACAACTAATCCTTCTAGCATTTCGGTTGGAGCTGACTGCATAGCTAGAATCTCATTATACATTTTTATAAATTCGTATTTTAGAATATCCCAATATGATACGTAAAATTCTATTGGGAGGCCATCAAGACCAGGTGATTTCATTCTCGGACTCCGTTGAATTGCGTTTTTTATTTCTTCTTCCGAGATTTCTTCATTCAGCATTCCGTTCTCTTGTTCTGTTATTACTGGGTTTATGTGACGTAACAGACTGCTGACTTCTTCATTGTCAATTGCCTCTTCAGTGTATAATTCAGAGAGATACTTTTTTATTTCTATCTCTATTCCTTTTTGGTTGGTAATGATACATCCCTCTTCTGATTTTAACTCCGTCACGAGTTTCCTGTTTGCTTGATGTCTTTCTTTTATGAGATGAAATGTTGAAGTTATTTCTTCTTGTTGAAAGGATCCAGTATTTAGCTCGTATCTGGTAACCTATTAGCTTTTTTCTAGTTATATTTGTTATTCTGGCCTTGGTATGTTTTATTTTTCTCATATTTTGGATGCTATCTACGTCGTTGGTGCACAGTTCTCTTAGGACCATGAAAGGAATTCTTTTGTTTTGTTTTTCCCATTTCTTCAAGCATCTGCTGAAGTTTATCAATGTATTTCTGAGGCGTGGCTTTGCACACTGTAACCAACCATTGGACAGTTGTATTGTACTTGTTTTTTTTGTTTCTTGCATTGATTCCAAGTATTATTGACTATCTGTTCAATTCTTTCTCATTTAGGATGGAGGTGTTTAATTTCCAGTATCCTCTGTTTCTAAAGATTTCTTGGCGCCGCAATTTTATTTTGCAATGATATGCACTGTGGTCCGAAAAAGCTACTGGCCATATCTCGACTGATGTTACTTCACTCGATATGTCCGGTGAAATATAAATTCTATCTAATCTACTTGCTGTACTCTCAGTTATAAATGTAAACCCGGGAATTTGCCCGTTTCTTATTTCCCAACTGTCTAACAAACTTAGTTTATTTATTAGGTACTCGAGTTCCTGGCATTTGTTAAATTAGGGTACTGATCTTTTTGAGATAAAACGCAATTAAAATCTCCTGCAAGTATGAGACTTTCACAGGTGTTTGTCAGAAGCTGAGTTATCTCTGTTTTATAAAACTGTTTCCTACTTTCTCTATTCTGATTTCCGGAGGGAGCATAGATGTTTATTACACGTGTTCCTGCTATTGTGCAGGCTAATCCTCTTCCATTTTCTAAAATCTCAACATCTTTGATTTGAATACCCTCTTTCGTTAGAATTGCAGTCCTAGACCATGGTCGTAACCAGGATTCTTCAGTTCATTGTACCCGGTGACATTCAGTGCACCTTCCCAGGCAACTTCCTGTAAGAGCGCTATATCAACAGATGCCGCCCATAGATATTCTTTGAGGCAATTGTATTTTAGTTTGGTTCTTTATTCCGTTTTAGATTTAGGGTAGACACACAGTATGTCTGAGTGGGCGTTGTTGCACTACGGTCTGCCATTTAGATCAAATGTTGTCACACAAGGTTGAAAACGAGGACAGTTATTTTTTTATTTTTTTTTCTTCCTTTCACGTTTATTTAATAACATTTATAATCTTGCTTTTGCCTCTTATTGCTTGACTTATCTTCTTCCTCAGTGTCATTTAAGTCGTTCGACCAAAGAATTTTATTGTTCCCGCGGTCATTTCCCATTTCAACTATCTCGCTGGTCTTGTTTTCATAGTTGTTGTCTTCCTTATTGGAGTTGGCGCTTTGGGGCATTTCTTCATCAATTGTCTCCATTTGTAAGGTGGTTACTTTCCTGGATTTTTCAGCTAATTCTTTCGCTATCAAATCTACTCCCCTCTTATCAAGTCTCAGTCTTTTTGTATTTGGTGTATTTCGTGCTTGCGTTCTTCCATGGGCATAATTTCTTTTTTCTCAGATGATGGCACTGTCACAGGATGTTGTTTAGCATTTTTTATAATTTCTTTTTTCTCAGTTGGTGATATTTCCAGTAAATGTAGATTAGAAGTTTGGTTATTATTTTGTCCAGTTGGATAGTTTGCTTCTTTTTCCTTCGGGGGTTCATCAGGTACTGCGTCATTATAAGGATTCTCTATTTCCATCATGATGTTGGTGGCGTCATCTGTTTCCATGCTGAGAGTAGGTTCATCATTTCTATGTACACTGGTTGATTGATTACTGTTTGCCACGCTAGCGTACGATGCTTTTAAAAGTTCGCCTCTGAAAGCTGTATCAGGGGCCATGCGCTCAGATGGTAGCTGCAGGGGTTTCTTCCTGGTGCATTCAGCCTTGAGGTGTTCGTTTGAGTTGCATATGACACACGTACGTGGTTGTCCGTCGTAAATAACAAGTGCTTTAAATCCGGCAATATCTACATACGATGGTACGTGGCACTTCAGATCTATTTTCACAGTTCTAATACCACTATCTACGACAAATCTTTTGCTACCGTATCTTTTATCGGAGGTTACACTCAAAATTGTACCAAATTTATCCAAAGCTTTTCGTATTATGTCTGTATTAATTTCAAAGGGCACATTATGGATTTTTACATGTCTTATTCCCAGGCCTGCATGTGATATGGAAACGGTGCTTACCTCGCCATTGGTGTGTACAAATTTTCTTTCTCCGTTGGTTTCCTTCAGTATTCGCAGACACTCTTCTTCATTTCGTAGCTTGACGTATATCACATTGGCCAGGAAATCCACCTGGATACCGTGTACACTTTCTTCTCGTAATCCTATTTCACTATATAACCACTCATCGATTTCAACTGCTTTCGGACGCATATATCCATACGCAAAGGAGAACTTTAGCGTTGATTTTCGTATGAATTTATTCACTTCCATATTTGTTGGTTTTCACTATACTTTGCTTTTATTTACTCTGCAGGCACTTGTCACACGACACAGCAGGAAAAGTGTGATGCGACCGCTCGCTACGGCAGGTCGCGAGCGACTGACCACTGAGCTGTCAGTGCACTATACGGAAACACGATACGAAGACGTCCATATCCAACTTGTCTGTCTATCGCCGTATTTCGAAGTTATGAGACAACATGTGTTATTTATACAGATAATTTTTCAACCAAATGTAGACAGTATTCTTCTCCATGTTTCAAAGGATAAGTGTCCAAAGTTCATCGAGATCGGATGAAAACTGTGGATTTGTATAAAGAACAAACAAACTAACAAACAAACATACATTCATCTTTATATATAAAGATATATGCTCATAAAAAGGTATCGGCCGCAAGAAACCCGTAAACCAACCTGATTGTCGCACGTCAGCATTATTAATTCACGTTCTCGTGTTTTTCACATTAAACATTTGCATTGTGCCACAGTGGACTCACATAACCGAACTTTATCTCATGCTCCTTTCAAATATTGTGTAACACTTGTTTTTTTCAAAGATTTAATTCTTTTCTTTCATTTGCTTAAATTTTAAGTAAATGATAAATATCTGCTTTTCAATTATTATTTTAATAAACGATGAATTCAGTTCCAGTCATATTTGATAGTTCATTCGTAAATTAGAATTATAGCAATCATTTTCCTGATGGTAACAACTTTATTGAATTCTTTTTTTAAGTTAATAGCGGTAATCTAGTATCACCAAAGACGAACCGGCTTCATAGCTAACGACTTCACACATCGCGTAAAGTAACATGTAAACACCACTAGTTCAACGACGCTCACATCGTTCACTAAATATGAACTGTCCTAAACTATTTTTTCGTATGTTAACTGATTATTTTTTTTAGGTACTGTTAATGATTACTACCTTATGAGTAGTCAACTCGACAGTGGACAGTGAAATAGAGAAGTAGTTCGATACAAAGTACCGTAATTTTTTACTGTCAGAAGTTTACAACATTTTTTTTGAATTAGCTGAAAAATTTTCCGATAATTTAAACCTCACATGCGATAATTTTTTTTTCGTACGGCTTTACGCATTATCGACCCCGTTAGAAGCGGGAAAGGACTAGGGTCAGGGAACCATCCCAGTAATCGCCTTCAATGATTTCGGGAATCCAGGGAAACGTGAAATCTGGATGGCCCAGTTTAACTTATCCACACACACATGACCCGATAAGGGAACAATCAGACTTAGTAGAAATGGATTTCATTCACCATAATTTGTGTTGCTGGATATCTCCTCCATTTACCAGGGGTACAGTCGATCTGTGAAACAGAGTTTAATTTCAGAGAAGATTATTTTTTTTTTTTTAATGAATGTCGGATTCACCGAAGACACGAGTTTGTTAAAGCATTAATTTATTAATTCATAATTTTGATAGCTACGTGAAAGTTTCATGTTTCAGTGACCGGCTGGGCTCAATGGAAGTGTGTCCGCTTTTTCTGATGGGTAATATCCCGCATGAAAAGAAAATTCTACCGGTCTAACCCACACTCAGGTGATGAGATTGACCTGATATGCCAGCGATCTCAACCGTTTGTTATGCTCCAACGGATTTGCTGTTATAATTGGCCAAAACTTCTACGGTAGAAGTTGGTGTGGTTTACATCGGCCTGAAAGGTTGTGAGCATTACAGCTATAAAACAAGGCACCAGGTAGAGCTGAGTCATTACTACATGATAGTTAACACAAGAACAAATTGATGCTTAAGTTCTATGACCACTGGTCCATTTACAGACAACCTTGCTGACAGGTTAGAAGCCCAATAGTTCAAAGATACAATAGAAGATTCAGTTAAATATGCATAGAAACAATTTGCATATTTTTACGGGACTCAAACCTTTATCTGTAACTTTTAAAAGGCGTTTTTCAGCGAACTTCGTCTGTGTATTTCATGCTCAACAAACCATTCAAACAGCAAACTAAATAAAACAGTTTAGTCGTTATCATTTAAAATTCACAATCCTTGCTGTTTTTTGATAAGGTAAATTTAAATTTATTTGAGCCTTGAAGCAGAAAGTAGAGGAGTTTCATGTTAGAATACTAACTAACAAAACGAGCTTTTGTAGAATTAGTTAAAAAATCTTCAAGTGTTAAGATTTTCTTCAACGGATATGACATATTCAAAAATTCAATGTCAATTAATTTTTTCACTATCCTTAAAATATTAAGTCACCGACCAAAATATTAATGTAAAAAAAAAAAAAGGCATCAGTTGTCTGATATTTTTTATACTTAGCAGTTCCTAAAGGTAAAGTGACTGTGAAAAGTAAACACAGAGCACGCTCCGCTTTTTATTATATTAAAGTTATTTTATCGACCAATGACTTTATCCTAATTTTAAGATTATTTAAAAAATAATTTTTACTTTAGGTCATCCTGCTGGTACTGAAAAAGATCTTTATAGTTAAAGATTATTTTAAAATTTTTAATTCAAATTTCTACAAAGACATGTTTCTTTCTAGATTTTTTTAATTATAATTTTATTTACTTATACATGGAAATCCCACAACATGAAGTTTCAAGAGCTCAAATGGCGTTGAAGTTAGTTTAAGAAATTTTAACTGATGAAAACTTTGGTTACTGTATGAAAGTGATTTTCTTTTTAATTCATTAAGATCACTTCTAAGTTAAAAGGTATTGAATACTACTGGAAACGTCAGAACTCAGTTAATAGCGCGTATCAAAAAACCAAAACAACCATTAATTTATCAATGATAGTAGGTCAATCATAATATATTAACTTATGTATTATGTTATATCCATCTGTGTTACGATAATGTTAAGATTTTGAAGTTTTAAGATCGGTTAATAATTAATAAGATGCCTTTGATAACTTTTACTTATCGTTGACGTGGTCATACGTTGAGCTACGAATTTTTATTCATGCCCTGGCTGACGCCAAGCATTTTATACCTACTGCCGTACTACGGTCATACTAAGTAGTAATTACCAATGGGGGAAGTAAAGTGTAACCATCTATCTGTGACACGTGTGTGATAAGTGTATTTTATGTTTCTGAAATGTGTAGTTTATGAGGTGGAGATGGCGTACTGTCGCGATATTCATCTTGATGGGTGCGGAAAATCGCCAGCCATGATCGGTTAATATTTCAATGTAAAATACGTAATTATTAAGTAAAGCTTTCTCCCCTGTGAAAGATGGTTTATACAACTTACTACAGCTAAATATCATTGTCTGCCTATGTTTAGGCACATACGAAAATTCTTATGTTGTTATTGTCAAAGTGATGAGAATAACAGGCCGTATCTATAAAATTATTGTTTCGTCGTCTGTTACTAATACGTACGTGAAATGTCACATAACTAATTAGAACGCCTGGAAGTGGGTGAAAATTGAATTGATCGATTCCATTACATTCATACATACATAAAAGTCAAGCTAATAAAAAAAAGAGTGTTAGTAAGTAGAATTTCATTACTCTGGACGAATAATAGTGATATCAGTGGTGAACAAGGCGTTCGTGTTACCATATTTCAATGAACAGTGCAATCCTTGTTTACTAATTTTATTGTTGTATTCACCAAATTATTAAGAAAAACCTAGAGCTAAGGGAATCCATGGAAGAGAGACTTTGGTCATCAAGACTTCGGTGGTTTGGGCATGTGAAGAGAATGACTAGTAAAAGACTGCCAAAAACTTATTTGGAAAAAAGGATAGTGGGCAAAAGACCAGTGGGAAGACCAAGAAGAAGATGGACAGACCAACTGAAGGAGGACGTAGAGAGAAGGGGCTGGAATTGGGAGTACATCACAGACAGAGAAACCTTCTGGACGGGAAAAGGTGGAAAACAATCGTCTATAACAACCAAGGCTCGTAAACCACACCCGGGAAACTGGAGATGGTCCACAACGATAATGAATGAATTAAGAAAAATCAGTTAAATGAGCAATAATCAGTGCAATAAGTCAGGTCAAGAAATTCAAACATAATCTATTACACCTCCACTGCACAGTATGTTGGTGTTTTAAGGCTCTGCCAGTCCTTTTTAATAAAGAGGGTTTAAATCATTTGAATTTGATACTAACATCTAAATTTATTAATTTAAGGCTTTTCTTCTTGATGACGCCATATCACAACTATCCTCACGAGACTGACCGATTCTTGTCACGTCAGCGATAATTGGTTTCTAGGAGTGAGCTGATCGTGTGAAGAATTGCAGGGGTTTGTAGGCACTTTAGCTTCCCAATCTCCGAATAATTGTTAGACTTTTACCACGTCAGTCAAATCATGAGGCAACTGTTGAACCGATTCGACATTACCGCGTTGCTGCATCTCTCTTACAGTCCCAATCTGGCCCCATCTGACACTTTTTTACTCACACGGATGAAAAGGCAGCTGAAGGGACAGCGGTTTTACTCGATTCAGGGCGTTCAAGCAGCATCGGCGAGGGTAATCAACAGCGTCCCCGAATCTGACTTCCAGAAGGCGTACGGCCAATGGCAGCAGCGTAATTCTAAGTGTGTAGCTGCCCAAGGGTGCTATTTCGAAGAGAATTAAGAAATTGTAAACATATCTTCAATAATTTTTTTTTAATATAAAATCAGTCCTACTAGTTTTGGTATTGACCTTGTATATATAGCTCTTTTTCAAGACGTTCCAAAAACGGTCCGTTGAACGCATTCTTACTAGTCTTGTGTAGTTCGCGAACGAACTAGTTCGGAAGAGCGCTCCCACAAGCGAACTACGCAAACTAGTTCCCAGATCTCTCGCTCCTTAGTTCGTTCGATCCTTTCCCGAAGACCAACTTTAGTTTTAGTTTATTATCTAAAAGGTAACACAGTTCGCTGTGGACACATTGCGATGAAGAGGCAGATATAAAAACAAAATAAAAAAATGTAACTGTTAAACATTAATAATTATTGCAGAAGTTAAAAACGGAAATTTAACGTGGAGTGTGAAAACAAAACACACATTGATCCCACTAACACTTAAAAGACAACTATCAGTAACCATAACTATTATAACAAATAAGAGAACGCGTGAAGTAGCGCTAGCAAAGCGAGCGAACGAGCTGTCACTCTGCTCAATTTAGTTCGCGAACGGTACCGCTCAGTTTAGTTCGCGAACTAAACACAGCGCTACCGCTCGCGAACTAAACACAGCGCTACCGCTCGCGAACTAAACTGAGCGGTACCGTTCGCGAACTAAACTGAGCATTCCCGGTCGCGAACTATCACCATTCGCCGCTAGGATTACCGACATGTTTTCGGTTAATGGTAGAATGATTTTTAGAATAACCTATAAAAATATAGTACACTTCAAAAATATAATATTTTACGAAAGAGTAGAAAAGGACAAAGGATATGTTTTTTTACTATTTTATTATTTACGCTATATTTTTTTGCACTTCTTGCATCTTTAACAATTTTCTGTCTACAGTAAAATTGTAATATGCTTTATCGCTTTCAGTTGTTAAATTAATGTCGATCAAAAGCTCAATTTTACTAATGAAATACTGCTCTCTTACCTTTACCTAGATTTTGTGTAATATTGTTATTTCAGAGTAAAGTTCGTTCACTTTGATACTCACTTTTTCTAATAAATTTAGAACCTCTAATATTGTCTCACAGCCATGAAATGAAACCACGTGTTTTAAATTTAATTTTTGGATTTTCTACAGCCAATTGCTTTCATTAAAATCTAACTATTTTCTAAGATACTCCAGATATTTATCAACGAATACTAGAGCATTATTTTTAATATTATCACTTTCTGTGGAGAATTTGGCTTCTAAAGGCTTTTTCTTGTTTTCTTAACCAAAGAAACAGTATCTTTTACATTTTTCTAGCGCTGATTTAAAAGCTGACATAATATAATACTTATCTCAGTCTGTTGGTTAACAGATTTGTGAAAGTTATGATAAGAAATGACTTGCGAAATTCAAAAAGATTTTAACTTTTGTGTCTTCATCAGTTTCATTCGTCGCCAAAATATTGTGAATGTGTGTTGGATTATCCTCCCCTACACCAATAAAAAAATAACTCAATGACTTCCAATTTACTGGAAATTTACGCACTTTCGTTATTGTTACTACTTTCTCATCAAGGGTCACTGTTATTTTTATATGTCCAATTGTTAGGTATCACATTGGAAGTATTTGTGTTACTTTTCTTAATAATATAAGTAATATTGATTCTGTCATATAGTACTTAACTTGTAGCCAATAGTAGAATTATATTTTGTTCATGATTTCCAAAACTATATTTAAATAAAAAAAGCCGATTACTTATAAACGGGTATTTTAATTCATCAAAATAAACGCATTTATAATATTCTATAAGTAATGTTGTGTTGTTGTTGGGGTTTAAGGGCGCGTCGACGGCAGGTTCATTAGCGCCTTTTATAAGTAATGTTTCTTCCATGAACTAATAAATCAATCCATTAAAAAATTAATATTATACGAATGCATGTAAAGTAAATAGTAAAAACAGCACAGTTATTCAGTTTACCCATTTGTGCAAAGTACAATGAGCTCTTTGGTTTATCGGCGGCAACTGATCATGCTAATGTCATTTGAAAGGGCTATTACTAAGCAATAACTTTTGTTAAGAAGGTCATCTTAAAAACGACAAAAAAAATGATTATGACCTAATAAAACTGACATAACAAACAAAATAGCGCGTGCAGTAGCGGTAGCAAGGCCAGCGAACGATCTGTTTCTCTGAATTCGAGACGCGAACTAACGAACTAAAAGAGCGAACTAGTTCGCGAGGGAGCTGCGAACTAAACTGAGCGCTCTTCTTCGCGAACTATAATGCGCAAGTCTAATTCTTACTTGATTAATAATGAGACAACCATTATATACACGATATTTTTTTTACTTGCCTCCGTTTCACCTCATAATGTATGTAAGGAATAATGAAGTTTGCCTGCGGAAGTAATAAAATAGTAATGTGTATAAATATCAGAGTTAACAATCAGGTGCCCGTACGTATTCGTTTAGGTTACGAAATTAAACGCATGTCCGGTAATTTAATGAGATGAGCCACATGTGATGGTAGTTAGTGTAACGGATACCGTCCAATATGTTTCTAATTAGTACGGTTCCACTAATTACGGCGAATGCCGTAATGAAATGTAAACTGGCAGAATGGAGTTTAACTAACTGTTAGCCGCGCGCTTCCAATTAGCCTTCCCATTGGCCGCAGCTCGGCGAATCATCAAACGCACAATCAGCCAACGAGCAGCGCCAGCCAAAGAAATTTCGCAGAAGTGCACTGTTTACCACAATTCATTTGCTCTCTACCAAAAAAGTGTTTACTACTGACTGTAAACTTTCACCCCAGATGTAAATCAAACCGTAACTGCGTTTCACGAATACAATAGTAGTAGATTCAAACAGAGCTTTGTTAGCTGAAAGCCTAAGTGACAACTAGTTATTTAACACTTTAATGGACTCTTAACACTAGAGTGCAGGCGCCCTTAAATACTCCTTGAGCGCACGCGCGGGCTACAGGCGTAGCCCAATTATGAGTTAATTTATTTTTCGGAATCGGACAAAAAAAATATGAAACAGACTAAATAATTACTAAACATCTTTATTTTTATCATAATAACTTAAATTGATAAAATTTTGTTTCTTAATTATAATTTGCAACATAAACATAAACTTCTTAAAAATCAGCTGTTTTTGGAAGGTTTGAGATCTTTTAGTCTTATTTTTATTTAGAAACGTAATATTTATTGTAAAATGAGTTTCCAATTAAGTAATTGAACCACTTATCAAAGTCATTGATAATAAATCATTCTGTTGGCATACATTCAGGACAGACGACTGCCTGGTGTTCGCTACAAATGCGCCTCATACGAGGCCATCGACGACTGTTCCGGGTAACGTCATATTGTTTACACATTTTATCAAAAACATCGCCGCCATTTTTTGTGTTGTCATAAAATGCTATGATATCAGGTTTTCGAGTATCACCAGTTGAATCATCAATTTTGGCATGATTATAGAGGGTAGACAACATCAGAAATACCTTATTTCGTTTTGTCATCCTCCAGCAATCATTTTAGTATTTGAGCATCGTTCTCATTACCCGCCAACTAAAAAATGACCAAAACATAATAAAGTTCACGAAAAAAACCATTAACACAAACAAAAAACAGTTGTAGACATTACTTTTTATAGTATTACTACAGAAAAATATCATATTTAGTCACTTGTATATCAAATAATTACCTTCCTCCAACGCTCGCGCGGGCTACAGGTGTAGCCCATCAACTTCGAGGGCAATTTGTGCAGACGTCCGTGAGCAGCGAGGGGTGTCACGCTACTGGCGGGGGTGGGGGATAGTACTTGAGGAATACACGTGACGATTAATATGTAGTGTTCCAAGTTTAAAAAATATACGACAATATTACACGTTGGACTACATATGTAGCCCGCGCGTGCACTCTAGTGTTAAGATATCGAAAACTTTCACTGAGCGTGGTGGGTGAGTGGTTAATGCTCTCGCCTCGCATTCGGGAGGTCGCCGCTTCGAATACCCGTCCGGGCATCCAAATCTGCGTTTTCCAAGGTTTCCCCAAATCACTCCAGGTGAATGCTTGGATGCTTCTTCAAAAGTCCATGGCCGAATTCCTTCCCGCTCCTTGTCCCCAATCCCATCACACCTCTAATGACCTCGACGTCGACAAGGCGTAAAGCAATAGTAAAATATCAAAACTTTCTCTACCCGGAAATTTTAATTTAAGGCTTCTCTTCGAAATGCATATACTCCCACTTTGTTCGTTTTAGCCTAGATTTTGGATTGCGAAATTAATTTTAATTTCAGGGTTCCGTACTATCTGAATGGGAGACAAAACTTTTATGAATTTAGTAATTCATCCGTCTGTCACACCATATTAACTTCTGAACCCTTTACCACTCTAAGTAAAGTTTATAAAAAGTCATGTTAAAATAATTTTAGAAGATTTAGCAGGTGGATGAAAGAAATATTTCCTCTATATTTCCTTCACGTGTATCAAACGAAAACGGGAAACACGCTAAAGCTCTAAATGTTTGGATTTTCCTGATTGTTTCAAGATTGATAGATTTTGCCATAACAGAATTTTAAAAAAATTAATCACCATCCCTTTTATTCCCGAAAGTATAGGTACTTGAACTCTCAATTAAAAAGTAATGATTTATTTATTTATTTCTCGTGTCCAGGACATAACAAGTTTAAAAAACAAATAACATTAATTAATTAATATTAAACTATAAACACAATTAAATAGAATGCGACCAGAATTCTGCAATCTTTTTAGAGCCTTCCATATAGCATATGGCTGATTACATCCCGCAGCCGGTGCCTCTCTGATGTTCCTCCACTGTTCTTCAGGCAACGAATTTCGCCATAGTTCTAGACGACGTGCTCCAGTAGAAGATGTTATGGCTGTAGTTGATTGTACGAAGCTCTTCCTTGACTTCAGCCTTGTGGGTTGAGGTTCGTGTCCAAACAAAGGGTGTCTGGAGTCTGTTTCTTGTTTTCTCTTCTCCCTCTCTGCAGCTGTTTTCCTACGAATGTCAGGGGGTGCTATACCCATGATTTGGTATATTTTACTAATAGGAGTTGGTTTTAGGCAACCTGTTACAATGCGACCAGTATCATTCAAAGCTATATCAACCTGCTTAGCATGTGCAGAGTTTTGCCAAACTGGTGCTGAGTATTCTGCTGTAGTGTTAGGTTTTTGCAAAAAAATTAATTTAGTAGTTTTAACAATTATAATTTTAATAATTATTTCTTGCAAAAAAAAAGGTACAGTTTTTTACGTAGTAAATAAGTCCAAAAAATTCTTTTATTAAAAGAAAATTAACGAAATTTTTTGAAGATGCTCTCAAATTTTACTAATTATTTTTTAAAATATTGTCTATTTGATTTATATGTACAGTTTGAAAGACAATGTTGAATCAATTATTTTAAAAATTGCTTACATTGATATTTTTTAAAATTAATGTCCACTATTAATACTTGAAGTAATTCGGTTTAATATATGATCTGTGCCCGGGAGCTTCAGCACACACTTTACGGATTAATTTTTTATTTTTTAATATTTTACACCGGCAGACGTAAAGAAACCGTCTTGTTGGCTAAGGCGGTTGCGAAAATGTGATGGTGTCCGGCGCCTGACTCGCTGTCAGCTGGTTCGAGCACCAGGGGTAAAGAAATGTTTGTTTAGAAAACTTGGCTGGAAGGATAGGACAAGTGATGAACACTTTCTAATCAACAAATTGTGCTCCATAGACCTCGTTTAAATCCAAAAACTCTTCGCAGGGTGTACGGAGTAAGGACATACGACACTGCTAATGGTAATTCGTTCGTCAAATGGACACGTAAAATTTGGCGGATTTCTTAATGTCTTTTGGAAGAGAGAACTGAATGGGCAAGCACCGGATTTCAAACTCTCCTTTCTTCCATCTCTCATCCACAACACTCTTTGACGATCAGATACAAACACAGTCATCCAAACATGCATTAACACATGCGAACGCTGAGAAGGCACAATTCTGCAAAGGATATGGCTCCTCCATACAGAACGCTAAGCTTCATATTCAGGATACGGCATGCACTCTGACTTCGAGACACAAAGAGCACTTTAACTGTCTTTTTCATGAAGTTTCCCTCCACATCCGTTTCCGTCGTGAACACTATACCAATGTGGATACCTAAGAGTGGCTTACCTGTTTGTGAAACATGCAATCTGTTTTGTATATGACAATTTATTTTTGTTTGTGAAAAGTGTATTTTATGAGGCGTAAAATGAGGACCGTCCCGGCATTCACCAGAAGATTGTGAGAAACAGCCAAAAAACTACAGACAGGACGGCTGGAAGAAGCATCTCATAACTAGACATACCAGAATAGTTAAGGTTCTAGTGTTTTGGACTTTTCTTATAGAGAAGAATGGAACATCAAGGGAGACGAATGGAGAAGAATCAGTGGCGTAACAATAGGGTGGCAGAACGGGGAAAATGCCATGGGCCCCCAGCCGGTGGGAGCCCCCGGCGTATAGCTGAAAGGAGCCGGTCATCAGCCCTCAGCGATACAGTTACGTCTCTGAGAGACATATTAGCTTTTGAATTGAGGGCATCTAGGAGAATACTGGAAGTATGGTAGATAGGAAAAAAATAACCAACCCCTCCATTCTAAAATAACCTGGACGACAGTAGAAGATCAAAACCGCTGAAGCAAATTTGTGCACTTGATGAGTCACCTACTTTCAGTCCCGAAATATGGACTACAGAATAGATAAAAGGAAATAATACCAAACAGTTAGCACATATCATTTGCCAACAGAATTTCGCAATAAGTGAAAATACTGTAGTGGCTCAGGGTCGTGGTTTTTGATTGGAGCAGAATAGAATGGCGTGTATGAGGGTCCCAATTTCAGTCTGTGATTCTTTTGAACTGAAAACTTCCTGGTGCATTACATTACTTTCAATCGTTAAAAAAGTTCTCATCATTGCTAGTAGAGATTAAGAAGATTATTTCCAACGACAGTAGGAAGTACAAATTTCTTTTTCTCTGTGGCAAACCTAATTTGTCATTGAAGATAGAAACCGCTGATAGTTAGTAACAACTTTCTTCAAATTTCAGACAGTAACAAAAGTTAGTACAGTCATCTACAACCGTTAGCATATTTGATTAGTTATCGCAGCAGAATACTCTTTATGAATGAAGTACTGAAAATATTTTCTGTTCTCCTCAACAGAATGTTTCAGCGCAAATTTCCTCGCTCAGAACAGGAGTATAACATCGTCAAGAAAGACAGTAAAAGGAAGAATATAGCCCCCAGTTATGGTTCATTATGAGAAATACATTTTCCAAATCGAGAATCGAGGGACTGAGGGATGCTGTACCGCCGCCTCCAGTTGGATCAGCTGAAGCAGCATTTCTTGCTTGGATACTTCGAGTGACTTCGGAGATTGAGGCTTATAACATTAGAAGACTAAGACTCCAATGTACACTGCCCACTGAAAGAAATGGGCAGCAAATGGCATGGCGCGCCTTATGCCAGTTGATGTGGCGGCTTGTCACCCTCCCCTGATCATTTTCGAGATAATAACTGCGATTGACTTGTTTTCTTATTGGCGGAATCAGTAATTCTGCTTTTGTTCAGAAATTATGTTTTGACTAGACGCAGTTAAAAATTGGTGCACTTATTGCTGAGTTCCCCGTTATATTGCACTGTACCATGCCTGAGTCAGAAGCTGAAAGTTTCTTTCAAACTTATTTAATATTAAATCATCAAATTATTTAAAAGGAATAAACAATTTTACATTAAATTTGAATGCTTTGATGGGATAATGCACAATGAAATATGAACTGAATTTAATGAACATAAAGTCTAATTTTATTTGTATAAATGATAGATTTTTAATGTTTTGCGTTAAACGAAACTTAAATAAACAGTATTTGACTCTTGAGGATTATATTAGCAGACTTATAAACGCTACCAAAAAATAGAATCATAAAATATAAGCATTAAACTGAATATGACACAAGAACATAACTTGAATAAGAAATTTGAACCAGCTCACGAAACAACACTCACAACATTAACTTTCCACCTCAGCATGCTTAACTACAGGGTCGTCTCGGGTATCAAGTAAGTAGTAACAGTATGGGACATACACATTACTTCGTTAGTAGGTAGATCAAATTCTAGGCTGCGATTCATAGGTCGAATCTTAAAAAATTGTAATGAACAAACAAAGGAGATATCGTACAAATCTCTTGAGTGTCCACATTTGGACTACTGTTGTGCCATTTGGGACTCGTTTCGTAAGGGGTTGATTGAAAGTATAGAGAAAGTACAGAGAAGAGCCGCTCGATTCGTGACCGCTTGCTACAGTCCTTATGAAAGCGTCACAGAACTGATTAGTAGACTAGGTAGGGAGTCTCTGGTAGATAGACGACACACGTTTCGTTTAAACTTATTGGTAAACATGCGTACTCCCACTTTCACTTTTGAGTGTAGTAAAATAATTCTTCCACCAACATATTTGAGTCGGAAGGACAGGAAAGATAAAATTAGAGAAATAAGGTGCCGGACTGATTCTTATATGAATTCTTTTATCCCTCGGACGATTAGGGATTGGAATGCACAACAAAAAGATTAGCTTTGGTGCTGAGCACCCTCTGCCACCCACAATTGTGTGAATTGCAGAGTATATATGTAGATGTATGTAGATGTAAGTAACAGAAACGCTTGGGTACAATATTCACGTAAAGTTCGATTTCTGTAGTAGGTTACGGCATATTAGCAGCCATGCAGGCAGAATAGCTGCTTAATGATCACAGAACACGCGCAGTGAATCTCAATGCGTTCTGAAATACTCACACATGTCTGACTTCTTACGATGCCACATCCGATTCGTGCATGGACCCTCCCATGAGAACTTTCTTCGGAAGATGAGCTGGGGTGGTTTTCTGTTGCCTTCCCCAGTGTTATTTTGTATGTATGTATTGTAGTATATTGAGAGATTTTAGTTCAATTCTTTCAACTACATGTTTTCATTAGTATCGCTAATTCCTGCTCATTATTAGCAGTAAGTGTGGGCAGAACGTAATTGCTCTGATCTTATGGCCACATATCTTTGGGAAGCTGATCGAGGAGTGGTTGATCAGAGACGAATCCAAACATTGGCTGTGGTGATTTGCAACTCAGTTACTACAGTATGTCTGCGTTAGTGTGTGTGTCTTCAGTACAGAGTTTTGTTTGTGTTCTGTGAAGTGAAAGATGGGAACAGAGTCCTATCAGGACTACTCTTCTGAAAGACACCTAGGGGGACCGCAGGGGTAAACGGTCATATCCGACGGACGTGTCAGCATCAACAGTGCCGTACCTCTTCACTGCAGGGAAGTTTGGGATTTAACATAGGAATTTGATGAACAGTCTGGTGATTAGGAATTGTTCACCACCACATCTCCCACCTTGCCGGCCAGTCCTAATAATGGAAACTTCTTCCATCACCAGGACTCAAGCCAGCCAACATCGGATTTGTTCCACGTTACTGCAGCCAACGGAGCGGGCCAGATGGCAACACTTATATTCAAATATACAGGGTGTTACAAAAAGGTACGGCCAAACTTTCAGGAAACATTCCTCACACACAAACAAAGAAAATATGTTATGTGGTCATGTGTCCGGAAACGCTTACTTCCCATGTTAGAGCTCATTTTATTACTTCTCTTCAAATCACATTAAACATGGAATGAAAACACACAGCAACAGAACGTACCAGCGTGACTTCAAACACTTTGTGACAGGAAATGTTCAAAATGTCCTCCGTTAGCGAGGATACATGCATCCACCCTCCGTCGCATGGAATCCCTGATGTGCTGATGCAGCCCTGGAGAATGGCGTATTGTATCACAGCCGTCCACAATATGAGCTCTAACATGGAAAGTAAGCGTTTCCGGACACATGTCCACATAACATATTTTCTTTGTTTGTGTGTGAGGAATGTTTCCTGAAAGTTTGGCCGTACCTTTTTGTAACACCCTGTATGTCTGGCATCCGCAACTTATATTCATGTCTGGTAGTGAAAACCTGATTTCCAGTCTTGAGCCTTGACTTCAAAACCGTTCTATGTTAAATTCTTCTAGTTCGCCAGGGCAAGCTCAAGAATCTTGCCTGGCATCTAGAGTCAGTATTCCTTCCAGCGATCCGCTTCGTCGTTCACTTGGAGGAAATCGTTACATAAAAACTCTTCTTCTTTTTTTCTTTTTTTTTTTTTTTTTTTACCGTGCGTGGAGGGTGAGAGGTTAACGGTCTGGTCTCGTATTCGTGAGGACGCCGGTTCGAATCCCCGTCCGGACATCCAGATTTGAGTTTTCCATGGTTTCCCCAAATCACTCCAGGCGAATGCCGGGATGCTTCCTTCAAAAGTCCGTGCCCCAATTCCTTACCGTTCCTTGTTACCACTCCCATCCCGCCTTTAATGCCCTCGATGTCGACAAATTATATTATTAGCTTTTACAGCACCAGCATAATTCATAAAAAACAAAAAACTGAAATAAGGCTATCATCAATATGAGTACTTATCAGTACTTTAATCCACTCAGCTCTGTCATACGAATAAATAGCTTCGAAATGAAATTTATGTATCTACGGCTCTTGCTTAGATACATAGGAAGGTTTGGATTGTTAGTTGCTTCTACGTATATTACGTAGTATCTGTTTTTGTTTTGTTTTTATATATATACAGGGTGTTACAAAAAGGTACGGCCAAACTTTCAGGAAACATTCCTCACACACAAACAAAGAAAATATGTTATGTGGACATGTGTCCGGAAACGCTTACTTTCCATGTTAGAGCTCATGTTGTGGACGGCTGTGATACAATACGCCATTCTCCAGGGCTGCATCAGCGCATCAAGGATTCCATGCGACGGAGGGTGGATACATGTATCCTCGCTAACGGAGGACATTTTGAACATTTCCTGTACCAAAGTGTTGAAGTCACACTGGTACGTTCTGTTGCTGTGTGTTTCCATTCCATGTTTAATATGATTTGAAGAGAAGTAATAAAATGAGCTCTAACATGGAAAGTAAGCGTTTCCGGACACATGTCCACATAACATATTTTCTTTGTTTGTGTGTGAGGAATGTTTCCTGAAAGTTTGGCCGTACCTTTTTGTAACACCCCGTATATAACAGAAACTGTAACATTGAATTCGGTTATTAAAGAGATTACGAATGTGATCATCTACGTTTCTGCAGCTAGAACATTCTGTAACATTACACGTGGTCTTTAACTCTCTTTGTTTAAAAGATATAATCAAAAGATATAATCTACTCCTTCCTGTTGCTCGTATTGCTGGTTGAAATATGCACACAAAAGTGTTTGCACATCTTGTAATCAGGCGAGCACTGTGGCCGACTACACCTTATTACCAGCGGCTGCCAAACAGAACGGGCGCCGTTTGCCGAGTTCACTCTGTAACTTTTCGTCTATTTAATGAATCGTCGGCCTCTGGAGGCAGGCCTGTAATTTGTCCTCGGTAGCTGCGGTGTACGGCACAGCGTGATTAAATGCTGTTTCAGTTATTCACGGGCAAATTCGGAGTTGCTTTCTGAATCACAGCGAGTATAACCAGGGTAAAATCTGTTCATAGCATTTCGCTAACTGCATTTCTGTGCATATAGCCGTGAAGCTTCCATTGATATCACCGCTGTGTTGCTTAACCGTGTTCTGCCTTACGTAGACACGACGTTGTCAGAATAAGAAGAAATAATTCCCGTGTTCGGAAGTTTTTTTGTCAGTAGGTAAAGATGTCAACACAATGACTTCGAATGTGATGATAACATTCAAGTCATGCACGCATTGTCATTTTTTTATTATTGGCCTTGAGTTTCGATAAATTTACAGCCAGAAAAAAGTTGACACAATTATGTTACAGTTATTTTTTCTGTGAATCCATACTAAAAATGTAATACATCGCTAATAATATTTATTTATTAGTTATTTGAATGTTTATTTAGCCTGGTAATATCAGAGTAGTTAAATCCCAGTCTTACATCTTACCAGGTGTTTATAAATCACAATCAGTGAGTGCTATGATAAAGGAACTGGAATGGGATTCATTCATTGGAAGACAGATGGAGGGTGAAGTGAGTCGTGGTATGTACAAGCCTTATATTGTAAAGATATTGTAAAGATATTGGCGGAAGAATTAGGAAAGGTTCGTGGAAGGGAAAGATGACTATGACCACAAAGCGGCACTCGATTTCAGGCATATCGGTTTGGGGATCAGGGATTGGAATAAATTACCAAGAGAAATGATGAATAACTTACCAAAACGTTAAAAGAATTTAAAGTTGAAACTAATAGAGGGAAATAATGAGTGGGAAAAGGGGGAACATTGCCACCGGAGCAAGCACTCCATGGCATTTAAATTAAATAATTTATGTCTTACACAACTTAACAGCAAGCAACATTTTGTTTAAATTATCTTAATAACTAAAATACTGATTAAAATTTTAACAATATCATTTAACTGGTAAAAAAGAAATCATTCAATCAGCATTATTATTATGTCTATAACTAAAAACAAGCCTTGTTTGTTTTACGGTTCAAAATATAAATTTCTATCCTTAAAAAAGGAATGGTGCTTATATATTTTTAGGTTGAAAATTTATATAAACATTACAATAATACTGGTGCTTTTAAACGTTTCAATTTTTTTAAAGCCATCAACATATTTTAGATTCTTAACTGTTATTCTTGCTTATTTAACATTTGTTATATTTTAATCTAATTTCCTAGTATATATTTTACTGTTAGTGTGTATATGCGTGGTTCCTCCCTAGCTAATAAGTTCGGCACATTTGTTGAAAGTTTATGCCCGATTTGTGTAGATGCTCCTGGTGTTCATCGATGACATATGGTGCTCACTGAACGTTTATCTGCATTATTTTCTCAGTGAAATAGCAGCGTAGAAGCCACCGTACATGTATTTCTATAGGGCTAAAATATACAGGTCGATACGTTAGTGGGCCGTTATCATGAGATAATTCTTTTCGAAAACATTAATCACTTTATCATACTTGCACAGTCCTCATAAACCAACAACAAATCAACTACGCTATGACCGTATAATTATATTTCTTTTCGAGAAACAGATACAATTTTGGAAACATCGAATTTTTCGGAGGATACGTGTTATCCTCTGAATACAGTTCTAGTTGTTTATACTCTAGTTACTAGAATAAAGTTACCCGCTTCAGTTATGCGCACCTGAAGGACCCCACCGAATACATCAAACACACAGATTGCGCCTCAAGGCAGTCAACATTGGCCATAATTTACATCAGAAAATAGGGATGCACACAAATGATTCGGATCCTTATTTTCAGAAACGGAAACACTCTCGAATCATTAGTCATTGGTATCTGTAATATTATTCCATAATAATTCATGAGGTGTAATCTTCCGCCTAAGTTAGAGGTTGGAAAAGTTCTGAAAGCTTCAAAGAACATATTTCACCCTATCAGAAATTATACTCTTTCCTTCCGTCTCGCAGTTATTTTACAAGCAAAGTGTAATATATTCTCGTAACGGGAAAATTGATAATTGCTTATATTAAATATAATTTAGATTCAATTAGGAATTTTTTTTATAGAAACCGTTAACAATTATTTTATAACAAACTAGCGGAGTTCCCGGCGTTGCCCGGTATAGTTGGCGTAGATTTAACCGTACCCTATTTTTATTCCCGCAAAACATTTGTACAAAGTTTCATAAAACACGCTCCAACTTTTTCGGAATTAAAGCAAACTTACATTCACCCGCCCCCTACCAAGAAACTGGTGGGCTGAAGTTTATTTGCACATATACTATTTTCATTCGTCCGAAAAGATTCTTGTATATCAAGCTTCGATAAGTTGGTTAAGAAATTTCATTACTACATTACTGAACAACCCTAGATTATGTTAAAAACTCACATTTGATTCAATTGCGAAGTGAATGGATATACTTGTGGCTCGAAACGCCAGATGCTTTAACTCTGCAGATAAAATATCAAAAGTGAATCCGGAATATTATCGTATTATCGTAAACGGAAGAGTATTGCTGAAGGCCAGAGATATTGTCCAGAGATCGTGCTTAAAAAAATCTCTGTTGTTTTTACGGCTATCTATGTCGTTTAAAAACTGATATCCCGAATTAAAGGAAAGAATAATTCAAGCTATGGCTTTTAAAAATGGAATATTTCGAATTAAAAGAAAGAATTCTTAAAGTTTTGTTTAGTGTGAAAAATAGTTATTACTATAAGTTATCTTATTGCTTTAATTAAAGAGACATTGTGTTGTGTGTTAAGTGCGGAGTATGCGGCATCTAGTGATTCCTCCTGTGGAATTTCTCACCATACGTTCAGAATTTCATTTAATGCTCCTTCATTATTTAAACATAAGACATGCCAGACAAGTGAATTAAGATTCTAAGCTTTAAAACGGTGAAAACTATCGAAATCTTCCCCGTAGTTTCCGAGTTTTTATACGACCAATATGTCCGGTTTTCGTTTTATAGATATAGATTTAAAGGAGATTGTTTGAGTTAATCTAGTTATTCTACCTAAAGACTAGCTCAAAAGAACGATTTCAGTTTCTTTTTAAATCTGGTTAATTACCTACTGAATTTGATAATACTACAAAGATTTCTTTGATTTTTCAAACTGTATTGTTTACTGAAGAAATGGTAAAGAAAAATTCTGTTTGAGCCTGTATTAATTAAAAATATTAATTATGGGGCGGCCGAGCAGATCACTATTTGTCTGCGGCCCGGACGACTGGGGTTCGGTGCCCGGCAGAGCCAAAGATTTCCTTTCAAACTGAAGTACCGGCACCACTCAGCCTGCTATACAGTGATAACCGTGGAGGAATTCAGCGGGAAAAAATGATAGGAGCGTGGTGCTAAGGCCATTACCTCTCCCCTACATTTTAAATTCTTGAAATAGCTACCTACGTGAGTCCTACATCAAATAGAACTTTATCTAAAGTCAAACCCTGATACTAGTTAATGCTGTATACAAATGCAACTGGAATAGGAATGTATGAATGCGATACAACCGTAAGTGTAGCTTCGAACTACGGAACTGGAATAAGCTGATCGCCGCTACGATGTTATTCGTAATCTGAACCGTTATTACGAATGGTTTTAAATTTCCAGGTAATAATAATTATTAATTTCGTGTTGTCGTGATGGCCTGGCGACAAGGTTTCTATTGGTTATGCATTCCGTCCCTGTCATAGCCGCCAACCTAATCCGCAGAAAACAGAAATAGCTACATTCCATCTTAGCAACAAACAAATGAACTACCAGCCAAATTGTTCAGAGAGCAGATGCTGAAGTATAACAGAACCACAAAATACCTGGGTGTCACATTAGAAGGGTCCCTAACTTACAAAAGGCACCTTCCGAATACAGCTGTCAGTCAAGCTTAGAAGTCGGAACAATTTACTTCAGTGGTTGGCAGTAACTTTATGGGGAGCTGATGCGAATACATTAAGAACAACAGCCCTAGCCTTGGTTTACTCCACAGCTGAATACTGCTCCATCGTGTGGCTTAATAGCCAGTTGGTGGATGTTCAGCTTCGCCAAACAATGCGCATCATAACTGGTACGCTTCTACAGACACCTATCCAATGGATTCCGGTACTCAGCAACATCCCTCCACCTCACATCCGTAGGGAAAAGGTCCTAATCAAACTATGGTCGAGAATTCTGAACAACGAGGCTCTTCCCATCCATGGAGATATTAGGGAATACACTACACGGCTGCCTGAAAGACTGCTGTCAGTGTAACATCTTAACAAACTACAGATAGCGGGACAGTGGAATGGGCATGGTCAACACCACAGGGCATAGTGCAAATTACCAATCCTTGCTCAAAACTACCAGATTTCAATTTACCGCGATCAATTTGGTGTAGATTAAATCGGATTATATGTGGTACGAGAAGAACTGCTTCAACTCTCCACACCTGGGGCTGGGCAGATTCTCCGTACTGTGACTGCGGTGAGATTTTACAAACTGTGTCGCACATTGAGCAGAAATGACAAATATGTGCCTTTCCTGGTAGTCTGGAAGACTTAAATTTGGCTGCACCGGAGGTGTTGGGCTGGTTGGAGCGCTTCGACGACATATTGTAGGGGTTGTGACTGGAGATCCTGTCTCAGTGACCGGCTGCGGACATTGTCCGCTGAACTATGTGTGTTTATTTTGAAACAAAGGTGTTCAGTGATTACCGTATAATTGTTGTTGACTGTTGTAAATGTCATATAGCATCAGACGCAAAATACAGGGTGTTTCAAAAAGAATATACGTATTACAAAGTATTCTTTTGTCCAAACTATCGATCGCTGCGCCGCGCCTCGGCTATTGGAGAAACGAATACATAGTCTAGTTTATTTAATAGCCGCTAGATGTTAGTCGTCTTGTGTTATTATTGGTAACCATCATATGTTTAAAATGGCTACTCCACAGCAGAAATCATTTTGTGTTATCGAGTTTGCGAAGTGCAATTCCGTGATTACAGTGCAAAGACGTTTCAGGTTGAGGTACCAAATGCATCCTCTGAATGGGTGGAACATTCGTAGATGGTATCGACAGTTTGTAGATACCGGATGTGTATGTAAAGGAAAGAGTCCTGGCCGCCCTCGTGTTTCTGAGGCACATGTTGCACGAATTCAAACTGCTTTCCAACGTAGTCCTTCAAAATCAACTCATCGTGCCAGTCGGGAGTTACAACTACCTACAACAACAATTTGGCGTGTTTTGAGACGTCGGTTGGTTATGAAGCCGTACAAGTTTCAGTTGTTACAAGCTCTGCGGCCTGATGACAAACGGAAACGTGTGGCATTTTGTAACGAGATTAATGATGCTATTGACAATGATAACACTTTCGCACAACGCATCGTTTTCAGTGATGAAACGACTTTCCATGTTAGTGGTCAGGTAAACAAACACAATGTTCGAATTTGGGGTCTACAGAACCCACATGCAGTCATTGAACATGTACGAGATTCGCCTAAAGTCAATGTGTTTTGTGCGATATCCCGATCATCTGTTTACGGCCCATTCTTCTTTGATGGAAACACGGTTAACGGTCAGCAGTATCTCGCTGTGTTACAAAACTGCTTGTTTCCGAGGCTGCACGAAGACAATTTCATTTTTCAACGAGACGGGGCACCCCCTCACTTGAGTGCGTGAATATCTGAATGAAACTCTACCGAACCGTTGGATTGGTCCTCAAGGAGCTGGCGACTTAGCATGCATCAGCTGGGCTCCACGGTCACCGGATTTGACACCCTGTGACTTCTTCCTGTGGGTTTTCATTAAAGACAACGTTTATGTACCAACACTCCCACAGAACCTTGAGGACTTGAGGAACCGGATCCGTACTGTCGTAACATCAGTGACGAAGGACATGCTTGCCCGAGTATGGGAGGAATTTGAGTATCGATGTGATATTGTTCGTGTGGCTGATGGAGGACATATTGAACATCTGTAATCTGAACTTAAGAGGTTCGTAAATATGTGTGTAAAGTTTCATATTCGCATGTTTTACAGTTTAATAAATATATGCATTCGAAATATGTATATTCTTTTTGAAACACCCTGTATATAAAACATCAAATTACACAGTAAGCTGTGTCAGAGGTAAAGGTCGGGTTCAGGGCCTACGAAAATCCTCGCCAAGACAGTGATTCAAACCAGGGAAGTCAGACACCTTAACCACTGAACCATCAGACCGCTCAATTTCCTCGTGATTCGCTTGTTCAATACCCTCTGGCAAGTGCACTATACCAAACTCTTCTTAGTCCAGAGATTTTTTCTGAGCCTTTCATCAATTTCCAATCGACTGCGACCTCACTGAGGATCACCTTTTTTTTTGTCAAAAAAAAGAAAAACATTTCAAGATGGAAAACATACATTACTTATACTTTTGTTCCAAAAAATGTTTCTGCTTATACATTTATTGCTTAGGGATAATCAACTGGATCTACGCATTATCTTGGATGGTAATCAATTGAGCGGAGAGGTATACAACTGACAATTGTTAATTTTGTAACATATGAGTACTTTTCGCAGTAATCTGGGATCTCTTCAAAGCCTTTTCAAACATATATCTGTTCAAAATTTTTGGTTTGTACACCTCTGCCAATGTTATAGGTCATTCAGGGAAAAAATGAGAAATAACGTCCAAATCAATATGCAAAATTTTAACTGAATATATGTGACTTTTTTTCGTATTCTCGAAAATCGGTTTTGAACTTTTGATCTTTTCCGACTCTGGTTTTATTGAAGGTCTAACTTCTAATTTAGGAGATAGTTTCATAGCATAACTCATCTACGCATAAAATACCAAAGGAATAAGTGCAATACGTTTTGTTTAATAGCTCCCACAAAACAAAGATGATATAAATTCTCGACCGCTTCCTCCAACGCTGTTTTTGGAAGATATTAATAATCTAATGTGGTGATCCCGTAATCTGATGAAATTAGTTAGAGCATATCCACACGAATCTAAAAGGGGTTCTGATTAAAATCTTCAAGGAAGAGCATATTTAATTGCTCTAGCAATTGCATATGGTTTTTTTTTAAGAACAGAGGAAAAGGAACAGGATTCGACTAAGAACCATCTGGTCTTGATTCTGGGGTAGAGTGACGAATCAATTCTAATCCACAGTCACAAATCACATGTTTCCTACGAAATTGTGATCTTATGTTGTTCTTGTTTTCAGCTTATTACTTTAAGCCTCGTCGAGCTCGAGGTCATTATAATCTGTTCAAGGAACAGAAACGAATTCAACAAAGCAACAAAGGAACCATACAGGCATTCAACTGGAGTGATTTGAGGAAATCCCTAAATCTGGATAGCTGGACGGGGATTCGAACCAGCGCCCTACCGATAGTCAGTCCAGAGCACTGCCGATCGGTATCTCCTCTATGTACGGACCTGTCAATCTTCTGTGAGTCATTTGCAACAGACGTACTCTGCAAACATTATAGTGAGCGATTGTCTTCCATTACCCTCCTGCAAGGAGAACGTCTTCAGTCAGGTTAAATTCCGATGCTCACTACTCTACTGCGTTGTAGATATGGATACCCCACCACGTGATCATGAATGTCCTGGTGCAATCTCGTTTATACACAAACATTCAATCACAGCATGAATTTATGTATTTTCTATTCATATACCTGTAACAAAAGAAAAGGGAAATATCCAGGGGTTGTAATTTCGGACATTATTGTGGAAAATATTGAAGAATTATTGTTGTTTTCGCAAGATTCTGCGATTTTGTTTTGCTGGTATCGACGCGAACTTAACGGAAGATCTTCAAAGAGTGGTTAATCAATGATGAATCATCTCCGAGCTGAAAATGGTAACAGAAACAACAATGGACTTTTCGTTTTAGAGACAGTTAACAGATACCTATCAGAACACAACAGCATTACTCCCGGACAAGATAGTATTCATAATAAAATTCTTACACTAATGTTATCACCCGTTCTTCACATGTAGTGACTGACATAGTTAGCCAAGATTTGGACATTACTGCTATTATCCTTGACATTATTTTTTTTAAAATTAATAAACTGTCTGATAGTCCATCTACTTTACAGGAATACGACAGCCATTCGGACGGTATAACGTTTTGGAAAGAATATCTGAACAGTTTCTGCATAGATGGCTGGAGCTCTGCTTTATATTCTCAGCAATCCAGAATAGTTCATATAATTCAGGTAGATGTAGCGAAACTAGAAACAAGCATACAGCTCCGTTACAACCTTAATAATTATACTCTGGAATAATTTATTGGCAAGACCATTCATTACTGTAAGGTTATGATGAGGGTAAATTTAATGGGTTCCTACAGTTACTGCCGCTTCCCACAGGATTCGTGGAGGTAGAGCTACGCACCGGCCATTTATAAGGTTGAGATGATAATTAGATATAAGAAATGTTGTGTTCCAAAGACATTATTTTGTATTCAACCAGCATGGTGGGTGAGATGTAATGCTTTAGCCTTGCATACGGGAGGGCATAGGTGTGTATCTTAGCCCGTTCATCCGGATTTGGGTTTTTCCATGGTTTTCGCAAATCACTTTAAATAAATGCCAGGTGGGTTCTTTTAAAATGCCATGGCAAAAATTTTCCCATTTCTTGCCCCGGTCGTTTTTGATTACCAGTGTAAAAACAAATATATACGTATCTCTTCGAGTAAAAAAATATCGATGCTATATTTAATTTGTTGAAGGAAATTTTAACGGATGAACCGCCGAATTGTTTTGTAAAAAACTATTTTTGACTGCTTGCTATAGTGTGTGAATCCGTCTGCACTGGTTGACGAGCCGTCGGCTTCCAGTTAGTTTCGGTGCCGCACATCTCATTTATAGAGTCCACTCACCGGCCACTTCCCTACCTTTTCCGCCACATCCCGCGCGTAGCCGCCTACAGGCTCACAAGCACGACGCTCCCTCCGAAGTTTCACCAGGCCGGCCTCGGCAGCGTAGGGGCTAGAGCACTAGCTCCGCGTGCCGAAGGTCGCCGGTTCGAATCCGGCCGCGGGCAGGGATGTTTAAGTGTTGTGTGTCTGTGTTAATGTCCTGTCCGTCCTGTGGTGTATACTTAAGAATCACAACGTACTGGAGAAAACTAAATCACTGGATGAGATATCATAAGCACATTGAGCTGGCTAAATGGCTTAGTTGCCGAAGGCCATTAACAAAAAAAGTTTCACCAGGGCCTGCCTGTTTCCAGGCCTCACTAACAAAAAGGCTGGTAGTATGAGGAAGACGAATTTCTACTGCTTCTTGGACTACTGAGGCACGCAGAAAGCGACGTCCTGGTCGGGATGAACCAACGCTAAAACTGAGGTCCGCAGCACCTGCGGTGACTCTGAAGTTGTTGGTTGGTTGACTACTATAGATAGATTCACATATGAAGAGGAGCTGTACATCTAAATACCGTGTTTCCAAAACACATCCCGACTGCACAAAAGTGAATATTTATTTTCAAACTTAAACCGCTGCTAAAATGATAGATTTTGACACCGCGTTTCGTAGTGCATGGTTTCTTTAGCACAGTAAACATACCCATGAAACGCAGTTTATACAATAAGACTTAAAATTGTAGTTAGCATTTCTGGGAAATAACTTCAGTGAAGATGAATTTATTAAAAAATTGAATTTCATTTCTAGGCACCATATCATGATTTGTATTTGAGTTTGTAACGTTACCTCTGTTACTTAAACATTAAATTAAATTTAGGTACTGTTAATTGAAAATTGCGAAATTTACTTAAGTATTTATTTTATTCTTTAGTATGGGATAAAACTACCTGGTAATAATTTGACAAGCAACTCTTATTTATTAAAAAGAAAGGATCATTGTGAGAAAAAAAAATCTAATTACAATTACAGAACATTGCGTCCGGCATGGTTAATAGACAGAATTATTGGGCACTGTCCTTATTGTTCAAAAACCAAACTTGTTTAAAAATATATAATGCGGAGACACTTTAGGCCTCGTATCCACTTGAGCACGCTCAGGCGAATGAGCCGCTCAGTGAAGCGAGCGGCTCAAGTGTGGACGCCTGAGCACGCTCGCAACGAACGACAGCGAGCGCGCTCGGGGCAAGCCGATCGGTTGTCGGTATTTTGGAATGCTCAAAGGCGAGCCACTGTTTGTTCGGCGCTCAGTGTGGACGGTATTTGGCGGTTTCTACAATGAGCGCGAGCACGTGGGACAATGAAACTTGCTTAACTCTAATTGATGCATATGAATCAAAGAGGGTGTTAAGGGACAGCTCCAGTATTATAATCGAACTAAAAAATAAGGTGCGTGGAGTGAAATCAGCGAGATATGAAACTTTGGTATTGATGATGTAAAGAAAAAAATAACAAGTCAGCTAGGGTCATTCAGGCGAGAACGATCAAAACAGAAGAGAACTTTTATAACGGGAAGTGGTAAGTCTTTTTTAATAGTATTTCTCACAGCTGAACGGATTTTGATTGAATTTGGTGTTACGAAATTCAGATCCTAAGTGCCTAAAATCATATTGATTTTGTGCCAGGCAATATAATTGTTTCACCAATTTTTATTAAAAACTTGAAATCAATGCCATAACTAAAAAAAAACAACATAAAAATAACCTTTAAATCTATATATGTAAACACAAATTAAAAATAGGTACCAGTCTTCATATAATTTTGGAGTGACTCAATAGTGCCATCACAGACTGTCCGAACTAAACGAATGATGCTTTGTTTATATACTTTGAACATATACTGCAGGCTTGTGTAGGGACTTCCTGAGGCTAGGAATCTTAAAGTTATTATAAATTTTATCTTCTGGTGGGATCGCCTCACGCATAGGCGTATCGTGCATTTTAATATTAGGTCAAACTAATGACAGCAAATGTTCGAAATCGATCTCGTTAAGTTTTGAAAAAGCTCATTCTTCTAAAGTCAATTCGCGAATTAAATTATTAAGATAATTTATTCGCTGACGATGACTTTCTCTAATCCATAAACTTGGTAACTTTCTTCTCTGTTTTGACATCGTATGGATACTAATAAAGGCCGCAGCTACGCGTGACGACACGTCAATAGCCGAGAGTTTTCTGAGCACTGAAACCAGGCTCATTCGACCAAAATTACCTTTTCCTTGAGCACGCTCGAACGAGCGCGCTCAAATGAATGAGCGGCTCATTCGCCTGAGCGTGCTCAAGTGGATACGAGGCTTTAAACTCTCTCAAGGCGCTTCGGGTATTCCAGAGGTCACATGTAGATACACATGCTGCTGCAATTATTTTTACATTACCATGTCGATGTTGTATTCAAGGCACTGGTTGACATGATGGCTTCGTTACACTCAGGTGTGTTCATATTCACTGCTCACAAAAAGAAGAAGAAGAAAAAAAACATGATTCACCACTTTGAATCTGATTAAGCCAGGTCATAACATGGCTTCCTTCCTCTCCACCAGCAACAGACCATCCCTCCTTTCTTCCTTGCACCCACATGTGCTGGGTATTTCGCGGCAATCCCCCTCCGCCAACCAAATTCCTCCAGCCGTTGGTGGTGGCGAAAACATGTAACAAAATTTCAGCGTGAGCCCAGTAGATGGCAGAAACTGTCTATTCCAGTCACCCACACACTCACACTTTGATTCTTCCTGACCTATAACTTACTAGCGTTCCCCAACCCGGTGCAAACGAGATGGAAGTCAGAAGTGCGCTACATGTAGTGTACTACGTAACACTATAGTAGAATCGTTTGAAATAAAAGATACTCGAATTATATACTTGTACTACGATATGTTATATCACATTATCTGTCAACAAAAATTACTTCAAGCACTGTTTGCAAAATCTGATACGATATCGAGGTCCAGCAGTTCCAGTAGTTAAAAATTCCTTTCTCCACACAGCACAGAGTGATATGTGTCTACATCTGATAGGTCTTAGTTAGTAAATAATCAAAATGTCTTTTTAAAACAAATACAAGCTGAAACATAAGCAACCCTGATTAATGCAAAACTAGAAACATAAACGTTTTACACGCTGTTTACAATATAAAATTGTTTATTGAATTCTGAAAGGGTGTATATGGAGAATTCCGCATATATTGCGGATTTCTTCTCTCGAATGAGTTCGAGTCACCTTCCAGTAATATTTACAACGCAATAAAGTTTTCCACGATATTGGTTCCAATATATTTGACATCAGTAAAGGAGATCGGCATAACGGAACAGCAATATGTAACAGTACTGGGTGGAGGAATTTTTAATAACTTACTTTTAGATAAACACTTTAACATCACCCCCTCACAATGGTGGTATGTTGTTATTCTCCATACTCGATTGGACTTTTCATCATCTTCTTCTGTTATATCCCATTTATTCTTTGTTGCCTTTGTTACTATTATCGGACTTCTTGCTCCCAAAGATTGCCCATACTAGAGCCATATACACCTAAGAAATATTAACGGGATAAACTGTGGGAACTACAATAAAATTTAATTGTAAGAATCGAGTTCAACATTTATTAACTCTTCAACTCATAAAACAACACTTCACCAATGAAAACTTTAAGGATTTCTATCCGATTCCTCTGAATCTGATTAGTTATTTAATTGTAACCCTCCTCTTTAGAACAACACATATTTGATTGTGTCACTGCATAAATGTAAGAGAGAGCTTAACCACCAGCAGAGAAGGAGAAAGTTCTTCTAATCTAGATGTTACATCGGGTGTACCTCAAGGAAGTGTAATAGGACCATTTCTTTTCTTAATATTTATAAACGATCTCGGAGACAAAGTGAAAAGCCTTTTTAGATTCTTTGCTGATGATGCGGTTATTTATAGGGAAGTAAGAAATTTGGCCGATTGCTTAGAAATTCAGCGCGATCTGGATGTTATTTTGGCTTGGTGCGCTGAGTGGCAACTTACTCCAAATTGTAAAAAGTGCAAGACAATGAGCATAACTAACAAAAAGAATCCGATTGTTCAGAAATACGAGGTAAACAGTTCAGTTATTGATATGGTCGATTCTATGAAATATTTGGGAGTAACAGTACAAAGGAACATGAAATGGGACATACACATTAATTCGTTAGTAGGTAGAGCAAATTCTAGGCTACGATTCATAGGTCGAATCTTGAAAAATTGTAATCAACAAACAAAGGAGATAGCGTACAAATCTCTTGTGCGTCCACATTTGGATTATTGTTGTGCCATTTGGGACCCGTTTCGTAAGGGATTGATCGAAAGTATAGAGAAAGTACAGAGAAGAGCCGCTCGATTCGTGACCGCTTGCTACAGTCCTTATGAAAGCGTCACAGAACTGATTAGTAGATTAGGTTGGGAGTCTCTGGTAGATAGACGACACACGTATCGTTTAAACTTATTGGAAAACATGCGTTCTCCCACTTTCACTTTTGAGTGTAGTGAAATACTTCTTCCACCAACCTATTTGTGTCGGAAGGACAGGAAAGATTAAAGTAGAGAAATAAGGTGCCGGACTGATTCTTATATTAATTCTTTTTTCCCTCGTACCATTAGGGATTGGAATACACAGCAAAGAGATTAGCTTTGGTGCTGAGCACCCTCTGCCACCCACAATTTTGTGAATTGCAGAGTATATATGTAGATGTAGATGTAGAGAGTGAGAGAGTATTATTATCTGACAGACAGTATGGCAAGTTGCTCTTCATGGCACGGCTTCGCCACACTACGATGGGACTGTACACTCTGAGATTGGACTTCACATACTGAGAGTGATTACACGTCCGTTAGGCTCTTTATTGTGCACGTCTGTCAGTATTCTTAAGGCCAGCCAATGATCAGGTTTCACTTTCGTTCTGGTCTAGACAGAGCTACCACCCCACGACATACAAACCTGAGGGGCTCAGCATAACACCTCTGGCTTATGGACTCCGCCACACAAAAACCAGAAGGTAAACCTACCTCTACCCTAACAAGGACCAATTTCCATTTCCTAAGGTTGGTCGGCTGTCACTGCGTCTTGGCGCCTATCTGTCTGGCGGCTGACGTCACATTGACCGGACTGCCAGAACCCATAATGGCTGCCGAATAAGCTTCTCTTTAATAAAATGTCTTTACTAATATTTCACTTTATTATAGTACCTGACTCCTCTATCTTCATATACCAAAATTGCTCTTAGTTAAGAATCAACGTTGAAGCTTACAGTTCTCTTTTAAGTTCCATTTCTCATGTTTCTTTTTATGTTATCACTTGTCGTGTCTGCTTTTAGGGAAAGTAACTTTTCAATCATACTGTTCTTACAATTTAAAAAGAAATTATCAATTTTGAATATTATAAGTAATTATAAAAATTTAGCTAGACTTATGACCTCTTATTTGAATTAATAGAAGGACTGAAAAGTGGGTGTACAATTTATTAAAACTTCAATATAGTGAAAATTATGTAAACATGAAGTTTGTTTTATTAAGATATGAACAATTACACATCGTCGACATGCGAGCCCCCTTGCGCCGCACAGTGGCCAGAATGTTGAAAACGTGGCCAAAAAGGAAATAAAAAAAGTTTCTTGATGGGAATTTTAGACTATCAGGTTTGTTACAGTAATGTTAGAACTACTGAATACCGATTGTTTGGACAATCAATTGTTCATTTCCTCCTTTATATTTCATGTCAAAGTCGGCACTTCATTGCTAGCGGTGCATGCAGCCGACCAGGCTACAAAATAGACTTGTCGTTATAAATAAATATTTGTGTTCTGTGTAAGTGAAACGAATATTTTAAATATGGACGGTGTTCCAGGAAGTATGTACTAATTAAAATACATTTATGTCATTATTAAATCAATAATTACACATATTTTTTAATTAGCTTAATACCGGAAAATGCAAGAGAAAATTTTAAAATGTGCTTAAAAAAAATAGAGATAAGTTACTAATTCTACGATATTCCGCTTTCTTTTGCACTGTGTCCGCGAGTATACATCATTGCCTTAGTAAATTAACCTTCAAATCCACCTACAAGTACCAACTCCGGCTTTGAACCACGTTTTAAGCGACGCTTGCAATATGTTTGGTTATTTTTTTAAATTAAATTATTAATAATAAGCTAATTTTTCATTAATAATTATGAAAAAGTACATTTTTTGAAACAAAAATATTCTACATACTTTGTGGAGTTACTTTTTAACGCTTTCAAACACGTGTTAAGAAATAAATATTAAATAAATTAATAATTATATGAACTGTCAGAGGATACTCAAGAATCAACTAGTAAGTTGATAAAGCAGTATCGCATAAGTTTTTCTCGGAAGTTTTCCGGACTTAAGAGTATGCAAGACGTGTTCAGGAGATTGTTAGCAACCTCAGGCTTCTACATTTCTTCTCTGCGCAAATCATCAAACAAACTGCAAAGTTTGTCGTCAGAAGCCGTTGCCCTATTAGTTACTGTGCCGGAAGATTATGAAGATTCCAGTGTAGATGATGAGGAAACAGTCTTTGAAGATGATTACGATTCAGCTGAAGATAATGAAGATAAAAAGAAGACGAAAACTACAACTTTTAATTATAGTCACAAACAATTTACTAACTGAATAACTGTAATTGAAATAAAATTCTTTTTTGTAATATTTTATACTATCTTCTACCCTCTATTTGGTACTTTTTTGCGAGCTTTCCATTTTTTTGAGCTTATATTTTTAACCATTAACTACAACAACCTCTAAATATTGACTTTTATATAAATAAAAAGAATATTACCAATTTTTGTCCGCTATCTTGGTTCCACCATTTTTTTAAAAATATTTTAAGTCATAATCTTTATCATCAATCGCAATAAATCCCAAAAAATACTTTTATATGATTCAAAAGACTTTTATCAATATTTGTCCGCCATATTGGATCCGCCATTAGCTTTTTTCACTTTTTGATACCATATTCTTAATCAACAACATCGATAACTTTTACGTACTAACTTTGGTACAAATTGAACAACTCTAGCAACATCGATAATTCCACAAAATTTACTTATATATGTTATTTTTAAGTGTAGGTAAATAATCTTCTAGATCCTCAGGTTTTTTCAATTAGAATACTGTACACAACCTATCCTAATACCCAAACCAATGAATTATGTTTTTCTGGTGGTATGGTCTTGATGACTGGTCGTATTAGAATCTTGCATGTAACCTCAGATGAAGATATTTGTAATACAGTTGCCGTTGTACGCAGCGTCCAGTTCCAGATATCTGCAGCATTTCCACAACTAAAACGACGCATTAATATGTCAGAATTCCCACATGTTAAACTCTAGGCCAGGCCACAACAGAGGACGAATATGCGACAAATCGAAAATTTGTCACATGGTCGCAAGACTGTACATAATTTTTATCATGCTTCAAATTAATTTCAGTAATGCATAAGGTCGAATTATCTTTAGAAATCAGGTAATACACGTTCAATTTTGTTATGAAATAAGTATAATGTTAATTCCATTCAAAGGTCAGCACGATGAAACAAGTGGTAAAGGATTTTTTAAGTGAAAGTTCTTTGGCCGTAATATGGAGAAATTAATTATCGTTACGCGATCAGTGAGCATATGCTGCAACGTTCTGCGCATGCGTACAACGTTGAGACGCAGAGCAGGGCAGCGCAGTACTGCGCCGCACGTGGCCTGCGCCACGTTGTGATCACGACACAGAAACTGTGCCACGCAGCTCACTCGTGCAGGTTTACAACGTAACACTTCTTGCGTTATTTATAATCTTGCTTTACTTATAATCATTTTCAACTATGGAACAAGAAAAATTGATTA